>JAGPOW010002742.1:33633680-33662928 GCA_030014935.1 Caiman crocodilus
CCTGAGCTCTCTGAAATTGGCCCTTTTGAAGTCTGGGACCCTAGTCCTAGTGTGGGCCCTAGCTACACTGCGCCAGACAGCAAATTCTATCAGGCGATGATCGCTATCTCCCAGGGAGTCACAAACCTGGAGACCTCTAACCAGATCGTCTCCCGAGGCCGGGACCAGATCCAGCAGCACATCCCCCCTGGTGGGGCCATGCACCTCCTGGACTAAGTGGAGGTCCTGCAGCTCTGTCAGGAACCTCCAGGACCTCTTGGACTTGGCCGACTGCTCCTCCTTTAATTCTTTAATACATCAACCAAAAAGTTTACAATTGCTATATCCTCCTCAAAAGAGCAAAGGGCTGAGACAAATTTGAACTCCTACCCCCTCTCTACTCCAAGGAATTGATGCATCAGGGCACTATTCTTAGGTACCCTGCCTCATTTACAAATGAAAGAAATGTTGCCCTTGCTTTATTAATGTCAATGGTCACATCTAAAGCACATTCAGTGAGGATACTTGTCCTTATGAAAGAACATTCACTTTTCTGGAAAGAGAGCTATAGTATAGCTCTAAAATTACATGAAAAATATTCACACCCAAATTAGGAGAACCTTATGAAAGTCTTTCGAGTCACAACATAGGGTATGTCAAAGGATTATGCTGGGGAGCACAGGCAACAAAGCATGTCGCTCCCTCTCTGAATGTTATACTTTGAAATGAATGTAATGTAGCCACTATCAGTGCTGACTTGGGTGTGCTTATTGGCCTATAGCCAGCACCACCCTGAGTCATCCATTTTGGGCTGTGGCACACATGGAGCAGGCATGTCATGTTTCACAGCCTAGCATCGTCCTTTTACAAGGCAGATGTCCACTAGGTTTGAAACATCGCTGCAGTATTTCATCTCCTCTGAGACTAACTCTTGCCTGGGAAGGGCACTTGTGGTCTTAGGGAAACACTAGAAGAGGAAGTGAGGCTGCAGCCTATTTATATTTGCTGTTTTTAAGTAGCTTCTCATACAGATGTGAAGCCATAGGAATAGTTAAAAATGTTAAGTTTGTTCTGGAAAGTGACTGTAAAAAAATGTACTATTTAAATTTAATTAATCTGTTTCCTGTGTACACCAGCACCATCATTTTTTTTTTTTAGTGAATAAAATATGTTTTTGCTACCTTTTGCTTTAGATCACACCTTGGTATTCTAGCTTGCTCCTCATCAGACCTACTAACTGAATGAAGTCCATCTGTAGAATCTGCATAGCTCTTTGTTGGGGATGCTGCCTGGGCCAGGAGGTAGCTAGCTTGTCTTTCAGGTCCTACAAATAAGAACCTGGAGAAATAACTTGTCCCTTGTAAACAGGGAACATTCACTATGGAGTGAGCAGGGGACAATAAATACTTAGACTGAAAGCCATTTTTACAATAATTTTTTGTGGATAAAAACCACATTATAAAAATAGATCAACAACATGAAGTCATGAACAACAAAAATGCCACCCCAGTTTCCTTTCACTGGCTTCCCCTTGGACACAGAATCAATTCACAGGTCTTTGTATTGATATTCAGAGCTGGCCCTGAGATTGTCTGTAGCTATCTGAGAACATGCCATTCTGGTTTTTTTCCCCTGATAAAACCAGAGACAGCCATATTTGCATAAGTCTTCTCTGGCACAGTGCATCACATGAGGACTTTGAACTGGCATAGCTACCCTGGTTTCCCCACTCTAAGGCTGGTCCTCAGAAATTGCCTCTGTCCTTCCCTCACTATGACCTTCTCCCACAAGTGTTTCACTTGGATAAGGTGCCCACTGACAAGGAGGAGGAGACTGCTGCGCCCAGAAGACAATTTTCAGAGAAGCCACACCCAGACTGCAAAACTCAGTGCTTCAAGACACTTCAGGAAACAAGAAACTTCCCCATTTTCAGCATGGAAAGCAAAACTTTGTCAGCTGACAGAACTAAGGAACTTAAAGGACTGTAAAAACATTCCTAACTTTAAACTCAAGTGATTTCAATAGAAATTAAACTTAGAGTTAAAGTTAAGCCTATGCTCATGTATTATGCTTTCTGGATGATGTTACTTAGCAGACCCTCATAGTACTGGGAATAGAAAACAGTGTTAACAACACAAGCTTTTAAAGAAATTCACCTCTGTGTGAGGTTCTATAATGTATCACAAGCATTTTTTCCTGTTCTGTCTTGTAGAAGCCAGAATTTTAGGAGATCCTGCAAAATGTCTGTAGTCAACAGTTAGTTTAGAACTGGAACAACTTAGCTCCTAAACAGTGTTAGTTTAGGAGCCAGAGAGGACTTCAAGGTCTGTTCAGAAGTCTCAGTGCCTGGTATCTTTTATATAAAATACAAATTGTTCTTGTCTCTTCTCTACCAAAAGAGATGCTATTGGCTCGATGAGGGATACATTAAAGAATTAAAGTACAGGACAAATATTCTCCTCTCTGCTCCTTACATTGGGGTCTGAAGAGTCTGCTTTCCCCACATGCTGCTCTCCCGCAGATCTGAGAATTCTGTCCTGAGAGCTTGTTTGTGATATTTTCATCGTTTCTATCACAGACATTTCTATGAAAGTCACTGGCACTCATTTATAATTTTGCCTGCACAGTTTGGTAAACCAGATGGTTTTGGTAAACCATCTAGTTTGGTTTACACTGTCTACAAGAAACGGTCATGATTAGATTGTTGGTTTATTAATGCAGATAGCCTCAAGACAAACCACCATCTCTAGACACCCCTGAAATGTGTGTGTGTGTCATGTTCAGAATCAAAATTCAGATGCAACATAAAATCTTGCAAATGATCTCTATTAGTATTACCATGAAAGAATTCGATACTCAAATACTAGCCAAAATACTTTAAATAATGCTTTAAAGAAGATACGTTCCAGAGATTTTGGGGGGAAGAGGGAGTTTCGAAAGAGATGACTTGTCATGGGAACCCACCTCCTCTGGCACTTTGGATATCCCAGACTTACAATCTAACAAGTGTTTCTGAGTCTTCTGAAGTTCTCCCAGGGTAAATCAATTCCATGTGTAGCAATGGTCAAAAAGGCAAATGAAATCTTTAGGAAAGAACTTGAAAACATCATTATGTCATGGTATGCCCTCATCTTGAATACAGTGAGCAGTGCTGGTCAACACATCTCAAAAAGGACTAAAAGAGACCCCTGGTATAGATGATTGTTCTGATGGTCTCACTGGTAACATGGGATTGACATAAATATATTTGCATGACACTGGATAAGAAAAAGTGATGCAGTCTCCATCCAAATCCCAGTTGCCCCATATGTCCTGCCATCAGTGCTATCTGTTCCATTACATAGTTACAAAGACCATTGAGCTGTCACTTTTCTGTCAAGTAAACTCTGTATGTATGTGACAATGACTTTCAGCAGCAAGAAAACCCGCAAGGCCACACCTAGAGTAGCTACTGGGTGAGAGATCAGGTGCTTGCTTCATTTACAATTTTCTCTTTTAAGTGAGGTCATCAATCATTTAGTCTGGATGTGGGCAAATCAGCATCTATTTTTTTCTAGAGACTTAGGAGCTAGAGACTGAGCATAGTATGGCTGGGGTAGACTGTTCTTGACTTCTCATCTGGTCTTGTATCTGAGCCCAACTTCCTTTTTGGGGAACATACAGAAGTGAAGTAGTAAGAGGGCCGGGGAGACCCTTTCATCATGTCAGCAGCAATCAAAAGATACCTAGGGAAGCTGTGGAATTTTCTCCATTGGGGTGTTTCAAGAAGAGCCTGGATAGGTATTTGTTTGGGATGGTTTAAGAAAAGCACATCTTGCATCTGTGCAAGGGGTTGGGCTAGATGAGCTTTGAGGCACCTTCCAAACAACAGCATTAGAACTCAAGGGTGTAAATTCAAAATAATATCTTAGATGCTAGGGATAATACAGCATCAGCCATTAGAAGAACAGAACATAAGCACTGTGAAATGACCCAGAGTGACATTGCAGCCAAACCACAGGACAAAGAATCTGTTTATAACCTGTTGAGTAACCTGGTGAAGTCACACTCCGCTACCCATCTGAACATACATGGTAGCCAGCTCCAGCAAGTGAAGCCCTAAAATTGCAGCTGAAATAGCTGTAAAATTCAGGCATGGATCAGGACTCAGATTCTTAGAAAGTTCAAAGGATTTTAAGTTTGGCCCATTACAGAAGTAGGGGGAAACAAGGCATCATGGTTCAGTCTGAAATGGAAATGTCATATGATCTAGGGATGTTTATGGTAGGCTGTTCTTTGACCCAAAATAACTAATGTGTCTGTATAAAGGTGCATATATAGGGAGTTCAATCAGAAAAAGGAAAGGAAAGGAAAGTGCCTTTGAAAGTGACTTGGTGCAGGCTTTCAGTAGAGCTCTACAATGCCTAGTATGCTGTGATTAAGAGCTTAGGTTACTCAGGCTATTTCTGTTCTGGCATAGATTTAATGTCAGCCTTTTTTTTTAGTGAGCAGGGGATAGGTAAGTTTTGTTGGAGGGTTGTGACATCATTGCTGCTGCAATATACTGTGAGAAGAGTTTGGGTTGGCATTTGGATGAAAAGTTGTACCATGAGGCATCACTCTGGCATTTTGGCAGTGATCATGTGTGTTACATTGCAACCCATAAACATTAGCACAGCATTTCCTTAGGGGGAGGGTATATTTATTTCTATGTGATGATTTTGCCATGTGGCTCTTGCTGTATGATATTCATCTTCAAGAATTCCCAAAATGCACAGCTCCATACTGGCTCTTCAGTGGGATTTATTTAAGGGTTAGCTTTATTTAAGTATACTACAACTATTGGTTTACTCTCCTCACAAGCCTCTTAAAGGATTCCAAAGCTCTCTACAAATGACAATAAATGTTCACCCTGTTGTTCATAAATATCTAATGGAATGGTCAACACATGGGCACATGCGCCTGTGTGTCTATATATATGTATGTATATGTGTTTAGGCATGTGTGGAGCAACATGCACACACAACCCCCCCCCCAATCACATGCCATGACCCTCTGCTAGATGAAATCTGAACTACCCAGATACATGTCAATGTTCACAAGAAAGGGCAGTTCTTTAGCACAAGAGGTACTGGCAACTTTGCAGGAAGAAGTTCATAATTCTATCCCTACAACTGCTCAGAAGTTCAGTGTGGTGCCATGAAGTCCTGTGCTGTTAGTGATTTATTGTACAAGCATCATCCTCATTTGGTGGTGGGGACAAAAGTGTCTTCTGTTAGCTTTACCCACAATAAACTTGGTCAAATTGGGATGGTTTTGTTAGAAGAATTTATTTAATTAAAACAACTCTTTCAAAGAAACACTGTTTCAATTATTTTTTTTGAACAGCTCTACTAAAGAGCTTGCAAGTTAGAGCAAAGCCAAGGGATGGGATGTAGAACTGAGACTTACCAAATTTACTCCATGTGAAGGATACCAAATGTCCTTTTAGATAGGAACAACTTTTAATATCTATTTTTTGGGATTCAAACTGATGACCTACAGATGAAAGGCCTATACCTCATTTACACCATCCTGAGTTGTCCATTCCCACATAAGTACTAAGGTTACACCTTTGCAAATGAAGCTGGTTTCTGGAGAGAGAAGTTTGTTAAATCAAGACCTCTGCCACTTCAGTTATAGTAATAAGTCCCACATGAAAGCCCGCTGTTAGCTTCTATTTAGGGAAGCCCATAAAGGAAAATTGACTTTCCCCTGCACATACATGCCGACATACACACACACACACACAAAGAGAAAGAAAGGGCTGCACAAGCATTTTTGTCAAACAGCAATAAAACGATAGGTGTCAGGGCTCTCGGTTTCTGTTTCTGATTCTGGAAGCAAAGTCTGATCCAAGAGGTTATAGAAAGCACAGTCCGATGCATGAGGGATCTCAGAAAGTAACAACAATTTCAAAATAAAACCATTTTGTGTGCAGGGAGTAGGAAACTATACAGCAGTGGGGAATATTGATGGTGGCATTGTTAAATGCAGCTATCATTTACAACCTTGTATAGAAGTGACAACTATGTAGAGAAGTGATGTGATCCAGTAAATGATCATTGCACACAAAACAGCTTTATTTCAAAATCACTGTCACTTTGTGAAACACCCTCATAGTAATCCTTCCATCTGGGTCATCTATGGAAAGTAAATCTTACATGTCTAGCTATAAAAAGCTTAAATATCTACTACTCAACCTAAAGAATCAGATCTCTGAGCCCACAAGAGTCACAGAGGCATAGATAGGGTTTTCTGTGCCCTGGCAGCGCACAGAACCACATCAATACTAAGAGGTGTAACCACCATTAGCTAGCATACCACATGCCTAGGGGCTGTGGGGCTAGGTCCCATGTTGTGGGAGATGGGAGGGTCCCTGCCTGAGCAGTGAGCAGTAAGGAGGAGGCAGGGGGAAGCCAGGCATACCCTGCTGTGCCTGCAGTCTCCTCTGGAGCTCTGGCTAGGGAGCAGAGGGGTGGGGCCAGCTCTGTTCTCTGTAGCAGAGAGCACAGCCCAGCACAGCCCAGGGCTGCAAAGCGTCTGGGATGCTGGGGGACTCTAGTTTAACTTAAACCAGGAAGGCATCTGGGACAGACATTCCATAAACCAATTTGACTCAGATCAGGTTAGTCTGATACTACATTCAACCAGGTTTATTTTAAACCAGTTTTATCCATTTTGAAACTGGTTTATTTACACTGAACTTAGGTTCTGTTACAGGTTTAAACCAGTTTATGATCACTTAAACTGGTTTGTGTGTAATGTCTGTCCCTAGCCCCAGAACTGTGCAGCAAATTGAGCATAAGGACATTAGAGGGACAAACATTTCCCTGGTTTTGTTTCCCAGAAATATGTGTAATGGGTGTAGCTTTTTACATCAACACAAGATTGCTGGCAGCAGGAACTAACATTTCTCTACTCCAGATAAATTTGGGAGAATCAGCAACTATGCCCTGAGGATGTCAGTGTGAAAGTATCGCACTGGTCACTGTGTGTTATCTGTCTTCTTCTGCTTCTAAATCACCGACACCATGAGTATGCTGCACCCTGAACAGCACTGAAGTTCCTGTCTCAGTTCCTGCTACTTTGGCTCAGATGATGGTTGTCGTCTAAAGAAAGGCAGCCAGCGCTAAGCATGCTTATGAAAGCTTCTCTGAGTCACAGCAGTTCAGCTTGCTTCAGAACAGCAGCAACAAAAAGCCCCACTGGTTAAATGAAAAAGTTTAACAAGTTATTTGACTTTTCCACCATCTATAAATGTTCCTAAACAAAAGTCATTCTGCCAAATTGCCTGCCAACTTTGGAAGGGAGAGAGATCAGCTAGTTAAAGACTGTTCTGGTGTAAGGCTCTTTTACTACTCCTGCTTTCTCCTACTCACAGCCCAGCAACCACAGAAGAATATATGCACTAATGATCAAGAACACAAGAGGAAAAACAAATGTGGGGAATCCAATGAGGTATAGGGCAGTGATTTTCAACCAGGGTGCTGTGAGATCCTTGTAAGGGTAACACAGGGAGCTATGCACTATTCGCTCTGATAAGCATGCAGGCATCTTGAAACAGGGTCAGGCCCACACCCTGGGAGCACATCCCCACAGCCACCCCAGACCTGGAAGAACTCATCAAAGGCTAGGATCCAGGTCCAGAGACACACAGTGAGTCTTCCAGCAAGAGAGCTAACCCAGATGTGGTAAACGAGACAGAGGTAGCCACGTGGACCAGCAAGGGGGAGAATAAAAGATGCTGAAAGAAGCCTCAGGCGGCTGCACTGGCAGGGAGCAAGACTGCCTGAGGTTACCAGGGGTCAAGATACCACCAGAAGGGGCTGAGGACAAGGCTTCTCATCTGCTTGCTTGCTTGTTTGGATTACACAAGCTCTGCAGTCTCATCAAAGCCTCCAAAACAAAAGAGGTGACCAGAAGGTGAAGCCTGGGAAAAGCCACATGAAGCCAGCAAAGAGCTAAATGACAGTTTATTTGTTTAACTTTGCTTATTGTGCATTTCTATTAAGCCTCGGGTGGCCTTGTGGTATCTGCTACCTCTACTATAGCAGAGGCAAGGGCCCTGAACAGTGAGTCCTTAGCCAAAGCCAGCAGCAAAAGTAAAAGTGGCCAGCTCTGCTGGCATAATCAGACATGACTGGCTGTGATCTTCCCAAAAGCTACCCATAGCAGCATGCACAGCTACATACAATTCACAATATAAACCCAGAGATCTGAAAAATGAATCCACAGCATCAAAAACACTTCTGGCCTGTTGTGGTCTTTCTGAGTTCTTTGCAAAAGAATAATTGTTCTATTATTTTTCTACAGCCAAAAACTGAGTGAAACCTAAGAGCTGGAATTTTCTAAATGGTGTCTTGAGTCTAATAAAGTGCTTAGAGTCTAAAAATGTTGAGAAACATTGGTCTAGGACAAGAAGTAGAGAGCAGATCAACAGGCACAAATAGGATCCAGGAGGTTGGCCGGGGCCTTGTGTTTTTTCCATAGCCCACATTAAATGAGCTGCCACAAACTGTTGTTATATAAACATTAGTAGCTGAAGAATAGGGTGTTTCTTGGCATTAAATAACTGATTGGAAGAGAGAACAACCAATAAACAGCCAGTTTAAAGGGTAATGTCTATCTATAGACCCACAAAGAATTGTGTCTCACATTGAGAAACTGTGGAAAGGCTTTCTCAGGGCCACACAGACATGAAGAACATTGTGTTGGTGTAAAACCCTTTCCACTAATACAGGTTTTTACCAGAGAACTGGCTTTTCATCTTCTTTCATCTCCCTTGTAGAAGAACAAAGATGAAACTTCTCAGGGAAAGAGTAGAAAGGAGGGAAATATCCCACAACAGACTAATAGAAAGGGATACAGTATATCAATAGACCCCCCAACTAACAGTAGACTATGCTAGAGCAGGGGTCATCAACCAGAGGTATGTGCAACCCCAGGGGTGCTTGGGAAGGCCCTAGGGGGCAGGGCCAGCCCATCCTACCCTGCAAAACCTGCAGCCACAGCGAGGACCACAGCCAAGGGGCCCTCTGCTTCAAGCCACTCACTACACACCTCCCCACCCTACTGCCAATGTCGGCTTCACGTCCGGCTGCTCACCCCCCCCATACCAGATTCTTTGCTTCAGGGGGACCCAAAAATTGTGGGCTGGTCCTGCTAGGGGGTATGCATGCATGTGAGGACAGACCACTACCACCCACCATCCTGTGCCACCACCTCCCAGGAGTAGGGCCCTGTGGGGAGCGAGGGCAGCGGCACCCCTCTGTGGGCTATACAGGCACCACCTGCCCGGCTGGCAGGATGCGGTGGGGGGGCAACAGAGGGCAGAAGCTCACACATGACAGCTGCCACCACCACCACCCACCACCCCTCTCCCCCTGCTCTGCGTCCAGCTACGCACCACCCTCTCTCCCCACCAGCTCCACGTCTGGCCGCTGGGGGTACACTTATTAAAAAAAAGGTTGAAAAACTCTGTGCTATTATTCTGCACTGGGAGATCCTAGAGAGAAGAAGGCAAAGAAAACTCCTTTGGGTTAACAAAAGGAGTAGGAGCCTCTAACCAGAGACAGACAGGGACCTGTAAGGGAAATCCAGACAGAGAGCCAGACCATCCTGATCACAGCAAACGAGAGTGGGAGACAATTCTGGGGAGCGTGCTGCCGACCACCTTTGAGCCGGGGTATTCCCTTCTACATGACATAAGAATATCAGCAACAAGCATCAAACTTTGGTAGATTTATCCGTCCAGTAGAGATTTATTCGGCTAACATCCACTTAAACAGTGTACCTAACCTAGTGACCAGCCTCTCCTCCTCCAAATCCATCCTTAGACCAATGAAGTCTCTATCTTCCATTCCTTCCTATCAGGAAGGTCAAGCACACCCCCATCCCCCACCCCAAGGAAACAAAGAGGAATATATAACCAGCACTTGGCTTTGCTGGAAATTCCTCCTGCTCTTCTCCTTTATGTCTACTTTACACCTTTTTAATAGCTGAAGCAGAGACTTTCTTGCATTTATTTTCCTTGAGTGAAAAATTAGGGTTTCTGAATGCTTCAAGATTTCAAGAGTCAAAAGGAATTCAGGAGGACTCAGAACATTCTATGGGACTCGGCATACTGCAGAATTATGCACATTATTGATATTTCCAAGAAAATATTTTGTACATGCAAATAATATGAGACATGCAGAACATTCGGCATGTCCCCTAGATTCTAGAATATAGCTGGGTTCATTAAACCAACTTCTTTCCCATCCAGAGCAGACATGAAGATTTGTAGGTTACACTTCAGATTTATCTAAACAATGTAACTCATTTTGTTGATACCACTTTCTCTTGCTCTCATAACTTAGTGTGAACGGGAGGCTTCATAAAGAGTGAGCATTTAGAAAAGATACTGTATTATGCCTGCACAAAATAAATGTTGTAGTATCACGAAGTTGGGAATGACACATCAGGAGAGGTCTCGTTAGCACATTCTGAAACAGGTGCTAGGATCATCTCTGAAACTGCCTGACTCGCATCTCATACAGTATCAGGTGAATCAGGGAAAAACTTAGCCATAAGCAGATAAAAACCAAGTACAAGCTTCTTTGAGTCTAGTCACTCATTAGGCCTTCGTGGAATAAAGACTGAAAGATTTACATAATTATTCATCAGATCAATACCCAGTTGACTGCCCTACCAAGGAATGATTAAAATTGAGGGTTTAATACTGAGATAATATCCAACCACAGAAAAAAAAGCAAACAGATTTAGGCTGTGTTAACATTGGTTTGGATCTGGCTCTCACTTCCAGTCAGTCTGTGTTTAACTCTCGTAACACCACTACAGACATAATCAAGTCTGAAGAGCTGACAAGGCAGACAGCTCAGAGCAGCAGGGAGGGAGACAGAGCCAGAGGATTCAATTTCCAAAGTTTTTTTTGTCACAAGCTTCAGAGATGCAGCAATTTTTTTACCTACTCCCTGCTACAGCTTTCCAAGTTTGCTTAATAGTGTTTGTTCAGTAGACAGTGCTTGGTTTTCTCAACAAAGTCATGGGTAGAAGAAGGAAAGATATAAGTTAAAAGTTTATATCCATGCTAGTGTGGGAACTACATTCAACTGAGTCATTGTTACTTAGTTAAACCTTCTCTGTGATTATACCCTGCTCTGAAAAGCTTGGCCCAGAATCTATTCCACATCTAAGTTAGGTATCTAAGTGGGCTTGGGAACTTAAGTGCAACATATTCCACCCTATATATATACATATATATATACATATATACATATATATATATGTGTGTGTGTGTGTGTGTGTATATATATATATGTGTGTATATATATATATCTTAGAAGTCTCAATCTACTTTCCTCCAGGGTGGACACACCTAATTCTTTCAGTCTCCCACCTGTAGTTTGCTTTCCAAATCCTTTATCATCTTCATCACTTGCCTGCTCCTTCCTTACTCCTTACCAAGGGATAGCAGAAGTGAGAAAATGAATTTTCTCCCTTTTCCTGCAATTTCATCTGCCTGCCTGAAAAAACCTGAAGCTTTTCTAATGCTATGGGACACAATAGCACAATATGCTATTTGTAGAAACAGTCAACACGTGGAGGCAGTTATGGACTCCAGAGTCCAGTGCTGAACCAAAGCTCCTTCACACATCAGGACATATTGGGAACATACGCTGCTGAACCTGAAAATCAACAGACCTTTCTGCTTGCTTGTCTCCACAGACATACACAAACCCAGACCCTGTAGATAAATTAATTGCTTCCGAATCCCAGTCCTTTCATGGAAACATCCCCCAGTGAAAGCCCTGAAGTCAGTCCACCAGTGGCTCAAGGAAACAACTAGAATCAAATCTACATGAGTAACAATTCCAGAGTCAAGGCTAAAGTCCCAACTTGTTCCCGCAGAAGTCACTTGCAAATTTACTGAAATTTTGCAGAAGTTGTAAATGAATTCCTAGATATTCTTTTAGCACAATACACAGTGCCCAGATACTTCAGCACACGTGAGTTCGTCATACTGGGTGCAGACAGAAGTTGTTTGTTATATGATCGGCCCCTTAAATGTCATCTAGTCATGTCCTGACAGAAGTGCATGGCTTCAGAGAACTTTAAAAGTGCCTGATTGTGGGAAAAATTAACCCTCATTTAATGAGGGTTCAGATGAAAGCATTCCAAAGTGGAGCACCTTTATTATCTTCTGTTTTAACTTTGTCTTTCGTTAACTTCTGCTTGTCTAGCTACCCCTGGGGCTGTCTTCAGGATGGCAGGGGTAGGAAGGGAGGGGAGGGAGATCCATTTGGGGCTGGAGGGTGGGGCAGGTGGATTGGCTGGGCTCCCTCCTCTCCCTTCCCCCCTCCCATCCTGAAGACAGCACCAGAGCTGGGGGTAAGGGGCAGGGCTAGCAGAGAGACAGGCAGCCTCTCTCCACTGGATTGGCTCCAAAGTGGAGCTCAATGGCTACTACCCACCCCACTCCTGCCCCTGATTTAACAGTGAATGTCTGCTGTGGGGTCGGAGTGGCAGGTCACTGCAACTCATGGCAAAAGTACCATGAGTTATAGCAAGGCGCTATAGTTATAGAGGGCCTTCAGTGCCCACTGTGCTGCTTTTCTTCCTTTTGCTTTGCTCTGGAGTGCTATGCCTTGTACAGCAAAAATACACCCGGATGGGATACAGCTGAAGCATCACTAGACCAGTTCAGAGGGCATCAAAATGGGCTAACTTGTGTGTGCTCTAAAATAAAGCTGACAGACAAGCAGAACTGACTGTTAGGTATGACAGCCTATGTGTGATTCAACTAAAGCTGACAGACAAAGGCAGACCTGAGAGTCAGGAACTACAGTAATAGAGATCTGGCAAATACTGCAGCTTGCTGACTCTGAACATTTACACACAGCCAGTGTTAATCTTGTAAAGCTTCTATAAGGACTTCTTCAGCAAATTAAAGGGGTTCTTTTCCCTCTGTCATTTGAGTGGAGAATGACATACAGAATCTCACAGCAACCTTCTCATTCAAATCTGTAGCACCATATCTCAGAACAGCTCCCAGTCTGGGAGTATTCACAACGTGAGGGACAGAGGATGGTGTGGGGAGTATTCTGGGGCTGTTGCCAGGTGAGAGATTTTGTGGAAGTGGGCCCCTTTTCTGGACCCTCTTCTGTTTCTGGCTAGATTAGTTTGCCTTAGTTACTGGGTCATTTAATCACTACCAGTTAGCATCTGTCTCCTGAGCTTGCAACTAGTGATATACACAGAGATAACAGAAAGAGTGGGAAGGATCATTAAGGCAATATATCCTATGCTCATCAAAAAATGACCACTTAAGTAGACAGCGAGGGAAGAGCAAGAGAAAGGAATCCATAACCAAATCTCTGTGAAGAGGGCACCCTTCAGAGGACCAAACCAAACGTTCCAGCCCCTAACAACTACGAAACTATGAAACCACAGTTTACAAATACCAACCTCATGGCTTTAAACACTCATGTTAAGTTCAGTGAACAGAACTGAAGTAAATGGAGTCACCCTGCAGCAGAAAGGTCAAATTTGTCCACCACCTTACAACTCACTCTCACTGAAACACACACACACACACACACACACACACACACACGCCCTTGGAATGAATAATAGCACACACCCTCAACCTGAAGTGACACACTAACTCAAACAACTCACAAACACTGGAAACACAAGAACTCTTGCAAACCTATGGAAGATGATACCGAAGAAAGACAAAGCTTTATGTGAGCTCACTGTAGATCAAATGTGGCACTACTGTGGCTTTCTTGGGACAGTGGTCAGAATATACTTCACACAAGGCCAGAATATGTGAATTGTAGTCCCCTTAAACACATAAACATGCGCCCATCTACCTGACAAAAAGCAAAAAACCCTCCCCATTTACTCACATAGGGCATGTCCCTATGAGCAGGAACGTGTGTTTCTCCAGGGACAAGTAGCAGCAGCATACGTTGTGCCACTGCTACGTGTCTCAAGGGAAGACCATGCCATGCATGCTGTAGTTCACAGCACATTGACCTAAGTGGGGTAGGGGAGGCTGGGGCCAGCAACTGTGCTGTCTGCTGCACCTTACCTGGGGTTCTGGGGGCCTCTGGGAGCCATAGCCATGGCAATCCTGCAGCAGGGAGCCTGGGCAGCATCTCCCAGGGTAAAAAAAACCCAACAAAGTAGCAAAATAGCAGCACAGGGAATGCCTGCACATGTGGCATGCCTAGCATGTGGTGCCACGGGTAGGTCTACAGCGCTGTATACTGCATGTCCACACTCACCTGGACACGTCCATAGTCTCTGGGCCCAAAGCCTGACTGCTGGCACCAAACCATATAGTTTACAAATACCAGTCCCATGGTTTAAAACACTCATGTTAAGTTCAGTTAAGACAACTGAAATAAATCGAGTCACCCAGTGGCAAAAAGGCCAAATTTGTTCCCCACCATATAACTCACTGTCATGCAAACACACACACACACATCCTCTTGGAATAAATAAATAACACATACCCTCAATCTGAAGAGACATACTAACTCAAACAACTCACAAATACCAGAAACACAAGGACTCAGAAACCTATGAAACCTGACATTGAAGAGAGACAAAGCTTTATGTGATCTTACTGTAGAGTACATGCTACATCCCACCACAACATCCTAAACATGAAAACTAGCAGCAAGATCAAGCTTAAGAAGCAGCTTTTACTGGTCCAATAAACTTGGTTAGTGTCAACAAACACAAGAACACACTTTGGGCAAACAGATTTTTCTCCAGCACTGACGCACATTTTTTCCTGATCCATGGATAGAGCTGCATTTCCATGACCCCTTACCATGTCTAGATGTGCAGGGGTGTGCCCTTGCAGTGGCAGGCATGGTAGCAGCACAAATTTGTGCCGCCTCTTTGTGCCTCAGTGCATGCACCTGCATGTACATTTTGTTGCGGGACAAATTGCTCTGCTCTGAGTAAAGTGCCCTTGCTCAACTTCTCCCAGCTCCCAGAGTAGTAAGGAAACAAATGGAGAAGTAGAGATGCTCTGGCTGGCAGCCAGACCATCTCTCTGAAGGACCAGGCCTCTCTTTGTTCTGGTGTATGCTATTTTCATATGCGCTAAGCCACCTTTTTTCCTGGTGCTTGTTTTTTGCTACCAGGAAATCCTAGTAGCAAATTTTCCCTTCATGCTGCAAATTTGCAGCACAGGACACATTTTAATATTCCACATGTGCAGTTCATGTTGCCACAAAGAGGTTTGTGGTGTCACAGACCACATGTGCCTGCACATCTGGACACAGCCCCTGTGTTCAGCTTTAGTAATAACACCAGCCCAGACAGAATCAAATCCTAAGAAGAGACAAGGCAAATGGCTTAGAAAAACAGAGGAGGATAAATGGCTGAGGGATTCAATTTCCAAAGCTTCTGGCTCACACTGCAGTAATACAGCTATTTCTTAACTAATCCCATGGCCTTGAAACTCAGCACATAGTGCTTGTTATACATCTTGGCCATGTTGGGGGTCGAAGCAAAACTATGTATTTCGAAAAAAGTTTGAAACCACAGTAGGGGGACATGCCTGGATAGACAGAATAGGCAGAATAACAAAATTATAATCTATTTTAATTACCAGCATTTGCCATGGGTTAAATCTGCAGTTCCTTATTCAGGGTTTTTGGTCTTTATGGGCATAAATAACCCAGTAAGGACTGCAAAAATAAATATACGTATCATGGTTTCATCCTGTCTCAACTGATAAATTCTTTTTTAAGGACTTTTTTACCTGGTTTTAGTTTTCTCCTTTCTGCCTCTCTATTGTTCTTCTTGGCAACAGTAGGAAGCCAGCTTTGTGCCCCTCTGACTAGTACCATTGCAAAATTAAATATCCTAATGGCAAAGTTAATTTCCATCAGCATCATGGACTCAGCATTAGAATCCTGTCTCTTATTTAGATCTCTTGCCTATTTATAGATTGCATAAATAAGCATAAGTTCAGGTTCTCAGAATCCATGTAAATTATTTATGCATTTTTAGTTTTGCAGATAGACTAATAAAACACAGCACCTTGCGTTGGCAGAGATTCCTGCAACAACTGGACTCAAAAACCTCATACCTTTTAAGAATTTTTCCAGTGAATAAAACTGGATACAAGTCATAATGACAGTCCTTTATACTGGCCTTTACCACTGCCTAGGTATTTTAACTATTTTGCTGTTTCATGTACTTAATGGACACTTATTGTAGGCCATAAAATATTTAAATTGTTTTCTTTCCATTTGTCCAAAAAAAATTCCCTCCCAAACCTTTATACATAACACTAAAGTTTTTTAAAACTATCTTCTCTGTAGGCAATAATCAGCTTGAAAATAAAATCAATTTATATTTGCTTAAAGTTGCTTACAGCACAATATACAGCCAAACAGCACAATTAAAGGAACATTCATAACAATTTAGGAGCCTTTTTAAAAGATCAGGCTCATTTACTATATAATATACTATTTTTTCCATAAAGAGTAACAACAAAAAAGAAAAATCTTTCCACATGTAGACTCTAGGGAGCAATCCTGCATTGCCTCTGAGTAGGGGAGGATGGACATGACTAACTAAGGGGTCTTTTTAACTCTGATTGCTACAGGAAAAATTATAAAGGGTGCTTAATTTTTCTCATCTGACCAGTTTCATGAGTGGCCATCACATGCTCACATACTCATACAAACACTGCATCATCATTAATATTTCCCAAATTTTAAAAAGCCCATGTAATTGTTTTCCTTACCTTCTATATTTCAGCTTCCACGTCAGAGACAGAGCAGACTTGTTTTTGCTTCAGTTAAGTCAAAACTTCACTATATCTTACAGCAGTCTGCTTAGTATTAATATTTCCCATTATGATACGCTCCAGGCTCTCCTATTTAACATGACTCTCTTCACAGGAATTATAATTTGTAATAAAAAAGTAGAGGAGGCAACTCTTGAGCCTTCACTGACCCACCCAGACAGGTGAAATGAAGTAAGCAAGAAATCCGAAGTTAGTAAAATGTACTTAAATAGATCTCAGGCATGGGGAATCAAATGAGAGTTCATGGTAGGGAAGAGGCAAACATACGTATTGGAATAACCATGCGGTGTCAAGTAACAGGCAGTTGAAATAAACACACTCATCAGCTATTTTTACATTCAGATTTGCCACTGGTAGTGCTCCAGAGATAACTAACTAGCAGAAAATAGCGTTATGTGATTGGCCAGCTGCTGCCTGTGATTCAAACCTTAAAGCACTGCATTTTGTATCTACAGGTAGTGGGCAAACATGTTGTGTAAAGCTACCCTCAAAAAGCAACTACTTTCCCAGTGATGTTGCTTCATAAATAGCTCATTGCATCATCAAGCTCAGACAAATATATCCTGAATTCTTAAGGTAAGGAGCCCATTCTACTGTCCTTTCAAAGCAAATAACAAGAGCCACCATAGAAGAGACACTTCAGCATCAGGTTTCATTTAAGAATTGCAACAGGATATTAAATAGTAAGGAAAATATGCTGTGAAGTCAGCAAGCTAAGTTTTGGTATGGCAAACACAAAAAACAGATTTAGTCCTCAGCAGCAGTCAGCGTGAGTGAGCAGAGCATTACTAAGATCACTGGGAACCGTGGGTACTCAGGACCACTCAGGACTTCGTTAACAGACTATAGCAGAAATACACAGCAGGTTCCTTTTATTAAAGGTCTCATCCTGCTCTCATTAAGCTCAATGGCAAAGCTCCTATCTATGTGGGTGGGAGTGGGGTTGGACTTTGTGCTTGTTTGCATTTTAAAAAGCTATTGTTAACTACTGATGAAAATCATATGACAGTGCAGTGTGAATAATGTTAACAACATGGCACCCTCTCTTTCAAAGCACTCAGCAGGCTGTAATGAATTTATTCTCCCAGTGTGTCTGAGAGAGAGGCCAGAATCTTTACTCACATTAATCTATGGAGAAACTGAGGTACAGAATGGCTAAGGCCCACATTTTCAAGAAGAATCTTTAAATTGTTGGCACGCTACTGTAGATGCCCTAAAATCCCACATGGTCCAGAACAAGTCTGTGCTTCTCCCACTAGAGTATATCTAGTCGAGTGACAGAACATTCTCAACACCCATGGGAATTCATGTTTGTTGCAGAGTAAGAGAAGAAACTTTTGTAGATTTGGGGTAGAAATGAAAGGCAGAAAGGTGTCCTTTAGGTGCCCACAGATATTGACAAAGAAAGAGATGACACAGTTCTGGAATGTATTTGTGAAATATATCAGCTACCAAGAAGACCCACTAGGCGCATCTATCTATACTAGTCATGTGGTTTAGGCTTCCTGTGAGACTTCCCCAGGAACATGTCAACATGTATACCCTGTTGGGAGTAGATTTTCACCCAATGGGAGCAGTACAGGGCTGCTCCTGCCCTACTCTGCCTACTTGCAGCACCCAGGGGGAGCTCCAGGCACCCCTGGATGATAGTCCAGGGGCTGGCCAGGGGCATGAGGGCCAGTCCTGATGCACATGGGGCCAGGCAAAGCATATCATGGCAGCTGTCTCCGGATCCTATGCACATCGGGATGGGACCTGATGTGCACGGGGCTGGGAGGCAGCTGCCACTACTGCCAGCAGAGCTCTCCTGGCCCCATGCCCATAGGGATGAACAGTTGCTAGCAAGCCCCCTGCCGGGTAGGGCTTTCCTGCCCAGCAGGAGGTTTGCTGGGAGCTGTCTCAGATGTGGGGTAGCTGCCAGTGTGCCCCTGCTGAGCAGGGCTTCCTAGCCCCTGCTCACTCTGTGGAGCTCCCAGCTCCCCGCTGGGAACCGGGACAGGGGGCAGAGAGTTCCCCAGTCCCAGGGATGATTGGTTCCTGCCTCTGGGGGAAAGCCAGGGGCCGAGCAGTGCCAGGACTGGGAACAAAATGCTCCCTGTCCCCTGTGGCTCCCTATGGCCTAGGCTGACCAGGAGCAAATTTGCTCCTGGTCAGTGCCTACAAGTGCGGTACTATGGAGTAACTACTGCACAGTTAATCTAGTACCTGTATTTACAGGTACTAGCTAATTACCCAGTAGGCTAATTTACTGTGAAGTAAATACCCCATATGCGTAGATGGTAATGTTTTACAGTGCAGTAGATTAGTCTACTGCACAATAATGTGTCTCATGTAGATGCTCCTATTGGTGCATCTATACATGCACTTTACTGTGGAGCAGTCTAATTAGTTATCCAATAAGGCATTACCATCTATACGTGAGTCAGTTTTAAGGTGCAGTAAACTAATTCACTCTGCAAATCAACTAATTAACTAATTAGTTACTGTCAGGAACAGTACTATTTTATGACAGGGTCATTTACATCTCTGAAACACATGTGCAGACTGTAACTGGGGGGACCAGACTCATCTGCCGCTTAGCCGCATGGCTCCACAAGGTCAGCACCCTTGTATCCCAGCCAGCCCATCTGACACCACAACCCAAGCCCCCTGCCAGCCCAGTTCTGCTCCACCCTGGCTCAAATTGCTGCGGTTTCAGGCACACACATAGATGCTACAGCCAGAAGCCATTTACATAGGCTCAAACAGCTCCATAGTTTATTGCTTCTCCTTAATTTCACCATTGTCTATGAAGATGGCTGGGTACAGTCTGGTCTTTGGAACCTGCTGATAGCTGCTGGGCACTGTCTTGTGACTGAGGGAATACACCAGTGTTTCCCAAACTTTTGATACGTGGATCACACATTTTTCTAGACTAAAATTGGCAACACACGTCAATCTTACACCCAAAAAGTGTGTCTGTGTGTGTGTCTGTATGAGTACTTGCCAAAATATATAGCATATTCCATTCCTCTGCCCGAGGAAATCATATCAGTACTGAGACGTACTGTTAAAAAATGATATCAAACATCTTTTTTTAAGCAAAGGATTAGTTTCTGTACCACTGGTTCTCAAGCTTTTTAGCCTCAAGACACTCCTATGTAACTTTTCTGAATTTTGTAGCAACTCAGCTGAAAATCTCTGAAATACATCTAAATTCAGAAAAGAATTAGGAGCCTTGAGGCTAAAAAGCTGAGAATCACTGATTCAGCTGGCACCACTACAGGTCAGTGGGGACAGGTCCTCACCCTGCTGTGCTCTTCTCTTCCACTGTCTATCCCCTCCTGACCTGGGTCTGTACCTCAGAAGGCTAAAGTTTCTCCTGCAGAGTCCCCCATGGCTATGACTACTCCTGTGGGCCCAGCAGTGTGGAAGGAATGGGGGAGATGAGCTAGGCTGCAAAGACCAGTTCCATTTCTGTGTCCATCTGCTCATCTTGGAGCTGGGAGCATGGGGGGTTGGCACAGGGACTGCATGGGGGCAGGAAAGGACAGGGGAAGGCAGTAGCAGTTGCAGCAGTCCCCAGAGGAGCAGCCACAGATGCTGTAGGAGTAGCTGGGGCAGGCCCAAAATACGAGATGGGGAGGAGATCAATTACCTCCTCACACAGGTAGATCTCGCAGGACACTTCCATCGCTTGTATGGAATATCCTGTGGGAATCCGTAGTATAGACAGATGTAACAGCTATATTCATATCAAAAGATACGGTTTTAAGTCATTACTGTATAAGCACTATGTCTAGATGCTCCAGAAAGATACAACTACAGAAAACTAATTTTAACCCTGTTTCATTCAGGGCTAAAGTATGCAGATATAACTGTTACAGCATAACAATTTATACAGCTATCATTCCAGCCTATACTTTGAATCACAGCAGAAATGTCCCCTGTTGAAGAAAATTGACTATAGCTATGAGTACTTGAAAGTGCCAGTTGATTGCTTTATGGAGAGTGGAGGATATGTTGTCATTTGAGTGCAGTGCATTATTGGCAACATCAGCATCAATTGGAAAAAATCCAGACCAACTCTGTTATATGGAAAAGAGCACTGTCAGCTGAGTTTAGCTAAAAATAATAATATTATATATCTATTTCAGACTAAGGATCCTAAAGAGCTTCAAACCTAGAAGAAGATATTGCACCTGTTCATATCAATGGATGCACATATTTACATATTTTAATATAAAATTAGATACAGGGATCACATGGCCTAGTGCTAAAATGCCCCCACTTCTGGGGTTCCACAACTTATCAGAGCATATATAGCTCAGTGGAGCACAAAAGACTCAACCCTATTCCCACTAGAGTCAGTATCAAAGACTTGCTGATTTCAATGAATGACAGAGGAATTACAGATCCACTGATGGGCAAAGAGAATTAAACTAGTCTTCTTAGAGCAGGTTCCAAAGTTGCATGAAAAGCTTTTAAAGTTTATTAAAAATATGTATGTATAATATAATACATGTATACTTATACATGCGTTATAGTATGCTAATGCCCTCTTATGCTGATGCCCTCGCTTCCCGTGCCCATCCCCACTCCCACCCCACTCACAGATCTGGGGGCTGCAGGTCCTCCTCTACCCCTCCAGGAGTATGCGCTGTGCCAGGGAGTTGGCCCCACCTCCCATGCCCGAGCCTGCAGTGGGCAGCAGCAGGTGGGGAGCCAGGCTGTGCTCCATTGCAGCAACCGCCACCTCCTTCCAGGGAAAAAGGGCTTCAGGCTTGGGTCCCTGGTCTCATGGCTCTGGCAGCTGGGGGACCCCTCCAGCAGGGCTGAGGGGCCAGGAGCTGTGGGTGGGGGCAAGGGGCACCAGCAGGGTTATGGGGGAGTTGTGAAGAAGGGGAGCGAGAGGCATGAGCAGGGCCAGGGGGCTGTGGGGGAGGAGTGAGTATTTGTGTTCTTTAAAAAACGGGTCTCCTTTTAATGGAAACAGCTGGTTAATAGAATCAAATCACTGTTTCCCAAAGTGATTCCAGTAAGCAAAATCCACTGTATTAGTATCTTTGTTGGTGTATATATTGATCCTTATGGTCTTGTCTACCCCCGCCCCCTGCCCTTTTTCTCTCTAGGTAAATAAATTGTATATAGTTAAGTATTGAGTGTTGTCTGATCAAAGCTTTCAAGGCTCCAGGTGTCTTTCTGTAGGCAGTCTCCCCACACTGTAGGAAGGGAGGCTCCAAGGCAGAGACCCCAAGGATCCATAATTGGCTGCAGCTGCCGGGTAGCTCCGCCGCCTGGGTTATACAGTACCAAGAAAGCAGATGAGACAGATTCTAGCCCAGAGCTTCCCAAACTGTTCCTCAGCTTACACCATTTATGACCCCCTTTCCTCAGCCTGGACCTCATTCCCAACTCCCAGCTCCCCCCCTCCCCCGCCATGTTCTTCTCCTTTAAAGGAGAAATCTGTAATTTTCTTCTTTAAAGAACATAATTCAGTTTTTTCTTCAGCAAACAGAAAATCTGGATACCTGTTCATCAAGACCTCATCTGCTTATGTTGCGGCCCCATTTGGGCTCATGACGCACAGTGTGGGAACCGCTGTTCTAGCCCCTGCTCCAGTTCCTTTGTATCTCTTTCATAGCCTCTGGCAATTCAGGCTGGCAGAAAAGTCCAAGTAAGGCTGACAACATTTAGAGCAGCACTAATTTATTCCAGGGTCCCACTTCCAATCCTGTGGTATGAGAGGTACAGAATCAGGTTACCCATCCCTACCCCAAAGAAGTTACAGGGTAATGGCCTCTTCTGTCAGATACTCACATATATGGCTAATTTGTCCAACATGTAGTCAAACTTCTCATGAGCACATCTGCTGCCCCAGGCAAGCTTATGTGGGGATCAGGCCTTTGTTTCATCAATAAATAAGACCCAATATGTTAGGGTAAGAGAGATGCACAAAAGGATCCCATTGCACCAGGACTGAAGATCTGGGAGCTGTGGAGTCACAAGAGAAATGAGATGAAAGGAAGTCACTGCTGAGCACTGGCTTAACAAGAGAATGGAATTTCAAATCCAGGAGCATTGGCTGTAGTTTGATTTGGGGATGTCTTTAGCAATACAGAAAAAGATAAAGAAACAGCTGGCACTCTCCTTCCACTGTTAGCACCATAACCCTATAGGGGCACCTGACAAAACAGCCAAGCAATGTGGAGTGACAGACAGAGCCGCACCAGGGGAGTTGTCAGCAGGACACACCCTCCAAACACTGTGAGGTGGGGGCTGCAACTCATGCATACCTTAGGTGCCCAAGTGCTGTCTAATTACCACTGTAGGTGCCTGAGTCCAAAATTTAGATCATCAGACTTCCTGCCCACTCAGTGGCTGCCTAACCCTGCCTAAAGTCCCTGCTTCAACGTTTTGTTATGTTTTGACAAAGGTATTATTTAGGCACATAACTCAAGGAGAGAGGTCAGTGCTGTGAATGCCAAATAGAGGAAGGAACTTAGATGCAATTTGGAGCCAGATACCTCAACTACCATCTTCTCAGCATTTCCTACTGGGTAGCTTAATCAGTTCCCCGCTTAGCACAATGGCTGTTGTGGGTCTCATTTTTATATCCTGACAAAGGAACTGAGGTTTGGTGACCGCAGATATTCCTAGACCTAAGTTAGGCACCTAGTTCCAGAGGTGAAATTCAAAAACTGAGAGTAGGCACCTCAGTTCCCTATACCTTCAACGGGGAGAGCTATCACCGACTAGGCTCCACAGCAGCCATCTTGCTGAATCAGAGAATCCCAAAGCCAGCCAACAAGAAATGCTGAAGATAGTTGCATCTCAACTGAAACTTCTGCATCCTGCAGCCCCTAAATTGTCTCCTTGTGTACAGGCAACTGGGTCAGTCATGTTGAGGTACTATCCACTTTTTTAATAACAGCCTAGTAACTACTGCACTAATGAAAGAAGTGGGAGATGAGTTTTAGGCCCTCCTCAATCTGAGAGGGTCAAACTAGGGTAACTGTATTATTCTTCAGGAAATCTGGGATACTGCCTGCCCCGCTGCCACCCAAGTCAGTGGCACTGCTGCAAGCAAAGGTAGCGGTAGGCAGGCAGGGACATGGGGCACAGTCCGGCAGGAAGGCATAGCGTTATGGTGCACCAGACAGGTAGGTAGGCACCACTGCTGCAGTGTGGGAACAAGGTAGGTGGATGGAAGCAAGGCATGTGGACTGAAGCAAGCAAAGGCTGGAGGCCAGGGCTGGGGTGGCTAGGCACCACTCCACTCTGCCCACCTTGTCCCTACACTGCTGCAGTGATGCCTGCCCTCCCATCTGCCTGGAGCACCATGCTACTCCACCTCCCTGCTAGACTGCACTCCAAACCCCAGTGATTCCAAGACTTTTCACCAACTGGCTGGGACTGGCCTATGAAATCTGGGACTGTCCCAGCCAAACTGGGATGTACAGTCACCCTAGGTCAAACCCACATCTTCCACCTCCCAGGTCAATCCCAATCTACCTATCTATGGTTTAAACTGGGCTGAAGGCACCCTTTACCCCAGGGGGCAGGGGCCTGGGTTCTGGGCTCTGCTCCTAACATTTCTAATGCATTTTGTCTGACCCTTTAAGGAAAAATCTATAATAATGAGTGCCTGGGTGTGTAGAGGGCTATGCAGGGTTTTTCTTTTGCATTTAGATGGTATTTGGGCACCAAAATCCATTGTAAATCTAGCCCCTAACTCTCTCCATGAATTGTACCCTGGCTTCTAACTCTGGACTGCTGCAATGCTGTGTTGCAAATCCTAAAATCTTTTCTGGATTTGCCTTAAACCAACCAAATAAAACTATTCACCTCCAGACTGAAATCCACTCTTGCACAGACAAAAGTGACTGAAGAACACAGAGTAGATGGATGGAGACAGAATACACCTCATAGGCAATGAAATAATAACAGCAGAAACTTAAGGATGGAAAGATGAGCAAGGCATGAGGCCCAGGCACTGTCTAAGGCAGGAGGTTGCCAAAATGGAGCAAGGTGCCTCCTTCTTCCGTCCCCTGTTCTGCCTCCTCTTGAAATAGCAGTAAGCAGCAGCACCACTGCAGAAGCATGTGTCAGTGAAAGAAGGACACTCTTGCAAATGCAGTTCTGAAGAATAACAGTTTTACTCCTGCTGAGGGGAGATGTCCCCCCATTTTTGGGGGGTTGCTAAAATTTGTAGTTTTTTCATTTGTTTGACATGGGTGTCTGTGGCAAAAAATAAATGAGGTGACATCTCCTTTCAGCAACAGTGAACGTCAGCTGCTGCTCCTACGCACTGCAGATACCTCCAGAGACAGAAAATGCACAGGTAGGAAGAGGAAGGACTGCCTTGGATACAGTCCTGACCAGTTACACTTCTGAACAATATATCTATAATTAAGATGACCATACATCCTGGTTTGGCTGGGATAGTCCTGGATTGCATAGGGTGTCTCTGTAGCCTAGCCAGTTGGCTAAAATTGAAGCAAAAGTCCTGGATTGGTGGCACCATCCTGCCTTCACATGCCTGGCCTGACTCCTCCCAAGCAGCAGCTGGTGGTGGGCAGGGGTGGAGTGGGTTGGGCTGAGTGGCACTCCTCTTGCCTGGGGTGGGAATCAGCTGTGGCAGGGGGACCAGGCCAGGGAAGGGGGCTGGGGCTCAGGCACCTGTGCAGGGCAAGCCAGGATAGTTTTCATAGTTTCATAGTTTGTAGGGTCAGAAGGGACCTGAGCAGATCATCAAGTTCGACCCCCTGCCATGAGCAGGAAAGAGTATGGGGTCAAATGACCCCAGCAAGGTGTTGGTCTAGACTCCTCTTAAAGACCTTCCGGGTCAGAGCCACTTCTCTTGGAAGTTGGTTCCAGATCCTAGGCGCCCTGACAGTGAACTAGCGCCTCCTGATTTCTAGTCTAAATCTGCCCTCTGCCAGCTTGTGACCGTTATTTTTTGACACTCCTGGTAGTGCTCAGGGGAACAGGGACTCCCCCAGTGCCTGCTGGTCCCCTGTGACTAGTTTGTAACAGGCCACTAGATCCCCCCTCAGCCTTCTCTTGTGGAGGCTGAACAGGTTCAGGTCCCTTGGCCTCTCCTCGCAGGGCCTGCCCTGCTGCCCCCTGATCATGTGAGTGGCCCTTCTCAGGACCCTCTCAATGCTGTTCACATCCCTCCTGAAGTGTGGTGCCCAGAACTAGACACAGTACTTCAACTGTGGCCTGACCAGTGTCACATAGAGGGGGAGGATCACCTCCTTGGACCTGCCTGAGATGCATCTGTGGATACATGACAAGGTGCAGTTGGCCTTCCTGACCGTGTCCCCACACTGGCGGCCCATGTTCGTTTTGGCATCAATAATGACTCCAAGATCCTTTTCTGCCTCTGCACTGACAAGAAGGGAGTTCCCCAGCCTGTAGGTCTGCTGCTGGTTCTTCCTCGCCAGGTGCAGCACCTTGTACTTGTCAGTGTTGATACCCATCCTGTTCTCATCCACCCACCCCTGTAACCTGTCTAGGTCCGATTGCAGCCTATGCCCTCCTTCTAGGGGTCACCTGCCACTGGCAGCCTCATGCCTTGCCCAGGCTGAGTGTGGCAGCCCTGGGTGGCAACAGGGGAGGGAGGGAGGCTCCATGTGGCCACACAGCTCATGCTGGCACAGCCCAGGGAGCACTGGAAGGGGGCTGCTCCCAGCCGGGTCCAGCATTTACACAGGAGGAAGGCTGGTTGCAGGCCTCCACACTGCCCTGCCCCACCTCGTTCCACCATCAGGGCTACTGGGAGCCACAGGGCTGGGGGTGGCACCCCCTATCCTGGATTTTCTTACCCCATCCCAGATCTCCTTCAAAATAATATGGTCACCCTATGTATAATCCCTTTTCCCCAGCTACTATTCAGCCTAGTGAAGCCACTGCCCCTCCTCTCCCTCTTTCCATGTCCACCCCTCACTCCCCCATGCTACGTCAGCATATTTAGAGCTCATATGGAGCCTACACCCTTGCCAGCAGCTGCTGCCTTACCATACTGAAATGCTTTTCTCCTAAGTGTGCTGCTTTCTAAAACAAGAAGAATTTTCTAGGGGTGTGCAGAACACTGAAATTCCATTTGATGAAGGACTTTGAGAGTTCAACATTTGTCTTCTTTCCATTTAGGAATGAAACCTCAACACTTTCAAATTCATTTCCTGAAAGAAAGTTCTTTAAATATTTAATTAGGGAGCAGTCAAAGTATTTCCTTTAGACAAAATCAAACTAGTTCCTTCTGAGTTTGTCATTTCATTCTGTATTACCATATGTCACAGAATCCAAACATAAAGTGTCATTTGTTATGGGGAATTCAAAATTGCCATACTGTCTCATTTTGAATTTTGGGTTTTTTGTGAAATCTGAAATTAAATCTCATTTCCTGAAATTGTGTTCTTCAGTAGAAAATGGTTCAAAGTGGTTTTTTTTTTCTAATGAGTTCTATAAATTTGACATTAAATTAAAATAAATGAGAATAACAAAATATTGCTATTTGGCTTGATTCTTCTCCTCATGCTCTTTCAGCATTGCCCATACCAAGCTGGCTTGAGTGTACAAGTCAGACAGCTCTTCTGTGTTCCAGCTTTGCAAACTCACCCTGACACACTAGGTGGGCTTTCTTTCCTTACTGCAAACTAGAAAATAGAAGGTAGAACTTACAGATTCTGAAGACAATTTAGCACGAGAAAGATTTTGTGACTAACCACATACCTAGTTACATCTTCAAGCATTTAATTACCCCTGAAAATCTGTCTCGGTGCCTCCTCCCTGCCCCACATCTGCCATGAAATCAGTGAGAGTTTATAGCACTCACTACGTTTGAGGAGTTGCTCAGCACCTTACAGAATCAGGAAATATGCTTGCATTTCAGTTCAAAACCAAAGAAGTGTGTATACAGAATCATGCAACAAATCAAGCAGATAAATAAATAGAGAATTATAGTGAACACAGTGAATTAGCCAGGGGGTTATTACTTTTTAATAGTGTTAAATAGAAGATAGAGACATTCATACATGTTAATACAATCTTGTGAGAGAATAAGTAAACATAATTCTAATCCTTTTACATGAAGAAAAGATGCAGGAGGAATGCCAAGTTACAACTGTAACAGCAGTATGGATATTTCCCATTTACATATTACAAAGCAGAAGAAGACATTGTAGGCTGGGTATCAGTTATGGGAAACTTAAGGCACTATTTTTAGGGAATCATATGAGTTGATTTGGAAACCAAACATGCTAGAAGTCGAGCTGAGTTAGCTGTGTCACATGGCTCCTCTCAGCATTCTTTGGACAGTATCACCCCACAGCACAGAAGGTAAACCAGCCAATATGCTATTCGTTCCAATCTCCCATCACCACCACACTCAACATTTCATGCAGTCCAATGTATTTTACACAACACGGTTCTCAAGCCATGTTCCTGGATCCAATGCCCCCCTAGCTTATGGGAAGATTCAAAAGTTTATGATTATAAGAAATTGTTGTCTAGCATTGCTGTACAGCTGCTGTGCTGCACACTAGAAGAGTGACTAACCTGTTCCCAATCTCCTAGAAGAGTGAAGTACAAAATGTAAACAAAAAGCAATAATAGTGAGATGTGATGCAGAGAAGACATTTGATTTTTTTTCTGTTCCAGTAATCCCAGGTATTAGAGTATTTTACGTGAGTCTCAATAACAGGGCAGTAAATCACCTAAATTTGGTATCCATTCAATAAGGAAGCTTTCCTGAAGGAAATGGAAAAAGTGCTTCACTTTTTTTTTCTTAATCATGTTATTCTACAGGACTGATTGTCATTACTGCAAAATTAATGAACGTGCAGATGTGAGGAGCAGAAAGGTACCACTTCATACAAGCCAGGAAATAGGGATAGATGGTTGTACAAAAGAAGGAAGCCCTCATCTTCCAAGGCTAATGTGAAGCTGGTTTTCTGATGGCAAGTCCTAGTGACAATCTGAAGATAAATGTGGACAGAATTTTGAAAAATGAGTCAGTGTGATGAGGATCTCATGCAATATTGACATCATCTCTGAAGAAGGGGCTAAAACCCCTTTGAGGGACAAGGGAGTGAAGTGTACTCTGTCCCAGTTTGCGGATGACACAAAACTGTGGAGAGAAGTAGATACACTGGAGGGCAGAATACAGCTACAGGCAGACCTGGACAGGTTGGACATATGGGCAGAAAACAACAGAATGCAATTCAACAAGGAGAAATGCAAAGTGCTGCACCTACGGAGGAAAAAGGTCCAGCATATCTACTGCCTAGGGAATGACCTGCTTGGTGGCATGGAAGCAGAAAGGGATCTTGGAGTCCTAGTGGACTCCAAGATGAACATGAGTCGGCAGTGTGATGAAGCCATCAGAAAAGCCAATGGCACTTTATCATGCATCAG
>JAGPOW010002742.1:33663028-33690065 GCA_030014935.1 Caiman crocodilus
AAGGGAGGTGGTGCTCTCCTCTACCCTGGGGGTCTTCAAGAGGAGGTTAGATAGGCATCTAGCTGGGGTCATCTAAACCCAGCACTCTTTCCTGCCTATGCAGGGGATTGGGCTCAATGATCTATTGAGGTCCCTTCTGACCCTAACATGAATCTATGAAAACCCAGGACCCCAACACAGGGCCACAGATACCTTACTGGGCCACAAGCAGGCATATTTCTGTTTGCAGTGCTGCTCGCCCCCTCCCTCATTTAGGGTTGTCCAGTGGATCAGCTTCAACTGAGTGATGAAAGATTCCTTCAATCGTACCTTGCCTATAGCCTGGTGCTTACAGCACTATACCAAGGAAGTGGGAGACATGAATTCATTTCCTGTCTCCCCTCTCCATATCTCCCACTACCTGGTCAATTACCCTAGCCATTAGGCTATTAAGCTAAAAGTGGGAGTGCCCTTCTCCCAAGATCAGTGTTTTGGTATACCATCTAGGCAAAAACTGGTGGCAAATATTGCTAATAAAGTACCTTCCCGGTTACAGAAGCTTAGCAGCCTGAAGCATTGCCAGACAGAGTTGTGTTATGTAGCTCATAAGTACCCCTGCTACCTAATGGAAGAGGGCTGTATGCACAAAAGTTGGTGTCTCCCTTGAGTGTAACAGGATTGGCATTGCAAAGGGATCTCCCTCTGAAGGTATCTTGGCCTTCTCCTTCCTATCCCCAAAATGAGACACTCAGGTATCTCTGCAGGATCCAGAACTTTCAGATCTGGGACTGCACTAATTTTTCCACTGACAAAATGGGAAATGCAGAGGTGTAATAGGATTAGGCCTCCTGAGGAAGGTGCCCGTGTTGGAGGTAGGTGAGAAGCTAAGTTGGAGGTATGTTAGAGGTGTAATAGGATTTGGACGTAGGTCCCTTAGTAAGACATACACTGAATTTAGGCCCCTAGATTGCAAAAAGTGATTTAGAGTAACCCCACTCCAGTGGTCTGCATTCTGGTCTGAGAAGATCACTAGACAACTATACTTGGCTGGCTGAGCAGAAAGGGGCTTGACTCCTGGCTCAGCAATGTTGCAATTCAGAGCAAATCTGAGGATGTGCCTCAATTCTACCTACCTTCTACCCTTGAGAGATCTGATCCTATATGTGCCTGCAGATAACACCTAATTGGATGGACAGCACTGAGTTAAGCAAAGAGCATCGAATCACTCTCACCTGGAAACACTGGGTGGCAGTGGAGCCATCTCTTGTATGGTCTAGTGATTAGATCACTTGTCCAAGACACGAGAGACATGTTGAGAGACGTGTCCATATTTCACATTTCCCCAGCAGTGGACCCCAGCAAGCAGGGGGTGGCCGCACTCTTTACCTATGACACACATGCACACAGTGAGCTCTGAGCTCACCACCCGGTCAGCATGGGCTGCTGTCAGAACTCCGCATATGTAGCGTGCTCATCACCTCTTCAACGCGAGCTCTGGCTGGATTTTTGCAGGCTCCAGAGCCTGGGGGATAAGTGCTGCTGCTCCTAAATTCAGCAGGGGGCTTGAGGAGGTGGAAGCAGGAGGGTGCACAGTAGTGGTACTTACCTCCTTGGCCTGGGGTCATGCTAACTTTTCTCTAGCCAGAGCTTGCTCATAGAGGTCATTGCCATATATAGCGCAACCAAAGCTGAATGCAACCACACCTCCAAACTCTCCTGGATCTGCCCTTGCCAGAGGGCTGCCTTCTACCCTTCTCGTGGAGGTTGAGTGACTCTACGGCCAGGACTGCAAGAATTCTAGCACTGAATTGTGAACAGAGGGCTTGACTGCAATCCAGTGAGAACAGCACTCTCACTTTCCTTGAAGGAGGGAAGTCCTGGCTTTTGGAAACTGTTTTCAGGATTATTTCTGGTTTTTAAAACAATTACCATCTAAAAAAATACATGAACATACAAGGATTAGGAAACAACCCAGGACTTTCCCCTCCTAGTGAAGGGCCCTTATCAATGAGCTACAGTGTCATGTTTCTTCTTGCATAGGCAGTCAGCCTGATATTAACCATATGTACCTGTCCACTAGAAGATACGTTCATCTGGTTAGCTGGGCCAAACCTTAAAAATTTGCCTCACTACATTGTAATGTTTTTTATCCAGTCATGAGCTATTAACAGTAGCTATGTAAATTAGCATTTCTATAGCAACCAGTATATCACAGTAACTATGCTTTTAATACTTAAGATCTCTGAGTATTTTATTTGGTTTAGGTCAGTGGTGCTCAAACTTCCAGCTTGCAGCTTGACCATATAGCGTCAGCAAGTGGGGTCATCAGCAGGGATGATCCAGTATGCCTGACATCACATGCTGACCTGAGGCCACATCCTTAGCTATCCTGGCAAACCAGACCTGCATGCCAGGTCCAACTGCTTGCCAGATCAGACTGCCTGAATCCAGCTGTGGAGGAACACTGTGTGCACCAGGCCTACCATGCGCTGGCAGGCATGATCTAACATGCAGGGTCACTTTATCTGGCCTGTGGGACTCCCCACAGGTCCAGAAATTTGGCAGCAGGGGAGCAGCAACACCGTCAGATTTCTGGACCTGTGAGGAGTTCTGTCATCCAGACAACAGGTCTCTGAGGGCTGGATCTAGCAACATGGTCTGACGTTTGAGCACCAAGGGATTAGATAAACCAAGTTCAGTCAGACTAAAATAAATCACTATTCAGGCTATACAAAGATGTGCACTAATTACCAGTTTAAAAAAAATCACACCTTTAGATAAACAGGTGCCACTTTCTTTTATAGACAAGTACTATGGTTCAGAGAAATTAGATCCCAAGGTCACAAAGGGAACATATGGTAAAAACAGGAATGGAAGTTTTTCTAACTTCTGGGACTTCATCATGCCAAACCAGTCATCAGACTACACAAAAAGCTCCAGAGGAAGTTTAGCACATTTTATCTACTACAAATTGTCCTGAGATTATTATAGGTTTATTCTGTGTCAGAGGTGACTTTTAGGATGCCCTTTGAGAAGAAAAGGTAATATAACCAGTATAATAAAGGTTCTTCTGTCTGCTGCCTCACCCAGACTCCTTGGCAACACATAGCAGGTGCGTGCAGGAGCATGTTCATCCCCTGAAATTGGCCGTGCGCCCCCTGGAAGCACCAGCCTCAAAACCAAAAGTACTAGCAGGCGTGCACTCCTGGTTTCACTGCTGGCTCTGTGATAGGCCACTAGGGGGCGCCCCCTCTCCCTATTGGAGATCTAGTGACCCCCACCGACTCAGGAAGCACCAGTCACCCATGCCCAAACTGTCTCCTGTGATCATAGAATCATAAAAAATTAGGGTTGGAAGGGACCTCTGGAGGTTATCTAGTCCAAACCCCTGTTCAAGGCAGTGCCATCCTCAATTAGATCATCCCAGCCAAAGTGTTGTCTAGCTGGACTTAAAAACTTCCAAGGATGGAGATTCCACCACCTCTCTGGGTAACCTGTTCTCATGTTTTACTATCCTCCTAGTAAGAAAATTCTTCCTAATATCTAACCTAAACTACCTGTGACCTTGCATGCCATTAACCAGTGCGTCTTGTCCGTATGGGTTTTTGGGGCTTCACTATTGCTTTGGGAAGGGACAGCCTGTTATTGGGTTAGATTTCAGAGAGTTTTCAGAGGTTCTCACCTGCTATGTCTTGCTGTAATGAATTTGGTTAGTTGGGAAGAAGATAATGTATCCTGCCCTTCCTGGTCCCTTCTTTCAATTTTCCTGTTGTTCTTCTCGTTTGGGGCTCTGCCTCCCCCACACCCCACCTAACGCCAAACAACAATGCTGAAACCTGATCTTCTGGGTGTGGTTCCAGTATGGTTAGACTTATCTTGGCCTTTCAAAATGTGGTAGACACGTTTGAACGTCAGTTTGTCTTGCTTTGCTTAGGCCATAGTGGGACTGGCCTAGACTCTTGTCTGACCCTGGGTTACCTTGCCTCCTGGTGCCATTTCTTCTCTCACTAGTTTGTAGTCATCATGATTCAGACCACTGTCTCTCCCTCTCTCTACTTAGGTGCATGGTGGATCCAATCCAGTCCAGAGACATCGGAGATCCACAGCTCTATATCAGGTGAGTATTTTAGCCCTCTTGGGCTCGGTTCTTCTAAGAAGCTGCTTCCTGGGGCTGTCACCACTTTCCTTCAGTGAGGCTTTGCTCCTCTTCCAGCCACTCTGTGCCCGCTGGAGAATCCACTTCCAAACCCCGCTACCCGTCAGGGCAGAAAGCCCTGCCCACAGAAAGCCCTGTCCATCAGGGCTTTTAGTCCCCCTTCAAGGGGTCACCTAGCAAATCAGCACTGGCATGCTGTTATGATATGCACCCATGCCAGCATGGGAGCTGATCCCAGATTCTCCCAGGCTGGCTGCTCTCTTTTTTTCTTCTTTTTCCAGCACGGCATTTTTCCTGGCTGCAGCTCCATTCCTGTCACTCTTTTGGCTCAGCATGGCCCCTGGTTGGCTCTGTTTGTCTTTCTCTTTCGGTGAGTCTTCCCCTGTGGCCTTGTTCCTGCCACACTACCCTTGCTGCAATTTCAGACCATTGCTCCTTGTTCTGTCATCTGCCACAGTTTAGCTCCATCCTCTTTTGAATCCCCCTTCAGGTAGTTGAAGGCTACTATTAAATCCCTTCAGTCTCCTCTTCTCTAGACTAAATAAGCCCAGTTCCCTGAGTCTTTCCTCATAAGTCATGACCCCCAGCACCCTCACCATTTTTGTTGCCCTCTGCTGGACCCTCTTCAATTTGCCCATATCCTTTCTGTAGTGGCCAGTAGGACTGTGTGAATAGGGAAGTATTTGATTCGGATTTGGCTGATTCAGAGGACAGTGATTCAATTCAGAGATTCAGATCACTGTCCTGAATTGATTCAGCCAAATCAGCTTCAAAAGATTTGGCACTGATTCGGATAGATTCGGTGATTCGGGTCAGCCAGGGAGAGGCAGGCATAGCTAGGTGGCTCCTCCAACTGTGCCAGCCTCTCCCTGGGTGGGGAGAGATGTGGGAGAAGCCCCCATGGCTGCCCTGCCCAGCCTCATCCCACGCTTGACCCCAGCCTAGTCCTGGCACTTAAAAAAAAAATGCCCCACACTCACTGGCTGCAGAAGTGGTGATGGGGACCTCTGGTTTCTCATAGCAGAGCACCCACACACAGCACGGGGCAATGGGGGGCAGCAGGGATTGCACCCCCACTTGGCACCTGCATGGCAGCTGCCCCATAGTGTGGGTGCAGCATAACTTGCCCGGGTGTGGTGTGCTGCCTGGGAGCTGGTTCTGCTGGATCTGAGCAGTGCCAGGCTCTGGCTGATGGCTGGAGCCGTCCCAGCTCCCAGATAGCGGGCAGTGCCCTGCTAAGCCATGTTGCACCCACATCATGGGGCAGCTGCCATGCAGGTGCCAAGCGGGAGGGTGATTCCCACTGCCCCCACTGCCCCAAGCTGCATGGAGGGCTCTCTCACAAGCTCTCAGAGGCCCCAAATCCTCCCAGCAGATGTCAGAGTGATTGAAGTCTCCCATGAGAGCCAGGGCTTGTGATTAGGAAACTTCTGCTAGCTGTTTGAAAAAAACCTCATTCACCACTTCCTCTGGGTCTGGAAGGAGGAGTCCACCCTTGTTGCTCCCCCCTCTAACCTTAACCCAGAGATTTTCAACAGGCCTATCTCCAGTTTCATTCTGGAGCTCTGAGCAATCATATGGCTCTTCTATATACGTGCAGCTCCTCCTCCGCTTGCCACACTTTCTGGGCATTCTTTTTTTCCAGGAGGACTTACTCTGTTACACAAGGTTAGGCCCTAGAACTTTCCAAGGGCATTAGCAAGACTGTTAGTTTTTTTCCTGTAATTAGTTTTGTACATAAGTTCCTGTATATAAAGTGTTATTTCCATACCACAACCCTCATTAAGATAAGATCAGGAGCTCACTTGCTGTTTCAGTCACAAGCTAGCACGCTCAGCGAATTGGTATGGCAGTGAGAGGTTTAACTCAATATTTCTGCTTGCTGAGCCAGACAAGTTGCCCCTTTTTAACAGCTGTACAGTGTCTCCAGGAGTGCTCTTTTTCCAGTGAAAAAAATCAGCTTCTCTGCTTAATGCACATAATACCTAACTTGGGCAACTGATTTGGGAGGAAGGGGAGAAGGTGTGTGCTGTATATGAGGAAATAAGGCACCCGCCACACTAGTACCTAATACTATATACACAGCTAATTAATAACTTGTGCAATTAATTTTGCTGACTGTAATCCCACCTTCAGTTTCAAGGGGATACCTTCTGTTCTAAACTGCCAGCCACTGTTTCTGGGCACTCTTTCATCAGCTGGCATGTTTTATTCAAAGAGTGACTTTTGGGTAAACTCTGGGTTTTATAAATAGATTTTAATGTCATTCTATAGGAACAGGGAAACCACAGCAAAGAACCTGCCTCAAGAGGACGGACTCTAGTTTCAGTATTTGAATTTAAGGGTAGTTAGTTGTGGGTGACATGGTTGTGATAAAATCCTTTGTATGAGACTTACACAAAAGCAAGCAGATCAATTCAATCACTAGAAAAAAACTGAAACTCAGCAGTAGATGAAACATGGAGGATGAATTATTGTAAAAGAAAGAAAAATGAGGAAGATAAGGGGGGGAAAGATGACTGCAAAATGTACAGCAAGAATGAAATGCAAAGAGGGAATTTGCCAAGCAGCCATTGCCTGCTTCTACATTCTGCGGGCCTGTTGACTCCACTGGAACTACTCAGGTAAGAAATCATTACTGAAATAATTACAAGTTTAGAAGATCAGGCTCTGTATTAATAAAACTGATTGGGTTCTTCAAAACATCCTGAGGGAATTAGGCACCAAAATCCTTTTGAATTTGATGGGGATCAGGAGCCTACCTCCCTTAAGTCCCTTTAAAAATTTTATCTGTGGCCAGCTAACTTCATTTAAGAACTAACCAGATGAGTACGAATAGAAACTATAGGCCATTTCCAAAATAAGTCTTGCACACCCAAAACATGACTTGGGTGGAGCATCTCCTAAGATTCAAAACCAGTTAGAACAGTGCCTAAGTACCTTAGAAACATTGAAGTATGCCTAGCATACACCAACTACATGGAATTCAGCAAAAAAACCCACAGCAGCCATAGTCACTTCCATTCAAAAACAGCAGAAGGAACTAACATGTTAGATAAGAGCCTAGGGGTTAGAGCACTCACAGAGTGGGAGACATGGGTTATACAGCCTCAGCCTGAGGGGATACAAATCCATATGATCTACCTCTCAGGAGTGTCCAAACCAATAGGGCCATAGAACAGGCAGGGGAGAGGGGATCAAATGCAAGAGTAATGGAACCAGAAGATGAGCCCACAGAAGAGAGCCTGACTTCAGTTAAGGCACTCAGCAAATGCAGGGGAAAGTTCTGGGTTCTGGTCTATGCCTCCATATTATTTCTGAATTTTTTATGGGGGTGGTTTATGAAAGTTTGACTTTCAGTCATTATTTTCTCCCAGGAATTCACTCCCAGGACAAATTCATTTAGCCTTTTGTCGTAATATAGTAAAACAAGACCAGTACTGTCTGTTTGTCCATTGCAAAGAACTTTGAAAGACCGCAGTAGGTCAGAATATTTTTAACACTATAGATTCCTATTTGCTTCTGCCATGTTTGTACACCTAACAATGGTAACATTGTGTGGCATCCCACAGCACTCTTGAAATGATCTCGAGGCACGCTGATTGAGGATCACTAGCATGAGTAGTCCAGGCAGGAGGGACCAGTATTGTCTGAACCTGAATTTCAGTTACCTGCCCAGGTCCAAATGAAACACCCCACACCTTCTGCCTGCACATGGTATCTCTGATGAACCGCCATGCTCCACATTCACCTGCTCTAACTTTATACTGCATAATAGCAGGTAATCAAACCTTTTGTCTTTGCAGTTAGTTATTGCTTTTCCAGGGGCAGTGTCAACCATTGGCCACTTCTACACAGCAATATTTAAGTATTAAGTGTAAAAGATTAGACTGCTCATAGGTTCAAAATGTAACATGTGTTTGTCATGTTTAGATCAACAAGGCAGTTTATATTTTACTGTTATCAGAAGCTCATCGGAAGGAGGTTGTACAACACTTAAAAGATGAACCAAATAGATATGCATCTGATTGCTATTACAGAGAAAAGTCTCTCTTAGCTATGACTCTCCCTAGCAGAGTCTAGTTAAAAGAAGCATGTGGGCAAATACTGTCCACGTGGATGGGCTTATTCTGTGAGTGTGAGCTGTGATGGGTAAGACTATTCCTATGTAGTGATATGTAAGTTTTCCACCTCCACTCCACTCCCTGCCAACCATCTCCCAGTTTATTGTCAGTGCTACTGCACAAAAATACAACTCCACCTCCTACACCATTAGGTGTCTGAGGCCTTTCAACAAAAGCCAGTGTTGCTGACAAAAAGTGATAAGCAAATATTACATCCTCTTAAAACAACAGGTGCCATTAAATAAGACCTTTATTTTTTTCCCCCTTTCATTGTTCATTTGACAGCCAAGGAGGCAATAGGTGAGCTGAGCACAGGAACTGGGGAGGCAGAGATGAAGCAAGGCTGGTTGTGCTCTTCCTTTGCACCTCCCTGGTGCACCTCTCTGGGTGCAGGGGAACTGGAGAAGATCATGATATAACCTCAAGGGCTACCTCATCTTATGCTCCATGTGAAAAATCCCATGGGATAGTACAGCAGCCCATCATTTCTGGACTTTACTGCCTTGCCTAATACTCTGCCAGAGTTCCACAGCACTGGGGGTTTTGCAGGAGTACCCCACAGCTCCATGTCCCATGGAGGACTCAGCCATGCCAGAAATATTCCCTGGTGACTGGTTTTGTGTTAGGACTCCTGTGAAGTTGAAAGTTGATAGATGATACCATACAAAAGAAGAAGGGCTCCTTTGTGATGGTTGACCCAGCAAGTTGGCCAGAATCCAGAATCATGCCCAATGCTTCCTCAGAACAAATCCAACAACAGTGATAGTGATGCAAGTTCCCCCAGCCTGCTCATTTGCTGTCACTGGCTGAGAAATGGTTTGGTGACCTATCTTGCTAGCTGTGCAGGGTGTTAGTGTTTTTGGCTGACAGGTAAGCACTGCCATGATTGGTACAGTTTGTGACTGTTTGACCAGAAATAATCAAATGGCAGTGGAAACTATAACCCTAGGTTGGTCATCAACATGTGGCATCTGAAAAATGCTGCTAATTAGAACATCTTTGACTAACCTTGTAATAGATAACAGTCCATCAACACTGCAACTGAGTAACCCCTCCACCTTCAGCTGCAAGTCTGTTGCTCAGTCTCAATCAAGTCTGTAAATTATTTCACAACTATACTCCAGGAGTCAGATAGACTTTCAGCCATCATTTTCTCCCAGGAATTCACTCCCAGGACAAATTCATTTTGCCTTTTGTCATAATACAGTGAAACAAGAGCTTTTATTTGGGGAAATGGATGGCCTAAGTATCTAGAAAGACTCTATAAAGGGTCTTCTGCCTCTAGATTATGACTTCAATTATCTACAGGTCCTCAGTGATAGAAGATATTGCCACCTGATGCAGAATCACCCAAACTCCTATAAAATGAATTAAGTTAAATGAGACTAGTGTGTTCCCAGAATACTTTTTGGTTGCTCTGATCCCCATCCACTTCATAATCTAAACAGGGAAGTCAAGAACTGAACAGATCATTGAGGATGAATTCTCATCCCTTGTCATCACTCCCACCCTTCACTTTCCTCAAAGATCCTACCATATCAAAAATGTTTGAGGATGAAGAAAGAAGCTTGCACTGCTGCTGCCACTGTGGGCCTCATTCCTTGGGGAAATGGAAGACTAGTCCCAAAGCTGTCCAAGCAATTCTGACCCTGGTCCCAGCCTCTGTTCTCAGCTTTGTCCAAGCTAAACCCCACACGATAACTCTCCAGAGTTGGAAAGGAACTTCATAAAGTATAGCTGGGCCTTTTATGTAACTTCTGTTCCCTAAAGCAGAGATTGGTTGTTGGCAGGCAGTTGTAACTTCCAAGACACAGTTTAGTTTTTCTCAAGTCTAGCACTAGAATGCTTACAAACGCTTACTGTTTCAATGACCTTTTATCTACCAATCTCAGCATGTTTCCAACCCTCCTGCTTTTGCTCAAGTACTATGAATGGAAATATAAACTAGATCTGCTAGTTTCAGGCTTAGATCTTCCCTTGCACAGTCCTAGGGAGAATGGTTGTATCAGGGACATTTTTCACTTGCATTTGCTGAGCTGGGGCAGATAACAATACGAGTTCTCATAAATCTTCAGGAAAGAAGCAGGGATAGGTAGGGTCATGCATCTTATCTTGGACTGCTCTGCAGAGGAGAAAGGCTTATGCACTGAGAAATGCATTCTGTACTATCAATACTGATGGGGTATTTTGAAAAAGATGATTCTTGTTGGAGACACCAACAACTTTCCACACTTCCCCATAGAGGAGGGTTGCTGGTCTAGCATGTAGAAAGTGGTTGACATACTCATGAGCCTTATGTATATGACATCAGTTTGAAACCCTCAACATAGCTTGTTCAGGCACAGAGAGTGTTATGGAGACACATGGGTACCTCTTGTGATAAGCTGTTTGCCCACCAGCCCTGCCAGAGAGATAGCACTCCAGTTTTGCACTGGCCAACCTGTTAGGTGGAGCTTGCACCCCTGTCTGGAAGAAGAAGCAAATACAAAATGGCAATACTTTATTCTGCATGCCATCCTGGGAACTGTGTGGTTCAAGCCTTTGGGAGACCAATAGTTTTTTGTGAAGCAGCCAAGCCTGAAGCTGGGTATACAGTGCACAGATGTACATGCAGAGATGTACATTAGGGGTGTGAGAAATGGCAGTGCTCCATTTCAAATTTTGTTTTGATTCAAAACAGCTGTTCCGTTCCATTCCATCGAAACAGTTTCGCTGTTTCAACCCCGTTTCGACATTTTGCCCATAGGATATAATGGGGAAGGTCAAAACAGCCTATAACTTTGTCATTTCTGGCCTGGTGGATTAAACTTGCAGGAATGATAGCCCCTTCCAAGGGCATGAGGTCTGCCACATTTTAAGAAGATAGGTGGAGGGGGTTCAACAAAACTGTAACTGAAATTCTTGAAAGCAAAACTTGTGTCATGTGTATGTGTTAAACCACAACGAGGTCAAAACTGCAGGCATGCTAGCCCCTGCTGGGGCCACAAAGCCTGCCAGGTGAAGATCCCCCATCACTTGCCACCACAGACCTAGGGGTAATAATTAACCACAGTATGGACATAAGCCAACAGTGCAATGAGGTATCCAGCAGAGCCAACAATATGGTGGCATGCATCAATTGATGTATCTGTAGCAAAACCGTTGTAAAAAGTGATTCCTCTGCTCTACTTGGCTCTACTCAGCATTGGTGAGACTGCAGCTGGAGTACTGCATCCATTTCTGGGCTCTGCACTTTAACAAGAATGTCGTAAAGCTTGAGAGAGTCCAGAGAAGGGCTACCCACATGATCAGAGACTTTCATGGCAAGCCATATGAGGAAAGGCTGAGGGACCTGGGACTCTTCAGCCTGAAAAAAGCTGAGAGAAGACTTGGTAGCATCTTACCACTACATCAGAAGCATACATCTAGGGCTTGGTGAACAACTGTTTACCGGGGCATCCTTGGGCAAAACTAGGAATAATGGTCACAAACTCCTGGAAGATCATTTCAGGCTCAATATTAGGAAAAACTATTTCACAACTAGGGTGTCCAGATTGTGGAATAAGCTCCCTCCAGCGATGATGTGATCACCTACCCTGGAAATCTTTAAGAGGAGACTAGACAGTCACCTCGCTAGGGTCACCTGATGCCCAGTTGTCTTTCCTGCTTAGTGCAGGGGGCTGGACCCCATGATCTTCCAAAATCCCTTCTGGCCTTACAGTCTATGAATCTATGAGTGACTGGAGCCTAGTCTTAGCAGATATGGCTTTGAAACAGTTCTTCCAGGCCCCAGAACCCCCCTGCACCCATCTCCTTGACAGCTGACAGGCTTTGTGGCTGCAGCAGGGCCTAGCAGCCAGATCTGCAGTTTTCACCCCCCTCTGCCCCAAGACAGACACAGTCCCACAAGCACGCATGATGTGAGTTTTGCCTATCAGCAGCTAGAGGTGCAGGGCCCCAGAACCCAGAACCCTTGCCCCAATCTCCTTGAAAGCTGGCAGGCTTTGTGGCCTCAGCAGGGGCTAGCAGGCTTGCAGCTGTCACCCTGCTGTGCCTGAACACACACAGTGTCACCCATGTCTAGAGTTTTGTTTGTCTGCAGCTTGAGTACAGTTTCCCTCAAATCCCTCATCTATTTCCTTGAAACTTGTCAGGCTTTGTGGCCTCAGCAGGGGCCACCATCCTTGCAGTTTTGACCCTGCGGTGGCTTAACACATACATGTGACATGAGTTTTGCTTTCAACATTTTGGGGTGCAGTTTCCCTGAACTCCCTGTACCCATCTCCTTGAAACGTGGCAGGCATCATGCCCTCAAAAAGGGCTACCATTCCTGAAAGATTCATCCAAATCAGGCCAGAAATGACAAAGTTATAAGTTGTTTCAACCTTCCCCAGCATAGCCTATGGGTGAAACGTCAAAACCGTAGAAACGGTGAAAAGTTTCGACTTGCCTCGTTTTGTTTTGAGGCTGTTTCAATGATATCTGTTTTGTTTTGATTTCACTGTTTCAACCTCAAAATGAGTCAAAACAGCATTGAAACAAAACGTGGCAAAATTTTGCACAGCCCTACATTGTAGATGCACAGCGATGGAAGAAGGAAGCAGCGTTCTGTTCTGTTCTGGGCTTGAGATTCTAGACTGAACTGGGGATAGAGGTTCCAATTCAGATCTGGCAACACCAACCATTATCATGGGATACCCATTATCTCAACCTATATTTGACGAAGGTATAGAAGAGAGTACCTGTCCTTTTCCTGTTTGAATCGGCCCTAAAGCCAAAACCAACAGGTATGGATTTATAACTCAAGGTTCTGAGCTCAGATCTTCCCTGCTTCCCAAGGGCTGGGTTTAGGGTTCCAGTCTCAGTCTTTCTACTCTGTCAATATCAACAGAGTGAGTCTCCTAGCTCAGGGAAATGATGTACACAAAAATAGGACCTTCAGCTTATTCATCACCCAAGGACCACTGGCCCTAAAATGTGATAAATCCTTAACCATCCACATACAGCTGCTGAAAGGCTCATTAGCCTGGTAGGAAGAAAAGCTGTGTGCAGAGCAAGCTAACAGGGGACAATAGAGATCTTAGGTGCTTGAGAGGTCTGAGAGGCCTGAAAAAGGCTTTGTGTAACTGGGTAAAAGTCTCAGTCCCTCTCCCTAGGGTAAATTGTGACCTGTGACCACTGAGGGTCCATTGGAAGTAGACCTACTACATCAAAGAGAGGCCAGACTTGGGGACAGAATACAGAAGTGTTTTCACACATGAAATGAAATCCTAGTGCTTCGGACTCCAAGAGTGGGAAGAAGGTGTGAAGCAGGAATGTATTAGGGAGGATTGCATCTGTATCTTTCACAACTCACCAGCTGCACAGAGAGGGTGTGAGGAGCTAATTCATTCAGGAAGTTGGATCAACACTCATCTTCCTCCATGCATCTCCCCAGCATATAGTGCAGCTAAATATGGAGCAAGCCTAGAAAGGCAGAAGCAGCAGGCTTCACGTTGAACTGAAAGGCTTTCCTCCAGACTGCTGATGTTCTGAACAGCTATCGCTGTACAAGCTCAGGCAAAGCTTGAGAGAGTCTGAAGAAGAGCCACCTGCATGATCAGAGGCCAAGAGAGCAAGCCTTTCGAGGAGAGGCTGAGAGACATGGGACTTTTCAGCCTGGAGAAGAGAAGGCATAGGGTGGGAACGTGGCAGCTGCCTGTAAGTATATAAGGGGGTGCACCAGGATCTGGAGGAACAGTTGTTCACCAGGGCACCCCAACAGATAACAAGATCTAACAGCTGCAAATTTCTGGAAGGCTGATTTACAGTGGACAGAAGGAAAAACTTCTTTACAGTTGAATGTCCAGGGTCTGGAACAGACTCCCCCCATGGGTGTGCAAGCACCCACTCTGGACTAATTCAAAAGGCGTTTGAATACATATCCTGCTGGGATCGCTTGATCCCAGCAGACTTCCTGCTTATGGCAAGGAGGGATGGATTTGATGATCTTGCGAGGTCCCTTCCAGCCCCTAATGTCTCTGAAATCTATGAAAGCTCTGCATTTGGGCCTAGGCCTGGGACTGCTGCAGTGGGAAAGGACCCACCATGCTCCAACCTTGTGGTCCAAGTGCTTTAGCTTGGACCCTGCTTGCAGTGGGGGCACAATGCCAGGGTCACATATTCCTGCTCATATAGACTGGGACAGTGAGTTCCAGGCCCACATGCAATGCCCAATTAATAGCATATGAGGCACCCATTAAACACAACACAGAAATATACTTTAGGGCATACTCTCTGAAAGGTCTTCCCCTTCTAATGTTATTTCCACTTAATCTCCTGGCTGTATACCCAGTAGGCTTGATATAGCTCCAGCCACCCTAAAGCCACGGAAAAAACAGTTCCCTGCCCCAAACACCCTTGTTATCATTAGCCACACTTGAGGACTACACAAAACCCACCACTTTAGTTTTGGTAGGTTAAAGAATATTTTCCTTCACTTTTCTGACAGATTTAAAAATCCACATGCATAGGGACTGATCCAGAACCCAGTGAAGTCACTGAGAGCCTGGACACTGAAGTAGTCCTAAAAAACGTAAGTATGTGTGTAACTTTCCTCAGATGGACTATCATCTTCATTTCAGCAGAACTGCTCACATGAGGAAAGTTAACCTGTTTTCATGAAGCCACTCCAAAGCCAGGAACGAGTTTTGGGTTCAGCAGGTAGCATGGAGAGGTATTTGTCCTATGTTTGATCTAACTTTATGTTTAATCTCTTTTCAAAAACAAATAATAAGCTCTATTCATTTTTGTTACTTTTATTGCTATATGGATCATGTTATTCTGTATGTATTTATTGTAGCAATTTTGTGCCATATCTTAATCAAAAGGCTCTAGCCTAACCTGCTGACAAATGTGGTTCTCTCTAACTAATGATTATTTTCCTGTTTGAAGAGCATACCTAGTAAACAGGGGGGAGGTGAACTTCTTAGCTGTCAATGGCCAACTGCTTAATAAGGACAAGAGCAATTGTCAGAGAAACCCAGACTCCCAGGCACCTTGAAAAAAGGGCTATCAAACCAGGGAGGCAACTAGTTTCCGGAGCGAGTACCTGAAATCTCGTTCAGCTTGGAATGAGAAGTGCTAGTTTCACACAGGACCAACAACACTCGCAGGGGAAGTCCATATTCCCTAGGCCAGAGGCAGTGCTCTAAAGACTCTTGCTCCCTGGGAAATAGAATTGTAATACATGGGTGTGGGAAGCAGGTGAGAGGGCTGTCTTGAAGTTATTTAGGAGGTGACGGTTGGGCAGTTGTCTTTGGAATTCACCACACCTTGTGATGTTTCCTGGTGCCCAGCTGTCAGGGCTGGTAGTCAGCAAATACTCAGGAAAGGCTGACAGAATTCTCTGAAGGGCTATGTTGCAGTCAGACAGGAGGGCGAGAATTTTATTAGTTTTATTTTTGTACTCGTCTTCAAATTCTATGGTCACTTTCTTTTGCACGGTTCATTTCTTCTATATACCAGTTTTTCTTGCATGCAACATACCCTGGAGTATAATACACACCTCATTTATGAAAAGCAGAATAATGAAAAAAAGATTTTTCCGGAAATATAGTCACAGAGCCTAATCTTCAGCTGACTTACCCTCTGTGTCCTACTTAATGAAAGCTGAAACCCTAGCTGCTTGTAAAGAGAGTTGTAGTCTCCAAGGCAGTGAAATGGAAGAGAGAGATCAGAAGCAGCTAGCAAACAGAAAAATTGCCTTAAGAAAAGTTATCTTGATTAGCAGAACATCAAGACTATGAAAAAGGAGAGATGATCATTTACACCTCTGAAATGAAGAACAATGAGGCAGTAAGTGAACTGACCCCCTCAGTTACCTGAACAGCAGTGCAAGATCTGCTGTACTGTGGAACAAGAATCAGAGCAGGGTTCTTCTAGCCCAGTCACGAAATCAGCTTCCCTATGCATCTAGGGCGGGGGGGCAGGTATGCATTGCATTCAAGAAAATATGGCAGTAAATCCTTTGCTATTCTGTTGCCCTACTGGTTGTCCATGGTAAAGTTCGATTTCAGAGCAGCTGAGAACTCAAACTTGCCTCTTCTTTGGAGAAAGGGACCCATAATTTTGCACAACTCAAGGGCAAAGACTGGAGCTGGCAAAGGGTTTCCCTATTGCAGCTCTGTAGTCAGGTATGAGGGCAGGTGGAACTAAGGATTGTGGGGCTGAGAAATGGACAGGGAAAACCTTAGACTGTTCTCTGATAAGCTGTAGAAGCAGTAGAACCAGAGAAACCTAGGGCTCTGGGAGCACCCTGACTGCTGGGTTTGTAACATATTTGCAGGATTGGGACCATAATGGCTACCACATAGGCTGGCATTAATGATTTTAGGCCCTGGTCTTGCAAGCACCACTTGGTATAGAACTCACTGCATTGACTTCTGTGCGACTGCCCCCATGCATACATGTAAGAATGTACTTGTAAGAATGTACTTGTATTTGCAGGGTTAGGACAGGCCTGTAAGTGCTTGCAGAAGTGGGAACAAAGGGATCAATTTAAAGTTTACCAAATCAAAATGAGTCTTGCAGTTGTTTCCAAATAGGTTTTGGATCAGGCTATAGGATATTAAGAATAACATTTTTAAAGAAATCTAAGAGACTCAGGAACAGAGGTTGCCTGTTAAGTGACTTAAGACTTAAGAAATGCTGTCCCATTGCCTTGTTGTTAGATTCAGGTTCCTAAAACATTTAGGGCCCAATCCAAAAAGATATTGAGGAATTTCAAGGAGATAAATTTGTCTAAATGTTTTTTATGGATCTGGCCCTTAGAACATTTGGAAATCATACCCTCAATGTTTTTGTATATCTGTCTTTTATTTTTCTAAAAGGAAGCTTGTCAATTCACCTTTAACTCTGAATTTCCTTCCGTTAGTGTTTTAATTTGCAGTCACAACAACACTAAAAGGCAGGTTTTTTAGGTCAAATATATTGCTACATTAATACATTGTGAACATTACATGAAGCATGAAAAGAAAAGAAAAGAATATATTAACAGAAGAAGCTACATGGCACACTAGAGAATTGAAGTGCCATTTTATTACATATACCTTAGAGTTAAAGTTTTAATTTTCTTTTAAAAGATAGCAATATATCACTTTCATCCACTGTGTTAAAAAAATAATAGAGGAAGCGATCGGTTCTTTGTTTTAGAAACAAGAATGAAAAGGAAAAACCAAACTATGCTTGGGCAACATTAACCAAACCCCTGTGATTTCTCATTAATAACAAACTTATTGATATTATTAATATTTGCTCTCATATACACCTTTCCTCTGAGAAGGAAGTACCATAATTCCTCCAAAGATTTTGAAGCATTTTCCATTTCAAATGAACTAATCACAATTCCCTTGTAAACTATTATAAGTTCTAATTCACAGATGGGGAAACTGAGGCAATACACAGTTAATGGCAACCAATTTTCATTTGGTGCTAAGCTCCCATGGTTCTCATTAAGTAGTCTGGCTATGATTGCACGGCTAGTCATTGGTAGCTCCAGAAATAGAAGCCAAAAGTGCTGATTCCCAGCCGCCTGATTTAAGCATTAGCTCACAGTGCCTGCATGTCTGTATGTATAGCAACATATGTATATACAGTACAAGTACAGTAGAGGCTGCCACTTCACATGCTTGACTCATGTGGCAGTGCAGGCACTGGGGAGTTTTTAAAAGTAGAAAGGTATTTGAAGGCATGTTTTCTTTACAAGCTGCAGACACTTGCCTCTTATCAAAGAAGGTCACAGCCCCGGCAGACGGATCTTGGTGGCTATAAACCCAGCAGTTTCCAAATGGTTCCTCACTCTAGCAGAGCTTCCCACTGCCTTATATTGCAGAGTGTTGGAACTATAATTGGAGACAAGCACAGTATATCATTTTCCCAGGAGCCTCTGGTAGCATAAGTTCAGAGCTTGTTGTCATGATGGACACCCACATCTGTGCCCTACAAGCAGGGAGGTCAGCCATCATTCATGAATGCACACAGACCACTTACAATCTAGTTACAGCTACAACATGTTTCTCACCCACTCTGCTTTCCCCCAGTAACCTGTTACATTTTTAATGCCTGCATTAGCTCTTGCAACAATTGATAACCCAAAGCTTTTCTCTATTAGCTTAAAAGTGTGGAAATGCCAAGCCATGAGCAGCTTTCAATCAAACACCAATATTTTGCAGGTACAGTTCCATCCCAGAAGAGAAAGTTGACCTTTCCACCCCCACATTTATTATAATAATTTATTCTTATTTATGAAGTGCTATGTGCTACAGTGAGTAAGTTCTGGCAATAATCTTCACTGTTCACTCACCTCCCTTTGATGGGAGAATAAATAAATAAACAATTGCAGGTCTTATCATTGATCTTTACAAGGTGAATTACTACTTCTCACTCAAAACAAACACAAAGCGATCACTGTAACAGGGTTCCAGACCGGATCCCTGTTATTTAGGGAAATCCCCACAGCTGACAGTCATGATGCCCAGGTGGGGGCAGGGGGGGAGATTCCCCGTGCCAATGGTGAGCCAATGGAGCTTGGCTTGCCAACGGTGAGCCAATGGAGCTGGACTTCCGGGAATATAAGGAGGATGAGGCCCTGGGAAAAATGCCTGCAAGCACCGAGAGAACGAGAGAGGGATTGCCTAAGATCCCAGGGGACGAGTACCCCTAAACATATCATGCATATCAATGGAAGGAGGTAAAACCCTTGGTGCTGGGGCGCAATGAAGAGATTCCTGTGGGGTTGGCCAAGACCTTGCTCCATGCTGTTAGGCATGGACTGGCCACATCTGGAAGAGGTTATTTGCCAGCTGATTATGGAGACACACAAGGAAAAAAAAGGAATCCCCTGGCTCTTTGTTTCAGGGATCCAGAGGAAGACCTGGATGTGGACAAGATTATAGGAAAAGGGGACTTTCATTAGGAACAACATCAGGAACACTTATTCAGGAATATTTGGGAATCCCAGCTCACCAGAATTGAGGAAGAACCCAGAGATCTGCAGAGATCCCTCCAAAATCCATGATACAAGGTAAGGAAAGGCCTTTTTTTACCGGGTAGAGGATCAAGAGGAGGGAGAAGAGAAAGCCCAGATTTTGGTCCCCTGGGAATATTGGGAGGGCTTGCTGCGGGTGGCCCATGGTCTGCCCGTGGGGAGGCACCTAGGAAGAGATAAGACGGAGGCCAGGCTAAAGTACAGGGTCTTTTGACCTGGCATATGCAAGATGGCAGACAAGTTCTGCATGGAATGTCCAGAATGTCAAAAAAACAGGGACGTAAGGCCAGCAAGTGTCCCCCGATACCAATGCCCTGATCATGCAGCCATTTGATCAAATTGCACTGGACATAGCCAGGCCCTTCCCACGTAGCAGGACAGGGTATCAATTCATTCTTGTGATCATTGACTATGCTACCTGATTCCCTGAAGTGGTACCACTGAAGTCAGTAACAGCTCCGGCCATAGTGGGGGCCCCACTGAGATGGATTGCCTAGGTGGGGATACCCTGCAAAATCTTGACAGACCAAGGAAAACATTTCATGTCAAAGATTTTAAAGGGGGTCTGCCAGATGCTGAAAATTAAACAGCTGTGCACTTCAATCTATCATCCTCAAGCTGACAGTCTAATGGAGTGGTTTAACTGCACCCTCAAAGGAATGATCAGGGCATGTATTCTGGGGGACCCCTGGGAATGGGATACCATGCTAACCTCACTACTCTTTGCAATAAGGGAAGCCCCCCAGGTTTTGATTGGGTACGCCCCATTTGAATTAATCTATGGTCACAGTCCTCGAAGACCATTAGACATAATATGTGAGGAATGGGTGCACGCTGGGACCAACCCACCACAACCACAGGTGGTGGAGGAGTTCAAGAAGCAGCTGCAAAGGACCCAAGAAATAGCACAAAAAAACCTCATCCAGTGCCAAGAGAGAGACAGAAACAATGGTACAACATCCAATCCATTGAAAGGGAACTTCACGTAGGAGACTGGGTAGTGATATTGTTCCCAGACAACACCCACAAGATCATGGCCCGATGGCAAGACCCCTTTCGTGTGACCCAACACACAGGGCCTGTGAATTATGAGATGTTGCGAATGACACCGACATGGAGAAAGCAAACATATCACATCAACCTTCTGTGAAAGTGGTGTCAAGGAGATGGGTGGCTAATGAAACCAGTAGATGAGATTGAAGAAGAGAATGGGACAACACTCCAGGACCTGACAGAGGCTTGGGGGGAACCAAAGATAGGCATCCAACTGGCCTCAAGCCATCAAGCTGGAATAAGAGCACTGATTGCCAAATTTCATGATGTATTCAAATAAGTGCCAGGAGAAGCTAGAAGGGTCAGCCACCATATCATGACCCCACAGGGACGCATAATTAGAGATCACAGGAGGAGGCTACCTTGCCACCTGTGGACAGCCAACAGGGAAGAAATCAACAAAATGAAGAGACTGGGGATTATTGAAGAGTCTAAAAGCCCCTGGAGAAGCCCCATAGTGGTGGTGCCAAAACAGGCTGGGTTGATTCATTTGTGCATTGACTATTGAAAACTAAATGAAATTGCCTTCCCAGTGCCCCAAATTGATGACATGTTAGAGAAAGTGGGACAGGCTCAATATATATCCACCCTAGATCTCACCAAAGGTTATTGGCAGATCCCAATGTCCATGGAAGAGAAAGAAAAAACAGCATTTTGCACCCCATGGGGCCTCTTCCAATTTAAAAGAATGCCGTTTGGGTTACATGGAGCTGCTGCCTCCTTTCAACGGTTAATGAAACGTACACTTGCCCCACACCAGGACTATGCAGCAGCCTACATAGATGATATTATTATTTTTTCACCTGAGTGGAAAGCCCATCGATGACACTTTTGGCAGATATTGGAAAGTCTCAGGAGGGAGGGGCTCGCTGCCGATCCCAAAAAATGTGTACTAGGAAAAAGGGAGATGCAATACCTGAGATTCTTGGTAGACCAGTTGGTCATAAAGCTGATGACCGACAAAGTGGCTGCCATAAAACAGCACCCAACTACGATCCTTCCTGGGGTTTGCCAACTACTACCAGTGTTTTATCCCCAACTTTTCAGAAAAGGAAGCGCCACTGATGGAGTTGACTAAGTGGTGGCATAACCCAGTCCCATGGGATTCAAGAGGTCTCAGGGCCCTTGACCAATTAAGAGAAGCCTTGTGCCAGCACTCAGTTCTGTATACACCCAATTTCTGAAAAACCTTCCTTTTACAAACAGACACCTCATCAGTAGCCCTGGGGGCCATACTATTCCAAATAGAGCAGGGAGCAGAAAGACCAGTGGCATTTGCCAGTAGAAAGTTCAACTCAACAGAAACCCGTTACTCCACAATAGAGCGGGAATGCCTGGCAATGCAGTGGGGCATAGAGCTCTTTCAGTACTATCTGTTGGGCAGGGAATTTGTGCTTATCACCAATCACGTTCCCCTGCAATGGTTGCGGACAGCTAAGTTGAATAACGCAAGACTTACAAGGTGGTCTCTGACCTCACAGCCATTTTGTTTTTCAGTAGAGCACCAAGTGGGCAGAAGGAACATGAATGTAGATTTCCTGCCTTGCCCCAGAGATGACCTTGACAAAGACACAACCCAACAAAGATGACACGCAGAAAGATCAGTAACCAAACCTTGACATTATTACCTTCTAACCCAGGCAGGGGTTTCAGAGGAGAGGTTTTTTTCTCCCTTCTTCCCCTCCTCTCCTCTCCTTTTTGTTGTTCTCTCTCTTTTTTTTTTACTCCCCTTTTGGGGCTCCCCGGTGACCCCTCCTCCACAATGAACTATCTGACACCCTCCAAAAGGTGGGGTGTAAACTAAGAGACCAGAGGGAGAGATGTGTAACAGGGTTCCCGACCGGAGCCCTGTTACTTAAGGAAATCCCCACAGCTGACAGTCATGATGCCCAGGCAGGCGGGGAGATTCCCCATGCCACCAGTGAGCCAATGGAGCACGGCTTCCAGAAATATAAGGAGGATGAGGCCTCGGGTAAAAAACTTGTGCCTGCAGGCACTGAGAGAATGAGAGAGGGATTGCCTAAGATCCCAGGGGAAGAGTACTCCTAAACACAGCACTGAGATGTGGAGAAAGGACCACACAGCTGCCAGGTCCATTAAGACGTCAGATACCTGCAACGGGACTCCAGACACTGGCGGTGAGTTGAAAGTGGAAAGAAGTTGCAGATCCAGGCAACAATGGGACAAGGTGGCCCACAATAGAGAGTCAGGTTCCAGTGAAGGTCCAGAAGGGAAGCTGGCAATGGCTCCAGAGCACAAAGAATGGACAGCTGGGACCTGCCATGCCGGCATGGGAGCTCTCAAAGACAAGCCTACGCACTGGGAGGTGGAGAAGAGATGTGGCGAGCCTCCGCTGCTAACAAGGCTATTAGCAGGCAATGAGCCGGCCCAGGTAGGGGGGCTCACATTCAGGGTGGCTGATTCAGAACTTTAAGGCTTTATCAGCCACATCAGAGGGATGGCCAGGACTACTCTTTTGCGGGAATGGGTGCAGGTTGAGGCACCATTTGTATGAGCTTCTAGAGAAGCAATCAGCACTAGGGGACCCTGGTCGGTACTTACCTCTAGAACTGCAAAGCCGGTGATCCTCTCTAGAGCATAAGTTGGACGCACTGCTGCCTGCAGTCCAGGCCACTGTAAAAGACAAAAGAAAGAATAAAAGCGCCTGATAATCATGTGGCAGGTCAAGCGTTATTACTCCGCGGGTACCTACTGACATGTCATCTCTTTCTTCCCTTTTAATAAGAGCAAAGTCATGGCAGGTGAGAACCAGGTACCCCACAGACCCAGTAACAATAACGTTACAGCACAAGGTCAGTAAAGTCCATGTTTTTAGTTTGTATGTCCAGTGAGTGACTCTCAGCTGAGCTCACCTTACTAATCTCTTTTCTTTTATCTCTGCAGGTCCCGCTCCCCTAGTGGTTGGCACATCTGCATTCCCCTCCCTATTCCTCGGAGGAGTCTCACCTTTTCCACACAATTCAGTTAAATACCTCCATGACGCATGAGGTCTCTTTTGCCTAGACTCCACTGCAATATTTTCGTGCCTCCACACAGGCTGACTCAACCCTCTAGTTTGATCTACACTTCTCAGTCCCCTTCCAAAGGTTGATTGTTGGAGGAAATGTCCTTTTAAAGGCATTCCCTTGGTTCTTTTCCAATCTGTAATTATAAGTTCTTCTTGGTTGCTGAGATCTCCAGCCAGGAGATGCCACTTGATGATTTCATCACCCGTGGTTGATGTCTCCAGTCCTTGGTAAGTTTTCCTTCCCTTTCCTTCATAACAGGATCAGTAGGCGCCTTGTTACATTCCTCCCCTTTTAATTCTTCTGGCTAATGCATTTTCAGTTGTTACCTCATTTTCTTGGAATCGAATTTCAGTTCTCTCCTGTGATGTCTTCTCTTCTGTTATGGAATGAGACAGGAAGTCAGCAATTATATTCTGTTTTCCAAGTCAATGCTCTACAGAGAAATGAAATGGCTGTAATGCCATTGATCACCGCGTTATACATGCATTGTCCATTTTTGCTGATTGATGGAGAGTGGTCTGTAATTAATATAAACTTCCACCCTAACAGATAATATCTAAAAAGCTCAATTCCCCAGCAGATTGCCAAACCCTATCTCTTTATGGTAGAATATCTGACTTCAGCCCCTGAAAGTTTTTTGCTGGCATAAGCTTTGGGTCGTTCTTCTCCGTGAAATCTTTGGAACAGCACAGCTCCTATAGCACTTCCTGAATATCTGTTTATAATAAAAATAATTCCTGAAAATTAGGTGTGTAAAACACTGGTTTTTTACACAATACCTCCTTGACTGTCTTAAAGGCTTTTATAGCTCATTCAGACTATCTCAACTGACTTACTTTCCTTCTTCTCATATCTGTCAATGGAGCCACTGAATCTGAAAATCCTTGAATAAACCACTGGTAGTAATTAGCAAATCCTAAAAAGGACCTGAGCTGCTTTTGGTTTCTAGATAACCTATAATCCCGGATAGCAGCCACTTTATCTGCTCTGGACTGTATATGACCCTGTCCTATGTGAAACCCTAGATATAGGGTTTCCTCCCGGCTGAGCACACATTTCTTAGGGTTAGCAGTTAATCCCGTAAATGTTAATTCTTGTAACACTGCCCTCAAATGCTGACAGTGTTGTACCCAATCCTCAGAAAAGATAATAAAATCATCTATGCACACTGTGGAGTAACTTTCATGTGGAGATAGGATCTTATGCATCAGACACTGAAATGAAGCGGATGCCTCATGTAACCCAAAGGGCATTCTTTTAAATTGGAATAAACCTCAGGGTATACCGAACATGGTTTTCTCTCTATCCTGGATGGCAATAGGGATCTGCCAATATCCCTTTGTTAAATCAAGCATTGAAATATACTTGGCCTGACCTTTTTTTCCACCATGTTGTCAACCTGCCGCATTGGAAAAGCTTAAAAAATTGCTACTTCATTTAATGTCCTATAATGTACAGAAATCCTCACTGAACACCAGGTTTTGGTACTATAACTAACGGACTTCTCCGAGGGCTACATGACTATTCTATAATGCCTGGTTGTTGCATTTGACTGATCTTTTAGCTTACAGATTGCCAGAGGTGACGAGGTAAACATCTCCGATGATTTCTCACTATACACTCCGCAGTGGGTTTTATATGGTGCTATACTCCTTTAGCCTCTCCTGGTGTCTCACTGAACACCTATTGGATTCTCATATCAATTCCTCTAGCTTTTTTTGTTGTTTCATTAATAAGTTCTTCCCCATCTTAGAGTCTCCTTTTTTCAATTCTGATAATGATAGGCCCCTATCACATCCAGGTCTTGAGACTCAACCCTTCCCTGCATAAACCATCCTTCTTCATTATGCCATTTCTTGAATTAATTAACATGATAGTTCTGTCTCCCCCTCACAGGTTCTGTCTGTTGTACCTCATAATTCATTGGGCCCAGTCTACGTGTGACCTGAAATGGCCCTTGCCATCGGGACAACAATTTATGATTATTATCTAGCAGCATTACTAGTAACCAATCACCTTGGTTGAATTCCCTGTTTTGGGTATGCACATTACAAACTTGCGTGTGTCTTATTTGGCTTCTACCTAAATGTTCTTGAGCCAAGTTTCTTACCCATTCTAACTTTTCTTTGAACTCCTGTACTGGACAAAGTTGTTGTACCTCTGGAGGGCCTTTTTCTAACCACCCTCCACAGATTATATCCAATAACCCTCAATGTTTGTGTCCATAAACTAATTCAAATGGTATGCAACCTGTGAAAACTTGTGGTACTTCCCTAACAGAAAACAATAATAGCGGGATTATGGCCTCCCACTTCTAAGGATTCCCTTGAATATATGCTCAAATCATGTTTTTTAGAGTACAGTTAAAATGTTCCACTCATCTATCTGTCTGTGGATGATACACGGAGGTCCTTAATTGCTTAATCTTAAGTATACTACAAACCTCTTTCAACACATTGGACATAAAGTTTTTCCCTGGTTGGTAAGAATCTCCTGTTGTATACCCACTTGCGATACCCATTTTATGAGCTCCTCTGCTATCTTTGCCGCTGTAACCAATTTCAGGTATAGCTTCAGGAAACCTTGTTGCATAGTCTATTATCCCAAGAACAAATTGGTAACCTGCGTTGCTCTTGGGGAATGGTCCCATAATGTCTAATGCTATACGATCAAATGGCCTGTCTGCTAATAGTAACAGCACTAAAGGTACATGTACAGATCTTCTATCAGAAACTTTCTGACATTCAGAACAGCCTCGCCAATATCTTTCTACTAAACTATACATATATCTCCTATGATTTCTTCTAAATCTATCTCAACATTGGGATCACCAGTTTGGTTGTTTCCTTCTGAGTCTATCCCTATAAAGCCTCTGTCTTGGTGATTCCTGAACCCATCTATTTTGAGATTCCTCATAGCTTGTCCTACTACTTCCTTCAAATAAGGCCAATCCATACCCAATAGTATAGGGCATGGCAGAGTATGTGTGTGGCCTATTACCGTTAATTGCAATCTTTTCCTCTTATAAGTGTAGGATACTCTGTGAATGCATACCATGCTTACGGATGTGCTTAATCCCCTCGCAGCCTTGCCTACCTGCGAGGGGCGTAAGTCACTTTTAACCATGGCTTGTGTACATCCTGTGTTTACAGTGGCAGAAATTATTAAATACCCTATTTTAACATCTACTATGGCAAGGGTTTTCAACCTTTTTTAAGCAGGGTACCCCTTCTGGTGGGTATGCCTTCTGGATGCAGAGAGGGCATTGGGGGGGTTGCTATCAGGTGGCCAGATGCAGAGCTGGTGGTGCAAGGAGCTCACACGTGGCTGCCACTGCCATCTATACACTCCGTGTCACCACTGGGTGCTGTTTTCCTGTGCCCAAGTATCCCGGCTTCTCTGCATTGCCAGCTTCATGTCTAGCCAGCCATCAGCACTCCTGTCTCTGACAACCATCTATATTTTCAGTGCCACCACCAGGGAAAGAGGGGGTGCTGATAGCCAGCTGGATGAAAAGCCAGCAGTGTGGAGAAGCAGGGATACTTGGGCTCAGGAAAGCGGTGTGTGACACCTGGCGGCAGCCCCGCCCCCCATGCTGCCACTTCCCAGGTATCCATGCTTCTCTGCACCACCAGCTTCATGTCTGTCTGGCCATCAGACGCGGGGGGGGCCCCCGCCCCGCGCCCCACAA
>JAGPOW010002742.1:33690165-33728590 GCA_030014935.1 Caiman crocodilus
GCCCCCCCCCCCCCCCCCCCGGCTAACTGAACATGAAGAAGCAGGGGTACTTAGGCATGGGAAATAGCACATGGTGGCAATGTGGAGTGATGGATGGCAGCGGCAGCCCCACCCCCATGCCACCACTTCCCAAGTACCCCTGCTTCTCTGCACAACTGCCACATACCCCCTGGGGCCTTCCCAAGCACCCCCAGGGGTACACATACCCCCTGTTGACAACCCCTGTACTATGGGTTTAGACTTTTTCCAAGGGGCCTTGTGCCTGCCAAAGCTGCAATCCATCTGTTCCTCATGTAGAAGATCCTGCACCTGGTCACTTTTTCTCTTTTTTGGGCAAAACCTAGCAATATGCCCCCTGTCCCCACGTCTGAAGCATACTTCTTTTGCCTCCCCATTTCTGACCTCATGACTAATTGTTTTCAAACTCTTAATTTTGTGTCCCTGACTCATGTTGTCTTGTTGGCCAGCAGCCACTGAGTTTCCACTTCTTCCTCACAGGCTCAACTTTGTGGTTGACAGCCATGAAATCTTCCACTAATCTTAAAGCTTCTTCCAGTGACCATAGTTGATGTCTCTTTACCCATCTCTGTGTATTACTGCTGAAATCTGTGAGAAATTATGCAGAGTAATGTCTAATATCTCAGCTATGGATTTGTTCTCTGACTGGATCCATCTCTCGAGTAAATCCCTTAACATCTGTGCTAATAGCCGGGGTCTCCTTTCTTCTGATTCTTCTTAGCCCTGAAAAGTTGCCTATAGGATTCTGGAGATATTTCCACTCTATAGAGTATAGCATTTTTAGCCTTACTATAATCTCTTGCTTCCTCGTGAGATAAAGGGCTCTATTGGCAGCTTGGACAGGGCCTATAAATTAGGGCCCAAGTTGTGTTGTCCATCCTGCCAGATCCCAATTCACTGCTATCACTGCCCTCTCAAAGGCTTCTATAAAAGCTTTTATATCATCTTGGCGTGTCATTTTGGGGAGCTTTGTCCCATCCCTGTCCTATGCTATCATTATTTGCTTTGCCTCCAAATTCTCGTTTAATTCCTGTTGTCTAGAAAATATCATGATGCAAACCTCCACTTCCTGGGCTCTAACCCTTACCAGCTCTTTCATTTGTGCTTGATGGTTTTGCAAGATCCTTAAGATGATGGTGTGGGCTTCCTGCCGGTCCCCTGGTGGTTTCACATCCCTCCTCATCTCCAGCTTGTTAGCTGTTCCTGGCCAATGCACCACTTTTGTTACAGTAAGTTCTGGCAATAATCTTCACTTTCTACTCACTTGCCACCCCTTTGATGGGCAAACAAACAAACACAGGATAATTGCAGGTCTTATAATTGAACACACACAAAGTGATCACATTAGAACACAAGGTCAGCAAAGTCCATCTTTTCAGTCTTTGTGTCTGGTGAGTGACTCTCAGCTGAGCTCTCCTTACTTTTCCTTTATCTCTGCAGGTCCCACTCCTAGCAGTTTGCAGATCTGTGTTCCCAACCCTGTTCCCCAGAGTCCTCTCACCTTTTCCACACAGTTCAGGTAAGTACCTCCATGACGTGTGGGGTTTCTTTTGCCTATATGCTGCTGCAAAGTTCCCATGCCTCCGCACAGGTTGACTCAACCCAGAGGGTTTTTTTGCCTCCGCAAAGTACCTCCACTTCTCAGTTCCCTTCCAGGGGTTGATTGTTGGAGGAGGTGCCCTTTTTAAGACATTTCCCTGGTTCATTCCCAGTCTGTAATTATAAGTTCTTCTCAGCTGTCAAGACCGCCGATCGGGAGATGCCATTTGATGATGTCAGCACCCATGGTTGCTATCTCCAGTCCTTGGTAAGTTTTATTTCCCTCCGCTTGGTAACAGGGTCAATAGGCTCCCTGTTACACTATGAATGAACATGTCTCCCACAGCAAAATTCTGCACTGGAAAATGCCTATACAGTCCTGATGTAAGGCAGCATTGCTAATTTGTGGTTTTATTACAAACTTTGACAGCTTTTGTCACTCCTGAGATGAGTTTAGGTTAACTGATAACTTTTATGATAAATGTTCAATCTATTTACAGCAGTGGGGGCCAACCTTTTTGCCAGGAGTGCCACAAATTGGCCCCACACCTTTACCAGGTGTCACTCTGATCCCTTTCCTTTACCTGATCTGTTCTGCTTTCTGTTCCCTGCCCCTCCACAGTCCACTACATGCCACACGCATGGGCTTGTAGCATCTGTCTGCTGTTACTTGTAGCATCTGTGCATCAGGTTGACCACCCCTGATTAACAGAATGGATAAAGGAATCAAACAAGTATAGGAAATTATAGGGAAGAACCTCAGTTTTTGTTTACAGAAATCAAGTTTCTAGCCCTTGTGATTGCACAGAAAAGCCTGCAACAAGGCTTAAAGATGCCCTTAAAGATGCACAAACCCTGCCCCACAAAAAAACAACCCCCCCACAAAATCCCAACCCAATAAAAAAGAACCCCAAACATGTTGTTTTATTTTAATATAAACTGATTATTTTGCACCCTGACCTAAGACCTATGCTCTGTTGTGACAGAAAATGATGATTTCCCCGCTGATCAAGTCTATGATCTGAAAAATCACATTGGGCTCTTAATCCAAGCATCACTAGCAGTAAAGATCATCAGGTTTCAGTTCACAATTTGGTGTGAATGTGCTACCCAGAAGATACTCAAACTGCTTACTCCCTCATAGCTGTGTCAACTCTGCAGGGGTAATGGGAGTAAGAAGAGGTAAAATCATATCTTTATCTCTGAAGGGAGCAGTTCTGATACTATACACAGTTTGAGCACCAATTTAAATCAATTTATAAACCAATTTTGTTAAATCTGTTCAACCCCCTGGTGTAGTTACTTTGATTTTAGCTTGAGATCTTTATTTCAGTATGAAACCAACATGAGTAAAATCAAAGCAGGGCATTAGCATCACCTGAGCAAGACAGCTTGCACCAATTGAACCCTGGTCTACGCATAAACCTTAGCTGTTTTAACTAAAGAGGTGATGTTAAAGCCAATGTAGTTAAACTGATGCAACTTTGTGTGGGTGGACATGTTTATATCATTTTTAATCTGGCTTGCCTCAATTTGAAGGCAGGGCAGATCTTTACTTTACAGACTAAATCAGATATATAGAATCATAGAAAACTAGGGTTAGAAGAGACCTCAGGAGGACATCTAGTCCAAGCCCCTTCTCAAAGTAGGACCATCCCCAACTAAATCATTCCAGTCACAGCTATGTCAAGCCAGGCCTTAAAAACCTCCAAGGATGGAGAATCCACCACCTTTCTAGGTATCCCGCTCCTTGTCCTGTCTTCCCCCAGAGAACAGTCTATCTCCATCCTCTTTGGAACTCCCCTTCAGGTAGTTGAAAGCTCTAACAAATCCCTCCTCAGTCTTCTCTTCTGTAGATTAAATAAGCACAATTCCCTCAGCCTTTCCTCAGAAGTCATGTGCCCCAGCCTTCTAACCATTTTTGCTGACCTCTGCTGGACTCTCTCCAGCTTGTCCACATCCTTTCTGTTGTAGAGAGCCCAAAACTGTATAATACTCCAGATGTAGCCTCACTAGTACAGAATAGAGGGAAATAGTTACTTCCCTCAACTTGCTGGCAATGTTCCTACTAATGCAGCCCAGCAGGCTGTTAGCCTTCTTGGCAACAAGGGCATGTTGTTGACTCATATTTAGCTTATTGTCCACTGTAACCCCAAGGTCCTTTTCTGCAGAGCTGCTGCTTAGCCAGTTGGTCCCAAACCTGTAGCGATGCATGGGTTTCTTTCTAAGTGCAGGACTTTGCACTTGTCCTTGTCGAACCTCATGAGATTCCTTTTGGCCAATCCTCCAACTTATCAAGGTCACTCTGAATCCTAGCCCTACACTCCAACATATCTGCTGCTCCCCACAACTTGGTGTCATCCACAAACTTGCTGGGGATAGAATCCATCCCATCTTCCAGATTGTTCATGAAGATTTTGGACAAACCCCCAGGGCACTCCACTTGATATTGGCTGCCAACTAAATATTGAGCCATTGATCACTATCCATTGAGCCTGACGATCCAGCCAGCTTACTGTCTAACTCATTCATCCAACCCATACTTCCTTAACTTGCTTGCAAGAATGCTATGGGAGCCATAACAAAAGCCTTGCTAAAGTCAAGAGATATCATGTCCACTGCTCTTCCTGTATCCAGAAAGCCAGTCATCTTATCACAGAAGGCAATCAGTTTAGTCAGGCATGACTTGCTCTTGGCAAATCCATGTTGACTGTTCCTCCTTCTCCTCCAAGGGCTTAGAATTGGATTTCTTGATGATCTGTTCAATGATTTTTCTGGAGACTGAGGTAAGGTTGCCTGATCTGTAGTTCCCTGGATTCTCCTTCTTCCTTTTCTTAAAGATGGGCCATTTTGCCCTTTTTCACTCATCTGGGACCTCCCCTGGCCGCCACGAGTTTCAAAGATGATAGCCAATGGCTCTGCAGTCACATCAGCCAACTCCCTCAGCACTCTCGGATGCACTGCATCTGGCCCCATGAACTTGACCGTTTTCAGCTTTTGAAAATAGTCCTTAACCTTTTCTTTCAGCACTGAGGGCTTTTTACCTTTTCCCCAAACTGGGCTGCCAGGTGCACTAGTCTAGTACCTGAGCTCATCTATGAAGACTGAGGTAAAAAAATGGCATTGAGTTCCTCAGCCTTTTCCACATCATCTGTCACTACATTGCCTCCCCCATTCAGTAAGGGGCCCATTCTTTCCCTTATCGTCCTCTTGTTACTGGCATATTTGTTACTGATATAGCCTTTTCATCCCTTGCTAGCTCAACTCCAGTTGTGCTTTGGCTTTTCTGATTTCATCCCTGCATGTCCAAGCAATACTGCTATACTCCACCCTATCCATCTGTCCAAGCTTCCACTTGGAAACTTCCTTTTTGTGTTTAAGCTTACCAAAGAGTTCTCTGCTATCATTTGCTGCCATATTTGCTATTTTTCCTGCACATCCAGGTGGTTTGTTCCTATGCCAGCCCTCCTGGATTCCTTTCCCACTCAGACTGGCCTCCCAGGGGATCCTGCCCATCAGTTCCCTGAGGGAATCAAAGTCTACTTTCCTGAAGTTCAGGGTCCATATTCTGCTACTCTCCTTTCTTCCTTTTGTCAGGACCCTGAACTCAATACCTCCTGGTCACTGCTGCCCAAGTTCCCATCTACTTCTACATTCCCCCATTAATTCTTCCCTGTTTGTGAGCACCAGGTCAAGAACAAAGCCCCTAGTTGGTCTCTTCAGTACTTGCACCACAAAGTTGTCTCCAGTGCTCTCCAAAAACTTCCTAGATTGCCTGTGCACTGCTGTAATGCCCTCCCAACATTTGTCAGGGTGATTGAAGTCCCCCATGAGAAGCAGGGCCTGTGATTGGGAAACTTCTGCTAGTTATCTGAAGAAAGCCTCGTCTACTTCATCCTCCTGGTCTGGTGGTCTATAGCAGCCACCCACTATGACAGGATCATTGTTGCTCTCTCTAACCAAAGGCAGAGGGATAAAATATTATTTGGTGGGGCTGAGTGCACACACCCCACCCACCATACACATACACTCCTCCCCCCAGCCCTCTGCTATACACCCAAATCCTTGCTGGCAACACCAGCTGTGCAGCCATGCATTTATCTGCAGGATGCATCTGCTCCTGCCCAGGCCCTTCCTCTTGACCAGAAGGACCAGAAAGAATACCACCTGTGCCCCTGTCTCCTTCACCCTTGTGCTCAGAGCCCTGTAGTCACTCTTGATCTGCTCAGGGTCACCCCTGGCAGTATCACTGACACATGGATGGGCAGCATGGGGTAGTAGTCAGAGTGTTAAGATGAGTCTCAGTAATCCTTCCATGACACCTTGGATCTGGGCTCCAGGCAAGCAGCACCTCCTGGGACAAGAGGTCAGGCCACCAGATGTATCCCTCTGTCCCCCACAGAAGGGACTCGCCAGCCACCACTACCCATCGCTTCCTTTTTATGGCGGTGGTCTCATTCCTTCCTGCCTTGGGGATTCCTGACCTGGCCTCTTCCGCCAATGAAATGCACTCCTGCTGTGCTCTCCAGGCATACCACTGCAGATGGGAATGATGATTTCTTGCTGCCAGAGGTCACAAGCTTCCACCTTCCACTTTCCTGGGAGTCCATGCTCTCTTCCTTTTCTAGCACTGCCTTTGGCAGTCCTTCCTCCACAGTCCTAGGGGTTTCCTCCAGCATGGAATCGATGAAGTCCTCATGGTGGAAGATGCTTTGGAGCCTTGCTACCTCCTCATGTGGCTCTCTTGCCACCTTCTTCTGTAGCTCTTTTGCCTCCTGAGAGATACCATCTTGAAGATGTTAGAAATACAGATCTGATTTTTTCAACTAGAGTCCACCTCTAGCAAAAGTTCAGATATTTAAACACAACACTTGGTATTCTCTGTATACATGCTGACATACTCAGTCCTTTTAGCCACAGCAGTGATGTCTTGTTATATGTTACATTCTGAACAAACATAATACTTCCAAAACAGTAAACTTTCTATTGACACAAACACTGAAAGGTAGAGGCACAGCATCTAGCCTACTTTGAATTGTTACATACCTTTTGCAGTTAGCACTCCAAACATATTTCTTAAGAAAGGAGACCATTTTTGGCATTTGGCTCTGTTATTGGCCTTAAACACAATAGCTTGTACTTCTCTAGTGCCCTTATACAGAGAAGATCCCTAATCTGCATAACTCCCACAAGAATCATTTCACTCCCTGCTGACATGAGCCCTGGGTGGCTTGGAACATAGCAGTGATTTAACAATGCTCAGCAGTGTTATATGCTGAAAAACTTAAGTCTACTAGTAATTAATACTCTCCTATTGAAACTAAGAAGAAAAATGTAATTTGGCCATATGTCTAAGCCTACAAAGAAAGCCATGGGGTCTTTGTGACCACAACTCTGATTTTCAGCTTTCTCAAAAGTAGCAGCCCTGGAGGAACAATGATCCTAAAGCCACCAAGGAGCATTTTTGTAGCGAAGAGGAAAGGACTCAGTCTAACAAGTAACCTGTACCATTTTAATACCACTTTGATTTTGACTCAAAAGCCCACTACTAAGGGGCTAACCAGGACCGTATATGCTTGCTTGATCCAAAAGACTATGGAGAGCATGATGTATCTGGGGGCAGAGATGCCCCAGAAGGTGACAAATATCTTATCTTCTCTGATGCTCTTTTTAACAGGTTTCTAACAGAGACTTTAAAGGAAGTTGCTTTAAAGAACACTGAGATGCCCGGTCACGAGATCTGTACTGAAAATACTAGGGCATACCATTCCTAGGATATCTGGTAACTGATCAGGAGATGTCTGTTAGCTACTGTGTATGAGAAAAAGGTTATGAATTTCTGTAATATTAATTGTGGTTTTACAGATACAGCATACATGAGCCCTGAGACCTGACCAATGTGTGCACCTTTCATAAATGCTGATAATGCTGTAAGTAAATAAATGAAATATTAATCATCAACATCATCAAAATCCTGGAGTGATCCATCTTTATATTATTTGGAGGAGACTGTGTGATAATATCAACCTTGCCATTGCTGGAAATTATTAGAGCTATATAGCTGGTCTGAAACTAAGCAAGGAAGATTGCAATTTTAATGCATATTAATAGGACAAATGGGGGGAAAAGGAAGTTTGTGTGATTCCCTTATAGAGCAGAATGCTAAATAAGAGGATTCCAGCTGTGCAACAGGAAAGTTAAAATGGTTTGTTTGGATCATTAATATTGCAATGAAAACTAATTAAACCTAGAGCTACAAGGAGGAGCTCATTAGAGATTTGAGCAGAGGCAGCACAGTATTCAAAGGCCTCCAGTTTTAATGGTTTCTTTTACCACCAACTATGGGAGCAGAGCTCATTGCATAGACAAAGCCAGGGATTTCCAGAGAATCATAAGAGAGGTGCTCTTTTCTCACTAAACTGCAGAAGCTCAGTGCCTAACCCTTTCAGGGCCCTCTTGAAAATCCCATTTGTACACTGTGCAGCTTTCTAGACTAAGATCTAAGTGCCTCTTCCTGCATCTCTGCTCTGATTCTTAACTCATCCAGCAGGTATCAGATGTCTGACGTTAGGCCTTGTCACTGATGAGATATGATCCTGAACTATAGATATGCACTGCCTCCTCTGCTGACATATCCTCACCCCAACCCCAAACCCCCACACCCAACCTCCTGCCTGGCCTGACCAAGAAAACTTGCAGTTTCATTTAACTTCCTGAAGATAAAGATCTCCAATGGCTGCAACAGAAGAAGCATCTGCTAACACATTTCTATTTCCCCTGACTTCCTCTTTTACTCAGAAAGAGGTAGCTAACCATTTTAGTCTTCTTCTCTGTCTCTTAACTGGACTCCACAGCTTACAATATTGGCTTGAGCCTTAACCCAACACTTTCTTTCTCCTACATGTCATCATTCATGTGGCAGAAGCCAGAAAGCTGTTGCTTCCACCCAGAACTGCAAGCCTCCTCTTCCAGGCACTTCTATCTTCTTGTATTACCTTGGGAACTTCCTTCTCTTCTCTCCAGCCTCCAGCCATACAACCCCTGCCCTGCTGTATACATCTTTACACTTAAAAAGAAGCACATACACATACACCTTTATACTCAGGCATTCATTTCAGGAGATGGTTTCATTCACCTTCAGTGTTTAATAAACTCTTCCCTTGTTTTGCATGAACCTTGTCTCTCCTTGTCTCTCCACTATTTTCTTTTGTATGGTCTCTTTTATACCCCTTCAGTCACACCTTTTGGGTATGAGAGCCTTCTCCTCTACTTCTGCCAGAAGTTCCTTCATTTCTTATCTACTCTGAGTTTCCTTGTTTTTTCTATGAGACTGAAAACTTAGGGCTTAGCCATTCAGGTCTGTAATGCAAAACTGGAAGTCTTTCTAAATGGCATACTGTTGCTCAGATGGCAGTTATGGATGTGATACAAAAATGATGGAGAGAAGTCCTTTTGACTGATGCAGGAGGTCAAATGCTCCCGATGCTCTTGCATACATTAAAAACAAAGAAAAAATTAACTAACTCCAGTTATTTGGCCAAATTCCATTTTAGTTAACTGTGTTATGCTTCCCTAAATATACCTTGCCACCTCAAAGAGATATTGTTCTCTTAGCTAACCTGTTGCCTAGTGTAACCTGTAAGCAGAATCCAGCACTTTGTACTACACTTTTCAAAGTAGGAGATTCCTGTACATGCTGAGACTGAGAAGAGCTTTCTTTCTGCTTCCTGGCAGTAAGTGTGGTAGGTCTGACTACTGGTAATACACAAGGGGTGCATCTACATGTGCATTTTGCTGTGGAACTGACTAATTAGCTCTGCAGTAAAGCATCACCGCTTACATATATGGCACTATTAGGTCACAGTAAACTAATTAACACCACTGTAGGATAGTACTGCCCAGCACAAGTACTAGCCTATGGTGGAATTATTAAATGCGTCACAACACATGTGTAGATGGTGACCAGGGCTGGCTAGGGCATGAAGGCACTATAGTGGCATGAGGGTATATGCCTGTCTGCTGGATAGCCCCACACTGTAGCCCCCTTGTGCCCCAGCCAGCCCCTCTGCAGCATCATGAGCCAGGGCGGAGCGGCTTTAGGCTGGCATGCTGACCCTGCAGATCCCCTACCAGCCAGGGCTGTGCCATCCCAACAAAATGTGCTGCAGTCACAGGTGCATATGTAAACACTCCACCCAGGAGCAATAAACTCCTGCACAAACTGTGCCAGAGTTTATTCAGGCACATTAATAGCACGCGTAGATGGACCCAGGATGATCTAGTCTCTGCTTTGCTGCTGCTATTACCTATATTCTCAAAGGGGAATCTCTTCCACAGTATATAAAGTCTCTTAGCTCTGCCTGTCCCATGTGAGAGGCTTATTCTCCAGGGAGAGTTCAGATTACAGTGAGTCCACAGAGAGTGAGCCCAAATCAGGAAAGGGTGTGTTTGGGATTGTTCTTGGACATAGGAGACCTGACCTAAATATAGACTTCTGAATTTAAATTGACCCAGGCTTACATTAACCATCAAAATTCATGTCTAGAGATCCAATACTACATGATTTCTTCTGTTCCCACCCATTTTCAAGAGCAGGTTAATCATCTTATTCAGTGATTTCAGACACCCCTCACTCTAATTAGACTGTGATTCTGAGAACAACCATTCCTGTTTGTCATTTCCTTGTGTATTGCTACCCCTAATCCAAAAACTTTCAATGCCATAGTTTTGAGATGACTAATACCTGCTCAGGCTTGAGTGACTGTAATAACCTTGCATCCCCTTTTTTGGTGTAGTTCACATGGCCCTGGGGTACCTAGTTCAAAAGCGACCTTTGTATGTTTCACATTCTGGTTGCATTACTTTCTCCTTTCTCCTCCAATAGAATAAACCCCGATTACTTCTTATCTTGAAAGAGGCTGGTGGCAGGCAAACAAGAGACATGTTACTGTTATCTTCAGCTTGCTTCTTTTCTGCCTCCCACTGTAGTTTTTACAAAGAATTGAAAACAGTGAAAGTTTTGCCTATGCACTTCTCAGCCTTCAGACTTGCCGATGGATGATGTATGCCCCAAGAAAGGGCCAATATGGGCTGCACACCTCACTAAAATGTTTTATAAGAATACTTTCTTACTTTTGAAGCACATAAGCCAATTTTGTTATCTGCTCTCTCACAGGAGAGGATAAAAAGTGAGGAATGTGGTGGTATTTGATTGGGAATGGAGGTTTTCTGGGTAGATGGAGGCTTGAGCTTCTAGTGGGTCTCCAGGGGGACATCGGATTAGCAGTGGGGGTGGTTTCTATTTAGGTTGCCCCTACAAATTTAGAGGCTGTTGCCCAGGTAGGATTTAGTAATATAGTTGAAATCAGATGTCTCAAATGTTACTAGGACACACACATAGTGATGATTTTATTAACAAGCAGCTATGCAGAGATGAGGGTTATGGGAATTGACACTGAAGCCTTTAAGAAGCCTCAAGCCTTATTAACAAGACTGATGATAATGGTCATGTTTTAAAACCCATGTGCTAGGGTTAGGCACCTAAACCTATGTTGAGGTACATATATTCTTAGGGGGGAAGTCCCTAACTCACTACATAGCTGTTTAAAGGAAGTTGTAGGTAGGTGCAGATGAATTTACATTTCTAATACCAGGCACTTAAGTTTGGATTTTGTTCTCCTGTCTACACTACTCATCAAAGGGGGGAGAAAAGCAGACTCCCCCATTCAGTGAACCACTCCTCCAGTGAAACAGAAGAACCTGAAATGACCAGTGCCTGAGTTTTTTTAAATGAATTTGGTGCTAATAAAATGTGTTGGTTTCATTCTTCTACACCAGGGGCTCTCAAACTTTTTTGTACCAGGACCCATTTGTAAACATTAATGGCTAGTCTTGACTCAGTGCCCCTCACTCCTGACATGCTGCCCCCTGCCTCCAGGCCCCCGTCCCACAGTGTGGGGGGGCAGAGACAGGGTGTATGGAGCAGGGAGGAGGTGTGGAGTGGGGAGGGGTGACCGGTGGCAAGCAGTCTCTTGCAGGCTGGACAGTCTCCAACAGAAAAGCCATGGTCTCCCATGTTTTTCTCCTCAATGGAAAATCCCTTTTTAAAGTTTGTTGATCCATTTTTAAAGTTTGTTCACAACCCTTTCATATATTCTTGTGACCCAATTTTGGGTCCTGATTCACAGGTTGAGAAATGCTGTTCTAGGTGACAGAATCCTACACGTGTCCACAGAGCAGGAACAGAACAGGTTCTCTCACACTGGCTAGCCAGAACGAGGTTCATTCAGTCCTGCAGGAACACCTCTGGGGCCAGTTTCAGCCTGAATGGACATTTTATGCTCCTCTACTGGGGGGACAGGTTGGTGGCACTCGGTGGTGGTTGTTGCTGTAATGCGCATGCTGCTCTCACTTGGATCTAGATTGAGACACCACATTTATTTTCCACAGGTCCCTAAACAACCATTTGCTTAGTATACCTTAGTAGCAATGAGGTACTCGGGTGGTGACATACAGAAAGGAACTTCAGTGCAGAGAACAAGAGGCAAAACAGGAACAAATGTAGGCGGGAAACCAAGAAATTCATACTTGTTTTATGGAATTGAAATAACATATGCATGGGGAGCTTGATTGTCCTCTCAGATTTGTGCAGACTGCTTTCTTGGATCTGAGTGGGAGATAGGCCCATACATTTGAGGGGATGATGGCCCTAAATATTGTCAGCTATTGGACAACTGAGCTACACTTGGGCACATTCTTTACTCAATATGCCTAATGTTCCAAGATGATACACATATAGCCCCATCATGCGAGGTGCTGAGCCTCCTAGGAAGTGATGAAGTCCCTCAACCTCCACTGTAGCTGAAGGCCTCCAGAGGTGTTGAGCCTTCCACAACATCACATCTGTGAGCAGAACAACCATTTCTCAGGGGGAAGAGAAATGGCCAGGGCTAATTCTCCCTATTTTCTCCCTATTTGAGGGAGCATACAACACTTCTGTATGGGAATGAAAGATGAATGGCTGTTTTATTTTTACTTGGTGTTTCTGGAAAAGCCTAATGGCTTATACTGCTTTTCAATGTTCATTAAATGTAAAAGAAGAAAAAAACCCATAACTCTAATCCCCTAGCAGGGCAATTGGCTTGCTTATGCCTATTAGAGTCCATTAAAGATGCAATATCTGCTTTGTCTCAGGAGAAACTCCAGATTATTTATGCTTAGTATTAGGGCAAATATTAGTTAGTATCAAAACAGGATGCAGTTAAGTCTAATATGATATCAGCAGTATAGCTCAAATTGTAAACAAAATAAGTGGCAATTACTTTTAAGCAGCGCTGATTAAGTGGCTCTGTTTTATGTATATTCAAAATTTTCATTTCAATAATAGGATTTCAAGAAGAAGATACAAGTTGAACTGTTATTCAGCAAGACAAACGTGTATACAGGATTCCCTTCCACAGAGTTCATTAACATATTTCCAACAGAAGAAATCATCACTATTTTTAACTAGCAATTTAGATCAATTTTTTTAATTACTTTTGCTTAAGTAACCAGGGATGATTTGAAAATGTTTTAGTTTTATGTGAAAAATTCTGACTTAGATTCTCAGAAAGGAATCTAAACTGAAAATGTGTATTAAAAAGTTGTTGTGGTGCCCCATAGGAATTGTAGCTTCGGTGCTTCATGATACCTTCTCCACTGACTGAGGTCTCTGGCTGGATAGACATTTCCCAGGATAACCATGGTCATTCTTAATGGTAAAGCACTGTAGGCATCTTTAGATACAAGGCATGATGAGAGAAGCTGTTCAGCTGGGACCTGGTCATGGGGAAGAACAAACACAAGGTATCTGAATTATAATTCTCATGGGCCACTTCACTAATATTTCCAAAATGAAACTTTTCACTACTTGGAAATTTGTTTTTGTCAAAAAATATCAACATTTTCCACAGAAAGCAATCTGTTTACCACTGTGTAATGAAACAAAATTAAATGAATTACAAAGATGGCCAGAAAAGTGTCTTTTCCACACAAAAAAAGACATTTCTTCTGTCAAATTCTGGTTTTTCAGTCCAAGTAACAGTACCCTCTTTGGCTCATCTGAATGGAGTAAACCAAAGAGCTTCTGATTTAAAAAAAATAGCTCTAAAGTTTAAGCTAGAAGAACAGGCTGGCATGGAAGCAACAGCAGACCCTCACCATTATCTAGCTACTGGATCAGCAAACATTCACCCTGACTTAGTATGGAGTTACCACATAGCCTCATCCAGCTATCCATCCTTATCAATATAAGCTGACCTTTGAATCATATCCCCCTACATCCTTCAATTCAGCCCTTCCAGAAACAAACAGGAAAGCAAATGCTACAGCATGCCCAGAAAGTAAAAAAAAATAGTTCCTGTCAAATTAATATGGGGAAATGCCAGAAGAAATCACCTGTCTTCTGTTCCTGCTTTTAGTAAAAAATAGGTCTTTTAACTCAAAATACCTCCTTTGACTATAGTTGTGGCAGGATGAGAGGTCCAACAGGCTATGGCTTGACCAGGAAAAGTAGTCAAGTTTCAGCTGAGTTAATCAAATCAAGACCTTACTCTTGACCTGGCCTATGCATACTTTTTGTTCTAATTAAACTGTATTGGAATTAGGAGGAGGCAAGTTTTATACCATTAGGATTATATACATGTTGGTAGTAAAAAAAAAAAGTGAAGGTAACATTTCCCCCAGGACCAGTGAGCCTCTGGGCTAAGTAAAGACAGTCAAAAATAATTCAGTTTTTGTAGGTTAGTCTAAACTTCAGAGATTAAACTGAGAAACAACTGGACAAACATTTTTTTGTTTTTTGATTCAGGAAATTCAGCTACATGTCTGTAGTGGCTCAGGCCAGAAGCTTTCTAGCACATAGCCAGCATGGGCTATGTATTCACTTTCTCTTCCTGCTTCCTCTGAGGTTTCTGGGATTTGCAGTCCAGAATCATAACAGCAGGACTCTACAGGGTTGTTCATCACTTCCTCCTCCTGCTTCTGGGATTTATAGTCCACAGCCAGCAGTAAGTTTTTAGCAGGGCAGGGCAGTTCTGTAGTTGGGGAAAGGGAAGTTTAAGCCTCCTCCCTGGCCCCAGACTCCAGCCTGGGTTTGCCTGAGGGAGAAGGGCAGTCCCTGCTTCCTCCCGCTCATCCCGTCTCTGCTGGAACAGACAGCACAGCCAGCCCAGGGCTTTAAAGCATGCTGGGTACTGTGATTTAACTTGAACCAGGAAGGGGTCTGGGACAAGTTTCATAAACTAGTTTGATCCAAATCAGTTAAGTCTGATACTACATTCAACCAGGTTTATCTTAAACTAGTTTCAGCCATTTTAAAACTTGTTTATGTACACTAAACTGCTGTTCTGTTTAAACTAGTTTAAACTAATTTTGGATCACTTAAACCAGTTTATGTGTAATTTCTGTCCCTGGTTCTTGTCACTGCGGTATGCACTGCTGCAATATTTCCCCACTCACAAGCAATGTGTCCTAGAGATTAACCACAAAAAAGGACTTTAGTAAAAGGAAAAGGGAAGCATGGTTAAGCAGCACTTAAGGGAAATTTGAATTTAAATTGTGGTATATGAGGTAACCCCCCAAGGTCTTTCATCTATAGTCCCAAACTACAGTTGGGAGTAGCTGTAGTAGCTAACTACTGCCCTCCTCCTTTCATTATACTCATGTCATGATTTGTTTTTGCGACTTAGAGATATCCAAGTGTTTGGATTTGCATCCAAAACTGCAGATAACATCAAGTTGTGTGGAATTACATATATTTTAAAAGGCAGGGATAGGATCCAGAATAACCAGTTTAGACTGGAGAAATGGTCTGCAAGCAATCAGACATAGGCAATGCATGGGTGGGACATGGGGTGGGGGCAGGCGATTGAGGCACAGGGCTGAGAAAGAGCTGCAGGAGAGGAGTCTCTCTTCCCAGTACTCTGCCCTGATCAGCCAACCTGGGCACAGGGCTGGGAAAGAGCTGCGGGGCAAAGGCAAGTAGTAGCCCCTTGCCCCAATCTGCCGATGGGGCAGCTAGCAGTTCAATTTTTGACCAGATAATCCTGCTAATAGCTCCACCAGTGGGACAGCTCCCAGACACTCCCAGCTGAGCAGGGATTCTCTGCCCAGCCAAGGGCTAGCTGCTAACTGCCCCCCCAGTAGCTTCCTAATCTCAGTATCGCTCAGCTCCCCACTCTGGAGAGCTAGGAGTCTCACAGCACCAGGAAGGAGCGGGGCAGAGAGAGACCTGGTCTCTGTGCCAATCAGCTCCTAGCTCCTGGGGAAGCCAGGAGTTGAGCAGCACCAGGACTGGGCCCCTGCTGTGTGGCTGACTGGGAGCATATATGCTCCCACTCAATGTCTACATCAGGGTTTTTCAACCTTTTTAAATAAGTGTACTCTCAGTGGCCCCCTTTTTAATAAGTGTACCCCTGGAGGGGTGGCGAGCAGCTAGACACGGGGCGGGGGGTGAATGGCCAGATGCGGAGCAGGGGCATGGTGAGCAGCAGAGCAGTAGCAGCACATCGTCCGTGTGGCCCTGTTCTTGCCCTGTCTTGGCCCTGCTCCTGTGAGGCAGTGGTGCAGGGTGGTGGTGCTCCATCCCTGCCTGCCCCGGCATCCCTCCTAGGACCATTCAAAGTACCCCCAGGGGTATGCACACCCCTGGTTGACAACCCCTGGTCTACATGAGCCCTACTGTGCAGTATATTATTCTTCTGTGCTGTTAGTTTAGTACCTGGATTTACAGGTACTAGCTAAGTGCACAGTAGACTAATTTACTGTGCAGTAATTTATTAGTACAGTTACTTGGTGATGTTTGTCTCATATAGACACATGCATTGTCTTCTACGGGTTACAGCTTTAGCTTGCACAGATAGCAAACTTCCCAAAGACTCCATGGAAAAAATGCAGATGGGCAGAAGGAAAATGCCAAAAATGTAAGCACTACACATTTATTCTGTTTTTTACAACTTCAAGATTTTCATAGCCAGAGCCTGTGAATTTCCAAGTGCCCTTACTAACACCAAAGACTTTCTTAAATCCAAAAATCACATAAATTACAGTGGAAAGATATGACCCAACCAGCACTTAATAATTGAGTTAGAGAGTTCAGGATCAGACCCTCCTAGGAAGGAACAATGAAATGCAGGCTGGAGTTACTACATGGGTAAAGTTAGGACCTTGTTTGTTCAGTTCCAGACATTCAGTGATTTTATTTTTTTCTAAGTATAGTATTAACTGTGAATTTCTTGGCTTTCTAATGCTTGGGATTTTGATAACCACAATGTTCTTGCACCATTTTTACCTTTAAATTACCTATGTGAACTTTCACCTGTGACTTCTGTTTAATCTCTGTAGTTTGTCTGGTTACATAAAGCACATGTACACAGACACTGACTGTGTGCCTTTTTTAAGGTCTTTTCATGGAAAGCCATGATATGCCTTTTTATTTTTAATCTGGAATATACTTGGACTGCTCATTTTACTCTGACATCATGCACATGGTCATTAACGTGTAAACTCTCAGCTTTGTTTAGAAGTTGCCTAGGAACTCTTCAAATTATCATCATGTACTTGAAACCTATTTTAAGATACAGTTGTGTTAATCAGAACAACAACAATGACATGGCCAGGCTTCCTGGGATGTTTCTGTCATGCTGTAGGCAAAACCGATGAAGGAAGCATTCCAATGATGATGCCTCAGCAAGAGAACTTCATCAACACAGAGACAGGGTGACAAATCCAGGGACTGAGGCGCATCTGATAACCAGGGGTCACTCACCCAGTTTGTTTTGGAGTTTTCCTAAAGGAGTGACCCACCCCTGCCTCACTGATCTGATTATGAGCAGCTGGCATCTTGCCCGGAGCTAGTTTGTAGCCCTGGCCCTACAAACTAAAGGTGGTTATAAATCTTGCTCTAGACTCACGACCCATTCTAAGATATTCTTCTACCCCACAGCTGTGCAACTGCAGCCTGTGGGTCACATGTAGCCCCTGAGGGATTACGCTGTGTCTCTCAGGCTCCTGGTCTGGATGCTGTTCCCTCCTCCTCCCCCCCACCTTTGCTTTTTGCTGCTGCCACCAGTGTCCACAGGCTCCCCTTCCTTCCTTCAGCTTCCACTACTTTTCCCCATACTTGGGGGGTAGGGCAGAACCCATGGCCAGAGGGCCTGCTGGGATCTGGGGACACTGCACAACATCTACATTGGTGAAGTGCAGGGGGAGTTATTTGCTGCTTGGCAAAGAGCAAGAGGGCAATTGGGTGGGGGGTGCTATATGACACATCTGTACATGTAAGACAACTTCATGGCATGGCAAGTCCTCAGAGTGGAGACCCATATGGTGCAGTGGCAGAGGTGGGGAGAGGGGAGGAAAGGGGAGCTGGTTTGCAGGATACACTAGGGGCCCCTGTGGTGTGGCAAAGGAAGTTCACATGACACATTAGAGGCCCATATGGTGTGGCAGGGCAGAAGGTTGTTTTGAGCACATTTTAATAATTTTTGCAGCAGCAGGACACTGACTTCCTCAGTGCAGCTGCTTTACCTGTAGCAGGTTAGGGTGCTTTTGGTGCCTTTGGGTATTATGCCTCGTAGATGTGCAATAGGGTTGCAGTTTTAGGAATAGGTTAGACAAGGATGGTTGATGGGATGGTTTGGATAGGGATAATCCTGCCTTGAACAGTTGGAGTAGAAGACTTCTGGAGGTTCCTTCCAGCCCTACTTTTCTATAATTCTCTGATTCTATTAATTTAAAAAATCATTTGCACGTTTCCCCCTCCCCCCATGTTTTGCCCTACTCTGCAAAGGAAGATCCATGAGCGCTGCCAAATCAATTTCTGACCACACAAGTAGGGCACACCCAGATAAAGCACACACATGTCTCTTGCAGCATCTCAAACCCTTTTAAGACTGCAAGATGCAAGTGCAGGAACAAAAAAATATTCCCCATACTGCAAATTCACAGCACCGGGGCAAAATCAGACCCAGCGAATGAGTTAACAAGCAACGATTAATGCCTACAAAACCACAAACTAAGGAGAGGAAATAATCAATACAGACAATCAACTTCCCCAAGACAGATACAGTCCCACAAGCACCCATGTCATGAATTTTGCCTGTCAGCAGCTAGAGGTGCAGGGCCCCAGGACCCAGAAGCCCTGCACCTTGACAGCTGGAAGGCTTCATGGCTGCAGCAGGGGCCACCATCTCTGCAGCTTTCACCCTGCTGCACCTTAACACACACAGTGTCACCCATGCCACAAGTTTGCTTGTCTGCAAATCGAGGTGAAGTTGCTCCCAAACCCCTGCACCTATCACCTTTAAACTTGGCAGGCTTTGTGACTTTACCATGGGCTACCACCCCTGTAGTTTTCAACCCACTGTGGTGTAACACGTAGATGTGACATGAGTTTTGCTTTCAAGAATTTGGAGTGCAGTTCCTCCTGAACTCCTGCACAAATCTTCTTGAAACTTGGCAGGCTTTATGCTCTCAGCAGAGGCTACCATCTCTGCATGTTTCATCCAAATCAGACAAAAAAAAACAAAGTTATAGATATTTCATTGATTCCCCATTATACCCTATGGCCAGATCTCCGTGGCGGCTCCAAAGTTTCGGAATCACTTTGGCCAGATCGAAGCGGCAACCCGGTCTGGAGCTCTGGATTGGATTTCTGGTATCTGAAGTGTCCGGATCCAAAGTTGGATCAAATAGCTGCCTATTCTCACAGGCCTAATACCCAGGGATAAAAAAAACATGTCATGAAACAGCAGGGAAAGGCACAGTCCTGCACCGTGCTCTGAAGCAACCAGATGCTCCGACCCTCCACAGAGATACTCTGCTAACTAGCCAGTGTCCCTATGGCTGGCCCCTGCCCCAGTGAAGCATGCTGCCTGCCTGTGCAGGGCAAGCAGTATGCCAGCTGCAGGGACTTGGACCCAGGCTCCATGCAGGGTAAGTAGAAAGTGGAGGAGGCTGGAGAAGCAGAGAAGGGGAGACTCCCACCCAGCCCCAGCTCCTGCTTCCTCCCAATGGCTGCCCTGCCTGGCCCCATCCCCTGCTCACTTCTCCAGCCCCCAATCACTGCCCTGCTCAGCCCCAGCTCCCTGGCACTCAAAAAACCCAAACAAACCACTTACTGGCTACAGCAGAAGCCACTGGGGCTGCTGGAGACTCATGGCAGAGCCCCCCTGCACAGCGGGGACAGTGGGGAATGGCCCCAACCACCTGGCAGCTGCACTGCGGCTGTCAGAACGCGCGGGTGCTGCATGGCTCAGTAGGGTGCCAGGCAGAGCTGCGTTGGGGTGGCTCCAGCTGTCACATGGAGCCTGGCACTACTTATTCCCAGCAGCTCCAAGTTCCCAGATAGTGCACAGCACCACGCAGCACTGTGTCAAGCTGCACTGCACCTGCTCAATGCAACAGCTTCAGTGTGGATGCCAGGTGGCCAGAGACAATCCTCGCTGCCCCATGCCATGCAGGGGAGCTCTGCCACAAGGCTCCAGTGGCCCAAATGGCCACTGCTACAGCTGGTGAATGCAGGGTTTTTTTTGTTGGGGGAGCGGGTTGAGTGCCAGGACACAGGCCAGACAGGGCAGCGGTTGTGTGCTGGGACTAGGCAGAGGAAGAATTGGAGAGGGGCAGGGGGAGCAAGTGGGGGATGGGGCCACTCTCTCTATATAGTGGTCTTTTGTTTTACCTTCTTTTGTAGAAAAACATGGATTTGGGGGAATTTTAAAGAGTGACTGAGATTTTTTTGCCAAAGATTTTGCAGTTTTTAAATAGGGAACACCAGAATTCCTGCTACTGAGGCAAGTGGCAGGACCCAGGCAGAGGAACCTGCTCAGAGCTGGCACCCAGGACCCAGCTGGAGGTGGCTCACCTCCTGCCCACTTGGGGCCAGAAGGACCTGCTTTGACAGTTCAAAGCAGGCTACTACATGGGGACATCTTCTAGGCAATAGCTGCCCAGATGACCAGTCAGTGGCTCACATAGCAGCAGTGCCACAAAAAGTCCAACTGTGCAGCCACAGCCCACTGGCAGCTGGCCCAGAAGTGCAGATGCCTCTAATGGCCATGCTGTCCCCACCAGGTATGCAGCCTTGGGGCCACATGCTGTTGCAGATGGCAGTAGGTCACAACCAGGCAGCAGCCCCCACTGCCAGACTGCTGCAGTGGGTAAAGGGTGCAGGGAACTCTCAGGGCTGCTTCAGCAGCCCAGCAAGCACAAGGGGTAGTGTCCCCAGGTGCAATTGGCTGGGCCCCAGAAGCTCCTGAGAGTGAGCAGCCCTGAGCTACTTGCCAGGGCAGCTTTTTATACTGCTGATGCCAGCTCAGGTGCTGGCCCCAGGCTCTAGCCCCACCCTGACTACAGATCTAGAAGAAGCCAGGCAGGATTATTTTGCCCCAGGTGGCACAATTTGCCCCACACCAAAGTGCATATCTGGACATGTGCACCGAGGCAAAAAGCCCAGGCTCAAATTTGCACCACTTCTATTTGAGCTGCTACAAGCATGTGTGCCTCCCTGTGTGGACGTGCCCATAGCGAATAAAGTCCTGACCCTAACCTCATTGAACTCCAAGAGAAGCAGTGGATGCACAAAACAAAAACAAACAAACAAAAACGTATTAATTTTATGTTGGAGTTTGATCAGTTTATGTAGGAGATGATATGACATGTTGCCTATGATATATGGGGACTACAGACAATAATTTACTAGGTCACTTGAAGCCCTATATTTCTATTTATTTCAATGTGCTTTGGATGAGGCCACTAGGCTCAGTCTTAGAAGGTGCTGAGGGAGTTCTCTGGCTCTGAGATCCCCTAACACACACTTAACAATGTGAGTGATCTTACTGGGATAAATATAGAATAAATTTGTATTCAACACAGGGTTTGGATATTAAATAAAGCAGGAGCTACATGCTGAATGATAAGGATAAAAAGAGATGCTGAATCACTACCTCATTTCCTGAGCATTGTCCACCCATGTGATTTGTATCAGGGAGGGGTCCTGTAGAAGGGGAAAGATCATGTGATCATGGAACTAAATACTGTATTGTTATGCACACAGACAAGGAGATTGTACTAGGTTGGTTCAAGCAACCTCAAATCTGGCATTTCCTAACATGAGAGCTTGACTTTGCAGCCTGATTCAAGTTCTTTTGAAGATCTCTGTGTTGGTCATTTTAGGTTCTTTTTTAAAGGAAGAAGGAAATTCTGTTTCACTAGAAGCAGGGTTTATACAGCAATGCAAAAATCTAGAACTCTTGGTTCCAGAATGATACCTTTTATTAGACCAACTGAGAAACTGCAAAAAAAAAAATCTTTTTCTGAAAACTTTAGGGCTTATGCGCCCTTCATCAGGCTTAAAGAAAATTCAAGATGGTAAAAAGTCCACATATGTAAGAAATAAGCTTCATTTTTGCACAGAGGAAGCAGAAGCTGGAAATACTGTCCCTCTGGATCCATGAGAGTTTCTTTGTAAGCTTGTTTTTTGTTGTGTAGATCGAGTGGGATTTTTTCCCTAGGGTGTCAGATGGCAGGCAGGGAGATGTAGAAGTCTTTCTTGGTGTTCAGCAATGAAGTTTATAATCCAAAATTGGCTAAAATTCAGCATTTTCCATGTTTCAGGGATGTATGTGGTAGCCGTGCTGGTCTGAGACAAAAAGAAATACAAAAATCTAGAATAGTGAATTTTCAGGACAGCATTAGAGATTTTTAACATTTTAGCAGTCAGCACATGAAATCTATTTTACAACACCAGTGATTTTATGTCATGGTGACATGGCACTCAGGGTTGCCATGGGATCCTTTTAAGGGTGCCATAGAATGCTACACAATATTAGCACTGTTCGGTAGGCAAGTCTGATCCAGTTTCTCTGAAGACAAAACAAGACAAAGGCAAATTTACATCGGTGTCCAATGCTACTTTTTCTTTTCTCAGATTCAGAGCAGTGTTGCAAAAGATGCCGTCTCTGCTAAGATAGACATTTATTAATTAGAAGGAAAGAGAAGAAAACAAATGGGGAAGGACAAAGATGCACAAAGTATAAGATGACAGCAGGAACCCAAGTGTCACAGTCCAGGTGTGATGAGGATTTAGCTGAACCCAGCAGAGAGGGTGGTATATTGTATCTTCTGACTTGCCCAATCTGGTCAGGACAACTCAAGATCAGGAAGGCAAAGGCCCAGGAGCCTAAACTATTAACAAAAGAGTGGTTGTCATGATGAAACATTCTCCTTTCAGTTCATGCATCCACATACCACTCCCAGTCAAGGAGGGCCAGATTAAATGTTGACCTTATTGCATTATAATTAACCAGTTGAAACACAATTCAGTGATTGCAATTATAAAGCCTTCCTCCCACTTCTAGAATCTTTCAGTTTATAGCCCCACCAACCCATGACTTTACTAGGAACCTTGAAGACTATAATGACTAGATGACCTATGGAGGTCCCTTTCAGCCCTTCTTCTCTATGACTTATAAATAACAAGCAAAGACCCAGCTGAGGCTGATCCAGTTCCAGGCCCCAATCATCCCTCAGGAAAAGGCCCACCCACACTGGCTATAGAAGCATGAACCAGACAGCAGAGAGCTGTCTGGGCAACAGATTGCCTAGCTGTGCCTCTGGCCTGCTTGGATCTCCTAAACTTGACCCCATATCCCAAATCTTTGGCTTCTGGCTCCATACTCTGAATCTCTGACTTGGACCTTCCTGTTCATTATTGATTCCTAGCATAAACAATCCAGTTTAAAACAGACTGTTTGTCTCCAACTTTGACTTGCCTTTATAAATAATATAAGGGACTAAGTCTAAGACTATTTTTACTTTGGAAAACTTAAGGCTTGATTCTATTTTACTTTATGCAGCTACATGGTAGCTGTTTTTGACACGTATGTACTTTGCATGTCTATACCTGGTCAGCTAAGAGAAGGAGATATGTGGGGCCAGGAAAAGGCAAACAAACCATAGGATATATAGCTTAGTGAGATGGATGCCCTTCTGGAAGGGAAGTGGTGCTGGGTTCTCGTTTGCATCATTGCTCCCAATAGGGTGGAAAAATTCTCCATCTATTTTATTCAACTAATATTAAATGCAAGGAGCTGTGGTTCAGCTTGAAGGGAAGGGCTAGATACAGGCCAGTATTATGCTAGTGCTATGATCTAGTGGTTAGAGCACTGTTCTGCAAAGAAGCTCTAGGCTTCTCATTTCCCCACTGAACGTGATAGCCACAAAGTTATTGGGCTAAAACATGAGAGAGTCCTCTTCCTCTTTCATTCCCACCACCTTATTTCTGGCAGATAGCTATGTGGAATGAAATGCAATTCAAAATTGTCCGTATTTACACAGGTGGATAACTACCATTTAGATATGAAAAAGATGCTAACCTTAGGCCCCTAGCAGACATGCCACTTAAGAAACAATTAACCAGTTAATCACATCTTAAATAGTAACCCTGCCACACATTCAGGTAATTAATGGCACAATAAAACAGGAAATAAGCCATAACATTATTCTACAAAATATGTGTAACAATTTTGTGGCTGGTTTTCATCACAAATCAAATTGAACATGTGACAAGGTGGATTTCCAGCTGCCCCAGTGCAGTCCCCACTGGCTGATAATTAGCCGATTGTTGGCTGGACCTGGGACCACACCAGAGTTCAAACTGGCTCCAGTGTAGTCCCTGCCATCTGATGATTAGATGATCATCATTTGAACTGGGACGGCTCTGAGACTCAAACTGGCCCCAGTGGGGATCCTGCCAGCTGACAATCAGGAGATTGTTGGCTGGACTTGGACCACCCCAGGGCTCAAACTTGCCCCAGATGCAGTCCTGAATCCAGGTGAAGACAAGCTGATCATCAGCTGTCAAGCCCCCCTATGGCCCTGATCCAGTTGACATTCAGCTGATCATCTTCTGGCAGGGACCCCCATAAGCTCCAGTGTGGCCTTTCAGCCAGCTGTTGATCACCTGATAGTCAGCTAGCAAGGACCACATTGGGCAGGGCCTGTTTCAGCCCTGGTGCTGTACAGAGTCAGCTGAGCACCACTTGGTAGGTTTCTGGGATGGCACTGGGATTGGAACCATCCCCAGTTGGTCTCTAGAGCCAACTGACAATCAGCTGATAGTTGAGTGTTCAGCTTTCAATTTGTCTGTGCAGGGAGACCCTGGGATCATGATCAGTGCTGGGCTTCCCCTGCATTGGCAAGAAGGGCATGTTTGGGATCTGAACCCAAATCCCAAAACTGCATGTCCTGCCATGCATGTATGGCATGACAGGAAACATGATTACTGGGATCAGATCCCATTGTGCTTTACATGAACTTCTGGCAGCTGCCAGAGTCCAGACCTATGCAGAGCTATTCCCTTTGGTCAACCATTGTAATGTAGGAGAAGGGCAAAACACTATGTCATCACAATATTGCCCCTTGAGTGTCAGCTCTTTACGATCTACTACAGCAAGATGCCAGCATGCTGAACATGCACACTACTATGGAATGTTGGAAATACTGGGTGAGTCTAAATGTTCATTTATGTACTTTCGGTACCGCGCATTACATTTAATACCTCTGATGTGAGATACTAACTAACTATGCATTAGGCTGCCCTAAGGCACAGTAGCAAAAATGCATGCTTTTTTAGTGATGTTTAATTTGCAGTAACCTAATTTTACTGTGCTTTAACATATTAGCATGGTTTTGCCATGACGCTCTAATGCACAGTAAAATAGGCTTCTGCGTATGAAAGCACAAATGTAGATGCACCCACTATTCCTGATCCCAAAAAATTTGAGCAACAGCTGGAAAATGTTGATCTTGAACTGCTTATCACTTGACCACATCATGAACAGGATAAACCTCCTTGTCTTCAGGGTAACACCACCATTATCAAAGCTCTACTGCAACCCACAAGGGTATTAGAGCTCATCAAAGCAAGCAGCAAGAATTTTGTATGCTGCAAATTGTTAGTTCACTATAACATACAGGTTGCTGTCTTTTTTGTTTCTTTGCTCAATTGTTCCCAAGAGTACGGGTATGAATCCTTCCTTACCAATAACTTCAGAGAATTTCTAACTTCACTGTGTAACAGAGGTAAGATGAGAATGTACAGCTTGCAGAGCCTTATGCTAGCATTTCTTATTTTAGGCATTGTGATTGTGAAAAAGGAACAGAAAGAGGAAACTAACAACTCAAAGTCCTTTTGTCTGTATTCAGTCCAGAGCAATAACAGTATTTTTAATTAGGAAACAATTTCACAAAGTTTCTAGGACCAGGGAGCAAGCATAAAGTAAAGCTGGAGTTCTCAGATTTAAACAGCCTATAGTCAATTCTACCATGCGTGTAGAGAGAGGTTTTATCCATAGAGTAGGGTATTTCAACCAGAATCTTTGAATGAATGGTTTACAATCAAAAGATTTTTTCCCATCCAAGTTGTTCGTGTGTGTTGCACTGAATTGTCTGTGCATCATTCCTGCTTCCAACATGGTGGTTTCTATGCACAAAACTTCCAAAACCGGTGACAGGCACTGTTCCCTTGGAAAAGTTTCTTTCTTTTTTAGCCATTGTACAGCTCAAAATCACTTTGCTTTAAGAGGGCTACACGTGTTACACCCACTAGGCACCAGGGAAGAGAGGTGCAAAGGTGTGTATAGATCAACTGCTATTCAGGGTGAGTAACTAAATATATATTTGTGATAGAACAACCTAATTGCTAAATCTTAGTGAAGGTTATATGTTCAGGAAACAGCCTGTACATTTTATAAACTAAGCAGAAGTCAAGACAGAGCTAAAGCAGCACACGTGAAGAGTTTACAAACTGCTCTTGCAAGGCATTCACTTCTCTTTCAGGTAAGGTACTATATGGAAATGTGTATGTATACTGAGGCTTTCTTCTTAGTATCTTCTACCTTGCTTAGTTTATAATAATATTTAACTATAGGCATAACAAAAAGGGATTTTTACGATGTACTGGTACCTTATGTCTAGTGTTCCGCATTCTCAGTTTTTACCAATTTTCACTGATAAATTCCCTGGTTCTTGCTGATGTCATTCAGTTTTTAATGATTTGCACCCATTTTTCAGTTCAAATCCCTGTTAACCAGGACAAGTGGGGAATAGCTCATTCCCCACTCATGCCGGTTAACAGGCATTTGAACTGAAAAACAGGTGGTGCTGGTAAGCTAAAAGTGCCACTGTGTGAGTTACCTGTGGCACAGGCTTCCAGCTGGACGTGAGGTGGGGAGGCAGTGGTGGTGGCCACATGCAGAAAGGGGGACAGGGGTGGCAGTTGCCATGCGGGGGATGGGGGATGGTAGCTGGAGCTTCTGCCTTGGGGTGCAGGGCTCTTGGCAATGACCTCCTGTAGGGCAGGAGGTGCCAGTGCTGGGGTTGGGTTCCCCTGCACCTGAATCTGGCCACATGTCACCTCCCTCTCCCCTCAAGCACCAGAGCAGCCCAGCAGCAGGCTGCTGCAGCATGAGGCAGGGCCATGAATGCAGCCAAGGAAGGAAGGCAAGGTGCAGCACCATGTGGTCCCTGCTGCTGATCTGGGGGCACACAGCTCCTGAGAAGAGCCTGGCACATGCCCCCTAGCCCACAGCCTTCCTAGGTGGCGTGTAGCAGTGTGAGCAGTGCCCTGTGCCCGGCACCCACTGACAGCTCCCCGCCTACTTTGCTCCCTGCTGCAGCCCCAGGAGTGGCTGAAGGGCTGTGCTGTGCCCCTCCCCCTTCCCTAGTCCCAGCCTTACTTCCTCCCTCCCTCACTGCTGATTTTTCCCTGATTTAAAGTGATTTTTTTTTCCTTTTCTTCCTTTTATCCTGATTTTATCCTGGTTTTTATGTTTCAAAGATAAACCCCAACAAATTCTTGGATTTTTTTTTTTTTAAATAAAAACTGAGAATGTGGAACTCTGCTTATGCCACATGATAGGAATCTTCATGCATCAAGCAAGAGAGAAAGAGAGGATCAGAGAAAATATGTTTGAATTTTTGACTCAGAGACTCTTATACTGAAAAGCATTCCCTCCTCATTCTTTTACAGGCAAGAGAAGGAAGGCACCGAATAATTGGCTGGGGTGTGTTCTCCTTTGTTAATATATCCAACATCTTTGACTTCGTTGCCCTGCTAAGATTTGGAATCCCCACAGTTGTTCAAGAGTCTCAGTCTTGACAGCTAAAGGAGGATACTGAAAAAAGAGCAAAGGAAGAGCAGCTGTGAATTCTCAAACATAGTTGCAATTTGTTCTTGGTGCCAAGTGCAAAAGAGCCCTAATTTTTGGCAGTTACCAGCCTGAACATGTTTCTTCAATTTGTTCTACACTGTGATGTATTAATATAGGCCAGGCTTACACACACACACACAGCTTCCCATGATTTGTCTAACATACACACCTACCCACAAAACTGAGTATATATGATTCGCTAGTTTTCCTTAGACCACAAGAAAAGACTTTGCCCCTTCAAACTTGATTCACTGAGTCCTTGTTTCCAACTAAAGACAATGGAACAGAAGAGTGACAACTGGAACAGAGCAGTGGTCCACTTAGCACAGCACTCTGTCTGTCAGTAGCCAATAACAGGTTCCTCAGAAGCCAGTGCAAATGTATCTGGAGTGGACAATTATGGGATAACCTGGCCAAGGTGTAAGTTTTTTTAAAAAAAACAAAAATAAAAACAAAATAATCCAAACAAGCAAAAACTTTCTAATGTAACTGAATGTTTCTGCAACCTATACAAATTCTGTCTAAATTCTTCTGAATCTGCCACTGCTAGCTGTCTCTGGGAAATGCCTGTGCCACATGCCTTCCAGTGTGTGGCAGCTAACCCCAGGTGGGATAGAGCAAGCTTGGACCAGCACAGTTGCTGGCCCCAGCAGCCTTACCTGGGGTCTTGGGGGCCAGGGAAGCCTCAGTCAAGTCACTCCTACAGCTTGGAGCCTGGCCGGCAACTGGAGCATGGCTCCAGTTTGGGGCAGCATGCACTGTCCCCACATGCACCACCCAACTTTTTTTCTGCACAATTTTTTTTGCCCCCTGGTGCTGCAAGGTAGCACCACAGGAACCACCTGAATGTGGTATGTGATCTGTGGTGCCACATAACACACAGCCATGCTCGTCTGGATGTGGCCAAAGAGATTTTGTGACAGTAGATCCCAGAGGTTAATTATGAAAAAACAAGTAGCAGTATTCTTTTTTTTAGTTTTGATTGTGTTGCTTTCAGATTTCTCTGAATGCCCAATTGTTCTCATTTTATTGAAAGAATGATTGGAAGTGTCCAATCTACCTTGACTATAGACACTGATTACTGGCACACTTTGATTCTTTACATAGGCTGCCTAGCTCTTTACATAGTTGCATCCTTCAGACCCTAGACGCAACTTTAACAGAAATAACAAATATTAATCCTATTAATCATGCCTCCTCTTCTTTCCCTTCTCTCTAAATTAAATAATACTATTCTTCTAACTAAGACTACTATTCTTCTATACTAACTTCTCCTCATGTGGCAAATTGTCTCGACTAACCTGAATATTTTTTATCATCTGAAAATTTTACCATCTCATCATTCACTCACTTCTAAAATTATTATCAATGGAACTTTGTGACACTTGAACACAATTAGGTTTTTGCTTTGCTGCAAGCTGACCATTTACTCCTCCACAGTTTTTTGTCTGCTGGCCAATTTCTAGCCTTTAATGGAGTAATACCTCTCATGCTACAAGTATTTAGATTTGAAAATAGCTTTTTACAGAGATATTGTCACAAGCTTGAAAAAGGTCCAAATACATTGTATCTACTGATTTCCTTTGTCTATTAACATCAGGAGATACCAAATTAATTCTAGGGTATTGGAGGAAACTGATTTTGCTTTACAGAAGCTATGCTGATTTTCCACGCAACCTCACACTTGCCTAGTATATATGAATCCTAGCTTTAATTATTGGTCCAAACAGTTTACCTAGCAGTTAATGGCAAAATAAGTCACTTACTGAGTTCTCAAGTCAGTCATTCTGAGGGTCATCCATAGCATTTTTGTTTTTAAAAGTCATTTTAGTGTTTGTTACGCTCTAGTTCTGAGGTGGTATTATTGATTCCAATGAGACAGCTTTTTTGTTTTAGGAGCTGAGACATTCAGGAGTGGGACTATCAAAAGAACATTGCCTCAACTTAACATTTCCAACCTCCTGATGTCAATGAAGTCAAGTATAAAAGTCTTATCGATTTCCATGGAAACAGAGAAGAAATCAACTCTATCTATTTGAAAAACCCACTTTCTTTGTCAGCTTTTTCTAAATTCTTGGATGTAAGCATCTAGTCCCAGTACTTTGCTGCTATTCAATGTTTCAGTTTGTGCCAGCAGTTCTTCATCTGACACTCCAATCTTGAGCAATGCCTTTTGATCAGAAAAGAACAGGCATCCCTAACATTTGGTCTGAGTAGACTAAAACAAAGAGTATTTAGCTGAGAAGCTACTTGGTAAGACCAGTTCTTCAGTAGTTCTTTAAGGAGGTTCACACTCCTAGCCTTCTCTCAGCAAGTAGTCCCATTAGCTTCAATGGAAGCTCTCATGAGAAGAGCAACTGCATTGGGCTACTTACTATGAGAATGTCCTGTACAATTTCATGTCGCTTCCCACTCTTTTGTCAACTTCTGATATAGAACTAGGTATAAATATAAAAATCAAAGTTTGCTAGCAGGAGGGATTTTTCCTTAGTCTCTGATGGAAGGGAAGGAACAGCATTTTAGCATGCTTCTAATTACAGCCACCATGACAGTTCATATGTGTGGCAATAAAAATAACCATAAACCTACCTAATCATTAAAGTAAAGCAAACAACTCCTCACTGTATCATCAGGCACAGGTACTGGAGCTGCTAATAAACCAGGAAAAGCATTGGGGCACTGAAGGAGCATCTTTCCTATCTCCACAGTTTCTTAAACAACTTTAGAGGCATATTTTTATTAAGTATATGCAAGGCAGATGATCTTAAACCTCAAGAAGAGTGTGTATAATAATTGTGTGCTCTTCTAATGCTCTCCAAAGACCTATTCAGAGTCCATTCTGAAAGACAATAATATATCAAGAAGTTCTGCAAACTTCCTCCTAATGAACACATGCCAATTTGAGACCAAGAATTCTGGCCTCGGAGGACAAAATAACCACTGCTCTTAGTCTCTGGGTGTTTTGCTACTTTATTTCAGAGTGATTCAAAATCTAATTAAATTTCTAAACTCTAATGAAATTACAGAAGAAAAATCATTTAGGATTATATTATATACAATTACTCACAGCTGAAAATTACAGTTAGCCTCTTTCACCAGGATAGAGTCTCCAGAGGAATCCTTGTTATTCACATAACATATAAATCTGACACTACTCCTACTATTTACAGGTCGAAGGTAAAAGCAGAATTAATTAAACGTATATATCCTGCCCAGTGGCCGGATGGTGGGGAGTGGATAATGGAGTGGAGGGCTGAGCAGTAATGACTGTGGTTGTGTCCACATTTCCCAGTAAGGTCAAGAATCAAGATAAACATACTGTATGTAAAAGCTCACTTTGATCAAAGCTCATCTAAAGTAAAGGTATGAATGAGAGCATTGAAGCATCCATAGTCATTTCCTTAAGCTAGATGAAACATTTCAGTTTGAATGACAAGGTGAATGACCTCAAAAACTTCAGAGTTTTATCAAACACTCAGTCACCTAAATGTTTATTCACTTCTCTGAACTACTGGAACCTCTTAAGGCTGCAAAAGGTTGATAATACTTGTAATATTTGGCATCTATAAAGTCCTGTCCATCTGAGGATCCCTAAGTGTTTTGAATGATGGTTCACATGCTTAAGAGTGATGTGGACCAAGTAAACAGTGAGATTTCTCAGTAGGATTCTGTTATGTTTTGCTTCCAACTGGGCCAGATATGCAGTATTTTTGTATTTCTGATTCTGATCCCAGACTGAAAAAAGATGCAGAAGAACAGATGCAAAAATAGCCAGCCAACTCTTTTTGAACCTTAACAAAAATGCAGTAAGTTCTGGATCTGTTTTTGTTCAAAACATTTTGTCCAAACTTAGGAGAAGGCTATATCCACATATTGGGCTACTGTGCAGAGCCAGTCCCTGACTAGACCTATCGTGTGGCCCCAGACCCAAAGACCCCAGACCTCAGGTAAAGTATTGTTTCCTTCTTGGGACCTTCTATAAATAGGGTGTGTTTTATTCGGGGGTGTCCTATACGTAATAAAATATGGTAACAACAACACATTATATTTATAATTTAAATAATACCTTATAGATCTCCTTCTTTGACAAGTAACTACTTGGGTGGATGAAGGGAATGCTATGGATGTAGTGTATCTGGATTTCAGCAAGGATTTGACAAGATCCTGCATGATTTTCTCACAAACAAATTCAAGAAATGTGGGCTGGAAAAAACTACAGTAAGGGGGATAGATAACTAGCTCAATAGTGGCAAGCAAAGAGTAATTATTAACAGAACCACATCAAAATGGCAGGAGGTTTTGATTGGAGTCCCACAGGTGTCTGTCCTGGGCTTGGTACTGTTTAACATGTTTATTAACAATCTGGATACTGGCATTAAAAGATTCTTGAGCAAGTTGACAGATGACATGAAACTGAGAAAGAACGTGAATACAGAGCAGGATGAGAACACAATTCAGAAGGATCTCGACAGATTAGAAAATTGGGATTAGAGCTAACAGGATGAAGTTCAATGCAGACAAATGGAAAGTTTGATTATTCAGGAGGAATAATCAAAAACACAAATATAAAATGGGTGACACCTGGCTGGATGGCAGTACTATGGAAAAGGACTTGGGAATCTTGGTAGATCACAGACTCTATATGAGTCTGCAGTGTCATGCAAAAAGTGAGTGCAGTTTTGGGATGCATCAATTCAAACGTTAAGTACAAGGCACATGAGGTAATAGTGCCTCTACTTGGCACTGGTTAGGCATCATCTGGAATACTGGGTGAAGTTCTGGGTTCCACATTTTGAAAAAGATATGGAGAAGTTAGGGTCCAGAGTCTGGCAACAAAGATGATAAAGGACTTGAAAAGAAAGTATTGTGAGGAGATGCTGAAGAATCAAGACATGTTCAGCTTGCAGAAAAGGCACTTACAAGGGTACATGATAGCAGCCTTCCAATACTTGAAGGGCTGCCACAAAGAAGCCTTTTGTACCTTTTGCTGCGAAGGATGTGGACCAATGACTTGAAGTTGCAGCAAAGTAAGTTTAGATTGAATATTGAGAAGAAAAACTGTGAACTCTCCATCTCTGGAGTTGTTCAAAAAGAGGTTGAACAGGCACCGGTCAGGGATGATTTAGGTGTAGCTATGCCTGTGTTCTAATATGGCTGTTTCCCATGCTTCGGGGTTTGCTGGTTGCCCCCATATCCCCTCTTGCCGCCCTTTCTGCTACATGTGTCAGGGACCTTCCTAAGAGGCATTGGATGTTGGCTACAGCCAAGGCTGGAGACTGGCTCAATGTGCTGCACCCCCCAGGCTCACATTCAAATGATGCACCTCGGAACAATAAACTCCAGCACAGTAAGTGAAGGTATTTATTTCTTTGAATTAATTGCATGTGTAGATTCTGATCAGTTTCATTCCATTCAGAAATAGCTTTGAACCCAAGGTAAAAAAAAAAACAGCCAACCATAAAAAATAAAACAATAAACCAAAAGACCTCTGTCCTTCTTCATATATCAGGAGAGAGGCAATTTTAGCTCCGGGCTTCTCTCCAGCACCCTGCCCTCTTCTCTTTCAGCACTTCCTTCCAGAGTTTGTAAGCCTCCTGGGCTAGGGACAGACATTAAAAAAGCCTAAGCCTGATGTAATTTAGTCTTTGCAAGTTAGTCTAACCTGGCTTGGCTAAATCAGTTTGTAACTGCATAACATCCCAGAAATGCAGGCACATGCCTGCAGTGGCTCAAATTAGAAGCTAGAAGTCACTAGAACAGCCCTCCCTTCCCTTCTATAGTGCTGAGCTGAGGGGGCATGGCCAGGTCTTGTAGGACACTCTGATTAGGGAGGGCCCCCCTCCCCTTCTGACCAGCCCAGCAGGGAATTGATAACACATTGCTTATCTCTCCTCACTCAGTGTTTAGCATGCCATTAAGAAAACAACAGAGGGACATGACCAGCTACCTGTTGATTCTGCCCTTGTCCCATCTGCCACCGCATGGACTGTAGCTAGCATGTGGTCTGCTAGCTCATGCTGAGAGGTATCTGTGTAAGGCAGAGGGAACAGGGCAATCCCTGCTTAGCAGGAAGTGGGGAGGGGAGTTGGGGGAGCATGGAGAAGCTAAGCAGACACCTGCAGTTTTTGCTGAGCTCCAGCCAGAGAGAAGAGGGGAGGAGCCAGCCCTGCTGTAGAGCAGAGAGCCCTGCCCAGCACCGAGAGCATGCCAGGATGCTGGGAGAGTCTGGTTTAACTTAAACCAGGAAGGCGTCTGGGACAGACGTTACATAAACCGGTTTGACCCAAATCAGTTAAGGGTGATACATTCAACCAGGTTTATCTCAAACTGGTTTCAGCCACTTTCAAACTGGTTTATATGCACTGAACATCTGTTCTGTTACAGGTTTAAACAAGTTTCTGATCACTTAAACCCATTTATGTGTAATGTCTGTCCCTAGCCCTGGTGGCTCTATTTTCATTAGTGTTTTATCGTGTTCAGCTGGTCCCAACCTACCAACCAGGCACACTATCAACAGCTGACTGCCTGAAGCTGGGTTCCAAACCCTGCCTTACATGCATGTTGCCTTTCTTGGGTATCATCACCTGCATCTAATCTTCAGGGCTTTTATCTTCTTTCCAGATAATGTGACAGAGTATGTACAACTGCCTGTTCAGATCATCATCTTGTGTTACGACCGGCTCAGCTGGTTTACTGGTCACTCTTGGACTGACCTCCTGATTGCTCTCCAAATCTCTTGCAACAAAATGGCAAACTTGCTTTCCATGTTTCACTGACAAGTTAGTAGATGTCTTCTGAATTCAGAGCTTCCTATCTGCCTTCTTGCTCTCTAGTACATTTGAGGTGACAAACTGTAAGGCTCACTTAATCTTTTCTCCCTATTCTTCAACACAGCTCTGGAGGGAGTTCTTTAAGCTTTTGGCTGACCCTATCTTCATATTTTCTTTTTACCTCTGGCCTAAACAGGAACTTGAAATGTTTATCCAAGATGTTTCTCAGACTGTGCCTTCAAGAAAATTGAAAGGTGGCTTAACTTCAAGGTATAAATACTTTGTAATAAAAATAAATGATCAGATACTAGAAGAGTTTTTAATCCATTGGAGAAAGAGATAACAAGTTGCAAGATAGTCAGGCAAATTCAGATTGGAAATACAGCAAAACTTTTTTAACAGTGAGGATGATTAACTCTTGAAACAAATGGCAAAGGGAAGGGATGGATCCTACCTGTAAATAGTAGTAGTGTCAGATTTATATGTTAGGTTCTCCATCTTTTGGTGTTTTCAGATCAACACTGGATGCCTTTTTGAAAGACATGCTTCAGTCAAACATAAGTTTTGAGGCTTTTGTTCTTTGAGAGGTTAGATGAGAGAACCAAATTGTTTATTCTGGCCCTTAAAATCTTTCAAAAGATCTTTGCCTTATTAGAAACAAAAACATAGCACACCATGTATCAGGGCTTGTCTACACAATGAAGTTTCATTGGGTTTTCTAAAATCAGTTTAAAAGCATATAGTTAAGCCATTATAGATCCCTGTGAGAGCACTTACTATCACTTTAAAATTATATTACTTGTGCCTCTCCATTTACAGACACAAACCAAATGGATATCCAAACAACTAAAAATCTCAGTCTAAACAAACCAGTCCATGTCACAAACAACTTTCTCCCTAGGGAAAGCATGAAAGAAAATGAAGCACACACAAGAGCAGTTAGTCATGTCACTTATTGGCCAGAAAATACACCAGAAGATACTCAGATATTGCAGTGACGCAGGCAAGATAAAGATAAAGATAAGAATCAACCTAGAATAGAATCAAGGTTTGAAAAGCCCCTGCACATGGTTCTGCACCAGTTTAACATAGCATATCTGGTTAAACTAGTGCAATCTGGCATGAAAACTCATACTTCACATGCTGGGCTGTATTGAGATCCACTACTACCTTGTTTCCTGCCTGCCTAAATGGGATTCATCTCTGTTCCTTTTCTATTTGCCATGATACAGCCTGGAAAGTCCTAATAGTTTCAGGTTAGGACTAAGATATCCTCCCTAAATCTCTAATTAGACAAGGATGCTCTAGAGCTTTGAATTGCCTAGTAAAGGTAAAGCAGAAGAAGAGTGACTCCCCCATCCCGCATGTAATCTCTTGTCCATGAGAACCAGAAGGCTAATGAGATGGTCCTTTCTCATACTCCCCAAACATGACTAAATTCATACATAAACTGTGGTCATATGATGCAGGAATCAGCAAACCCCTACCTTTCCCAAGACTTCTGTTGCATGAATGAGACCCATCTGCTTGTTCTTGTTAATAAACCTTAGTGGTTTATTAACATTATCTTCAAGAGGAAGAGGCTATATTTATATGAAGTCTGATCTTCGCCTATCCTTTGCTGATTTCCATGTCAAAAAGGCCTGCAGCCAGAAGAGGCCACCCAAATACTAGATATGAATACAACAGGAAACATGAATTGCATTCTCTTGACCTATCAAAACAACCAAGCTTTGAATAAAAGCAAACTTCATAATTTTGACTCTGTAAAAAAAATATGGAAATTTGCCCACAAAAGTCCTCGTCTTGTATTTGTTTAGCCTTGAACAGAGTACATCAAGAAAGCCTGCAATGGATTCCCCCTTCTAGACTAGGTTTGGGCCTAGTTATACAACAACATTTTGGCACCAGGTTTCCAGTTCTTCCGACAAAAATTAGACTTCTCCCACATCTCCAGTTCCTTGTCAGCAGTGGAACCAGCCTCCTTGCCAGCATGATTACATCACCTCTGTCAAGTAGAATAAAGCCTTCTCTGTCTGGCAGCTGACAGAAAGTACACATAGCCATTCTTGCGCTTTCTGCTAGCTACTGCAGTCTCTTTAGCAACTCGTGCCTTTCCAGGGTACACTTTGCACTCTGGTAACACAGCTGCTGACTGGAGATCTGTGGAGCCACCAGAAACACATGGATATCCACATACTTTGGCAGGTTGCTAGTGGCAGCTGCCAGGGGCATAACTGGATGCTAGTGGAGCCTGGGTCACAGCAGTGCAGGGGGCAACATGAGGGGCTGCAATGCTGGTAGCAGCAGCATGGACAGTTCTAGGATTTTGAAAAGTGGGGTGCAGATGGTATGATGCATCGTCCCACATAACACAACACACATTTTTCTCCAGTTAGAAAGAAACTAGAAACTTCAGTAATAAGCCTAGGGCTGTATTATTCAATTTAAGGTTGAAGCCAAGGAACCCACCCCCACCCCCCATTACTTTATAAGAATGTGCATTAATTCTCTGTGTTAGATATTACACATATACACCAAGCTAGGCAAAAGTAATCAAACAATTTTCCTTCTTTAGTCCTGCAATCATCATAGTTAAATGTATGTCTCTTTTTCAGATTCATAAAACACAATGTTGCTTTCTTGAGTATCTTGACAGTGCATCCAGTGCTTCACTGAAAGTTAGTCCCACACCTCAGTTAATGCTCACCTGGGTTAACATTTCCATACCTGAGTTCAAGCTTTTACCTCAAGTTAAAAAAAGTTTAGAGGGCTGTGAAATAGGAGCTATGTTACTAGGATTAGCCAGCAACAGAATCACAGAAGTAAGGGTAGGTTGAGTCTTGGAACCATTAAAGACCATAACAAAGGCAGAAGGTCATTAACACTGGTGGAATTAAAAATGTAGAAGAAATCAGGTAGATTATAATGAGCCACAAGGTCAAGTGACTCCCTCACTGCTGCCTGAATAGAAATGCTACTTCCACACCAGGCAGTTGGTTTTAAACTTTGGGTAGAGCAGGAATCAAAGGGGAGTCCTTGAAACAAGACTACACTGCACAGATCCATCCCTGACAGCATAGCAGTGCTATTTCTGCATCTCTTCATAGTAAGTGCCTAGGGCTTATGTCCTGGCCATATCCCTCTGTTATACTGCTGGCAGCTGCTGTCTGCCTCCACAACTTCTGGCAGCAGATCTGTGTGAATATGTATAAGACCTAGATGTCCCAATTACAGGCCTTCATAGAATCATAGAAAAGTAGGTTGGCACAGGACCTCCAGAGCTCACCTAGTCTAACCCCCTGCTCAAGACAAGATTATCCCCACTCAAACCATTCCATACAAGTCCTTGTCTAATGTATTCCTAAAATGATGCAGTCAATCCTGTTGTACAACTACAAGGCACAATAATGCCAAAAGGCATCAAAAGCACCCTAACCTGCTACAGGGAAAGCAGGACAAGGACAGTCAGTGTCCTGCTTCTGCAAGTGTTATTAAAATGCACTTGAGACATCTTGATGCCTCTAGCAATAGGAAGGGAAAAATTGCTTCCCATACCCATGTAACAACCAGCAAAGCCCCAGAAGCACTGGTGAGAAAAAACACCCTTCACTCTTTTCTACAACATGGTGACAGAAAACGTAACTCCAAACCTCACACCCTCTAACTGGATAGCACTCTTCTTTCTGTATCCTGTCCATAAACTTACCTCAGCTCCTTTAAGCTTTCATAACTTAAGCTAGCTGTCAAGCTCTGCTTTATTCTCCTGCTGCTGAGCTTGCTTGTCTCCAATATCCACCTGCTCTAGGCTGGAGAACACTCACTATCTCCCGTGTGTGTGTGTGTGTG
>JAGPOW010002742.1:33730169-33740254 GCA_030014935.1 Caiman crocodilus
AGGGTGGCTAGGACGTGGAACCAGCTTCCTAGGGAAGTTGTTCTTGCTCCTACCTTGGGCATCTTTAAGAGTAGATTGGATAGGTACTTGGCTGGGGTCGTGTGACCCTGGCACTCGTTTCCTACCAATTGGCAGGGGGTCAGACTAGATGGCCTGCTCTAGGCCCATTCTGACCCTAGGTACTATGGTACTATGATACTATGACTTCCTGTTGTCCTTGATCCTAGTCTCGAGGCAAAGCTCTACTCCCACCCTGGCCTTCCTAATAGCCCTCCTTCTCTCCCGAGCAAAAGAGGAGTACTCCTCCTTGGAGACTGCTCCTCTCTTCCAAAGGTTGTATGCCTCCCGCTTAGCCCTCAGGGTCCCCCGAATATCCCTATTAAGCCATGGTGGCTTCCGGGCACTAGTGATTCAGGCTGACTCGGATAAGCTTAGTAAGTGGGCGGACACAAACCTGATGACATTCAATACCAATAAATGCAAGGTACCCTACCTCAGGGAAAACAACCCGCAGCATACTTATAGGCTCGGCAGTGCTTGCTAGCACCACTGCTGAAAGAGACTTGGCGGTCATGATTGACCACAAGATGAATGTGAGCCACTAATGCGATGTCGCAGCTGGTAAAGCAAAAAAACCCCTGGCTTGCATCCATAGATATTTCTCAAGTAAATCTCAGGATGTCATCCTCCTGCTGTACTCGGCCTTGGCGAGGCCTCAGCTGGAGTACTGCATGCAATTCTGGGCTCTGCAATTCAAGAAAGATGTTGAGAAGCTTGAGACAGTCCAGAGGAGAGCCACACACGTGATCAGAGGGCAACAGAATAGGTCTTATGAAGAGAGGCAGAGAGCCATGGGACTCTCTCTTCAGTCTGGAAAAGCGCAGGCTCAGCGGGGACTTGGTGGCTTTCTATAAGTACACAAGGGGTGTTCCTCGGGATCTGAGAGAATGTCTGTTCACCAGAGTGCCCCAAGGAAAAACAAGAACCAAAGGTCATAAATTCCTACATGACCATTTTAGGCTGGACATAAGAAAAAATTTCTTTATTGTCCGAGCCCCCAAGACCTGGAATAGACTCCCTCCAGAAGTGGTGCAGGCACCTACTCTGGACTCATTCAAGAAATACTTTGATGCTTATCTTGCTGGGGTCCTTTGACCCTAGCTGACTTCCTGCCCCTGGGACAGGGGACTGGATTTGATGATCTTCGAGGTCCCTTCCAGCCCTAACATCTCTGAAAGCTATGAAATTTATGAATTGGGCTGAAACTCTGCTGAATCGAATCAGGGACCAAAGCTTCACACAGACCTACCATTGTCTTGTTGGCTTTAGTCTAGATTTCCAACCTATCAAGATCCTTTTAAATTGCACTCCTATGTTTCAGTGTGCTTGCAATCCTTCCCAGTTTTGTGTTGTCTGCAAATTTTCTCAGGAAGCTCTCTATTGCAGCATCCAAACCATCAATAGACACATTAAAGAGCATCAGGCCCAAAAAAGATCCATGCAAGTGACTTCTGCTGTTCTGATATGGAACCCTTCATAACTGCCCTTTGCTTTCAGCTGTTGAGACAGTTGTCTTTCTACCCTGAAGTAGTTTTGTTCATCCTACACTTCTCCTAGTTATGAGATGGTCATGTGTCAAAATCCTTAATGAAGTCCCGATATACTATATCCACTACATTCCCTCTAGTCATCCAGCTCGTTTGGTTGAAGAAAGAGATCAACTATTGTTTGACGTGATTTGTACCATAAACTCTCTGGTAACTGGCACCTTACAAGCCGGTATGCTCTGTTAATCAGCTTGTAAGGACAAATGAAACCAGAAGTACCCACTGTGGCACTTTCGGTTTCTCCGAGCCCCGACGGCCCAGGTTAAAGCAGCCTGCGCTGCTGAGCTGCCACAGTCCAGGGGCATAAGAGGCTGTGCGGGACCTGCCTTGCTGTCCTGCGGGATGCACAGGGCCCCCTGATGCTGCAGAAGGGGCGGAGGGATGCCCTGGACACAGCTGGAGAAACAGCACCTGGGGAGGTCAATTAACCGGCATATTTTGGTATCCAGCATCCCCCATTCCTGCAGGATAACAGAGTTTTTACTGTAGTTAGCAAATGCATGCTGGCTAACTACAGTAAAAACCACAGTAAAAACTACAGTAAAAACTAAAACTAAAAACTACAGTAAAAACTACAGTAAATCACTGCCTTTCCTCCTCCAAGGCTAGAGGCAGACATTCAAAAGCCAGAACCTGAATTGATTCACCATTTGCAGGTTAGTCTATCTAGCCTGCCGAGCTAGAGCCAGCTTGTAACAGGACAGACGTTCTCCCTGCACCCAGGCAATGCTAGCACATGCTGCAGTTGCTCACGCCAGGCGCTGGGAGGTGCTAGAGTGCACCCTTGACTGCAGGGACATGTGTTGGGGGAAGTAGCCAGTCTGGACTGAACTGGCAAGAGAGGGGTTTAATTCCCCCCTCCCTGTCCCACTGGCAGGGACCTGTGTCAGGGCTGCTGGACATCCCTCACCTCACAGCTGCATTAGTGGGACACTATGGCTTCTGAGGCAGAGGGGGGTTAGATCCCCCCCACCCCCACTGGCAACCAAGCTTGCCTGCCATTGCCACTGCACTCACTCCCTGCAGCAGAATAAGCCCCCTGCTGCCCCTTCTGCCAGAGGAAGGGGAAATAACCCACATCCCTCCCCCGCCACGGGCTCTGTGCTGCCTTGGTGATGTGCCCACTGCATGTGCACAGATCTTCCTGAATACTATAAGATTTCTGGATCTTAATTCAAACAATTCCAGACTGTTTCAGAAACAGGTCTGATCCACTGAATCCACATCCCAAGTATTTCCAATACCTGGCTTGGGGTTTTATTGTGGTCACTTGGGACAGAATTCTGTTATCTTTTGTGAGCCAAAATAGCCAATCTCCAGCTGCCACAGTGGCCTTTCTGGTACTCAGGGGTGGGTCTAGAGAGGGAGCAGTGGGATGGTCACACTTCCTTTTTGAATCATAGTGATCCCTTTTGGGTCACAAGAGCAGCAGCGAGATCTGTCACTTTGCAGAAGATTTTTGGAAAGACCATTTCACTAGTGTTTACATATCTGCTGTTGCTTGAACATGCAAGACTCTTGTTTGGGTTGGAGCTGTTTACAATCCATCATTTCTGTGTAACTTGTTGAGTCACAGAGGTTATTGCTTTCTTGAACTTAATCCAAAAACCGGAACGTGCATTTGAAAAAGCAGAAGAACTCAGGATGTGACTACCATTTCCTATTACAATCATTTGACCCAGCCTGGCTCTCATTTTTCTATGCTTAAAGGAAATCAGAAAGTTTGTCACCAAAATTTCTGTCACCAAAACTCAAAATGGTTTCACTGACAAGCTGGATTCCTGTCTACATAACTATTCTTCTTCACTTACGTAAGTGACTAAGTGTGTTTCATTTCCTAGTAGTTAACTGGACTTTATATTTAAAATCAGGGGAGAAGCTATGCTGCTTATCTCTTAACTGTGCTAATGCTGTTTATTTCTCAGTCATGTTATGTGCATTTTGTGTTTTAAAGTTGATCTCTGTGCTAAATGGAGAAGGAATATTTATCCAGGGAGTACTGTTATTTTGCTGAGACTTCCACCTAGCAGTGCATAGCCTGAATACAGCACTGTACAGTTCTAAAGACACAGTTTAGTTACATTAGTGCCTCTGCTAGTGAGGTAGCCGAGGGCTTCAGAGCATCCCCTGTTTGGGATTTGGTTTACAGTGTAATTAAAAAGTAATAGCCCGTATAAATTCTTTTGAAACCTTTCTTCCCTCCCATGCATCTTGTGCAGAAGATTCAGGTGCACCCTCTGACCAACTCTAGGCAATGTATACTCATGTTTTCACTATGAGCATATGCCATCCAAGAATCTCAGAGGGCTTTAGGCATATCCACTCTCACAACACCATTGTTATTAGACAGTTCAGATTGATCCACCCTCACTTTACACAGGGAAAGTGAGGAGCATTGTATGTAAGTCACAGAAGGACTGATTCAAGCAAGATGCTGGAAGGGACAAAGGAAAGTCTGCAGCCGATGAAATCACAAAACCAGTACAGCAATTGCCCTTGTTTCAACAGATGTTGGGGACTGAGGGAAGTATCTACTGTTGTAGAGGGCTGCATTCCTTGCAAGGTAACATGCTTACATGTGCTCCCACTTGAATGGGGATATTCATAGCAAATCCAGTAGTCTTGTTAGTTCCTGAAATACTGTGAAAATAGGGAGACAAGGTTCTTCAGGTAAATGTGATACCACATTTTCTTAGACCACCTAAATAGTTGGAAAAATTGTTCTTTGCAGGCTTTCAGGTACAAACACCCTTCTTCAGGCAGGGGGAGAGTCTACAGTTGTAGTGTGCTCTTCTGGATAGGATAGAAGCCAGTACGCAGTAATGCAAGTCAGGCATTTGCATTTTCACTGACCTGCAGTCCTGCATACTGGCTTCTATCCTCTCCCGGAGAGCACAATACAACTGAGCCATGAGTTTTCAAAGATGATGGCCAATAGGTCTGCAATCACATCAGCCAACGCCCACAGCACCCTCAGGTGCATCCCATCTGGCCCCATAAACTTGTACACATACAGTTTTTCTAAGTTGTCCCTGACTTGTTCTTTCACCACTGAGGGCTGCTCGTTTCCTCTCCAAACTGTGCACCCAGTGCAGTAGTCTGGAACCTGCCCTGGCCTGTGAAGACTGAGGCAAAAAAAGGCATTATGCACTTCAACCTTTTCTGAATCCTCTGTCACAAGGTTGCCTCCCCCATTCAGTAAGGGACCCAAATGTTCCCTGATTATCCTTTTAATGCCAACATAATTTTAGAAATCCTTCTTGTTACCCTTCACATCCTTCCTTACCTGCAACTCCAACTGCACTTTGGCCTTCCTGACTTCACCCCTGCATGGCCGAGCAATACTCTCATATTCTTTACTAGTTATTTCTTTAAGTTTCGATTTCTTATAAGCTGCTTTTGTGATTTAGTTTACTGAAGAGTTCCCTGCTAAGCCAAGCTGGTTTTCTGCCATACTTGCTAGTTTTCCTGTACATCAGGATGGTTTGTTTCTGCACTTTCAGTAAGGCTTCCTTAAAGTACAGCCAGCTTTCCTGGGCTCCTCTCCCCTTCACTCTGGCTTCCCAGGGGATCCTGCCCATGAGTTCCCTGAATGAGTCAGTCTGTTTTTCTGAAGTACAGGGTCCTTACTCTGCTGCTCTCTATCCTTTCTTTCCTCAGGGTCCTGAACTCAATGATCTTGTGGTCACTGCTGCTTAAGCTGCCATCCACTACTACATTCCCCACCAATTCATCCCTGTTTGTGAGCACCAGGTCAAGAAGAATATGGCACCTACTTGGCCACTCCAGCGCTTGCACTAGAAAGTTGTCCCCAATACTCTCCCAAAACTTCCTAGATTGCCTGTGCGCTGTTGTATTGCCCTCCCAGCAGATGTCAGGATGATTTGAAGTCCCCCATGAGAACCAGGGTCTATGATAAGAAAACTTCTGCTAGGGGTTTGAGGAAAGCCTCATCTATCACTTCCTCCTGGTCTGGTGGTTTATAGCAGATCCCTGCCACAACATCACCCTTATTGTTCTCCCCTCTAACCTTAACCCAGAGACTCTCAAAAGGCCTCTCTCTAGTTCCATACTGGAGCTCTGAGCAATCATATGGCTCTTTTGCATAAAGTGCAACTCCTCCTCCTCTTCTTTCCTGCCTGTCCTTCCTGAACAGCTTGTACTCAAGACAATGCTCCCGTCATGCAAGCTATCCCACCAAATCTCTGTTATTCCAATCACATCATAATGCCTTGACTGTGCAAGGACTTCCAGTTCTTCCTGCTTGTTTCCCAGGCTCTGTGCATTTGTGTACAGGCACCCGAGATAACTAGTTGATTGCCCTGATTTCTCAGGAAGTTTGATTGCTCCTCCCCTTTTGCCCCCACCCACTTGCTCTTCCTCCAGGTCTTCTGCTTCCCCACATATCCCAGAGCTTTGGTCTCCATCCCCCAACAAACTTCATTTAGAGCCCTCCTCACTAGCTGAGCGAGCCTGTCTGAGAAGACGCTTTTACCTTTCTTCATCAGATGGATCCCATCTCTTTCCAGCAATCCTTCTTGGAACAACATCCCATAGTCAAAGAAGCCAAATCCCTGCTGGCAACACCACCTGCACAGCCAGGTTTTCTTCTGCAGGATGTACCTGCTCCTGCCCAGGCCCTTTCCCTTGACCAGAAGGATAGATGAGAATACAACCTGAGTCATAGACCCCCTCACCCTTGTACCCAGAGCCCTGTAATCACTTTTGATATGCTCAGGGTCTCCCCTGGCAGTATCATAGCATGGATAAGCAGCACAGGGTATTAGCCAGAGGGCCAGATGAGCTTCAGTACTCCCTCCATGACATCTTGAATCCCAGCTCCGAGTAAGCAGCAGACCTCCTGAGACAACAGATCAGGTCAGTAGATGGCTCCCTCTGTCCCGCCGCAAAAGAGAGTCTCCAACCACCACCACCACTCATTGTTGCTTCTTGATCCTACTCACCTTGGTGAGGCCAGGCCTGCCCTCCTCTACCAATGGAACATGCTCCTTCTTCTCTGCTGCTAGAACTGCATGTCTGTTCTCCAGATGAACAACTTCAGGTGGAGGTGAAGATCTCTGCTTACAACTGGAAGTCGCAAGGCTTCAGCTTCCACCCTCTTGGCAATCCATGTCCTCTCTTTTCTTTAATGCTGCATCTTTCTCCACAGTCCCGGAGGTCTCCTCAAGGATTGAATTGATGAACGCCTCATGGCAGAGGACGCTTCGGAGCTTTGCCACCTCCTCCTGTAGTTCTGTTGCCTGTTCCCTGAGAGACAAGAGAACTACAGGAGGAGGTGGCAAGGCTCCAAAGCATCCTCTGCCATGAGGTGTTCATTGAGTCAATGCTTAATAATTTGACACAGTTTATTTTTTCACAGTTTTTCAAGATGGAGATATGAGAAATAAACTACTGGTAGTTTCTCAAGGGCCAGTGCTGTACCTAGGGACCTACTTAAATCACAGTGAGACTAAGCAATTTTCATGGGTTGGTCATAGCATAAAGAACAGATTTTGCGGCTATTTCCTGGATGTGCCCCATCCTTTGGTGCTGGTTGGTGGAGAAGCTGTGACATGGGAGAAGGGACGAGGGTGCACCTCCCATCTCTTGTCTACTGCCCTTCATCCCTCCCCACCACCTTGTGCCTCCCCACCACCTTGTGGCTTCCCCCTCCAGTGGGCTGTGAGGCTGGACCACAGCAGTGAGGACCACAGCATTTTAATTCTGTTGCGTTTCTAAAGTTGATTTTATGGACTATTCTGGATTTTATGGTTTCCACAAAATCCATGAAATTGCAAATTGAGTAGATTTTTAGCTATTCACAGACTGCACCACACAGCCACTGAATTCCTCTGCATCTTGATATGCAGAATCAAGTTGTTTCTTATGGTAGCAGCTCAACGTATGACGCACTTATCTACGATTCTGTTTTCTGTGTACTGCACTTCTATTTGTAAGCTCTAAACAGAGATTTGAATTGGGCTCAGTATAGAAATGCGGTTCAAACTTGAGACTGGATGTGAATTATGACTTCTAAATTTGTAGGCATGTCTAATCCCTTGACTGACATGTTTATAAATGTTTTAATCTAGTTTGCATCTGTGATTTGTTAGAGAACAGATGAGTCATGCATGATTTCTAATTTGGTCACCTTCATCCCATTCTTGTTTAACTTCAACCCACATGCACATGCACACAGACTCATAAGCAGTTGGTATTTAAACAGTATCTAATAACTGTTATTAAATCTTAATCAAATCCATATTGAAGACTATGAATTGAAAACATTGCCCTAGTTCCTATGGGGTTTCAGAGGTCTCCCTCCCACTTTAAAAAGAAACTAATAATTAAATCTCAATATATTAAACTGACTTACATTAAATATTCCATGTAAAATATTATTTCTGCCATAAAACACATAATCTGTCACTGGTTTAATTCCATTAGAAAGCACACATTAAAGTCTATGTATTATGATGATTAGGATAATAAAAGTAATACAATATTACTTCTATTACATTTGAATTTAAAACATTCTTCATATGAGCAGAAAGAATAGTTAAGTGGGTGGGTGGAAAGAAAGCTTTTTATAATTTATAATGAAATGAAATTCACATGCAGAAGCAGGGAGATTTTGATTAGTTTTTAATTTGGCAACCAAACAGTTGAGCTTTCCACACCCCTCATGCAGTTTTAAACATCCTTTTTCATTTTCCCCTTTTTTACTCTGATGCTGCTAATTAGGGTTGTCCTTATAGCCTTCAGCATAACAAACCATCCGTAATGTAAACCCTTGAGCTTGATCCCAGCAGCCAGACATTGGGAGCTCTGTTGCACTTTAGAGCATAAAGTTAAGCCTGCTTATCGCCAACACCACCCTGAAGTGCATCTGTTAACTCAGCCTGATGTTGAAAGCCACAAACACAGGAAATCAACTTATCAGCAAACCTGTAGTTTCCTGTTCTTGACTTTCAGCCCTTTTGTACTTCATGTCTCATCTCTTCTGCCAGCAATTAGAGCTAAGTACAGAAGCAGTTTGCAGACTTCTGTCCAGAAGGGCTCTGCTCAAGAAACAAGAACCATGATATGGACAGAAGCTGTACAGGTTGCTTACGGACATGGAGGTATAATTTACACGACTCAGACTAAATTAAGGTGACCTTGAAGCTAGGCCCCAAGTATTAGTGTAGACCAGGGGTAGGCAACGTTTTTTGGCTAGAGTGCCAAAAAACACCATAATGCCTACCTTGGAAGCTGCCAGAGTGCTGACATGGAAGAAAAACAAAATGAGGGCAAGGGGTACATGGCAGGATGCCCTGCTTGTGCCCCTTGCCCCCCACCCAAAGCCTGGCCCCCAGCCCTACTGCCCCTTGCCCCCCACACCAAGCCCCTGGCCCCCAGCGCCGCTGCTCCTTGTCCCCCACTCAAAGCCTCTGCCCCCCAGCCCTGCTGCCCCTTCCCCCCACCCTTGCTGCCCCTTGCCCCCCACCCAAAACCTCTGTCCCCCAGCCCTACTGCTCCTTGCCCCCACTCAAAGCCTTTGCCCCCCAGCGTGGGCTCTGTGGCTGCCAGCAGCTACCCCAGCTCTGGGTAGCCACTGGAGCCCAAATTGCTCCGAGCAGGGCTTGGAGCGTCCCAGCTGCCTGCTGGGAGCAGCCCAGGATCTCATGTGGCAGCAGCTACCCAGAGCCAGGGTGGCTGCAGCCGGGAGGCTCAAAACAGCTGCACTGGTGCATGCACCCACGCCACAGAGCAGGTGGTGGGAGCGGGGCCTGAGGCAGTGCAGCCCCGGTCTCTCCCCCGCTTCTGGTACAGAGGTGATGAGCCCAGTGCAGGTGTTTGCACTCTGCTTGCTGCAGCTGCCCAGAGGCCAGGCTGGCTACAAACAGCTACGCCAGGCTCATCTCCTCCATGCCAGGAGCAGGGGAGAGACCGGGGCTGTGCTGCCTCAGGCCCCACCCCCACTGCCTGCTCTGAGGCATGTCCGCATACACCAGTGCAGAGCTGGTGCCGGAGCCTGGTGCAGCTGTTTTGAGGCTCCCGGCTGCAGCCAGCCCTGGCTCTGGGTAGCTGCTGCCAGACGGGAGCCCGGGATGCTACCAGCAGGCACCTGGGATGCTGCAAGCCCTGCTCGGAGCAGCCTGGGCTCCGTCACTGGCAGCAGCTACTCTGAGCTGGGGCTGGCCATGGCGTGCCAAGCAAAATGGCCTCACATGCCATGCTCGGCATTCATGCCAGGAGTTGCCGACCCCTGGTGTAGACTCACCCAGTCCTTATCATGCTATTCTTGGTGTTTTTTCTTAAAGCATGAGGCCTTGGACTTATGTATCGTAGTTTCATAGTAGCTAGGGTCAGGAGGGACTTGGACACATCATCTCACCTGACCCCCTGCCACAGGCAGGAATGAATGCTGGGTTCACAAGACCCCAGACAGGTGATCGTCCAACCTCCTCTTGAATTTGTCCAAGGTAGGGGTGA
>JAGPOW010002742.1:33740354-33754098 GCA_030014935.1 Caiman crocodilus
CATCAGCCAGTTTTTTACCCATCCAACTGTGTAGGCATCAATGCCACAGTTGCTTAATTTATTGATGAGGATGGGGTGAGAGACAGTGTCAAAGGCCTTCTTAAAGTCTAGAAAGGCTATGTCCACAGTGACACCATCATCCAAGGGTTTAGTTACTTGGTCATAAAAGGCAATCAGGTTGGTCAGGCAGGACGTGCCTTTGATGAACCCATGCTGGTTGCCCCTGAGCATGATCTCCCCTGCTGGCCCCCCACAGATGTGCTCCTCTCCAAGATATTCCCGAGCACCGAGGTGAGGCTTACAGGCCTATAATTACTTGGGTCCTCCTTCCTCCCTTTCTTAAAAATGGGGACATTAGCTAGTTTCCAATCCCCTGGCACCTGGCCAGATGACCACAAATGCTCATACAGCCAGGCCAAGGGCTCCTCGATGACCCCTGCCAGCTCCCTCAACACCCTTGGCTAGAGGGCATCTGGACCTGTGGATTTAAAAATGTCTAGCCCTTCCAGAAGATCCCTAACTATAACTGTGCTGACTGAAGGCCTGACAGAGTTATCCCCAAGATTGTCCCTACCTCTGGCAGGAGGGATGGCCCCATCTCTGTTCAAAAAAACAGAGGCAGAGAAACTGTTAAAAATATCAGCTTTCTTGTCTAGTGTAGCCACAAGATTACTATTTGCATCTTTCAGGGGGCCTACATTGCCTGGTGCCCTCTTCTTGCTCCCAATGTACTTGAAAAAGGATTTTTTGTTGTCCTTAATCCTGGACGGTAGCCTGAGTTCCATCTCTGCCTTGGCCTTCCCAGTAGCCCTCCTACACTCCTGGGCCCTGAAGGAGTACTCCTCCTTGGTGATAGCTCCTCCCTACCACTGGTTGTATGCCTCCCTTTTAGTCCTCAGGCATTCCTGAATGCCCTTGCTGAGCCATGGGGGTTTCTGAGCACTCTTAGCCCCCTTGCTTGTCTCTCTCTAGTAATGTGATTACTAGAGGAATGTTATCATTTTTTAAAGTAAGCTTGCAGACAAATTGGTGATAGAGAGAAGTTTGAAAATGTAAAACCTAACAAGTCAAAATCAAGCAGGCAAATAAAAAAGAAGATAAAATCTATTTGTCTTACAATCCTATGATTTTCAAACCAGTCTCAAGCTTTTTGAAGCCTGGCTGAACACACAATATTTAAAGTGTTTGAGTAATGGTCAAGTAACAGAGGCCAGGAAGTAAAAGCTAGTGTCTTGCCAGTCATCCTGCATGTCAGATGTTTCTGATACGGTGCTGGAACTTTCAGAGTTCACACTGACTTTATTTGAAATGTAAAGCGCACAGCAGCTTTGAAAACTAGGCTCAAGCCAGACTTGCAATAACAGGGTCACTTTTGTAAAGTCTGGTCTTAACAAAATTCCTCTATGGTGCTAGAATGTACCTTCTACAAATATTCATGTGAAAAGTGTCACTCACATAAAAACAGCTGAAGAGGAACAAAACAAAATTCTGCAACGCCTGCTTTTTTGAAGGCTCCATCTCCTGGCCTGGAGTAATGCAATGATGTGAAAAGTCAGCTTCATTTTAAAACCAAGTAAGTTCTTGAGTTTTTGCCTGTAAAGAAAATAATGATAACCAGAAGACAAAAACAAGTAGTATTTTGTATAATCTCACAGTTTTTCAGCCAATTTGGGTTTTTGAGCAGCCTGAATCACAAGTTTTGAATGTTCAACATGTATTTAATGCAGGGGTTGTCAAGACCCGGCACGCGTGCTGAGCATGGCTTGTGAGGCCATTTTGCTCCGCACACCACGGCCAGCCTCAGGTCTAGGTAGCTACTGCCAGCAACAGAGCCTGGGCTGCTCCCAGCAGGGCTTGCAGTATCCCAGCTGCCTGCTAGGAGCAGCCTGGGCTCCCAGCTGGCAGCAGCTACCCAGAGCCAGGACCAGCTGCAGCTGGGAGGCTCCAAACAGCTGTGCCAGGTTCCGGCATCAGCTCCATACTGGTGCGAGCACAAGGGGGGGGCCTGAGGCAGTGCAGCCCCGGTCTCTCCCCCGCTCCTGGCACAAAGGTGATAGCAGGGCTCCAGAGCCCAGTGCAGCTGTTTGTAGCCAGCCCTGGCTCTGGGCAGCTGCAGCAAGCAGTGGGCAGGTTGCAAACAGCTGTGCTGGGCTCCACAGCTCTGGGGCAGGGGAGGCAGCAGGCTCCAGCACGGGGCTTCCCCTGCTGCGAGTATGAGAGCTGCATGTGCACAGCATGGAGCCTTGATGATAGAAACAGCCAGGCAGGCTGCGGTCCTCACCTCTCCCACCCCTCTCCCACCTTGTGTGCAGTGTAGACTGGAGCCACACTCCACCAGGTGCCTGTGCCAGGCATGAGCACCCTGACCACCCCACCTGCTGCTGCTGCCAGGCTGCGAGTTCTGCACACCATGGGAGACAGTGTGTGGTGGGTCCCCACACCCCCACACTCTCACACCTCACACACCCCGCCCACACAACCCCCATCAAGATATACATACACCCCGATATACCCTATGCCCCCCTACACACCCACACAATCACAAGTCACGATAAATATCTTTTGTAATAAAATTAAAGTATATTACAATAGGTGTTTGACTTCTAGTGTATGATTTGGGTTTTTTCTGGTTCTAAGATGGCAGGTTCCCCCCTGCCCCTCCCAAAAGGAGTATTTGGAGGGGGAGAGGGGCAACAAGGGGAGGGACTTCCAGTGGCAAAGGTCAGGGGTTAGGGGGCAGAACTTACAGTCCCAATGTGGTGACCAGGGCTCAGAGCAACCATCAAGCAGCAGAGCTACCTATACAGCCCCCAACAGCTTGCCAAAACTTGTTAAGAGGCCCTCCACCCAAAATAACTGCACGTCTCTGGCTTAGATGCTTATCAACATACAGGTTTCCCCCAAATTATGCTGTACATGTGTTTCCAGAGAATGGCTCATAAATCAAATTCACATAAAGCGATCCCACTTTTTCCAATGTAACAAATCAGGATAGGTTCCCATGACAGTAAGGGAGTGAGGCTGGGACTAGGTAAGGGGCAGGGAGAGGGGTGCCACTCCTGGGGCTACACAAGGCAGCAAAGCAGAGGGAATAGAGTGGCACTCACCCCAGCCACAGTTGCAGTGGCCCCAGGAGTGGTTGGCGCCAGCTGCCTGCAGCTGCTGAGCTGCATTGTTCTCTGTCTGTTCTCACTCACCAGTGCTGGGCTGTGCCATGCCCTGGTGCAAGCAGCAGATGTCGGCTGCTCCCAGGGCCACTGCACCTGGGGCTGGGGTGAGTGCTGTGCCCTGTGCTACCCGGGGCTCTGCTTATTCACACTCATCCCAGCCTGTGCTGGAATGGCCCTAGGAGCAGCTGACACCAGCTGCCTGCACCGTGGCATGGTGGAGCCCAGGAGCTGGTGTATTCCCAGGTGCGGGGGGACAGACGGAGTATGGTGCAGCCCAAAGCCCACAGGCATCTGGCACCGGCTGTTCCCAGGGATGCTGTAGCCCGAGCTGGAGTGAATGGGGCCACAGCCCTTTCCCCACTCCCCACAGACTTATCTGCTTTGGTGGGGGTGGGGGGCATCTATGCTGATCTCATAAGAGTGAATTTGCATAGAAACAACCATCATAGATTGAGATTGATGGAAACCTGTATAACACACACACATTTTTCGCAGGGACAGGACATGTGATCAGTTTCATGCTGGTGTAAATCTGTTGTTAATCATGATACTTTTAGATCTGAAATTAGCCCAGACCTCAGTTTCTGTAGTTCTAAGCCATTTGTGCCTTAATTAACAGGCTGAAAACTCAGAAAAATGAGGTTAGATGCTGAATAACACGTGCATGGAAGATAGTAAATCCTTTTGGGAAGCATTTAAAACCAGTGCTCACTTTTGTATTAAAAGCCACCTCAGTCTCTGTTTGTCTCATTCATGCAGGTGCTACTGCTTTGATTCTGATTGGAACTACTTAAAAAATATTCTCGATTTGCCTATTTCAGTTTACATTTTCAGTGATAAAACAAATTGAAAAGAAATGTTGGTTCATTCTAGATTCTTCAGAATTCTCCCATTAAATAGCCTTCCAATAACACATCCGTTCTACAAAGGCCTAGATACATTTCTTAAATTTTATCATCTGACATTCATTAATCACTAGTAATATCCTGGCATGATCCTTTTAGGACTTTCAAGCAAGCATGATGTTACGAGGTACGAGGACCACTAGCTGAAAACAGTACATTGTTCTACATATTTTGACATGCCCAATCTTTTCTGTTTCAGATATCTGGAAAGCAAGGGTTTATGCCTCTGGAACGTCTGAAGAGGATGGAGTAGGTGAGTCTATTTTAAGATGTTACCTTCTCTACAGAAGCTGCAAGCTAAGACAGGGTGGGCAAAATATGGCCTGTGGGCCGGATCCAATCCACCACGCAATTCCATCCAGTCTGCAGGTGGGTGCCCACTAATTAATCATATCCAGCTGAGCCTGTGGCTGCCCCTTCTGCAGTCACATGTGACTGAGCCTCACCCACTCCCACTGGGTCAATGTCCTGCGCTCCCACCCTCATGGATGGGAGAGCCACAGCCACAACCCTGGCCCCAGCCAGCACGCAGCTTCCAGGCCAGGCTGCTGCTGCCACTGCTGCAGCCACCCAATGAACTGCTCAACTCCCCTGGCCTCCAGCAGCTCCTCCTCACGTCCCTGCTGCAGCACTCTAGGCAGCAGGTAGGGAAGCAGCAGTAGGTGGGGGAAAGTATAAGCTGGCCAGGAGCACAGAACCAAGAGCATGGGCCCTGTACCCAACTGGGTGTGGGGAGAAGCAGAAAGCCTGGGTAGGCCCAGTTCCATTATACAGGGCTCCCTGTGGCTCACATACATCTCCTGGTACTCTCACGCCATGGTGGGGAGCCTAGCACAATGGAGCTGGCAGCCTTTCTCACTCCCTGTCACCATATACAGCTCCTGGGACTCCACCAGAAGTGGCAAGGAGCCCCACACAATGGAGCCCAGCAGGCTCAGCCCCGTTCCCTGCTTCTCAGTGGAGTCCTGGGAGCTGCACCTGATGGCAGGAAGCAGAGTCAGGCTGCTGGCTCCATTGTGTGGGGCTCCCCGCGACCCCACAGTGTGTAGCTTTGGCTAGGTCTTGTGAGCTGCACATCAGACATGGGGAGATCCATGTGCTGAAGCCAGGCCAGCCTGGCCCCACTCTCTGCCACCATGTGCAGCTTCCAGAACTGGCTGAAACTGTGTGCCATTGGGCAGCTCCACCTGCATGGGCCAAGAGCACCCCAAGGGCCTGCTACTGCCACTGCCTTGGCAGCAGGGGCTGTGTGCCATGGAGGGCCATGTATGTGGGGGGAAGAGGGGAGCTCCACATGTACACCCCACCATACCCACTTGCCATACCCTCTCCCACACACAACCACACCCCCCACAACCTCACATGCACCTCTCACAAACCCCACACCCCATCACACATATCCCACCTCCTAAGCACTTCACACACTACCCCACACACATGCAAAAGTAAGACTCTATTTTGAGCTATTATGCAATCACCTTTGTATACATTCCACATACTTATATAAATAAGGACAGTATATTTTTAAAAAATAATATTAAAATATATTATAGTACATGTTTGATTTTTAGTATATGAATTGGTTTTTTTTCTGGTTCCAAGATGGCAATTCCACCCTCCCACCTCCAAGGGAAGGGATTTTCGGTGGCAAATGTCAGGGGTTAGGAACAAGACTTCCAAGAAGGTGGCCAGGGTGTGGGCACCTGTCAAAGGGCAGGGCTACCCTTACAGCCCTTGATAGCTCATCAAAACTAATTAAGCAGCCCTCAAGCCAAGATAATTGTCCACTCTGGGGCTAAGAGAACATGGCAACAAAAGCAAACACATGTTAAGGATATTAGATCTTGTTATTTTATATAGATCTTTTTATTAATGGGAATACAAAATGGAGCCCCAAAATTATGATGTTGATTATGATTATAATTATTATTATCATAATATAATGATCATCTTCTTATACTGTGTTTGTATGGTGCCTATTATGAAGCACCAGTCTGTGCTGCGTCCAGGAATGCCTGTAATAAAATTAGAAACAGTAAAAGGCATATTGGAGCCCCATGATGTGACTGTGATGATGCAGAAGAGTAATACACCTGATCATACACACCTAAGGGTGTTTATATACATTCTCTGGGAAGCAGGGAAGGAGTACTTTAATTACAGTGACTCCAGGAGCCACTTTAATTATAGCGCCTGGAGCGTGACGTGTATCAGCATCCTCGCATTGAAAAATGGCAACTAGGGCACTTTAACTAAAACTCCTCAAACAAGCTTTAATTAAAGCACACCCGCTGCTATTTTTCAGTGCAGGGATTCTGAGACACATGACACTGGAGTATGCTGGAGCATAATTACTGGGCTCCAACAGACTTGATTAATCAAGTCTGCTCCAACGTGCTGTAATTACAGCACGTTGGAGCAGTCTCCCTGCATGTGTATAATCACCCTAAAATGCTGATATTTCGCTTCTACAAAGATTTACTACTAGAGTCGTCCAGTGAGAACTTCTGGCACCACCACTTCCTAATTTTATTAAACCAGGTACTAGAATGTTAGAAAGTAATGCTATAATTAAAATTGAAATGTTACTGCCAATATATACCATATTTACTCAAATACAAAAAAAAATTAGTTTTTTTTCTCCCATTCAACCAGGAGAAAAAACCCTTCATATTGGATGCAAGGATGAGCCTTGGGCATGCAGCTGCTGCAGCTAGGGAAGCTAGAGCCAAAGCTGGAGCCACAGCCACCAGCTACCCTGGATCAGAGACACTATGGCTGGTGTGGTTGAGGTAGTGCAGGGGAGACTGTGTAATGGCAGGATGAACATGGAGGAGTTCAAGGGAGACCATATAGTGCGGGAGGCATTAGGGAGACCATGCAGGGGCAGGGGAGCTGCTGGGGCTCTCGATCCAGCTCTGGCTCCAACCTTGTCCCAGCACAAGAGCTGCAGCCAGAGCTGGTGCTGCCACTGCTGCTGCCATTGCCACAGTACTTAGCCAGGCCAAGGCCAGAGTCACCGTTTGCTCTGTGCCCATGGCCAAAGCCAGAGCTAGAGCCGGAGCCAGGGTCAGAACCAGGGGTAGGGGGGCACAGGCAATAGGAGTAAGTGGTAGTGGGCAGGACAGACAGTGGTGGGGGGGCAGGTGAGGGGTGTTTGGCAAGAGGGGCATTGTGGAAGTAAGTGGCTGGGTGGGAAAAGTGAGGGGCGAGGGGTCAAGGCATCTCTTTCCCTGCCACAGTGGCAGGAGAGTAGAATTTAAATAATGATCTATGTATAGGATATAATTACTGGAAGGTTGTCTTAAATTTGAAGTCATCATGGTATGTAAGGAAACTACCTAGTGCAGCTGTAGCCTGCCCTTTTAAATGTTATTTATATTACAGTAGCACCTAGAAGCCTCAGACAAAGTTGGTGCCCTCCTTGTGCTGTATGCTGTCAAAATTACCTGGCAGAATCTTAAAAAACAGGGTTGGTAGATACCTCAAAGAGGACAGCTGGTGCAAGCCCCCCTCTACAGCATCCCATACAAATGTTGTTTTCTACTCTGCACTTACACTAACAACAAATAGCCCTGCCCAAAAGAGCTCTCAGTCTAAATAGACAACACCTCAGAGGATTATTCACATAACCAATATCACACAGCAGGTCCTAGCAGAAACAGAAAGAGACCACGTGTCACATGCAAACCAGCTACCTTTTCTCCAGCCCACACTGGTTCTCCTAATGCCCCCCCTTTTACTGGAAGTTGTCCATTCACTAATTTACAAATGATAGAAACCTACAGTGGGTTCCCTCATAAGGGATTTTGGTTAGCTCAGTTCTACTGTATGTATGGATGGTGTCAATTTGTATTGTGCATGTGATTAAGGAAACTCATAATCTAGCCCTTCATATTCAGCTTTTTCTTGTGTGAGAGAATGGATGCGGTCATCTTTCAACTACAATATTCATTCTGATTCTGCATCCTTCTCTTATGCCATTAACATACCAACATTAAAATGCCAAACTATTTTCTTTATTATTTTACAACATATAGTCTATCATTTATTTTCATTTATTTTGCAGATCTCACATATGTTATCATAGGAGCTACTCTTGGAGCCATTTTAGCTATTGGTTTTATAGCATTAAAGATCTGCATGATCAAGAGACAATTGTTTGACAATATCCTTGGAGGTAAGAGAAACATACTTTTGTTTTTTGACCCACAGGGAAATTCTTCTGACATTTCAACACGGCAGACCTGAGTAACATTTATGTATTGGAAGACCTGAATAAAAGCTTAGATCTCCAAGAAAAAACAGTGAATTTTGTCCTGAAAACAATATGAAAATGGGTCTGAATTTCAGTTCCTTGAGTCCACTTATAAATTCTAGTATGATCAACTCAGTTCTCTAGGCTTACAAGGGAGATAAATTCAGTTCCATGCAGTTTTGTCTTTGGAATTATTCGTTTTTTAAGAAAAAGTACTATAGGACTTTAGCTGTGACTAAGAAGTACTTGGTATAATTTCGATCCTAGCAACCTAGTCACAATTTCCATTTTTCACATTGTTCTGATTCTGGCCTTCCCACTCAGATATGCTTGTCTGACTTCTGTATACAGAGCTTGATAGAACACGCATTCAGGTATATGGACAAATTCCCATTGACTTCCAAGGGTAGCTAGAAGAAGCAGATGGCTTGTAAGGTGCTGTTGGATTCTCTAGAACGGTATTTGCTATGGGAATGTGTTCTTTTGTTAGACAAGGTTCCTTGGGTGAATCCGATATCTTTTATTAGACCAACCCAAATAGTTGGAAAATAATTATTAAGCAAGCTTTTGGGTTCAAAAACCTTTCATTAGGCTAAGAAAGTTTCAGCAGTTGGTGTGTGCACTTCCTGGATGGAATGAAAAGGAAAGACGCCAGCGGCTGGGCTGGTGTGCATACAAGACAGGTAGTCAGTAAAAATGTAGATTGAGGAGTCAATGGGTGAGAGACAGGCTGGGGAGGGAGGGGGGGAGAGAGAGAAGGGGGATGTAAGTGGTGAGATACCTGGGGAGTCAGAAGTCAGGCAGGTTATAATGTGTCAAATCCAATGTCTATATTTAGTCCAGGATTTTTAGTATCCAGGAGGTTGACGAAGTGGAGTTCATAGGCTCGTCTCTGGGAAGTGTTTTGTAAGTTTTCCTTCTTTTGTTAGAAGTATTATTTTAGGCTGGCTATAGTCTAACTTCACAGTTGCTTGTTGTAACACTTCCTTTTGCTTTGGCGTGGATTCACAGCCTAGAGTTTTGGATTTAAATTTAAAATCTTAAATTGAAACTTAGTTGAAAATGCTGGGGGGTTTTTAAATCCAAATGTACATCAGTGAAGAACAGAATTTTGCTTCTTCACTGCATTAGGGGCAGATTGTAACTCAGTGGATGCATCTACACATTCATTAATGTGCAGTAGTGACCGCATATTTTAGTTTAATACTTTCTTAATGAAGTACTAATTAAATGTGCAGTAACTACAGTTACTGCGCAGTAGCTCTGGTGCACGTTTTTTTTAGTGATGCTTACTGTGCAGTAGCCTAATACTACTGCACAGTAGCTTATTAGCACAGTTTTGCCCAGCACACTACTGTGCAGTGTTATAGGCTACTGAGCATTAAACATCTCGTGTAGATGTGCTCACTGATTTCATTTGGCTCTGAATGTGGCACACAGCTCCTCTTACTCAGAAACATTCTAAAACACTAACAGATTAAGAAGCAGAATCGATACTGGGATAATTTCTCCCAAATGAAATGCAGTTGAAGTTGCCTTCAATATGGTTGAACATAGTAAGAGTGCCCAGCAATATTTCACAGTAATTCAGGACAAAAAATAAAGCAGCATACTAAATGCAACCAAAAAAAACCAGGCAAATGTGAGGAAGCAAGAAATACCCAAATTGAAGAGTAGTTCAGCTTTCATAGAATCATAGAAGTAAGGTTGAAGGGGACCTTGCAGATCTTCAGGTCTGACCCCCTACCTTGGCAGGAAGAAAACTGGGCTCAAGGGACCTCAGCCAGGTAGGCATCAAGCTGCTTCTTAAACACCCCCAGGGTAGGAGCCAGCACCACTTCCCTTGGAAGTTGGTTCCAGATCCTAGCTGCCCTGACTGTGAAGTAGTTCTTACTGATGTCTAATCTAAATCTACTCTCCAACAACTTGTGGCTGTTATTCCTTGTTATCCCAGGGGGCGCTAGGGAAAACAAGGTCTCCCCCAAACCCTTCTGGTCCCCCCTAGTGAGTTTATAGATGGTCACCAGGTCCCCCCTCAGCCTTCTCTTGTGAAAGCTAAACAGGTTCAGGTCCTGTAACCTCTCATTGTAGCGTCTGCCCTGCAGTCCCCAGATCATGTGGGTGGCCCTCCTCTGGACCCTCTCAATGTTGTCCACATTCCTCTTGAAGAACTGGACACAGTACTCCAGCTGTGGCCTGACCGGTGTCGCGTAGAGGGGGAGGATCACCTCCTTGGACCTACTTGAGATGCACCTGTGGATGCACGATAAGATCCAGTTAGCCCTGCCAACCGTGATCTCACGTTGTCAGCCCATGTTCATCTTGGAGTCAATGATGATCCCTTTCTGCCTCTGTGCTCTCAAGAAGGGAGTTTCCCATCTTATAAGTGTGCTGCTGGTTACTGCTGCCCAAGTGCAGCATCCTGCACTTGTCAGTATTGAAACACATCCTGTTTTCGTTAGCCCACTCCTGCAACTTATCTATCTGACTGTGTAGGCATCGATGCCACAGTCACCTAGTTTTTTAATGAGGATGGGGTGGGAGACAGTGTCAAAGCCCTTGCTGAAGTCCAGAAAGACTACATCCACAGCAGCACCGGCATCCAGTGCTTTTGTGACCCGATCATAAAAGGCAATCAGATTGGTCTGACATGACCTGCACCTAATGAAACCATGCTGGTTGCCCTTGAGCATCACCCCTGAGGCCAGCCCATCACAGATGTGCTCCTTGATGATCTTCTCAAAGAGTTTCCCCAGGATTGAGGTAAGACTGACAGGCCTATAGTTGCCCGGGTCCTCTCTCCTCCCCTTTTTAAAGATGGGGACCACATTGGCTATCGTCCAATCATCTGGCATCTGGCCCAAGCATCACGAGCTCTCGTAAAGCCATGCCAAGGGCCCTGCAATAACCCCTGCTAGTTCCCTCAACACCATGGGGTGGAGAGCATCTGGACCTGCTGACTTGAACACATCCAGCCCCTCCAGAAGCACTCTAACCTGGTTCTCCTCAACCTTAGGTCTTAAGGCATTCCCCTCAAGTCCATCTTGAATCATGGTGGGGGAGTCTCTGTCCCTACACAAGAAAACGGAGGTGAAGAATTTGTTAAAGAGGTCTGCCTTCTCCTCTGGCACAACCACCAGATTGCCCAGCGCATCTTGCAGGGACCCCACATTTCCCGGCGCCTTTTTCATCCTCCCTATATATTTGAAAAAGGACTTTTTATTATGTTTGATCTTGGACGCTAGCCCTAGCTCTATGTCAGCCTTAGCTTTCCGAACAGCCCCCCCTACAGACCCAAGCAGTGGAGGTATACTCCTCTTTGGAGATCTCCCCCCTTTCCACCAGGTGTATGCCGCCTTTTTGGCAACCAGGCATTCCCAGACTTCCTTGGTGAGCCAGGGAGGCTTTTGGGCACTCTTTCCCCCCTTGCTTCTAGTTGGGATCATCACCTCTTGGACCCTGAGTATCGTCTCCTTAAGGAACAACCACTCATCTTGGGCACTGAGTTACCCTGCCCTCGAGAACCCCAGCACCTCTCCCACCAATCTCCTCAACTCCTTGAAGCTGGCCCTCTCGAAGTCTAGGGCTACCGCTGCAGGCCCTTGTCACCCTGCGCTAGATGATGAATTCCAGCAAGTGATGATTGCTATCACCCAGGTGGTCCAGGACCTGGAGCCCCCTTACCAGATCATCGCCTGCGGCCAGGACCAGGTCCAACAGGGCATTTCCTCTGGTGGGACTGTGCACCTTCTGGGTTAAGTGGAGGTCCTGTATTTCAGCCAGGAACCTCCTGGACTGGTCCGACCTAGCTGACTGCTCCTCCCAGCAGATGTTGGGGTAATTTAGATCACCCATGACAACTACATCCCTTGCCTTACGTGCCTCTGCAAACTGGCCCAAAAATTCTCGGTCCAGCTCCTCTCCTTGGTTGGGGGGTCTGTAATAGACCCCCACCATTACATCCCTCTCCCCATGACCCCCTTATATCTTGACCCAAAGCACTTCAGCTTGCCCCTCCTCCGACCCCGTTTTGCTAGCAGAGAATGTGAATTGGTCTTTGACATAGAGCACCACACCCCCTTCCTTCCTTCCTTCTCTATCCCGCCTGTAGAGCCTATAGCCCTTAATGCTAACTGCCCAGTCAGGGGATGAATCCCACCACGTTTCTGTGATCCCTACTATGTCTGGGTTTGAACTGGCTGTTCAGAGGGCAAGTTCCTCCTATTTATTCCCCATACTCCGAGCATTAGTGTAGAGGCACCCTAGGCCTCCTGAGAGTGCTTGTGCCCTCCTCCCACTCTCAGGACAGTTATAGCCTCCTGCTCCTCAGACATTTATACTTACCTGTGCTTCCCTTCCTCTTGTCACTCTGCGTGCTGGTGAAGCATCCTCTCCACTCAAAGCGGCCCCTTCCCCCGGTGAAGCTAGTTTAAAGCCCACCATATGAGATTAGCCATCCTAGAGGAAAAGATACGTCTGCCGTTAGGGGAGAGGTGAAGCCCATCCCGCCCCAGCATGCCCTCCTTACAAAAACCTGGGTCACTGGTTTGTTTCACTTACCACTGGGTAAGATTAGACACACAGACAGTTATTATGGAACAGCTGAAGTGCATTGAGTTGTTTTCCTCTGTTAAATCACTGTAATCTGTGTATTCATCCATGTTCTTATAGGAAAACCATATAACCTACTGAATCACTAGAACCCCACCACCCTGGGTGCCTATAGATGTGTAGCAAGGCTGCTCCAACACTGTAATTACAGTGCATTGGAGCAGACTCAATTAATTGAGTCTGCTGGAACATGGTAATCAATTAATTGAGTCTACTTGAGCATGGTAATTGCTGTACTCCAGCCAACTGCAGTGTCATGTGTATCAGTGGTCCCATGCCACCACCCCCATTTTTCAGCATGGGGTTGCTCACACATATGATGCTCTGGGCACTTTAGCTAGAGCAACTTGCGGAACTGCTTTAGTTAAAGCACCGCCCCACCCCCCAATGCCCAGAGCATGTGTATAAATGCCCCCAGTGTCCTGGGTTTTTCTTGGATGCCTCTTGTTGAAGCAATATTGAGCTGGGCCCATACTAACAGCCCAGACTGGCACACCTCACAATTTAGGGGATTCTTCTTGGAAAGCCCCTTCTCAATCTGGTAGTCTGAATTCTTTGTTACCATAAATTACAGAATGTTGAGTTTTAATATCTGTCCCAAGTCACTCACCCCAAAAAGTCATCTTGAATTGCATGATAGTACAAAATGGAGCCATAACAGAATTCCATATAATATGATGATGGAAAAAAACAAATAAAAGGTGTCAAAATTAGTGAACACTGTAAAGTGGTGTGCCACTATGGCAGGTAAAGAAAAAAAACAATATAACATGGCCTTACTAAAAATAGAACATAAACGG
>JAGPOW010002742.1:33776327-33797503 GCA_030014935.1 Caiman crocodilus
GAAGATCAGGTCAGCATATATCATGTAGCACCCACAGACTGGCCCCACTGTGCCAGATCCAGCTCTCTGGGATAGATAGGTTGAGTACCACTGATCTGCGAAGTGCACTTCTACCTTGACTTCTGCAGTTACCTAAACTGACATAGCTAACTGCCTCTCTCCAGAGAAGTATTGTGAGGCTATTTGGTTCAGTGTTTGGAAGTGCATTCTGATCCCTTGATGGAAGCAGACACAGAAGCCTAAAATGATTTTTTTATGCAATGTCATCCACTGATGTGGATCAGTAACAGATGGGATATTTAACATGCTAATCATATATTCATAGAATCATACAAAAGTAGGGCTGGATGGGACCTCTGGAGGTTAACTAGTCCAATGCTCTGCCAGAGGCAGGATCATCCCTATTCAAACCATCCCACACAAATCATTGTCTAACCTGTTACTAAAACTACACAGCCACTCCTGTCATACAAACACAAAGCATAACATCCTAATCTGCCACAGATAAAGCAGGGGGACAACAGTAGCCAAGGTCCAGCTGCTAAAAAGCTTCTTTAAAATTCACTCAAGAAATCCAAAGCAGGCCATGCCCCCCGCCCCTACTATAGAAGATGGCAAAACCCCCACAGTCTGCTCCAATCTGACCATGGGGTAAAATTCCTTCTTGATCCTAAATGTGGTCATCAGTCTAACTTTGAGCAGAGGGACGAGATGCTCTAGTCACAAACCATCAGGTTTTAATGGGGGCAGGAGCATTGGCATCCCCCAGTCAAAATCCCCAGCATTGGCTGCAGCCAACACCCAATGCTTCTGAGAAACATGAAGAAAACCCCGGGCATGTGTAGTTACAGGAGGAGAAAAAATTTCTTCCAGACCCCACGTGGCAATCAGCAAAACCCAGAAGCATGGGAACTACGCATAGTATAACATAGGCATATAAAGCATTGGTCGTCTCCGGCCAATGCTTTATGTAAACTTTTCTTCTGGAAAATTTTGTCTACACATTATTGATGGATTTTGAATGATCTCTGGAAAAATTAGAATCCACAAAAATTAAGTATAAGAAGTAAACAGCTGACTCACATACACACATAAACCTACTTTCCTATGTAACTGTCTTTATGCTGAAGACCAACTTTGTAACATAAATATGAAGCACAACCTATTTTATAAAATTAAAATACCATGGGAATCAAAAAGCAGATTTAGCCTTTGCATTATTGTTCCAAAAGTGTGTAAAACTGGTAAGAAACAAATCCAGAAGACCATCTACCTTATCTTCCTTTAAATCCTGCACATGCTGTCATGCCTATAAAGCACTACCAACTAAAAATGACTATGGAGATGGTGAGCTGTTTATAGTGTAATAGCTTCCTTCTTATCTGTTTAATTTTGTGCACCCGTTCCTCCTCTTCTTTTTGTTTCACACACTACTCAAGCTTTCCCATAAATGAGACCCTTATGCTGCAAACCTTAGCCCTTAGATGAGCTTAAATTTAAATATATGCATAACTGTTTGCAAGATCCTAGACAGTTAACTTTTGGGGGCATGTCTTTTTAACTCTTTATCAGTACCACAGGTCCTGATCCTTGATGAAGATCATTAAGAACAACTGCAATACAAAAAATAAAATCATTTAAAATCTAAAAATGTAAGCAAGTGCTGCTATCTTTTATTGTCTGAATGCATGTAGGGATCCTGGTCTTTCCTTAGAAATAAATGTGAAAACCAGAACTGTTTCAGATGCTGGAAATGATCTTTATAATTTTAGGTGCTAAATTGATTAAGGAGTTAATTTTAGTTTTGAAAATCAGAACAAAGACCTCTGAAGCAATAAAATCCCACTTAAACAACATTTCCAGTATTTTGCATTTTCAGACCATTCTACAAACATTAGCTAAGCCTCACAACCCCTCCAAAGAAAAGCGGTCAGTACTATTATCCCCAGCTTGCAGGAGAGCTAAGGTGCAGCAGTAACTTGACATCAGCAAATATATCAAGTCAGCTTCATAAATAAGCTTAAGTCACATGATTTCTTATCTCCCATCCCAACAATGTTTGTGCTTAGTTCTCCAGGTTATGTGCTGTAAGAAATGCTAGACTTGCCATTAGTTGACTTCTTGAAGCTGGAAATAGCATCTGCAAGTCAGTTATTTTCACAACTAATTCCACAAGTTGGGATATCCATGGCAAAGTAACTTGATAACAGCAAAAGGAATCAGTACTCATGGTAGAGGTGATATCTTTAATTAAACCAACTATATTTTTGCAAAAAAAAAGCCCTTTTAATTGCAAGCTTTCCAGCACAAGCACTTTTCTTCAGGCATAGGGGGAAAGATTGTTCTCCTAGCTTGCAATTAGAGAATTTTTTTTGCAAAAATCTAGTTGGTTTAATAAAAGGTATCACCTCTACCATGAGTTCTGATTCCTTTTGCCTCTAGACCAGCACAGCTACAACCTGGATACTTAGTAAGAGCAAGACAGTTCTGAAGAGAGGTCCAGAAAAACAATAGTCAAGTGTCAAGAACTTCATGATTGTAGCTAAAGTTAATCAGACCTTATTAAAATAATTTCATGGATTTCCTGCAATTAAAAAAATATATTTGGCATTCTAAAAATTATTTCTTTAGCTCTAACCTTAGGATGTTGCTCTCAATCATTCCAGGGGAAGAGAGAGAAATGAAGTGTTGTTTGTAATTTTTTTTTTCTTTTTCAGAGAAACCATCTTACCGAAAGCAGAAAATACAAATGATCTCTAACTGTTTTGAAATGGGGTGCATTCAGGCAGAAAGTCACATACTGTTGTGCCTATTCTATTACTCAATGGAAGGCTTTTGTTTGTGGACTTTTGTTGCTTTCTCATCGGTTACAAGTTCAGTTACTTAAAAAATTGGAGACAGTAACTGATTTCTGGAAAGACTTTGCTGTGTGATCTACTGAAGATCATTTGCACTCAGAAAATATTGTGCTCATAAATATCAGATGTCCAAAGGAAATGTAGAATGGAAATACAAGAGATGAGCTTTGTTCAAAACAACTTTCATATATGGCTGTGGTAGGTATAAGATGTATTTGTAAAACAAGGAACTAGAGGGTGATCCAAAACTAGAGATGGGCTCAGCTTGCAAAATTCAGATTTTTCTTCACATAGCAAGTGCAAGTAAGCAAAAAAATTGAACTTTTCATGTTGACAGCAAACAGAAAAAACAGGAAAAATATTAATTCTGGATCAAACCAAAACAGAAAATTTTCAGGTTTTACAACGAAACAAACAAGAAGGCAGAATTGTTTTATGCCACACTGCAACATTTCACTCAATCCAAAACAAGCTGTTTTGTTTATTCTTTAACAGTTTTTCTTGATTTTGTTCATTTTTATAATGAAAACTGCTAGTTTGAAACAGAAGCAAACGATTTAAAAATACTGAAACAAGTTGTGTTGCTATTTCCAAAACTGTAAGTTTTCAGGATTTCTATTAAATGAAACATTTAATTTTGGAAATCTTGGAACAAAATGTTTTGACATTTTAACTCCCTCCCCCTCCCCTATTTGCACAGTTCGACCCAAATTCATAAACAGTACTCCCTCCCACCCCACTTCCAGTTGCCAACACCATTTTTAGCAAATGTATTTTTTCAGAAAACTATTTTTTCTGGATCTAATTTCAAGCACTTTAAAGATACTTGAAGAGGAAAGGAGAAGTTGGAGGTTTGGCTTAAACCTTTGAAAATGCAGGGGCCATTTGCAAAATGTTGCTTCAGGTTTAATTTTCAGCCTCATCCTGCAAAAGCTGAGTGTTTAGACCTGAGATCTCAAATTACTGAAGCTATTAGATATTATATAGAAAGGAGTTTATCCCTGTTAGTTCTTAAATATATGTGCTACTTGTTATAAACATTTCAATAAAATTTTATTTGAACCATTTGTTGTTTTGCATGAATCCTTTCAGAGCTCAGGTATTTCTATTGCCATAATGTGTAAGCAAAACTTCTGGTGCTTTATGCTTAAAATAGGATGTATTTTCCATAAAGTATCATTTTTCTGACATTCGGGGAGCACTTGCTAGGATTAGTTCTAAGCTAAATGTCCTCCTTTAGTTCTATAGCTGCCCCCAGAAACTGATTAGGGCTTTATGGCATGAGACACAGAGGTTAAAGGCATCCAAAATGTAAACAATGATGTTGCAATATTTTAGACTAGAGATGTTCAACTTTCTGACCTCATGGGCCAGATGAGTGGCATGAGGTTGGTTTCTGGGTTGGATCCCACATGTGAGGTTGTTCCACAGGCCAGATCCAGCACAGGGTTGGCACACCAGCCTAACTGTATGTGCTTGCATCTGGTCACACACTAGTGCAGTCTACCAGGCAGGGCCACATCATCCAGCCCTGTGGGGCTCCCCACGGCTCTGGAAACTTGGCAGCAGGGGAGTGACAACTAATGCTGACACTGCTTACCCTGGTGTCAAATTTCTGGATCTGTGGGGAGACCCATGGGTCAGATGACGTGACTCCATACAGCAGGGTAGGGATGCAGCCTGGTGCCTGTGAAAAAGCAGAAGAGGCAACTTCTAATTGCTGCAGCAATTGCAATAATGAATACACAGAGCTGCTCTTTTACCAACTTCCCTTCCCTGCCAAGTAGGCTCCTGGAACGGTTGCTCCTATTCCCTTTCATTTATGCCACTGGCTTTATAGACTCAATCTTGTGGGCTAAAGTTTGAGCACCACTGTTTTAGACCACTGGCACAAAGCACTACTGTCATTATTGCAAGACATACTGGGTTATTTTTTATTGTAATATTCAGAGTCAGAAGCTCCAATCTGAATACCATAAGCTGTAAGTAAATTGGCTATAGCCATGCATTTAAACTTTTTTTTAGAAGCTCTACAAAGTTTACAAACAAATGGGTTTTGTAGTCTCATAACTTAATCCTAGGCTTGACTGATACTTCTGAACTCTGAACCAACTTCTGTTTTCACCAGTATCGATCAGGAATAAAATGGGTGTTGACTGAGATGGGTATATCCAGCTTGCCATTTGGCCATACAGCTTGATGCTTTTCTCTTAAAGAAAATGTGGAACCTCTGTGCTTAGATGTTTATATCTAACCTGCTCTCAAACACTTGCCTGTGATGATTTATACAGGGATGACCATCCTGTCTTGAGGAGGGGGCCAGGCTAGGTGACCTCTTGAGGTCAGTTTCAGACTTCATTTTCTATGATTTCTATTATTTGGTTGAGAATAAATGGAGGTTTTCTAGTTCTACACAAATACAATAGAGCAGAAGATTGTTGTTTTATTCAGCAGAGTGTTTACTGGTAAGAATTAGATTGAATCCTAAATGGAGAGCTCTGCACCACAAGTTATGGAAAGAAAAATCATAGATAATAAGCCCCCTATGCAGTAATTAATGTAAGTCCCCACTGATCATGTACTAGTAGGCAATTGTTGATACTTCTGGCTCATGTTGTATGTGTGAAAGATTCCCAGGACCATCAATACAGACATCTAGGCAAGAGCATGGAGGAGAGGAGGCTGCTCAGACCTTCCAACCCCTTTAGACCATTGATTCATAGATTCATAGATTGTAGAGTCGGAAGGGACCACAATGGACCATCATGTCTTACCCCCTGCCCCTGGCAGGAAAAAGGACCAAGTTCAGATGACTCCAGCCAGGTGATTGTCAAGCCTCCTCTTCAAGACCTCCAAGTTAGGTGATAGCACCACTTCTCTTAGAAACCCATTCCAGACTCTGGCCGCCCTTTTTATAAAATTTTCTTCCTAATGTCTAACCTAAATCTACTCTCCACTAGTTTTCCCCCTTGGCTGAACAAGTAGCCCCAAGGGGGCTTTTTTTTTTATCCCCTTAGCTCCTTTCTTGTGTAAGGGGATGTACTTACATTTGTGTTTGTGTTACAAGGATCACTTCTTTGAGAAACTTCCAACCCTCTTGGACCCCCCATTAGCCCAATGCTCTTGAGTTCAGCCACCTCACTAACTAGGTTCCTAAGTTTAGTAAAGTTGGCCCTTCTGAAGTCTAAAACTCTAGCATCAGTGGATATTTTTGTCACCCTTTGCTGCATAGTGAACTCTACCAAGTGATGGTCACTGTCGCCCAGGTTACTGTGAACTCACAGGTCCCCCGCAAGATCATCCCGTGTTGCTAGGACCAGATCTAGCAGGGTGCTACCCCTGGTGGGACTGGACACCATCTGGGTTAGGTGGAGGTCCTGCACACAGTGCAAGAACCTCCTTGAGCGGCTTGTTTTTGCCTCCTGTTCCTCCCAGCTGATATCCAAGTAATTTAGGTCCCCCATGACCACTGCCTCCCTGGCCTGTATAGCATTTGAAAGCTGCTTGGAGAATACCTCATCTAGCTCATCATCCTGGTGAGGAGGTCTGTGGTAGACCCCCACTACCAAGTCCTTCTGCCCTGGCCCCCCCTGGATCCTGACCCACAATGTCTCTCTATTCCCTTCCTCCACTCCTGCATTGATGACAAAAGATGTGTACTGCTCCTTAATATAGAGAGCTACACCCCCGCCTTTTCATCTCACTCTGTCTCATGCATATAACCTGTACCCGTCAATGTCTACCATCCAGTTATGAGTAGAATCCCACCATGTTTCAGTTAAGCCAGCTAGATCATATTGTGTGTTAGCAAACAGGAGTGTGAGTTCCTCCTGCTTGTTTCCCATACTCCTGGCATCCATGTAAAGACATTTTAGCCCCACCCCCGTGGGTGCTCTTGGTGTCCCTTTTCCTTGATGGCACATGTTCCCCTTAGCACTTACCTGATTAGGTCCAGTGCCTTGTTTGTGGCTTTCCAACCCTGGGTTCACATCAACCACTGGTTCCCTGTGGACAGAATCCAAAGGCCAGAATGAACCCTGATGTTCAGTGCCTCAATGACTGTTATGATATGCATATCCAGAAACTGAACCTGGGTCCCCTGTGTGGCATATAAGGATTGTACCACTAAACCACAACAGTGAGTCAACTGAAGGTGTACTTTAAGTAAAAGATTAACAATTTTTATTGTATCAGGGCCTTAAGGATTAACACATGCTGAATGCTTTGGCATGTCATAATTGCATAGCTGCAATGTCAATGTTTTGTCCTCATGAAGGAAAACTGTGTTTCCAATATGTAAAATCATTTCTTTTAATAGAATTCATTCTATGCTCAGGAAACTGATAGGATTCCAAATGTGTTAGTGGAACTAGTCACCATGGAACTCTCTAATTTGTCTTGACTGTATTATCCCTTATTCTGAGCAATGAAATATAGGTGCATTTCAAAGCAAAGTGCTATATTAGAATAATTTGCCTCGATTCCCAAGGTGTCTCTTATCCAATTCGATAACACTGCAGTTCATTAGCAGCATTTGCTAACAGATAACCTAAAGCAGTAATGTGATGCTTGTAAGTAATTTTGTGTGTAAGAGAGAATAAACCATCGCATAGGGTATCTGTTAATTGATCTGCTTCCTTTAGCATCATTTTAATTAAAACTTCTGGTTTGGAAGAGGAGAGAGAATGTGGTCATGGAGGGAAGCTGTATCTTTATGAGCAACTATTTCATTCATACCACATCGGAACCACATAGGAAATAGAGATGAATATAATAGGACAAAGGAAGTCAGCAAGGACAGGGGAATTAGGTTTAGCAATATAAATCAAGCAAATTTAGAGGACTGAAGAACAACACTAGATGACAAGGAGTAAGGAATGAAAAAACATGTTATGACTAAGACTTGCAAAAGCCTTAAGCATGGTATAAGTGTTTTATCTATATATGCCCAGAGAATGGTTTGTGTAACATCAGGTCTGATGTTGCCTAAATGAAATCAATAGCGAGTTCAGGACCTCTGGTCCCTTGTACATCCACTGCTCTGTCACAGTCAGAAAGGAATGATGGATAAATAGAGTTTGATTCCATGTATTATGTATAAAAGATATATAAGGTCTTTGCCCTCTCCAGTTCAATCTGTTGAAGATAAGGAAAGTAAGTTTAGATTGGAAATCCAGAAAAACTTCACTGTTAGAATAGTGAGAATTTGAACAGACTGCCTAGGGAAGTTATAGACAGGAGGTGTTCAAGAAGAGGTTGAGCAGGCACTGGTCAGGAGTGATCTAGGTGTAGCTATGCCTGTGCTCTACTGTGGGAGTTCCCCATGCTTCTGGGTTACCTGGTTGCTCCTGCATCCCTCCTCTCCCCCTTTCTGCTACATGTGTCAGGGTAATTCTACCCCTTCCTCAGAGGCATTGGGTGTTGGTTACAGCCAAGGCTAGGCATTTTGACTGGGGTGTGTCAATGCTCCTGCTGGGACCAAAGCTAGAGGTTCCTTTGCTCAGGGTCAAACTGATCACCATATTTGGGGTTAGGGAAGAATTTTACACCATGGTCAGATTGGTACGGACTGTGTTGGTTTTTGCCTTTCTCTGTAGTGGGGGGGGGTGGACTGTGGCCCTCTTCCTGGGGTCTCTTGAGCATATATTGACAATATTACATAGAAGCAGGGCACTGGCTGCCATGTTTGCCCTGCTTTACCTCTGTTAGGTTAGAGGGTTAGGTCTGTTGTGTCAGGGTTGACAGCAGTTTTATGTAGTTTAGATTATGGATTGTATAGGACAGTTTGGATAGGTATGGTCCTGCCTCAAGCATTATATGAGATATATATATATATGAGATTATATGAGGATATAAGTAGAAAAACTAAGCAAATAACCAAGGCTGAGGCTTGTCTTTGCCTGGCCAGCCCCAACAATCTGAATATCTGGCCCCTCTGCAAAAAAGTAAATACTGTGATATAACTTAGTTTTTGAAACTAGATGCCACTCAAGTCATAAAAGTTATGGAGGGGTGCATCAAGTCTAAAATAGGTGGAGAACCATAGATTTATGAACATATATGACCCCTATTCCCATAGTATTTGAGGACCAACAACAACATGGATGGGAAGAAAAACAGTTCCTCATTTTTTTAGAAGCGGAAATGAGGCTTAGGACTAATTAAGTGCCTTGTCAAGTGCTACCTACAGAAAGGAACAGAACCAAGGTTTTTCAAGATTCACACGTGTGCTTTAAGCACTCTCCCCTTCTTACTTGATAATACTAGCTTGTTTGTTTCACGTAAGCCAGTATATTTTTTTCTAGTTCCCAAAAACAAAGAAATAATTAAGTTGAATTCTCTTTTCACTCCAAACAATATCAAACACTGGCAACTCCTGCAAGGTCAGTGGCATTCTACTAATGTAAATCATTAGGTGGAATGCTAAAAGGCTAGAACCTTCAAGTACAAATTGATAAAGCCCATTGAGTCCAAGTCCTGGATTCAACTTAGAAATATGTTCTGTCCATGTAAACTACAGTGCTGCATACACAAACTGAAAGCTTGGACAGTGTCTCTTGCACAAAAATGCAAGACAATGGCTGGGGCAAGACTGGATTGTGGTAACAAGACTGCCGTAAGAAAATCAAACTCCGCTAATGGCTTGCAACCCACTGGGCATCAAGACAGTTGAAAGCTTGCAGTAACCAATACCAAACCCATGCCATAAAATAATACAAATGGTTTAAAGTATAGGTAGAGTCCTGACATGCTCATCACATGTATTCCATACTAAAAGAACCAAAGGAAAAGCTGAGCCAGTGAAGGTAAGGTAACTACAGATGCATGTCAATTGACCTAGCAGCTAAACAAAACAAAAGACTAAATATACATTTCAAGAGAAACTTGTAAAAGAAACAGGAGATATGCCCTGTATGTGACAAACACACCCTGGTCACATTTCTCCCAATGGCATCCAATGTCCCAACCATTTAATGTATGTCTGGACAAGCTACTGCAAATGTGCCCCACTGATAAACAAATATCCAAAGACAGGTCCGGTAACAAGTGCCTCTAAGCATCCTGTTTGGCTACACAAGGCCCATCATCTGTGATTGACCTGTAACTGAAGGGACTGCAGAAAAGCACAGTCTGCACACCTAGACAAATCCAGAACAGAAGCCAGGCAATTAACAGATATTGACTTTTTCCTCCCTGTTTTGTTCAGACTTTAGTCAGCCAAACATCAAGGAAAAATGCTTTGGAGCTGTACAGTTAACCAGTATACAAATCTGCCAGCAAGGTGTGTACAGTCCAGGGAAGATCAAGAAGTCATCCTGCACCACACAGCCAAAAGTGAAGGATCTGCACTGTGAGGCTGTACAAGACCTGCTTCCTGCCTGCATTGGGTAAAGATCTCTGTGCAGCTAAGATAATACTAAGGGCTAATAGCTTACTTTATATTGGGAAAGAGTTTTTTCTGTCATTTAGTTTTGTAACTTGTTGGTAGTAATTAAAGCAAGCCTTTCTGCTATTCATCAATTGAGTGATGTGTCAATTCTTACAGCACTAAGTTTAAAAACCCATTTCTAAGTGCAACAACAGTGTTCACAGGATGGTGGTAAAAGGTAGCTTGTAATATTTTCTCTAATGCAGATCTGCAGTCTCTCCTGAACCAGATAATCCACAAAACCATTGCAGATTGTTACTCATGTAAGAAATCTTTCTAAGGTAATAGATGATTAAGGTAATTACCTTTAACCATATTCTTCGATTACTCCGTGATACACAGGGAGAACTCCCAAGATAGGGACCAGTTGCCAACATGTTTTCTTGTGGCTAGAAATAGCTGAGATATGTTAGTGGAATATAAAATGTAGGCGAATGCCTTTGTTTAATGGATCAGGGGTGTACTGGTAGCCATGTTGGTCTGAGACAAGAAGACATACAAAAAACTAGAACTGTTGGTTCCAAAATGATACTTTTTATTAGACCAACTGGGAAATCACAAGAAAATTGTCCTTTTCTGCATGCTTTCTGGATCAAAGTCCCTTTGTCAGGCTCTGGGAAAAGTATAGATGGTACAACATAGTAAAAAGGCCCCATAGGTAGGAAATAAATTTCATTTTTGCACAGGGGGAGTTGAAGATGGAAGGCTCCCTCTGGGTCCATAAGAGTGTCTTTGTGAGCTGTGCTGAGTAGCTCTTGTGTAAATCAGGTAGAATTATTTCCCTGGAAAAGTCAAATGGCAGGCAGAGAAGTAAAAAAATCTTTCTAGTTCTGCAATGAAGTTTAAAATCCAAAATTGGCTAAAATTCAGCATCTTCCATGTTTCAGGAGTGTATTTGGTAGCCGTGTTGGTCTGAGACAAGAAGACATCCAAAAAACTAGAACTTTGTCCCCATAAAAACTATGGGAACTTTTTACCATCTTGTACCATCTATACTTTTCCCAAAGCCTGATGAAGGGACTTTGATCCCAAAAGCTTGCAGAAAAGGACTGTTTTCTTGCCATTTCCCAGTTGGTCTAATAAAAGGAACCAAGAGTTCTAGTTTTTTGTATGTCTTCTTTGTTTTATGGATTCACTAATAAATCCTATTATTGTTTGATAATTACTATTCCAAGGGAACAAATGAGAGCACACATGAAAGATCCAGTTACCTGTAGGCGTCCAACACCCACACCAGACCTCTGGATAGGTGTCTGCCTCCTTTATTAACTAGTTCAGGGGAGGGCGATTATTTTAGATGGAGGGCTGCTTACTGAATTTCAGCAAGCCATCAAGAGCTGCATGACAGGCAGCCAGGAGCAGATAAATATTATTTTCTCAATTTTTGTAAGGGGCCCTGCAGGCCGGATAGAATGGCTTGGTGGGCTGCATCTGGTCCACAGGCCACATTTTGCCCACCTCTGACCTAGTTGCTCCTAGACTCCTGCCTCTTTGTGAGGTCACTAACCCCCTAAAAACCTGTGCAGCAAGGGCCCCACCTCAGGTCTCTGAGATCACTGACTTCCAACTATGTCCGGTTGCTCTGCTCTCCTGTGCATGCATCTGTAAAGTTACTAACCACTTCCTCCTTGAAAACCAAGCATTTGCTCTTCTATTCAGCTCCTAAGAAGTAACTGCCACCTTGCCCTCCTGTGGGAGCTCCAAGGAGCTGAACAGAAGGAGAAAAAATGGAACCATGTCTAGCTCCCTTAGACATGCTTGGTCTCTTGTTTCTGGCTCAGGACTGGCTTTCTTCTGCACCCGGATGTCTTACCACTCAGCTTCCTGGATGCTGATAAGAATTTTTTGTTTTTTTATGTTTCTATATGTAACCTTGGTGGTACTCCAAAAGGCACCCCCTCTCCAACTGAAGGGATCAAAGCAGGTACACAAGCACTGTGGAGGAGTAGGGACTCTCTTCCCCCTATAGAGCAGAGCCAGACCACCAATGGGGACTTAACCATATACCTTTCAATGAGGGAACAATACTGGGAACATAACAGGCATAATCAGGGGATATAGTGGACACTACAATGCCCCAAGGGGCAGGATTCAACAAAGGTTAGACACTTACAATCATTAGCAAAAGACAGGGTTAACGAAATATAAAAACACGAACAGGAGAGCAAACAATACTGGTTGGGGAAATATAAAAAGGCACAAAATACAAAATGTCAAAGGACAAATAAATATAGTGCCTAGGTACCTGGAAGGGGGAAAACACAATGGCCCCTTTCCACAGCAAGAGGAATTTCTCTTTGTTAGCTCACTCACCCCAAGTTACCAAAGCTTGGATCATCTATGTGGTAGCCAGAAACACTACCACACAGCCGCTACTGCTGGTGCTGCTCCAAGCTGCTGGGGGTCTTGACCTTCCTGGAGCCCCAGCCTCACGTCCAGCTGCTTGGTCTCTGATTGGAGGAGCTGGCAGCCGAGCTGGGAACTCCTCAGGTCGCTTCTCAGATCCTTGCTGGAGCAAGAAAGCCCCTCCTGCTGGTCACAGCCTCTCGTAGGGGATCCTGGAGCCCAGCAGGGAGCCTCTCCTACTGGCCACACGCCGCGCTGCTGAGGGTCCCACTGCTGCCTGCAGGTCCTGCTCCTTCAGGCTCTTCTGGGGCAACTGCTCCCACCCCACTGGCCCAGCTCTTGCCAGATCTTTGAAACTCCTTCCTCATGGTCCCTCACTGGTCTCTCCCCCGAGTCAGCCGTGCTGCCCCTTTTACCCCCTCCAGGTGGCCCAAGGGGCCAATCAGGGGACATGAGGGGTGAGTCTCTGGGACCTGACTGGTGAGGAAAGGGAATCCCAAGTCCTCCAATCATCATTTGCCCTTTCAAAACCCCTGGGTTAGGTCACTGCCAGCTAGCCCGTCACATGCACATCCTGTTTGACTATACTATACTTCCCCAGTTGTTCTAGAGCAGAGTTCTTCTCCCTGCCAACCCTGAGAAAAAGTTACTGTTTACCCGAGCTTCCAAACTTCCTTTAGGGCTGAGTGTGGTGGCTGGCAAAACACAAGCAAATCACTCCTTCCCCAGGAAAACAGCAGTCTCAGTTAAGGTGGGCCAGATAGTTGTGGAGGGATGCAAAACTCACTGAACTGAAGAGGAAACAGAACCCTAAGGAGAACCAAGCTAAGTGGTGGGTTCATGGAGTAAAGGAACCAGTTGGTTTTGAAGAAGACAGATTTTGGCTAGGGATGGATGTCAAAATAATTTCTGAAGCAAGAATTGATTACAGGACAGGAAACTGACTGATGTAGGAGGGAACTGATTAGATGGGGAAGGAGATGTTAGGTGGATTGCAAAAATACTTAGTGGGGAGAGAGCTGTAACTATATGACCTCACATTCTACTTGTTGGTGGCTTAGTCTAGGTGGGAATAATGATTGAGGAACTAGACTGTCACTTATTATTATAATTAAGCATTTTTAACTGTCTGGGGCTTTTCATATAGCTCCAGTGTATGGAGCTATATGTGTAGTTCAGACTGTCAGTTTTCAGTGAAAAGCAAGTTTCTAGCCCTCATGGTTGCTGAGAAAAATGTGTATGTGTTGTCCCACAGGCTGTCCCACAGGTTGTCCCACAGGCTAAGGGCCCAGAAACCAAAGCATATTAAAAATTTTTATTACTTTTAATCCCACATTATTTTGGGACCTAACTCATGAATTTTAACTGCTTGGGGTTGACAATGCTGCAGGCAAGCTCAGTGAACAACACAACTGTATCTGTTTGCTCATGGAGGGGCAGCCCCTCTCCTGTGGCTGGCATTAGTGTTACCAGGCAGTTTCTAACTTCTCAAGGACAACAAGAATCATAGTCACAGGTCTCACATTTCCTCTTGAAATAATTTCTTGGGACAGAGACATTTCTTACATGGCACAGCCACACTGGAAACGAGCTTTTAGTAGGTTTGCCAAGGAACACTCTCTCACTCAGTCCCTCAGTTAAACTGGTAAAGTATAGTGGGGGTGTTCAGTTTGTTGGGGAGCCAGCCATGCATGAATTATTGCCCTCTGAGACAAAAGGAAACTGAGAGAGAAAGACAGAGAGACAGTGAGAGAGAGAAAAGGGGAGGAATATCAATGCAATCATTTGCATTAAATCCCAGTCCTGTAACTTCGCAAATACTCGGAGAGGTCTGTGGCATCAGGTCTACTTACTTATTGTGTAGCTGCTCTTCACTTCACATTATGACTTAGCTATCTTAAGCCGAATGCCCTCATTTTAACTGTGTTTTTGCTTTGTCTTTCACTGAATATCATCTCTAGCATCTAAAATCACAAAGCAGAGTATTAAGGTAGCTGCAACCAAATTTAAAATATGTTCCAAATATGAGCAGTGGAAATATAGAAAACATCCCAATTTGGTACCTTATATACCCACTCTTAAATATATAACAGCCAACCCAGTTCCAGATGAAAAAACCCCTTGAAGTTGGAAGTTCTACCTACCCTGCATTGTGCCATCCTGAAAAACCTAAATGCTAAACCTGTACCAGAAGTTCACAGCCAATCCCTGTGCTTATCGTGAACCAAATTAAACTAAGATCAAAACACCCAGAAGCATTGGTGGAAGTTTCTAAATCTGGATTCACACAAGAATCTAAAATGGTGCCACTAAAATGAATATCTGCTGATAAAATAGTCCCTAGATGAACACATTTCCCAGTTGAGCCAATACAACTATTTCTTTCTATAATAGTGATGCCCCTGGAGAGCTTGCATACTAGGGACTTCTGGATCTAAAAAACATACACATCTCCTACTACAACCAAAGCACCAAGGCTCAGATCCACAAAGATATCAGATGCCACAGCAGATGGGCACCTAAATATGTATTTTGGCTCCATCTCAGTAACTGAAAAGAAGTAGCAGATGCTTAAACCTTTACATGGTCTAGGTACTAAAGGGGCAAAGCTCCACTGTGGTAACACAAATTAAGCCCAAGAAGCTTTCACCAGTATTTAGGGCCTGTGATTTCTTCTGCTGATTTTAAGAGGAATTTGTCCATTGATCACAGTGGGAACAAGATCAAGTTCTTAGTGGGCCTTGGAGATTTTATGTATGTGCCATAAATATCAATGTTTGTTCCTTAAGTATTTCAGATCACAAACCCCAACAATTAAGAATAAATAGAAAATTCAATACATGCTGTGGCTTTTCCATTAACTAAACACCAGCCTTCAGCCTAGCAGCAAGTGGCTGTTCAAGCAGGCTTATCTGTAAGGATGCGTGATTGATCTGAAAGAGATGGATGCTTACAGGGTCCAGGGAGGAAGCAGCAAATTATGGGCTGCTACTGCTGCATCTCAGACTGCGTAAGAACTGTACAGGTGTTAAGGAAAGCCACACCAGACTCAGGACAAGTCCAGAAGTAATGTTAGGCCTCAGACCAAACAGCAGCTGTTAGTTCCATGCTCTCAGTCCTTCCTGCTGACTTATTTATTATCTCCTCCCATGTAATTTGTCATAATCTCTCACTAGTCAGGCCAATTAATCATGCTTCAGAAAAAATGAGATTTCTCACAGGAAGATTATCTGTCTCTGACAAATGAGGGATAATTCAATTAGCTTCCTTTTCTAAACATTTATTAACTGGTTTTGGTAAATTAGCCCATTTTGTAATTTAACTATAATTTGAGAAGATTTAATATGTCATTAAGCATACAAAATCCCATATTAATGTAACATTATGGCTGAAATATTAATTGTCCCAAAGTCAAAAATTGTACATAGTATGATCCAATTCCTTTACAGAGGAGTCAGGCAGAAGGCAGTAAGAATGAAACCAGTAGAGTTCTAGAGAGACTAGAAACTTGTCTTCAGCAACACAGTGGCCTTGGCTATCTACATGTTTGTTAATATGCGATAGTTACTGAGCATTTAGTTGAGTATTTGCTTAATGAAGTACTACCAGTGCATGGGGTTTTTTGTGATGCTTACTGTGCAGTAACCTAACAACACTGCACAGTAGCTTATTAGTACAGTTTTTGACTGGCATACTACTATGCAATTTTATTAGGCTACCGTGCAGTAAGCATCTCATGTAGACAAACCCACTGAATCATTTGCTTAAGTTCTTTCCAGAATAGGTGCTTTGTCTGATTTGGGGTGAAAACTAGTAACGTAACTGAAAATGACAGAATTTGCTTTTATTATAAGGCACAGGGGCAAAGGGTTCAAAGTATTTTGCCATGGAGCTAAGAACATGAGTTTGAGCCACTCCTGGATTTCTGCCAAAGACCACCCCCAGTTGATCCAGCAGTGCCTGCGTACCAGGCAACCAGTCTGGGAAAACCTGGGAAGCTAGCTATGATGCTGGCCGTGCCAATTATTTCTGTGCTATTGGATAGCCTGATGAGCTATCCAAGCTTGACACAAGCCTTGGACCTGAACTTTAAATATTTTTCTGTAGAATTTTATAGCAAGGTTTTCAACCTTGCAGTACTCAGGATCTCTTCTTCCATGCTGGGTTCTGCTGGTGAACTCCCTGCCCTCTAGCCAGACCTCAGCCCATTTAGCAGTACTGAAGGGGCAGGATGGTCACTGCCATCTACCACATGATTGTCCTCCCCACCCCCCAGAGTTGAGAACCACTGGTCTTTTCAGTTCTGTAGGATAGTTCAATCCTTCCTCCCCTCCCCCAATCCCAGAAATGTGTTTTTATTTCATTCATAGGGGTGATGAAAATTATATACTAGTGTAAATTCATTGGCTGCAGTGAAATCACTCCTGACTTACACTAGCGTAGTAGGAGAGATCAGAATTAAGCTTGCGTCTGCAGGCCTAAATCAAGGGTAATTTAGTTGAGTGCAGTGCAGCTAGATAGGTGGAAAAAAAGCGTAAGTGACAGATAAAGCAGGTTCACTTTTTCTAAAGTAACATTAATTCCCTCATATCTGTATGACAAATGAGCCATGTAGCAAAGGATCACTCAGTAGGGAAAATTCAAAATAACCACATTCTGGGTACATGCATTATGGTATATGTGGCAGGCAGGCTGGTGGCAGCCCAGCTTGATGGCTTTAGCCAGATGGCTCAGGCCAATTGGTGGGGACATTTCCCTTCCCCACCAATTAAGAGAAGGCAGGAAGAAGGCTTGCCCGGGCCTGAACCAGAAGTGAGGTAAAGAAGAGGACCTGAGAGAGAACTAACCCCTCAGGCTTTCCTATTGGTCTGTTTCCAATCTGGGGGCTGGCCTGTGTGGCCAGCACATAGATGACTTCAACGAGGAATGACAAAAAGGGCTGCAGAAGAGCTGGCGGAGCTGTCCAGTGGGGCAAACCCGTTGCCCCAGGAGTGCCCAGAAGATGCCTCCACTGAGTGGGATGCAGCAAGCAGCTGTGTCCCAGCCCTGCCATGGAGGGAGCTGTGGCATCAGTTTGCAGATCGGTGCACAGAGGGTCTAGGAGCAAACAGGACTTTGGTGGCTGCAGAAGGCAGCGTGGGTCCCCAACCCTGCATGAGGCAAGAGCCCTCAGTGCACGGATTGATGCACAGGGCTGGAGAGGGTCCAGGAGCATATAGGACCTCAGTGGCTGCACAAGGCAGCGTGGCTCCCCAACCCTGAATGAGGCAGAAAGCAGAGGAACCCAGGGCCCCCATTTGTTCTACTATTGTCCCATCACTACCAGATTTGCCTTTGTTGGTTTTCTGTCTAACCTGTATTTTATCACTGAGTGTTCCCACACCTGCTGCCTGGAGGGGCCTGTTGAGGGCAGAGCTGAATATTAACCTGGAAGGCAACAGAAGTTTAATGCCTGTACCTGAGTACAGGGTTGACAAGTTATAGTCCTTGTAAACCTACATTTGTAACTAGCACACGTGTGTGTGAGCATCTTTATGTTTATACATTTTTTTTATTTAATATTGCATAATTAAACCTGTAAATAGTTAAGTAGCACTGGGTGTTCTTGGCCTCTGCTCTGCTCTATAGGGAAAGGAGGTGCTAGGCAGCTAGGCTGTCATGCTCGCACAGCATCCACGCATCCACTGACATCCCTTCAACTGAAGAAGGGGTACCAGCAACGTACCACCTGGGTTACATAGGGGGTTTGTACACAACACGGGGGGCTTAATGCTCCCTAAATTGAAGCAGTGCTTTTTTAAAAAACATCTTTTCAATTTAGGGCAAAGTAAACTCCTGTGTTGGCTACATCCGTGTTGGAGCCCAATCCTTACCTGTCTCCAGCATTAAAGAGGGGAGAGCTAGATGCTGGTGGGCAGAGTGGTCCCTGAGCTGCAAGGCGGTGTGGGGGTGGGAGGGGCTGGTGCTTCCCTCTGTGGCAGCAACTGCCCCTCCCCATGTGGCACCCACCCTCAGGTACCCAGCTCAGGCAGTCTTGGGGGTACTGTAGCTGCAGAGGGAATCACTGGGCCCCCACACAGCTCAGGCAGGAAGGCAGGCTATGGGAGTGAGGAGGGGATGCAATAAAAGATCAGGTTTGTCCCTTTTTTTTCTCTCATTCTCTGGAGCCTGCCTTCCCTGGCTGTTGCCAGGCTGCCTGCAGGGGCTGCCTACATAGGCCCTGAGATGCACGGGACCCAGTGCTTCCCTCTGCAGCTAGAAGGTTTAGAAACTAAAACTCCTTGGAGGTGTTGTACTTTGCAGCACCCCAAAGTCATTTGCTGCATCCCAAAGTCATATAAGGCACATTATGCCACCAAAAGTGCTACAGCAGCTGGAATGAATACACAATATGCTGCCAAATGTGCAAACAATGCCATTAAAGCAGTGCAAAAGGCATTTAACTGGCTTTAAACCTGCTTTAAAGTGCAGTCTACAAACACCCCTATAGAACTAGGTGCAATATAAATATGCATTTGTATGATATAACTCATTTCATCTACTAACTCTTATAGGAAGAGCCACATAGGAACTATGCTGAAAAGAATATGCAGTAACACATGACTTTCCCATGTGGCTCACTTAATCCTCTCTCCCCTTTGTGCTCTTGGTCCATGTATGTATTTAAGCAAGTTTGGCAACCATTACTCATTCTGGATCATGGTGAATACATGAGAAGTCACCCAGACCTTTGATGCATATGCCTAGGCAGGAGTTTTTGTTCGGAAGAACAGAGGCTGCCCAGACCTTCCATCCCACCTTTAGGGCGCTGAGACACTTGTTGCCTCCATAACTGTGCTTTTATGAGTATCAGGGAATTGAACCCAATGCTCCTGTGCAGCAGGCAATGAGTCTACCACTGAACCCTAGGGGACTCTGTAGGCATGTATTCAAGGAAACATGTCCTAACTTTGGAACTGCTCTGTAGTGGATGTACACATAACACCCTCCCCCACTCCCCAGTACATTCAGGCTATAACAGCTACATGCAATGGCTACAGGGGCAGCTCTGAGCTATGTGAATGAAAAATAGCACCATAATTTTGTTCAAATTCTGCATTTCCTGTTCATGATCACATTGGTTTCAGCTCCTTTTGAAACTACCCTTTCCATAGACAGATGATCAACAGAGCACAAAATTTAAAAAGCACTAGTTAGTTTATTCAGGATAACATTAGGAGGTGACTTCAGTCTAAATATCCATATGGGGAAATTTTTGATAGTAGAAAGCTCTGTAAACTTAGTAGACAAAGGTATAATAGAATTCAGTGACTGGAAGCTGAAGCAGACTAGAGGCCAATGATCAACAATGAAGGTAATTAACCATTAGAATAACTTAGCAGAGGATGTGGTAAATTCTTCATTTTATGGAGTCTTTAAATCAAAATCATATGTTTCTTACTAAAAGATGTACTTTAGTTCAGCCAGAAGTTATAGTCTTGATGCAGGGATCACTGGATCATATTATCTGGCCTGGCATTATTTAGGTCAGACTAGAAGTTCACTGTGGTCCTTTCTGACCTAACAAAAGTCTGTGAAGATGAGCATGAGTTTCCAAAGCAGTAGTTTTTCACATAATAGAGAGTGAGATGGTGATTTATATTTTTTCATTTTTAAAGATGTCTCAATCCGAGCACAGAAATTATTAAACCAGCAGATGTCCTTTTTTATTTTTGTCTGAGACAGTTCAGCAGATTTTATAAAATGCAACATGTACTACTTTAATCTTTCTATTTAAAATATGGTTTTATAACAATTATTAATTAAAATGTTTTCACACATTATTTTAAATAATAACAAGGGACTTTAGTCTGTAATCAGCTGCACCAACAGAATCCTGGAATAATTCCACTAAAGTCAATGGAATTACTGCAAGATAAAAAATGGGAGAAGAATGAGGCTGATATATTATTCTATTTAAATACTGCCCTCTTTAATTGGGACACCAAATTTATGAGGCCTTGTCAGGTACATATTTACCTCTGCTAAAGGCTCTATTAGGTAGTGCCTGGCTCAGGAGAAGTTCCAATTGACCCCAATGATAATTTTGCTTGATAAACTTCCCACTGAAGTAAATGGAAATACTCACATGCTAAAAGTTGCAAGGGATGGCAAAGACAAGCCCTGTATTTATAGGGGTCTTTTAACTCTCTAAGATTCAATCAGTAAAATGGGTATAATGTTTCCTTTTTTTAATATTGGAACGGATTGATTCCAGCCCCAGTATACCTTCCCAGTCTTTCATAAGGTCCAATAGTCTGCAAGAAGCTAAGGGAGATCTCTGGACCCTCTCCAGGTTATCCACATCCCTCTTGAGGTGCGGTGCCCAAAACTGCATGCAGTACTCCAACTGCGGTCTGACCAGCGCCCGATAGAGGGGAAGTATCAACTCCTTGGATCTGTTCGTCATGCATCTGCTGATGCACGATAAAGTGCCATTAGCTTTTCTGATGGCTTCGTCACACTGCCGACTTATGTTCATCTTGGAGTCCACTAGGACTCCA
>JAGPOW010002742.1:33797603-33815956 GCA_030014935.1 Caiman crocodilus
GATGCACGATAAAGTGCCATTAGCTTTTCTGATGGCTTCGTCACACTGCCGACTTATGTTCATCTTGGAGTCCACTAGGACTCCAAGATCCCTTTCTGCATCCATGCCACCCAGCAGGTCATTTCCTAGGCAGTAGGTGTGCTGGACATTTTTCCTCCCTAGGTGCAGCACTTTGCATTTCTCCTTGTTGAATTGCATTATATTGTTTTCTGCCCGTATGTCCAACCTGTCCAGGTCTGCGTGTAGTTGTTCCCAGCCCTCCAACATGTCCATTTCTCCCTGCAGTTTTGTGTCATCCGCAAACTTGGACAGAGTACACTTCACTCCCTTGTCCAAGTCGCTGATGAAGACATTGAAGAGTATCGGTTCAAGAACCGAGCCCTGTAGGACTTCACTGCCCACACCCTTCCAGGATGATACTGACCCATCCACTATGACTCTCTGGGTGTGACCCTCTAGCCAATTCACCACCCACCGGACTGTGTAGTCATCCAAGTGTAGGGTTCCACTCCATGGTCCTGCAGGCTGTCATAAGCCACCAGGGGATGTTCACCGATGTGAGTGCCAGATGGGTGGGCAGCATGCACAGTGCCCCTGTCTTTCAAAACTCTGGCCTGGCTATGCTGATGGAGAGCAGGCACTTCGCATTGGGGGTGGCAGACCTACAGCTGGGTGACATCGTCATTCCAGCCCTATTCATTGGGAACCCTGCATACCCACTCCTGCCCTGGCTGATGAGGCCCTAAACTGGCCATCTGGACCCCTGCCAGCCCACTTTAATCATTGCTTGGGCCAGACCCACAACCTGGTCAAGTGTGCCTTTGGCCACCTCAAGGGCTGCAGGCACTCCCTCACTGCCTGCCTCTAAGTAGCCAAGGAGAACCTCCCCTGAGTCGTCATCACAGCCTATGTGCTGCACAATATCTGTGAGGTCCAGGCAAACTTGTTCCATGAGGCCCAGGCAGAGGAGGTGCAGCACATAGAGATGGCCTGACAGTGGGAGCACCAAGCTTCAGCAGTAGCAGAAGTGGTGGGTCCCCCAGGCTGAGGCCCAAGCAGAGCTGTGCACCTACTAGCAGAGGCCAAGGCAATGGGTGTGGGAGGCTTTGACGGATCACCTTCTGGAGCACTCCCCCTTCTAGCCTGCCTGTCCCATCACCCATAGACCTCCTACTCCCTGCCTACCCCCAGCACCCCTCTCATGCCAGGCATGGACTCAAAGAACACATCTCTATTCTCCTTACAGTTCACAGCCCTACCTCTCCTTCCTTCCTCCCCAACACAGAAAGCCCTGTCCCTTCTCCCCCTCAACCAACAGAGCCCCCCTCCCTCTCCAACAAACGTAGCCCCTCTGCCACCCTCCCCACCCACCAATAAAACCCCCTCTTGCCAGTTTTAAAACTATACACAAAGTAGGGTTTTTTTCATGTTCTGGAGTGGGGGCCCATGGGGTGGACATACCTAGGGGACAGAGCCAGGGGGCAGATGGCTAGCACCCCAGCCTTGGGTTGTTCTCCCATGGGTGTGCATGCTGAGGCATGGAGCTGGGGCAAGCAGTGGGACTGGGCCCAGGCAGGTGGTGGCAGACTCTGGGTGGGGGCTGGACCAGGGGATCCTGCAGGTGGGAGGCAGCAGAGGACCTCCTCTGAGGCCCAGGGAGGGACCTACTGCAGGGCAGTGGGTGGCTGACAGGCAGTCTGCAGGGCTAGGGCTGGGCAGTGGCAGGCATGCATGAGACTACCAGGCCCAGGACAGTGTCCAGGGTCTGGTGGTCATTGTCTGTGGCCTCCAAGGTCTGGCTCAGGATGTTTTTTGGCCTTGTAAGATCTAGAGGCGCTCCATATCCAGGGACAGGAGCTCAGCCTAGGGTACTTCAACCCAGGCAATGTCTTCCTGGCACCACCTCTCCTGGTGGACCAGGTCTTCTTCCTGCCACCTCTTCTCCCAGGCCAGATCCTGTTGCCAGGCCCAGGCATCATCCACCCTCTCATTCACCACTGTCATGACCACCAGGTTCTGGAAGAGAAGGGTCCAGTACTGTGTGTGCCTCTGGTATAGCCAGCACATCTGGAGAGCTCCAGTACTCAGTGGCAGCATCCTTGAGCCTGCATTCTCTCTCAGTCCTGCGGCCTCTCCCCCACATCCAAATGTAGGCCCTGCAGAGCCAAGAGACAGAAGCCTTTTGTGAAAGTTTGCAATATTTCAGAGAAAAGATGCTCTGTACTAGGGTCTGTTCACTGCCTGGCCTCAGATCAGGGGTTGGCTGTGCACAGGTGCCCAGAGACTATGACAAGTCAGACCAGGCTGGACAAGGCCCAGGTGGCCAGCAGCCAAACCCCCTGTCTCTGCATGCTCTCCTGGGGCCAGTGGCCTGCTGGGTTCTAGCTGCAGGCAGCCTATCTCCCCCTCCCCCTTCCCAGGGTGGGCCAAGCCAGTCTGCTGGTAGCACTTGCTGCCGCACATCCAGACTCCTGTCTTCCCCACATCCCCTGCTTCTTGCAAGCCACCTGTGCTGCTGAGCTGCAGCACAGCCCACAGCTCCTGGGCTCGAGGCACATAGGGCTTTCTGACAACTGGGATGAGGGGCTGGCTGCTCCCCTCCCTTCCTCGCAGGGGTCTTCTCCAAGAACTACCCCCCCACACACACTGCCCTCCTGTGCCACTGCTATGCCCTGATCATGCCCCTGCTGCATGTGCCCTGGCTGGTGCATGATGAGCTGTTTGTGAAGGCTAAGAGTGCCTGGCACACTACACTCTGCTGCTGCTGATCCTCCTAGTGCCCCAGATGAATTGCGCACCTGGTACCGGATCATGCACTTTGATGGCACGGGGGGGAAACCTGGGTTGCCTCAAAACCTCTGCCTCTGCCCAGTGGGCTACTTGTTGCAGTGCTACATATCCCTGCCACCTGCTGCCAAAGAGGACATCGCTGCCAGCATTAATACCTTCCTCGGCGTGAGGCCTGTGCCCACCCAGCTGCAGGGGCACAGGCTGCTTAATAAAGTTTTGAACTGTGTCCCGCCTCTGCATGCTGGGGGAGGGGGGAGGCTGGGACCAAGGGAGTGCAGGCAGACCAGCCAGGAAGGTGGAGAAGGGCAGGAGCAGGGGTTGGAGCTACACAACTGGCAAGGCAGCCACTGGCCAGGGTTCCCCAAGCTGCTACTGGATTGAGCAGCCAGGGAGCTGGGCAGGATGGGGAATGTCCAAGGGTCCTTCCTCCTGTTAGTGGTCAGGGTGGGGTGGGGATTTGAGAAGGCTACCTCTACTTGTATAAACTGCATGGCTATAGCCTAGGTCCTGGGACACCAAAAAGCAGGTCAGTTGCTGCATAAAGGTCATGGTCTTGTGGACACAACTGTACCGATGATTGTGGTTGTGCCTACAAGGCCTTGGCCTTGATGCAGCACTGCCTCACAGACCAGGAGTGCCCATGCTCCCGCATCCCACTTAACAAGGCCTCATAAATGTGGGCATTCGAGCACCCACCAGGCTCAAACTGCCTCTGCACCTCTGTATCGCCCTTGAGCATCATGAGGTCACCAACCTCCTCCTGGCTCCAGTTGGGGCTTTGAGTGGAGGGGACAGGTGTAAGCATGTTGGCAGGGATGGGCCTGGATGATGAGGACCAGGCCATGCTGCTGGGTCCTGCACCAGCTCCTGAGCAGCTGCTCCTCTGTTGCTAGCCCTAGGCAGTTGCCAAAAGTGTCATGAACAGGAGCATGCCAAGGGACTAGCAGAAATTATGCCTCGCAGCAGGGGCAGGGCAGGCTGCTGGGGTCTGCAGCAGACAAGGGCTGCTGGCCTTCCTGCAGGCAGCCCTGGGGTGCTAACAGGGTTGTCAGGGGCTACAGCAGCTTGCAGCAGGTGGAGTCCATCCTGCTGGCCATGCAGCAGTGCCCTGGCACCTGCAAGGCTGAGCAGGGCCAAGCTGCAGCATAGAGCTCCAGGCAGACAGAGACAGCAGGGCTGTGGCCTGCCCAGGGGGCACACAGGGTCTGCACTCCCTCAGGCTGTCTATGATGTGTGCCCCAGGGCACAAAAAGGCTGCAGGCTTCTAAAGCCTGCAGACAGGGGCTGCCACAGATGCAGCCCGGCCCTAGGCAGGAGAGGCTCCTAGGCTGGAGCCCTGGGGCTGACCTCAGGCTGGCCCGCTATTGACCAGGCAGACCTGGCATGAAATTTGCTGCCAAGCCATTTCTCCACAGGTGTTACTATTCAGTAACTAATTACAATTAAAGTGCTAACTTCATTTGCAAGTAGTTTTTACTGCATAGTAAGCATGTGCGCATGTAGACACTCTCCTGTACTGTGCAGTTAACTAGGCTACTGTGCAGTAACACTGAGACCTTTGTTGTGTAGTTAATTAGTGAACTGTACAGTAAACATCTCATGTAGATGCCAACTATCAAACTTAGAGAAATTTGAGAAGTATTGCATTCCATGTAAAATGGTAATATGCAAATGGTATGCTTTTAAAAAAGAAGGTGAAAACATAGAACCACTTGTGACTAATTTAAAGCAGAAGAGCCAAACTTGTAATTTTGGGGAATTAACTGTGCTTCAGAAAAGAGAACAGACCCTGTGATTAGACTCAAGAATAAGATACTCAGAGACTATAGGAAGATCTAAAATTAATCCTTGACAAAACAATCAGAATGTGCCAAGCACAAAGAAGTTGTCCAGTTCAGACTGAAGCTTATAAGGTATGGATAATGCTTTGATGCACTGGACATGATAGAGAATCCAGACTACTATGATAAGAGACATTAGACAGAAAGGCATGCAAAGGTCACTAAGCAGCAGATGGGGCTGCATCCGCTGTGGCTAACTACATAAGTCAAGGTAATGTCTGGCATTTGGCAACATGCAAAAACAATGGTTTTACCTCTTAGCAAGAGTTTGGAAAAGTATGTATTGTATTGAAAAAAAAGGATGATCAAATTCTTCACATGAGGAACAGATAATGTTGCAGCAGAAAATGACAATGCGACATAAAGGAAATGGGACATTTACTATGTTTAAGTTATCTATAAGTGATGCATCGCCAAAAACTATGGTATTAGAGATGAAAGAAAAGCCATAGTCAGCGGGCGTATCTACACATGCATTTGATCTGAGATCAATTTACTTACAAGTAAACACTCACAGGCAGGCATCTACATATGCAGAGGCATGGGAGCAGATTTACTGCTCCTAGCAGCAAACTGCTCTCACTTCCTGTGACCCTGCAATGGGCCCCTGCCACCACCAGGGAGAGCCTGATGCTCCCTCTGGGTGCTAGCCCAGGGGCTGGCAGGGAGCACTGGGCCAGGAGACAGCTATTTCCTGGCCAGGCTGGGACATTGCTCCCTGTCCACAGGAAGCTGCCTGTTGCCAGAGCGGGGACAATGTCTCCCTGCCCTGGCAGCAGGGAGCTCCCAACCCTGGCTCTCTGATCAGGGCAGGAGACTTGGAAAGAACTGCAGGGGCAGGGCAGGTCCAAGCCCCCTGCCCTGATCTGCCAGTGGGACAGGTAGTAGTGAACCCCCAGCTGGGCAGGGATTCCTAGCTGTTCCACTGGCAGATGGAACAAGGGGCTTGGACTTGTCCCACCCCTGCAGTTCTTTCCAAGACCCATGCCGTGATTTCTCAGTCGTGGTACAGGGTTGGGACCTCCCTTGACCAAACTAGTTCCCAGCCCCTGCTCCATGATAGCATGGTGGGGGGTGGAGAACTTGTTCCCTGCTCAGCTCCATGGTCCTGGAGCTGAGCAGGGAATAAGCTCCCTGGCCTGTTCCCCACCCAGCTCCACAATCATGGAGCTGAGTGAGGAACAGACTTCCCAGCACCTGCCAGCAGGGAGCTCCCAGCACCAGCTCTGTGGTCATGGGGCTCAGGCTGGGAGACCCTTATCTCCCAGCACCAGCTCTGCAGTCACAGAGCTGGCACTGGGAGATAAGGATCTCCCAGCCCCTACTCCCCAATCATGATCTCGGAGTAGGGGCTTGGAGCTCCCTGCTGCTAGGGTTGGGAAATGTAATCCCTGCCCATGCTTCAGTAGTAGAGCCCACCCTGGCAGCAGCTACCTCCCAGGGACAGGGAATAATCCCCCAACCCCTGCTGGCCAGCTGGTATCTACATGAGCACTACTGCACCATTGCTACTCACAAGTAAATTTGCCACTTGCATCTGCAGGTAGCAAATTTACTCAGAATTAGCAAGGCTTACTGTCCAGTAAGCATGTACACATGTAGACACACATGTTTACTGCACAGTAAACTATGCTACTTTGCAATAAAGTGGGTCATGTAGATGCTCCCAGTAGAAGGTAAATGTCTAAATCACAGAGTTTCCAATAATGATCTAATCCCGCAAAGAGAGTATATAAACTCAGTGTATAGATAACTAATAATATGGAAACAACAGAGTTTGTCACAGCAAAAAACAGAACTTGTTGCTGATCTAAAAATGTGTCAAGTACTTGGTCTCATCAAAAGTATATGCTCATTAGAGAAATTAGGAACCAAAACAATTGAAGAAGAGATTACAGTTATCTTCCAGGTGATGGGGATACATGAAAAGGAAATAGTTTCCATTACCTGCAAATGGAGAAATTTTGAGAGAGATATTGATGGCAAATATTTTTCCATGCTCGAACAGCCTTGTCAACAGTCTGCTGACAAGTAGCTTTAAGAAAAGCAGAGCTGCTACTTTAAAATTAAAATTTATTCACATTTACCTTCTCTGGGAGACACAGTGGGCACGTCTACCTGAGACACTACGGTGCAGTAGCAATGAGCTACTGGATCCTAGCTTATTCCTATGGTGCTGTAGCGTCGCTGGACATGAACCGTGATGGCAACATTACTGTGCTGTAGTAACGAGCTATTGTACAGTAGTGTCTAAAAATAACTGTGTGGCAATGTGACTGCGCATCAATGCTGGTTACTACACAGTCCTTTAGTACTAGGTTAAGCAAGTACTAATCAACTCCGCAGTAAGAACTGCGCTGTCAGTAACTTGTGTATACACAGCCAGTTTTCTCAAATTGCCGTTTAGGTTGCATTCAGCATCTGAGGTATTTGATAGGAAAATGCAACGTATTTTGGTGATATAATGTGTACTAAGGATTACAGAGATGATATTTTAATCTACAGAAAAATGATAGGATAGATTGACCTTTGGAAAGAATAAGACCTGGAAAAATACAGCTACACCAACAAAATGTAAATGCTATGTAATGGAAATAACACATCTTGGAAAAACATTAATCCAGCATGATTTACAAGATGAACCCAGAGATTTGAAATAGTGTCAATATACTTTGACCTATTGCACTCTTTCTGCATTCTTTGGAACAGACGAATTGCTCTGTTATTTTTCCATAGTCAAAAAGTAGCAAAAGCTAAGATCTGGCATTGTCTGAAGATGCCTTGAGTCTGAAAAGTCTGAGAACCACTAATCCAGGGATCAGCTGTATCAAAAAAACAGGAGACTAAGAGGTAAATTAAGTCTGTCAATGAACCAAGTCAGGAAACCAGAAGGTCAGGAGGCAGACAGAGTTACTAGAACAGGGGTGGGCAAAATGCAGCCTGGGGGCCAGATGCAGCCCAACAGGCTATTCTATCCAGCCCGCAGGGCCCCTAAAAAATTTAGAAAATTAATATTAATCTGTCCTGGGCGGCCTGTCATGCAGCCTTCAATGGCTTGCCAAAACTCAGTAAGTGGCTCTCTGCACAAAATAATTACCTGCCCCTGTACTAGAGGCACAGTCTAAAATCAATAGGAATCCTGTTGCCCAGATATTTCCTGTTCCTCTTCCTTGACCTATAAAGGAGGAAGTGTAAGGTCGGATGACAGGATTCAGCCACTCAGGAGTCAGCAGAGACTTGGGCACTGATACAGGTTTTAGGCAGGCCTCATCCAGCCTTTGGAAACAGTGTCAAGGTGGTGGAATGGGGTAGACAGCCATATTGGTTGGACTAAAGTACTCCAATCATACTGATTGGACTAATGCACCTGATGGATGCATTGTAACAAATCTGTGCCTGCGGAGTTGATGGATTCTGGGGGTAATGAGGGGTGGAATTGGGTGTGGAGCTCCTAGTTTAAGAAAAAGGACTTTGGTTGAGGAGTGTTCACAGTCATTATATGCAAATTCTGCAAGTTTCAAGAAGGAGGACCACCTGTCATGTTGAAAGTTCAGGTAGCAGCGGAGGTACTGCTTCAAGATCTGGTTTGTTCCCCCTGCTTAGTCATTTAGTCATTCATTTGGGGACAGTAAGCAGATGGAAATGGGGTGCGGGGAGTGCAGACTCACAATAATTGTAAGGCTTTATGTGAGAATTAGGAAACAGACTATGGCCCTCAGTCAGAAAAGACACATTCCGGGAGTCTGTGGAACCACACAGTTCAACAACATTTGGGCTGTATCTTTTGCAGACAGAAGACCCATGCATGGGATGAAGTGAGATATTTTTTCAATGTGATTCGTCACAATCAGGGAACCCATTGAAGCAGGCAGCTCCACAATGAAGTGGAGTGGGAAGAGGTTAGAGGAGTCCCCAAAGTTTCTGAGGAGGCCTTTTAGTGTGAGCATATACATCATAAAAGCAAACAAAGACCTGTACTGTCTTGTGCAGCTGTGGCTACCAGAAGTAGCAGAAGTGAGACAGTATGATTTTTCACTCTCAGTATGTCCGGCCAATGGAGAGTCATGACTTAAATGCAGGATAGTCAAGCTAACCAGGTGAAAGGACACATAAATTATTTCCTCCAGTAAAGATATCCGTATCTTGTCAAGGATATGTGTGGCAGGGCACCTTTGGTGCCTGCCACTTTGAGAGGCTTGAGCAGGCTGTGAAGCAGCTGGCAGGTGCAGTGCAGCCTAATGAGGCAGTCACATGACTACAAGAGTGCTCCTGGATTGGAGGATGGGGCTGGGCAGCCTCAGTATAAATCCAGGCCCTCAGTGATGAGTGTGCAGTTGCTGCACGAGTAACATTGCCTGGCTGGAGCTGCTGCTTGCAGAACACCTGGAGGTTAAGGGCAGGAACTATGGGGATGGACGAGGTTCCTGGTCCTGGGGAAAGACCTAAAACTATATCCTGCTAGGGTAGGATGGTATGGCAGAGTGGTCCCCAGGTATGCTGCACCAGTGCCTCCCTAGTCAAAGATGAGGATGGGGTGCTGTATAGCCTCAGCCCTCATGATCTGAGGACAGGCAAGGGGTCCAGGCATTGTCTTCAGAGGCCCGAGGCCCAAGGGGTGGAAGGCCTAGTAGCTTCAGTGAGAGGGTGGTGTAGTAGCCCAGGTGAGGATGTGGTATAATGGCCCCAGTGAGGGGGCATGTAAGAGTGAGTGGGCTGTGTAGAGTAGGGTCTGTATGAGGGGCCTGAAGGACTGTACATAGGTCAGCCTAAGTAGAAAGGCAGCTGTGTTTAGAGATGGACCCATATGGGAGTGTGAGCAGTTCTATACCTACCCAAAGCAAACTCACCTGGCCCATGCTTTGGCCAGGGCCTGGACCAGACTGGTCAAAGGGCCAGAGCACACAGTGTGAGGGACAGCCAGAGGCTAGAGGCTGGGAGTCCCAAATGTCATAGAGGTGAAGTCAGGACCAGTGAGGCCAAAGGTCCTGAGGGGGGCCACAGGCACGAGGGAATAGGGCTTAGGGACTCTTGGTGCCCAGAATGAGGGTGGAGTAGACCACCTGAGGAGGGATCCAGGTAGGGTCTGAATGCCAGGCAGGCATAGAATGAGATCCATTGTGGGGCTGGAGACACATAATGTTGCCATCTACGAGACATGAGACACAGTGTAGGGATGGTATGGAGCCATGCATTACACCCTTGGCATCAGGCAGTTAAATGGGTAGTCTCCTGCCTTATAAACTACTTCCAAAATTACATCAAAGGCATGGCAGGAAAGGCAGGTGGGACTGCCCTAGGCAGGTGGGCAGGCCAATGATTAGACCAGCTGCAAGATGGCTCTCTGTCACCATGGGATTCCTTTGTAAAGATAGACTGCTGTTTCCAGTCTGGACTGTTGTTGTAAGGGAATCTGTAGGGCTTGGGCAACAGTTTCGTTGATGAAATGGCCAGCTGTTGTCCAGGAGGACACAATATCAGAAGTGCATAGGTTTGATGCAGGGTCTGTAGGTAGACAGCTATATCTGAGAGTTTCATGGGTTGAACTGGCTGTGGGTTTCAGCTATGAGGCATGAGGAGGGGGCTTGTGCTTATTCCAAGTCAAGCCCATTTACGGGGCCTGGGATGGGTCATTTCTGTATTCTGTCTTGTAGAGCAGTAAGCACTCACATGGCCTGATGTCTCACAGCAGAAGCACAGATTGTGCTGGGGGCATTGTTCTTGCTTATCTGGGGTAAGGTGATGGTGTCCCCACCATATAGGTTCAGAAGCAGAAGTATCTGGACAGGGGCAAGGAAGGGAGAAAATAACTCTTCTATCCTGTCCTGGAGGGAGAGGTCAATGCAGATTACTAAATCCAACAAAGTCATCAAATTTGGGAAGTGCTAGCAGCCAAGGCAAGTTCATCCTTTTATCTCTTCTTATAGATTCCACTGGAACTGACAGAGTTGGGCTGCTTTGTTCCAGCTGGTGTCTGCTGCATAGCAATAGAAGACAGCAGCACAGGCAACAGCTGAATCTTGCCCTGGGCACAGGATCTACCATGCAGATTCTGCCATCCAGGCCTAGTGGCAATTAAGGCCTGGAAGAAGGACTTCCAGTTCTGGAGGATCGGGTTGCTGTGCTCCAGAAGCAGGGTGACCCAGTCCACCAGGATTCACCTTTACTTGGTCGCTGGAGTAAATTCTGAGTTGTGCATAAAAGAGGAAGTGTCACAGATTGTGAAATCCCCAGAGACACTGCTGCTTTCCATTGTACCTTTTGGGTAATGGAACTGAGGTGCAGGGCTCCAGCACAATCTGCCACACTTCCTCAAACTAGCACTGCCTGTGCTCCTGATGGCAGGCAACCTGGGATTGAATGGTTTGGTTTGTGGCAGTTAGGTGTAACACATAGGCCTCCAAGGCTTATTGGGCAGAAGCCGGCTGGATCAGCACCTTCTGCATGGCTTGGGGGGGCTCCCTGAGAATTGCCATATAAAGCAGATGGGTCCAATAGCACCAGTGGGTAAGTGGAGTCAATACTAGGTCCTCTGCACCAAAGGGGTGGTCCAAACTAACTTAGTACTGGGATATGGGTGGTCAAGTCTGGGGGCTCACTAAGGATCAAGATAACTGAATGGGTGTACAAATCAAAGTCAGAAAGAACAAGCAGAGTCCATGGACAAGTCAGGTCAGGGTACCAGGAATCAAGAGATGAGTGAAACAGATAAGTGAGCTGAGCCAGAAAACCAGGAGACCAAATGGAAAGCAGAGTCCACAAGCAAGCTGAGCCAGGAAAACAGAAGCTCAGGAAGCAGATAAGAGTTACTAGAGGTGTGTTGTAAAAGCAGAAAGAATCCTGTTGCCTAGACACTTCCTGTTCTTTTCCCTGATCTTATATATGGGAAAGTGTAGGGTCAGGTGACAGGATCCAGTCACTCAGGTGTCGGGGAGTGGGCCGAGACTCCAGCACTGATGAAGGCTTTAGGCAGGCTTTATTCAGCCCTTGGGAACAGTAGCAGGGTAGCCAGTTGGGGTACGTGGCTACGCTGGTCTGGCCAAAGTGGTGGGTTTGAAGCTACAGACCTGACAAAGAGGCAGGAAACTATACCCTTAATAGGCTCTGGCATGAGCCAGGTGGAACCGGTTGCTTTGCAGAGACTCATGTTACATAGAGCTTATTAACTGGAACTCAAACACTGAATGAAGCTGGCTTCTATCAGATTCCTTGACTCATAGTGACAGCTGGCTAGGCTACACTATATTAATGGACCTACTGGCCATTTGATTTATAATAGGGATTGTACTGGCTACTGCAGAAGCCCAGTAGATGGCTTGAAATCTGTAACCCTCTCCTTGTTTTGCAATTCCTAGACCATTTCAAAGGATCCTAGGCTTTTACCATGAAAGAGTTTTTGAAAACATTTTGTTCAAATAAGTACATTCCAAGTATGCAAGTGACTTGACTGGATCTAATCTGTGTGGTAAAACTAGTGCTTCTTTTTGAAAAATGGGTTAACAAGACAAACTAAAAAGGACAAAAGCTAATCTTAGTTACAATGGTATAAATCCAGGTATCTCCACTTAAAAGCCATGGATCTATTCTCACTGAACACAGATGTATGTGAAGTCATTATCTGGCCCATGGTATTGCCAGTTATAAACACTTTCACACATTTTATGAACCTACAGAAGATATGAGCTTTAAAAATGAAAATAGCAAGAAAGTACTACAGATGTTACTAATTAGTAGGATATTCCTTCTATTTCAATTTAAGACATCTGTGGCTATTATTTTAATTACAATAACTAATAGAACTTACACCATTTATAGAGCTTTTGTGAATCAGTGTTTTAAGTATGGCTTTTATTTTATTTACTTTTCTGTGTTTAATGCTGGAGAAAGAAACTATAGTTGTAACATGCTCAGAGATCAAAAGGGGCAGGCAAGGCCTCCATATATTATCGGAAACATGTTTTTATGGTAGGCTTTTGCAGCTGGTACGCAGAAGGTTGTGCTTCCCAATCTTTGCTCAAATTACTCCTTCTCAATGATAACATTTCCTTACCCTAAGGCTATACCACATAATTACTGTTTATTTTAGAGTATGTACCATGCATTCTTATTTTTAAAGGATAGCATTCTAGTATTCCTCTTCTTTCCTACCAGCCTTCTGCTTTAGACCAGTGTATGAATGCAATTATTTTTTTAGAAAATATCTTGCTTATGTAGCAACTTAGTATTGTGTTTAGTAATGATCATATAACAGTAAACCTAGTTTTTAATTTTGAGTCAAATTGTGGATTGCCTATACATTTGCAACTGTGTATGAGTCTGCTTCAAAATCATGCTGCAAGATCAGAAACTTGGACACCATGGACACATCCAGATGTGCATGGATGTTTGGTTCCCCAGGGACAACTAGTGGCAGCACGCCTTGTGCCACTATTTGTCCCTGGGGAACAAAACATCCACATACACTTGGATATGGCCACAGTGTCCAAGTTTCTGTACCCTGGGTGAGGTAGGGGAGGCTGGGGCCCCAGCCCAGAAGTAGGGTTCCCTCTAAGCTGTGTGGCATGCACAGCCATGCAGGCCTGCCTGGCAACACAGCATGAGCACACCTGCATAGCCACACACACCACACAGCTTAGCGGGAACACTGCCTGGGGGCCTCCCAGGGCTGCAGCAGCAGCAATCCTGTCATGTGGAGCCTGGCCGTCAGGAGAGCACAGCTCTGGCTGGCTTTAGGCAGCGCACGCTGTCACCATGTGCGCAGCTCATTTTTTTTTCTCCACAAGTTTTCTTGACCCCTGGATTTCCTTAGCTAGTGATTTCCCAAGTTTTAAATGTTGGAATGTTTTTAATACCATGTTTCTTCCTGTATCTTTTCTGCAATTGTACTTAGCAGTGGCCTAAATACTTTATATCCTAGTCCTCTCATTTAGTAGTTTTATAGCTTGAACAGACTTTAACTTTTTGAGTTTGGTTTTGTTTTTGTTTTTTAAACCTTGGAAAGACCAAGAAATTGTTCAGTTGTTTGAAACACAGGGAGTTAATGTTAATGCCAATGGTAACATTTTTTCTGTTTAGTTATTAGAACAACTTTAGCACCTTCCTGGTTTGGGAAGGGGAAGGCATCTGAATTTCTTCAGGGAGCAATCTCAAATTCAGAAAAATGTTTTGAGTTGTCCCTGTGAAAAACTATCCAGATTTAGCCAATTTACAGATATGAAGAGAAATACTTTTTTTATTGTACTTGCAGGATGCATCTACACAAGACGCTATGGCAATATAGTGTTGGCAGGCACTAACTGTGATGCCACCACTACCGCGCAGTAGGGTCAGAAATGACCCATGTACCGCACAGTACTTGCTTTACTAAATGACTCTAGCCAGTACTAAATGACTGTGCAGTACCAACTGCACAGTGGGGTGCATGTGTAGACACGCCTGTGCAGAAGGACTTGTTCTTAATTCTGTTTCAACTGCCCACAGCTTGTGACTCAATCTTAAGAGTAAGATGCCTCAGTACCTAAAATAATTTAGGCTTTGCAACGCTGAAAGGAGCAAAGCATAAATACCTTTAAATCTGAGCAGCAGCATTATAGCCAACCAGAGATGCTACTATGTGAAAAATTAGCATTGATGAGGAGCACTCCTAGACTGAGGCTAAACAGACAAATTCTTGTACGTCCTTTCAAGCAAAGAGACTACATACAGCATGACTGAAATGCCCTCAACTCCTTACAGTTATACATTTGTAAATCCAAAAGAGCAGAACAAGAATCTTCCTTCACCTTACACACATTGATTCATACAATGTGCACTACACACCTTTAGAATGGAAGAGAATTCAACTGGGATCCTTTTAATGAACAAAGAATTGCAACACTCAGTCCTTCCTCTGAAGACTTCAAAGAACACTACAAGTATGATCTAATTAGTCCTCACAACAAACGGCTCTAAGAGTTAGGAAAGAAACATGGGAGGATCATTCCACCAGCTCTGAAATGCAGCCAGTTTCAGGGAAAAGTAGAGTAGGTGGTTACTTCTTAGGCTAGGGACAAACATTCAAAAAGCCTGAGCCTGAATGGATTCAATCTTTGCAGGTTAGTCTAACCTGGCTAGGCTGAACTGGTTTGAAACCAGAGACATTCTCTCTGAACTGAGGAAATTCAGGCACATGCCTGCAGTGACTCAGGCTAGAAGCCTAGGGGATGCGGGGGGTGGGGGAGAGATACTACAGCAGCCCTCCTTCCATTCCCTTCTGTAGGGAGCTGAGCTGTGGGGGACATGGCCAAGCTCCAGCAGGAATCTCTCATTAGGGAGGTCTGCCTGAACAGTCCCAGGCTTTTCCCCACTGGCTGCTCAAGGGGTGGAAATGTTGCCAGCCCTGGGCTAGCACTCTGAGGCAAAGGTGTGGGGGAGGCAGGGTGCAATGCATGCATGTGTTGATGATATAGAGCCTTTCAATTTCCCTCCTTGCCTCGTCATTGTGTCTGCAGCAAACTGACAGGCAAACAAGCCAGCTGGGAGCTGATAATGATAACAGTTTTATCACTGGATTAGCAAAACAATGGCCTCTCTCCATTACTTCAGACTTCTTAAGCAGCTTACCAGCTGACCTGTTGATTAGCTCCAAACAGCCCAAAGCAGTCACTGTTCTGTGAAACTGGAGAGAGAGACACACACAGACACATTTCAGCATTAACTAGCATACCACATGCCTAGGGTCCATGGGGCTGGGGTCTGTGCTGTGGGTGATGGGAGGGAGTCGAATGGGATTTCCTGCTTGAGCAGTGAGGGTAGGGCAGGAGGAAACCAGGCAGTCTTTTCTGCATCTGCAGTCTCTGCTGGAGACTTACACAGCATTAGCTAGCATACCACATGGCTATGGTTCGTGCTGTGGCAGAGAGGAGCAAGGGATCCCTGCTTAAGCAGCAAGTGGTGATGGTGGGTGGAGGAGGGCACAGGGAAGTCAGCAGACCCTGCTGTGCCTGCAAGTCTCTGCTGGAGTTCTGGCCAGGGAGCAGAGGGGAAGGGCCAGCTCTACTGTGCAGCAGAGAGTTTTTTCCAGCCCAGAGAGCATGCTGGGATGCTGGAGGACTGTGATTTAACTTAAACCAGCAAAGGGTCTGGGACAAAGATTGCATAAACCTGTTTGACCCAAATCAGTTAAGTGTGATAAACCTGGTTGAATGTAGTATCTCAAACTGGTTTCATCCATTTTCAAACTGGTTTATGTGTACTGAACATCTGTTCTGTTACAGATTTAAACCTGTTTCTGATCACTGAAACTGGTTTATATGCATAGTCTGTCCCTAGCCCTAAAGCACTGTGTAATCTTGTTTTCTATTGTTAGAGAAAGACACTTGCAACTGAGGTTGCGGGGGTGGTAAGCAGAAAATAAATATCTCTATAGCAATTTGACTAGAACCATGGAATAAAGCCTCTGCTCTTAAAGAAGCATTGTATGAACTTTTATGGCCACAGATGTCAGGATTTAAAATTTCATGCAAAAGGCAGCATCTTTAGCATCCCATGAACAGCAGGCTGGGACATTTGTTCTTAATGATTAAAGAAACAAGCACCACTGACTCCTCAGTAACTCTTCTCCACGCTCATAGATGGCCTTCCATGCAAGTACTGACCTAAGTGACCTCTACTGAGCATCCAACATCTAATAGGGTTAGAGTGGGCACAGCTACACATGTGCTTTAATGTGCAGTAGCCTATTTTACTGTGCATTACAGCATCACATCAAAAACCATGCTAATATGCTAATGCACATTAAAAAAAAGTAGGCTACTGCACATTAAATGTAGTAAAAAAAACCCCACTTTCACTACTGTGCATTAGGGCAGCCTAATGCACATTTATTTAGTAGCTCACATTACAGGTACTAAATTTAATGCACAGTAGCAAAAGTATATTCACGAATGGGTATACGCATCCAGTGGTAACAGTTTCAGTCAGAATAGCTCTTTGTGGAAAAAAACATTACTAAAAAACAGCAGGTTTCTGCTGTACTAAAAATAGGTTTTAAAATTAATAGTTGCCAGAGTGAAGGAGCACCATTCCTGGCTGGGAACAAAATAGAGCCAATGGCAGACGCATCTGCCAGGGACATTCCTAAGGTTAGAGAAGGATTCCCCGCTTTTCTGATGACAAGTATTGTGCCATGCACTCTGTGGGTGCTTACTATCCAGTAAGAAATGTTTGAAAAGACGCAAAACAAACCACAAAGATGCAGGATTTTTAATTAAAACTGAATAATACATAGAGCAGATCAAGATTCTAGGGGAGACAGTGAACAAACAGAGATGTGGATTGAATGACTTCCATGCCTAGGGAGGACAAAGCAGGTCAGAGACAAAACTGTATGGCTTCTTAGACATACTGTGGACAGTTTCCTGCTTCTACCATGGGACAGCTAATGGCTTAGTAGTCCCATCGTGAAGAATAAGATGGTAATATAAAGATGGACCCAAGCTATGAAGTTCAGTTCCCAAATCAATTTCTAGAGTTGATGGTTGTTCAGATCCAGGGTTTATTTCAGCCCATTATATTATAGACATAGTACCAGGTACAATGACTACATTTAGATTTTGACCAGAATTCCCTAGGTGGAAGTAGATTTTACAGAGCTAGGGGTTTGCTTTGCAACTATCATTAGATTTAAAAAGGGCAGGCACTGTTGCTTCAAGAAATACATTTGGCAGAGAAGGATTGTAAATGTATCATGACTGTAGCTAGAAGCAATGACACATAATGACAGCACACAGAAGGATGTTAGCAGAGACAGTTGAATAAGTTTGCTTAAAATCAGAAATTTTCTTTTCACCATAATTTTCATTCAGCCCTGAGGTCCAAAAGAATTCACTTTCTTGTTTCACCTGTTATCTCCATCTCATATCCATCCTGTACAGCCAGGTTCTTTAGATGGGAAAGGTCAGGGAAGATACACCATGAAAAAGTTACTTTTGGAGTATTTTTGGCCCAAACAGAACCAGTCAGGATCAGCAAATCTATGCGAGAATTCCATTCATGACATTTCCAGGAAAGTCTTGTTAACCCTAGAAATTCAGACTAGAAATTGATTGGAAATTTAAACAATGAATATAAATGCAACACCTCTCAGAGACCTGCTGCTAGTGTAGCAGTTTCTCCTCAGTGAGCAGGTCTATACATGCGCATTTATTGCGCAGTAGCTGAAATTACTGTGCAGTACAGGCACAGATCTACATGTGCATGCCCATACTGTATGGTAAATATGGTGACTTACGCCAACTTAAGCATAAATTTGATACCTGCATTATGCCAGAATCAGGTACAGCCAGAAACTAAATCTTCATTTCTCTCTGCTAAGGTGAGGTGGAATAATAGCCTACTGTTCAAAGGGCCTTATATGAAATTGCTCTTCAGCAATATGCAATACTGAGAACATGACCGTGTACTAAGGAAGTGTATAACATGGTATAACTAAGGGTCTACCTAAATTAAGGAGGTGGCCGGTTGATTCTGTGGTTGGATCCTGGAGCCAGCAACTATTTTTCCCAGCTGAGTGTGGCAGCCTGCCCCTTTCTCCCCCACCCCACTCCTCCCCCCCCACATACTTGAATAGTCCAACAGTCCCAGAGGCTCTGCACCTCACTGCTGATTGATTGCAAGGGTTGTCCATTGTGCAGCCCTGCCTCTCACCGCTGACTGTTAGAGAGCTGCAGGGCCACATGACAAGCA
>JAGPOW010002742.1:33816056-33836951 GCA_030014935.1 Caiman crocodilus
ATGAGGCAATCAGCGGCAAGGGGTGGGAGCAGCAGCCCTTCATGCCTGCAGCTCTCTTCTCTGCTTCCCTGCTGCCAAGCTGTGTGGGCTTGGGGATCCAGCAATCTATTTTCAGTAAGGTCTTTTGTGGGTTTTTTGTATGTTTTTTGTTCGTTTTGAGTTTTTTGCAACGAGCCTGTCAAAATTGCGGAGCCTGCCATTTTTTTTTGGACTCCACCCAAATTCACACTTTCCATGAAAATCACACAATTGCAAATTTGGTAGGTCCCTAGGTATAATTTCACTTTTCTATAATATAATGTGTTCATAGAAAGCTTCTTGAAAGTTTGCACAAAACTGCGAAGGACTGCAAACATGTTTGAGGATGGGAGCAGAATTCAGAAGTATCTCAACACATTGGGACGCAAGGCTGGAGCTAACAGGATGAAGTTCAATGCTAAGAAATGCAAGGTGCTATGCCTCGGGAAGTATAATCATAAATAAAATACAAAATGGGTGACACTTGGCTGCATGGCAGCACTATGGAGAAGGATTGGAGAGCCTTGGTAATCACAGATTCAATATGAGTGTGAAGTGTGATACAGCTACAGAAATGGCAAGTGTGGTTTTGGGATGCATCAATAGAAGCGTTAGGTGTGAGACACTGGAGGTGATAGTGTCTCCCTACTTGGCACTGGTTAGGTCTCATGTAGAGTATGGTGTGCACTTTTGGGCTCTGTATTTTAAGAAGGACATGGAGAAGTTAGGGTCCAGAGATAAACAACAAAAATAACAGGCTTGGAAAGCAAATCATATGAGGAGCGGCTGAAGGAGCTAGGCATGTTCAACTTGCACAAAAGGCATGGAAGAGGGGACATGAAAACAGCCTTTGAATACATGAAGGGCACATGGCTGCCAAAAAAAGAAGGAAAATACTTTATCTGTCTTGCTGCAGAGAATAGTGTGTGGACCAATGGCTTGAAGTTGCAGCAAAGTAAGCTTGTATTGGGTGTCAGGAAAAAATTCTTCACTGTTAGAACAGTGAGGCAATGGAATAGACTGCCTAGAGAAGTTATGGACTCTTTATCACTGGAGCTGTTCAAGAAGAGGTTGGACAGCCACTGGTGGGGGATGACCTAGGCAATAACTCTGCCCTTGCCCAGCTGTGCATATTTCCTGTGCTTTCAAGCTTTGTTGGTTGATGCATGGGGTTGGGAAAGAATTCCTCAGAGGCTAAGGGAGTAACTAAGGGAGGGGAATTTCATAGATTTCATAGACATTAGGGTTGGAAGGGATCTCATAAGATCATTGGGTCCAGCCCCCTGCCCAAGGGGCAGTAAGTCAGCTAGGGTCAAAGGATCCCAGCAAGATAAGCATCCAAATGTTTTTGAAAGTGTCCAGAGTAGGTGCTTGCACCACCTTGGGAGGAGTCTCTTCCAGTCCTTTGGGGCTTGGACAGTGAAGAAGTTTTTTCTTATGTCCAGTATAAAACAGTCTTGCAGGAGTTGTGACCATTGGACCTTCTCATCCCCTGGGGTGCTCTGGTGAATAGGCATTCCCCCAGATCCTGATGCACACCCCCAGTGTACGTATAGGCTGCCACCATGTCACCCCTTAGCCTGTGCTTCTCCAGGTTGAAGAGTCCCATAGCTTGCAGCCTGTCTTCATAAGGCCTGTTCTCTTGCCCTCTGACCATGCACATGGCTTTCCACCGGGCTCTTTCAAGCTTCTCCATGTCCTTCCTAAATTGGGAAGCCCAAAATTGGACACAGCCTCACTAAGGCCGAGTACAGCAGGAGGATGACATCCTAAGTCTTGCTCGAGATGCATCAGTAGATGCAAGTCAGAGTTTTGTTCACTTTGCTAGCTGCAGTATCACATTAGTGGCTCTTATTAATCTTTTGGTCAATCATGATCCCTAAGTTTCTTTCACCCATGGTGCAAGTGAGTATAGCATCGCCAAGCCTATAAGTGTGATGTGGGTTTTTATTCCCGAGGTGGAGCACCTTGCATTTCTCCATATTGAATGCCATCAGGTTTTCATCCACCCACCTTGCAAGCCTATCAAGGTTGGCCTGGATCACCAGCCTATCCTCAAGTGTGGACACTCTTCCCTAGGTGTTGTCAGTGAACTGGGCCAGTCCACTTTTGACATCAGTGTCCAGATCATTTATGAAGACATTAAAGAATACAGGTCTGAGAATGGAGCCTTGGGGGATGCCACTAGTCACTGAGTACCATGTTGATTCGATTCCATCAACTACCACTCTCTGGGTCTGACCTTGGAGCCAGTTCCCCAGACATCAGATTGTGGAGTAGTTGAGGCCGCAGTTGCCAATTTTTCCACATCATAGGACTTTTTAAAAGTTCAAATGTATGACATCAACCTCTTCCCTTTTGTCCAGGTGATATGCCACCTGGTCATAGAAGGATATGAGATTGGTCAGGCAAGACCTACCCACAACAAACCTGTGTTGGCTATCCGTCAGAACTTTGCCTTCTGTTACCCTGTCAAGAATGCGTTTTTTGATATTTTTTTCCAAAATCTTCCCAGGGACTGAGGTCAAATAGATTGGCCTGTAGTTTCCCATGTCTTCTTTCCTCCCTTTCTTAAAGATTAGCACCACATTGGCGCTCATCCAATCTTCAGGTAGTTTGCCTGCACACTGCTAGTTCTCAAATGTCCTCGCCAGTGGCTGTACAATGATGTGTGCTATTCCTTTAGCATTCTTGGGTGTAACCTTTCTGGTCCAGCCTCTCAAGATCCTCCCTCACAAGATCCATATTAATGCTGGGCATATATTCATCCTCTCCCTGGTCATCCCACATCATGTTAGGTAGGGTGGTCCCTTTGGGCTGGTGAAAAACTGACGCAAAGTAATCATTAAACAGATTGGACTTTTTCCTGGCTGTTGGTAGTCCTGGCAGCTGGTAGCCCCAGCTGGCTTAGCAGGGGTCCAACATTGCTCTTGTTTTTCTTTTGACTCCCCACATATCTGAAAAGGACTTTTATCATCCTTGATTTGTGTAGCCAGATGGAATTCTGGTTCTTTTCTAGTTCACCCCCTGCAGGTGCAGACCAGTGCAGTATACTCCTCCTTAGCGATGTTTCCTGTCTTCCATCCTTTATATGCCTCTCTTTTTAGACATAGATGATCCATGAGTTCCCTGTTGAGCCAAGGGGGTTGTTGAGCCCTTTTACCATCTTTCCTATGGGTTGGGATGGACTCCTCTTGTACTGCTAGAATGGCTTCCTTAAGGAGCAGCCACTCATCCTGAACTCCCCTCCCTGTGAAATCATGGCCCCTCAGGGCCTCAAAAACAAGCCTCCTGAGTTTAGGAAAGTCAGCTTTCCTAAAGTCAAGGACTACTGCATTGCTAGCTGACTTGCCAGCTTTGCGATGGATAGTAAAAGTGATCAGCTCATTGTCACTGTCACCCAGCTTCCCTTTGATTCTTAGGTCGCTGATTAGATCATCTTCTTTGGCCAGTACCAGGTCCAGCAGCACTTTGCTTCTTGTTGGCCCATAAACTTCTTGAGACAGGTAGAGTTCATCCACGCATGTACAGAAGCTTTGGGACCAATCAGATTTGGCTGAGTGCTCGTTCCATGACATGTCTGGGAAGCTGAAGTCTCCTGTGATCGCCATGCACCAAGAGCCTGCAGCCTTGGCCAGTTTCCTGGCGAATTCTTGGTCAAGCACTTGTTCCTGGTTTGGAGGTCTGTACCAGACTCCTACCATTGCATCCCCTTCACTACGCTCCCCTCGTATTCTAACCCAAAGAGTCTCCAGTCATCCTTCTTGGGTTCCAATCTCAGCTTGTAGGGACGTGTAGCTCTCCTTCACAAAGCTGTTCTCCACATTGCTTTGTGGTGCTGAGCAGTCTTGATATGCCCAAACCACACATCCCTAGTCCTGTTGGTGCTCTTTGCTGCTGACCCACAGCCCCCTGCTCTTCTAGCCCTGCTGGTGCCCCTCACTCCTGGCCCACAGCTCCCTGCCTTCCACAGCCCTGCTTGTGCCCATCACTCCTAACCTTCAGTCCCCTGCTCCTGCTGACCTTGCCCCTCATTCCTTACCCACCGCTCCCTGACACAGTCACTTTCTTCTATCCTAAGCCACCAAAATATGCCTTTCCATCAAAACTGAGGGTACAAAGCTAATCCAATGGGAAATCAGATGTGCCAATATTAGCATCCTCTCTCAAGCAAACACCACAAGCATCAAAGTGATGATCATCCAACATCAACTTTGCTGAGCCAGCCATGTCATCCAGTTTCCCAAAGCAAGTTTTATTCTCCCAACTCAGGCAAGACAGGCTAAAGAGGATGGAAGATAAAGTGCTTCAAGGTCTTTAATGTGCTAGAGACTGCATAAACTGTTGCTTTTAGGAATAGCCTGAATTTAGTCTCAGTATATCAGAGTATTTGCCAGCTGAACATGTAAGGGGAAAAAATGTAGGTTAGTAGAGTCCTGACCTCTGAGGAACTGAAATAAACTGTTCAGAGATTAATGCAAGGGGAATTAATTGAGAACTTGGGCTCCAAATCTTCTTCTTTTACATGTCAAGGAAGAATCTCATGGGAATGTCCAGGATTTTAATTCCATGGACCTCTGGTGAATTATTCCATTCTGGGAGTGAGGTTAAAGGCTGAATGGTATGAAATAATGATGTGGCCCAAAGACCCCAACAAGGGCCATGCAAATATGCAAAGTGAGGGCAGGAAAGCCACCCACAGAACCATTGTGCACTCTTGGGAATTTGCTGACATGGAGAATAGAGGAGGAATGTGTCTATAAATTGGCCCAGAGTGGAGATGGACAGGATACTGCTATCTCAGGCCAACAGGCAGCATAGCAATATTTAACTTACCTAAAGTGGTGGGGCTGTCTGAATCTGAGATTTTAGTTTGGGCAGTTACAATGATAGACACCAGCCTTCCAGCCTAACTCTAGCTATAGGTTTTGAGGCTGATATTATATATAGATATCCTTCGCTGGCCTCTTTTGTTTAAGTGCAAGAGTTGCACAAGTCTTCTAGTCTTTCAGCAACAATATGTATGTATGTTGTGATATTAGTCCAAAGATATTACTAGGAACTGCCTGGGTTAGGGTGAATGAGGCTGCCATAAACAACCACTATGAAGTTTCTGATCATAGTTTTATCTGAAAGTTTCACACTAACTCAAGTTATAAGTGAACACCAAAGACTCCTCTAGCTGAAGTGAGCAACCTAACTAGTTTTAATATGAAGCTTGAACAGTTAAAGGAAGGGGTTATGTAATTTGGTTGTCTGAACGCAGGGAACATGAAGCCCTTTCCTGTCCTTTGTTCCTAAGAATCCTATCAGTTAACTGGAAGACAATGCTCTATTTTCTGTCTGTTCTCTGTGCACTTGCCAGATCTCTGTATGTAGTAAGTTCTGTGCTTCTTTCATTTAATCATGTAATTACCAGAAGTTCCTCTCTCGCTGAAAAGACCCTCATTTTCATAATAACATGAAAGATGCTGGGAATATTTTTTTGAAGGAGTGGGTTTAGTTTCAATGTCAGGCCATACTATTTTAAAGGGACTGGGTCACAAAACTGGGATCCTTTTAAATTTATCATTTAAAAATACCAAGTTGACTGTGGTGTTTAAAGTTTTGCTGAAGATTATAGCTGAAATCAGGAATAGAACCAGGAGTCCAGACTTGCAGCCCTCTGCTGTAATCACTAGACAGTACCTCTGTTTGTATTAGCTAGATAGTAGCTCTGGGGAAAGCAGTTTGCCATTTTCTAAATATTTTTGGAAACTCTGGTAAAAAGTCCTGGCCGAGTGTTAGGCTATATCTATGCTGCTTCCCTGTAGAGCTTAGGACTGCTGCTGTGAAGCAAACTCCACCACTTCACTCCAGCTCTGCACACACCAAATTCATCATATTTGGCTTAGAGAGTCCCTACACCTGCACCCCAGTGCCCTTCTCAGGGCTTTTGTCCCAGAAAGAACTGTGCCTGGCACTGGATAAAAAATCTGATCTACAGGAAGAAAATTAAAACTTGATCAGCTAGTCAGTGTCACAGTTGCGGCAGAGACCCCCTGACTAATTCTATACCCACGCAAATGCATGGTTTGGAACATCAACAAATATCCTGGGGCTGAGCTAGGACCGGATTCTCAAATTTGGGATGGGAGTCCTGTTTCAGGGAGTCCTCTAGGAACTTAGAATATAGCTTGAAAACCAGGGACTGTCTCAGAAAATCAGGCTGGTTTGTCACTTTAGTGTTGTGATGCATGTTTAAGACTTTATTCTAACTTTCTTAGTTTTGGTACTTACAAAGCAGGAGTGAACAAGTGGTGCTTTTGCTGGTGCTGGTCCTAGATGCATGGCCTTCTGTATAGAAAGCAAAGGACTAGAACTTGAATGTTGAATTCCTGTGTCCTGTTCTTAGGTCTGCTACTGAGAGACCTTAAGAAAATCATTTCACTTCTTGGTGCTGTAGTCTTATTACCTGCAAACCTTCTCCATGCCATTTTTGTGAGGATTTGTTAATGTGCACAGAATGTTCTGAGACCTTTGCATTCATATAGTTTACAAGGTCTCACTCTTACCTGTTTTTCTCAACTCACTGATGGCAGCAGAGGCTTTACTGCTTTTGAGAATGTGCTTTTATACAGTCTGCACTTCCTGACAAATCTGAATTGTAGTTTTTCTGCACGAGAAAAGAGTTATCTAGAGAAATGAGTGAGGATGAGCCCTTAGTTGAAGGTCTAACCCTCATTACACAGCTTTGTATGTCAGTGTGGTCCCAGTAATTTCAGTGAAACTATGCTAATAAACACCAGTTGAATATCTGATCCTCAGGATATATCTTCCACTACCTTGGCAGCATCTGCTGGGCCTCATTTCCTGTTAGAACAGGTCTGTTCTAACTTGGAAAGTGCCTACTCAGCACTTTCCCAGTGCAGCTGACGCAGCTCAGACTGCTTTCTCATTCAAAGTTTGGAACTCCTCATTCCCTGGAGGAGCTGCTGTTCAAATTCCTCTGTCCCTTCAGAGGGAAGCTGGCTACACAGATTCCTGTTAACTCTTCAAATAGACACCACTGCAACTATTGCTTTTTACTTCCCTCAGCAGCTGTCCTCCTCCAGTCTGTTCTGATCTGAAAGCTTTATGGCCTTCCTCAAATTCTTGCTCACAAACCCCTGATAGATTCCTGTTGCCATGAGCAGGGTTATGACTCGCTCCTAAATACTGTTCTGGTGCAGTAAGGAGGCACAGCAACTTTGTCTGTTCCAACCCTGTGTAAATCTCCACCAGCGCTATGAAACAGGGAGAGCAGTCCCCATGCATCTGCTACACATGCTGAATAAATTGGTAAGATGTAGGCTGGCAGGGGTGCCTACAGCAATAAGCTGGCTTAGGGTGCAAAGGACATTTCACCAGCAGGAAGGAACTGGGACAACACAGCAATGCCACCTCTTCTTTGAGGCAGATTGTAAGGCACACCTTAGGTAGGGAAGACATTTATGTTCAAATTTTCAAAAAAGCTCTGCTTGCAACAACTTCTATAGCCAGTAGCATCCAGTTGATGAATGAGTGTTTAATAATCAGAGCTGGACACAAAGCAAAACCCTAATTTGGGATACTGCCAAGTGCTGAGGGGTATGGTGCTGCTTCTGAGCTTCTCAGCTGTCCCCCGTGGATCCAACTAAAATTTGAATCCTGACGACTAGTTTAGACTGAGTGCATCTAACCAAGAAATTTGCTTTACGGTTCACCAATTAGCTGTGCAGTAAACATTTTGTCATCTACACTTGTGCCCCTATTAGGCTGGAGTAAACTAATTTACTCCAAAACAGGATAGTATTTATAAATACAAATACTATCCTGCTGCGGAGTAAAAAACTCCCTGCTGCAGAGGAAGCCAAACCCCTCTCCCCCCCTTCCCCACGGTACATGGAGTAAAATTCTTTCCTGAACCCCCACATTGGTCTGACCCTGATCGGAGGGACAAGACCCTTTAGCCAAGAACCTCCTGGTTTATTTGTAGTGCAAGCAGGACCACCACTTTGGCCCTAGCACAGCTGTGGGGAGGCAGCTGAGAGGAGCTAAGAACTGGGTGGGAGTATAGCAGTGCCACACTGATCAGTGCCACAAAACAGCAGCGGTAACCACCCACAACCTGGTGAGTGAAGGGGACAGGGGGAGCTCTGATTTGCCATGATAACAAAACCAAAATCAAATGCCAAAATATATATTTGCAGGGGTTTGGGTTGTAGCCGTGTTGGTCTAAGGACATAGGCAGACAAGGTTCCTTGGGTGAATTTGATATCTTTTAATAGACCAAACCAAATGGTTGGAGAATATTTATTAACCAAGCTTTCGGGTTCAAAAACCCTCATCAGGCTAAGGAAGCTTCAGCAGTTAGTGTGTGCTCATCCAGGAAGAGCACACACCAACTGTTGAAGCTTCCTTAGGCTGACAAAGGGTTTTTGAACCTGAAAGCTTGCTTAATAACTAATCTCCAACCATTTGGGTTGGTCTAATAAAAGATATCAAATTCACCCAAAATATATATTTAGAATTTATTTTATTATAGTGCTTGAAGCACTGGTAGGCTTCCAAATTTCTTGAAAACTGTAAATATATCAATAAAACATTGTGTTCAACCGATACCTATATATATAGTGGCATTTCATTTTAATTGTGGAAAGGTGTGAATTTTGGGTTTTTTAATCAGAGAATTTGGGATTTTGTTTTATCAGGGAGAGCCAGGATCCCTGCTGCTCATGCTTTAGATCAGTGGGGGCCAACTGTTTTGCCAGGTATGTCACAAATTAATCCCATGCCTTCCCTAACTCTGATCCCCTACTTCTACTGGATCTGCTACTCTGCTTTCTGCTTCCTACTGTGTGCTCCCTGCTCCATCTGCTGCCCTACTTTAATAAAATCATAGAAAATTAGGGTTCACAGGGACCTCAGAGGGTCAATCTGCTCAAAGCAGGATCATTCCCAACTATATCATCCCAGCCAAGGCTATGTCTCCATGGGTGTTAAAAACCTCTAAGGTTGGAGATTCCACAGGGCATGTCCATGCAGATATTAATGTGCCATAGTTACTGTGCGTTAACTGTAGTACCTGTAATAACAGGTACTAACTAAATGCTCAGTAACTGGCGCTACTGCACACCTTTTTGGTGATGCAAATGTACAGTAGATTAATTCTACTGCGCATTAGTGTAATAGCACGGCTTTTGCTGTAATGCGCTAATGCACAGTAGAATTAGTCTACTGTGCATCTACTGTCTCTTGTATATGTGCCCACAACCTCTCTGGGTAGCCTGTTCCAGTGCTTTACAACCCTCCTAGCGAGAATGATTTTTCTAATATCCAACCTAAACTTCCCTTGCTGCAACTTGAGACCATTGCTCCTTGTTCTGTCATCTGGCATCACTGAGAACAGTCCAGCTCCATCTTCTCTGAAACCACCCTTCAGGTAGTTGAAGGTTGCTATTAAATCTCCTCAGTCTTCTCTTCTGCAGACTAAATAAGCCCAGTTCCCTCAGCCTCTCATCAGAAATCACATGTTCCAGCCCCTGACCCATTTTCATTGCCTTCCACTGGATTCTCTCCAATTTGTCCACATCCTTTCTGTAGCCAGGGCCCAGAATGGGACACAGTACTCCAGATGTGGTCTTACCAGCGCTGAATAGAGGGAAATAATTGCTTCACAGGACCTGCTGGCAATGCTCCTACCAATGCAGCCCAATACACTGTCTTTGCTGGCTCTGTCCTATCTGCCACTGTGCTGCCTATGATCTGCCCGCTGCCAAAGCTGCCTGTGCCACTTGTGTTTGGCCACCCCTGCCTTAGACTGTCCATTGTACCAGGCGTTGCTGCGCCCCTCCACAGGGAGGGCAGGAGGCGCCTGTCACCAGGGCTGTTCTGTTTACTCTGCACAGGGAATGTCCTCTCTCGTGGGCCACCAGGCAGTCAAGCCCTTTCCCGGAGAGCCCCTGGTCGTGCATCTTCCACCGGATTAGCCCAGTTCTCTCGGCAATGACAAGCTGGGTGGACTGAAGCCTGTTGCAGACCCCTGACATGGGTAGGGTTTTAATTATGGGGGAGCTCCCCCCCCAAGAGAGGAGAGCCCCCCTGTAAGATCTGAGAATCGTACCCAATCTGTAATTGGGGGAGTCTCCCAATTTTATTAGGGCATTGTGATAGGCACCCCCAAGAGCGCAAGTGTAATTGGCTCCCTGCAGAGGGGCGTTGGGGCGAGATGCCAAACACATCCCGCAAGGCAGGGAGGCGGGTCCGGTCTCGGGGGACCCGGGCGAGCGGGAAAGCCCCGGCGCGGCGCGGTGGCTGGAGCGAGGGAGGGAGCGAGGGAGGAGGGAGGCCGGGCGAGCGGCCGGGAGGAGGAGCGGGGCCGAGCGGAGCGGGACGGGACGGAGGCGGCGGGTCCCGGCGCGCTGCGGGCGATGCGCCTCCTGGCCGTGGCGGTGGCCGCGCTGCTGGCCCGCGCCCCCGGCCCAGGTAAGCAGCGTCGCCCGCGTTGTGCAAGGAGCCGCGGGGGACGGGGGCGCTCCCGCAGCCCCGGCGCCGGGGAGGGAAGGCACAACCCCCGCCCCCTCCAGGCCCGGGCTTGGGAAGGGCAGGGACCCGCGGGGCAGGCGGTGAGGTGAGGCGGGTGTTTCCCCGCGGGCCGGGGGGCAGGTTTGCTCCTCGCGCCCCGCGCCCCTCGTCCGCTCGGCTCCGGCGCCGGGAGCCGCGGGGCGGGCGAGGATCTCGGCTGCCGCCTCCTGCGGGGCCGCCTGCCCGCTCCTGTGCTCGGAGCCCGCGGGCCCCGTAACCTGCACGCCACCCGCCGCGACCTACCCTTCCCCACTTGCTCAGCTCGCAGCCCCTGGGGCAGGTCCCGGGCCTGGCCTGCCCGGCGGGGTGCTCCGCACTGGCTGACACGCGGGTAGCAGGCACCTTCGCACTAGCGCAGGTTTTGCTTTTTCTGGACAGCGAAGGGCTGACTGCTGACTGAGACAAGAGGCAAGGAAAGATCCTGTTTGCAGGGACTTTAAGAAGGAATCACAGAGGCATTTCCATTCATGTAGAAACCTTTCTTGGGGCCTTGTCACGGCATGCCAACATCTTGCAAGTCCAGGTTGCAGGTGCTTTTGGCAGACCGCTACTATAAGCCCAGCAAATATGAATTGGCTAGTGTTGTTTGGCTTAGTGGAGCAGTCACAAGGTAAAGCGCCTGCTCTGGCTCTGCTTCAGCTGCACAGCTGTGACTTGCCACTTGGCGAACAAGGGCAGGACTAGGAGCAGAACCTGCTTGGTGTGCTGCTCCTGCCAGGGCAAGCGTGGGCCCACCACCTTGCCAGTGCAGCCGGAGCAGAGACCTGGGGAAGCAGCTCTTGTCTGGCAGCAACTGACACAGCCAATCCGCACTCCCAGGAAGCAGCAAGTTGCCTGGCTCCCTACACCTGTGGGGAGAACTGAGGAGGGGGATTCCCCGAGAGAGGGAGTAAGTGTGTGCCAGCCCCTCCGGTGGGGGAAGGACATGGAGGGCTTCTTCTGGGGCAGCAGGAAGCTGCACAGCCAGCAGGGCTGAGGGGGCTGTGGCTTCAGAGTGAGAGGCAGAGGCAGGGCACAGGCATATTACTGCCCTCCTCCACAATCATATCTACCTCTGACAAGTGTCTTCTTTTCAGAAACTGGAAATATGGCAACCTTAGATTCCCCCCAAGTTTGCTGCTGTCTGGGAGATGCAGGCTCCTTGCAGGGGTGGAGAGGATTTCCTATCTTACCTGCTTAGCAGGGCCTGCCTACAAGTTTTGGGAGCCCCCTGCAAGATATAGTTTTGGGGCTCCCTGACGTGAAGAAACCGGTGGCGGTGTTGGCAATGGGGGTGACGGGAGGTGGCGAGCAGCCAAAGAAGCTGGTGGCAGAGGAGGGCAAGAGGCCAAAGAAGCTCGTGGTGGCATCGGTGGCAGGGGTGGCAGCAAGCGGCTGGATGCGAAGCTGGTGGTAGCAACACGGGAGGTGGCAACTGCTCACCCCTTGCTACGGCACTGATTTGGGGTGTTCACAGCTGCAGGTTCTGCAGGATAGGGCGGGCCAGCCCTGCTGCCCATGTTTGCTGCAGTCCTGGAGCCACTCACTCTGCCTGGCAGGAGCAGTTATACATGCAGGTAGTTGGGGACACCCTGCCCGTCCACAGGCAGCTCGTGTCTCCTGGGCAGCAGCAAGCAGATGGGGTGGGGAGCAATTCCCCCTGTGTTTGCTGCTTCCTCTGCAGCTGGGCAGAGTATCCTTGCACTTGTGCAGGAAGGAAGGGGTAGGATCCTCTCATTTTGCCTGGCTCAGGGAGCGAACTCTACAGAACAAAAAGGACCAGATCCTTCAGAGCTCAGGCAGTGTCTGGCAGGCCAGGAGCTCAACCCCCTACGCTGCTGGCAGCTTGGCTCTTGGCTTGCTGAGCCCTGCCTGAGCTCTGGGGGGGCCAATCCTTTCTTTTTCTGGAGCTCATCCCAGGTGCTGCTGTGATCAGGAGCAGAACAGGTCCAAATGGCAGTGGGAGGCACCCCCGGGTGGTCCTGGGCTGCCTCTGCCCAATGTCCCTGTGGGGGCAAGGCGCCGTGACTGGCCCTGCTGTGCCTTGGTGTCCCTGCTCATTCTGGGATACTGGAGGATTTCAACTTGGGTAGAATCACTGTAGGAAGTGGTACCCTACAGTAATGGAACAGGAAGAAAATTAGGTGAATTGGAGATAATCCTGCCCTGAAGTGGTGTAACTTTAAACCAAATAATGAGTGCTTTAACACACTTAAAAAGTGTTAATTTGCAGCCAGTCCATGAGTTAAGAGTTCCAGGAGCCACCTAAAGTTACTATGTAACAAGGCCCTAGGCACCAACTGTCCATTTATCAAGTGCCACTGTAGCAAGGGTAGATTTGGAATAAAAAATCTTCAGAACTGAAGTTATGATGTAGGCACTTCTCACTGTTTTACCCATGATTTCTCTTCATCCCACATTATGGGGTCCATCTTGACACTGTTGATTAACCAGCATTAGTGTCCCTAGGTTGGTAAATGAGCATGCAATCTAGACCCAAACTTCACCAAAGGCATAGGTGCTGTGAGCAAGATTTTTTTTTTATTTCCTTATTCTTATGGACCAGCAGGAAGGTTTTGGTCTGGATTTCTACAACAAAGCTTTGAGGCAGAGTTTTATTTCAGGCCCGTCTTTAGAGCTAGGAGGAGCTTTCTCTGAGAAAGGGGCTGCCTGGCTAGGGCAACTTACAAACATATCAAGCACACTGAAAACATCTGGTTGCTTTTTATGGTCTCTTTGCCAGATGCTTATTATTTTTATTTAAACAATGGGCTTTGCTTCTTTCTGGCTCATCTGCTTTTCCTACTTTGCACTGCTGGGAATTTATAATAATACAGATTTTTCATTTCAATCTAACATTGTTTCATGGTACCAAACTATAATGCAGAAAAAACCCACCCATATGCATCTGCTCATGACATTGTAGTGCTCAAGCAGAACATTCAAACAGACAGCCATCCTGTTAGTCAAAGGAAAAGAGGTGTAGAACAGAGCGGTGGGATCTTAGTGCTTCATTCTTGAAGGCTGATAAAAATGTTTTGCTAGCAATTTGTTTGAAGGAAGAAATAGCTGTGTATGGCCATAAAGCCTTGATCTTGAAAGCATGTGTGTAACTCTATTCCTTTCTTTTCCTTTCCTTTCCCTTTTTGTGTCCTTGTGTGACAAGGTATTTAGCAGAATTTGCAGATTCGTTGGAATCTAACAAGGCTGCACTGTTAGCGCTTCTGCTATGGCTTTACTGTACTCTTTACTTTACTTACTTCATTACAAACGCTACTCCAAACAGTACTTCATTGGAGTAGATGGGAATCATGGGTATAAGTGCCTGCCATCACAACTACAGTTTTGAAATGCTTAGGGATCCTTTTATAATTACCAGCCCAGTACATCTCCACTTCTAAATGTTTTGGGAGTATATGTGTAAATGGATGTCTGGGTGCTGAAAGCCTTATTGATTACAGATGCTCTGAGCAGTTTCATGACAGTGTGGTGGATAGCGCCCTAACCAGACCAAGGCAGGCAAGGTTCTTTAGGTAGATGTGATATCTTTTATTAGATGAGTGGTCACCAACCAGTGGATCTTGATCCACCAGTAGATCTCAGAGTTTCTTGCAGTAGATCTTGGAGCCTCTTGGAGTTGATCCAGGGCTGGGGTGGGGCCTGAGTGCCCATGTGTTTGCACACATGTGCCCCAGCCCAGCAGGTCAGTCCATGGGGGAGGAAAAGAGTGGGGTCTAGATTGAGCCCCTGCTGTGAGGGACAGTGTTGCAGAGGCAGGGGTAAGTTGAATGGGGACTTACCTGCTGAAGAGGTGTGCCCCCATATGATTTTTTTCTTCTTTTGCCTCAATCTGCCCCAGACCCTGCCCCTTCCTTCCCCACAGACTTACCTGCTGCTGGGGGGGAGTGGGGGTGGCAACACACAATAGGTTTTGGGTTGCTTTTAAATGCCAAAGGTGATCTCCTACTTAAAAAGGTTGGAGACCACTGGATTAGACCAACTGAGTTGATGTCCCCAAATAACCATAACCGCAATACCACGGCACTCACCTGACCTAGCTAACATGGCTTGAGTAGAACTGATGTTAGCATCCATAGAGAATATTTGAGAAATATCTTTAGTGTGGACAGGGCCCTAGCCTTGTATTTTATCTGCTACCCCCTGCTGCCTCACAGGAAGTCATGGAGAAATGCGTATCCCAAAGACAAGTGAGAGCAAGAGGCCCTAAATATTGAGGATTATGACAGCTACAACATCTGGTTGTAAATAAAGCCAGAATAGACAGAGGTGAGCATGTTGCAAATGACTTCTAACTTTGACTCATTTTTTTCCTTTGATTTTCTATAAATTGTCCCCTTTTCAAGTAGTAGGAACAACAAAACTAAGCTGTTGTGGTGAGCTCTGTCTCAGCTGCCGCAACATCCATACCATGTTGTTTTCATTCCTTTGCCTTTCCAGTTTCTCCCTATTTAATGTAGCAACCTCATATAGTCCGGGAGCTCAGAGCTGTGTCTGCCCCTGAGTCTGCCCTTTGAATTATGAAGCATTCTCTTATAGTGGAAGGGTGCCTCAATCCAAGGTCTCTCTCAGTGGGAGGCTGATCCAGAGCTAATAGAATCAAATGGGAAAGAAGTGTGAGCAAGGATATTTCCATTCATATAGTTTTTTGTGAAACATTTTTACACAGATACTGACTTCCTTTTATCATACGCCACTGTAGCAATGGGGGATTGGCAACAACCTATAAAACCAAAAGAAAAATAAAAAATGTGGACATTAAACAAATATAATTTTTATATTGGAACAAATAATCAGAAAACAGGGAACTTAGAAAAAACATATGTATCTGCTTCCCTCAGCCCCGTTTCAGTGTTATGCTTTTCCAGCCATCATTTTAAGTGTTATGCTTTTAGGTAGTTTTTGGCACTGTGCCCTATGAAATTTTGAGTTACTCAGGCAACAGTCTTTTGCCTTTTTTCTTGGGGATGCTGTTCCACAATTGAAGCCAGCCAACATTTTGCAAATAAAAAGTTTATGCATCAAAAAGGGCAAACAGTTATTTCACTTGAAAAAATTAATGACAATCATTCTAGTAGGAAAAAAAATGTTTTAAATTTCAGACATTTATTAAATAAATGTAGTTATGTTTAACAAATATGTAACAAATTTAAGAAAACCCACACAAACAAAAAGGCTCTGAGCTTTTAATAAAATTAGTTTCTTATTTTTTGAGCAGCACTAGCTACATTCTTAAAGATCCTAATTTCTTTCAAAACTCATTGAGACAGAAATCCAGTCTTCATATCCAGCTGGAAAACATCTAGTTTACATAGCAAAAAGTTCATTAATAAACAAGGACATTTAAAAAAATGTTACTGTAAGGAGACTCCTCATGATACTGAGGCTAAAGTATCCTTCTATTTCTTTCAAACCAACTGTTTATGCCTGCTGTAGTATCTAAAATAGTCTTCTTCCTTGGGATTTACAGCATTTCATGCATTTGTGGACAGGTTGTATTCCCTCAATTAATATCCTAAGTCTAACTAAGTCTTATATTTTCTTTTCAAGCAATGCAAAAAAGATTTAGTAGTATGGCATAACAATTTTATTTTCATTTCAGTTTCTTCTTTTGTCCACATGGCTTTTATTTAAAGGAAAAAAAATGCCCCAAAGTAGAAAATTCTATAAAAATGGCTGCAGACAATGGTTTTGCTGTATTGTTTGAATCCATGACTGCATATAGGATAAAGTGTGTAATACTTTAAATTATTAGTAGCCTATTAAATAAAAAAAACACAATACTTCACTCAGTTTCACAGATAAGTTAGAGCCATGTATAACTCACACTGCTGCTTTCAATGCTTCTTCAAAAGTAGACAGAAGTACTTTCTTGCTTATTTTGAAGATAAGTATATGTTTGTGCCTTAGGATTTAAAGTTAGCCAAAACCCTCTCCCAAAGGTTTATCCTCTCTTGGTTAAGCTTTTCCTTGTTGATGTGCCTAAAAATAACTGGAAGCAAGAGCCCATCCTCCAAGGGTTGCCAATATGCAGGGATACATCCAATTCCAATTTTGGCACTTAAATGAAATGTAGGCAGCCATGATAACTGTAGTTTTTAGCATGCACACAATTAGTGATTCATTTTAGGTTGCACAGACTTACTGAGCTTGCTCAGTAGGGCTGTCCTCTGCTCTGGCACAGGTATTACATAAGGACAAATAAGTTTTGAATTTTAGTCATTGGAGAAACACAACTAGCCAGTAAATAGAAGAAGCAGGTGAGCCCTCTCAAGTTTTAGCCCAGTAACCTAATGGTTAGAACACTTGCCCAGGGAGCAGTAGGTCCAGGTTTTGGATTCTCCTTCTCCCCAAAGGCAGCTTAAAGTAGGCTTACCTGCTTCCAGCAAAGTACTCTAACCCCCAGGCAACACTACCAGATATCCTTCCAGCCCTTCTCTTGAAGCTGGCCCACTGGGCACCCAAGAAAGACTTGTGGAGCCAAGAAAAAAAGTGAGGGGCCTTCTCCTCTGCTATATTTCTGGCGGGTATGTTCAAGTTCTATTTCACCACAGGGTGGAATAGATTCCCAAAGTGTGTTTATGTGCTGCAGCACTCTGGATGCCTTGAGATCTTTTCAAGGGTGCCATAGGGTTCCATGCAGGTAATGTACGTTTAGGTGTGCAGACATGATTCACATGATGAACCCAGAGATCTTAAATAGGAATCCATAGCGTTAAAATCATTCTGTCCTGTTGCCATATCTTTCTGAGTTTTTTGCAATAGAAGAATTGCTCTACTTTTTTTCTGTATTTTTGATCTGGCCCATAGCTCCCATAAATGTTTGCACACACTTTGCTCAGAGAGGGACGAATCATACTTAACTTTTCCAGAGTGTGTTCATGCCAAAGGATCCCTGTGTGTTTTTTAAACTATTTCAGTCATGAGAAAATGTTCTTTGAAGTACAGCTACCTTGAGGGTGAGAGAGAATACCTTTGCAGCACCACATACCACACAGTCTGGTGTTCTCTGCACTGCAAGGGCATGCTGCCCAAGCATGTGCTGAGCTAGGCTTTGTTTTCCATGGTTCTTTTGGCCCCTGGATATCCAGGGGTCAAAGAAATGGATGGAAAAAGAAAAACAGTGCAGTGCATGCTTGGGCAGCTTGCACTGCTGGAAAGCGGAGCCAGGCAGCCTGGAGTCGCACCTTAGTTGTCTCTGAAGGTGAACTAGATCCCCATTGAAGAATAGCATTATACATCGTCATCACAAGTGAGGTCAGTTCTTCCGTGTGTCTGGTCATGTTGGCTTGGTAAAAGAAAAACTAAATCAGAGATGTCTTAGTGGTCAATTTAGGCTGGAAGTTAGGTCTTTTACCATCAGAGAAGTGACATTATGGACAGCCTTCCAATAAGCTTTTTTTTGCCTCTATAGCTCATAAGTAGTTTTAGATGCAACATGATCAGATTGGGAAAGAGATCAAGTGACATGCTACCTACAGTAGCTATGAACTGGACTCAGTGACCCAGGAGATTTTCCCTTCTTGCATTATTTTGTGGAAATGGTTAAGCAAAAACATTACAGCAAACTTGTGTTTGTGATGTGTACCATAGGCTCCTTAATATCTATGGAGAATTTATGAAGAGCTCAGGCCCCTGGCAATCTTTGTTTCTAACAGCCAAAAGGTAATGTTCAGATTAAAGCACGATACAAATGAGCTATAAAGATAATCTACACTTATGACATAACATCTTTGAGGCTGGAACACCACTTTTACAACTTGTTTTTGGGTGATAAATTGTTTGAATGTGTGGCATGTTACAATTTATTGCTTCATTAATCATACTTTAAATGTAAGTGCGTCTTCCATGGGCCTCAGGTTCCAAAAGCTCTTTAAAAAGTCATCATATATCCAACTGCAGACATCTCAGTTTATCCACTTGAGATTCACCTGCCAATACAGGAGATTGCTTATTAAGATGCATTCTGGCAAATTCTCACAGGGCATTCATTCCTTTGCAGATGTCAGTGAGGCATTGAATGTGACAGTCTCACCAGGACCAACAGTGCAATACTTAGAGGGAGACAATGCTACCCTTTATTGTCATGTTTCTCAAAAGAGGAGGAAAGACAACTTACTGGCTGTCCGATGGGTTTTTGCCCACTCACCTACACAGGAGCATCTGATGATCAAAATGACTAAATTTGGGGTTGTCCAGTACTATGGAAATTATACTTACCACTTCCACAAGAAAAGACTTCGCCTTCTCAAAGAAAGACATGGAACAATGTACAAATTCCTCATTCTGAATCTCCAGCAAACAGATCAAGGACACTATATATGCAAAGTCCAGGAAATTGGCAAACATAAGAATAAATGGACGGCATGGTCAAATGGCACAGCAGCCACTGAAGTAAAAGGTGAGGATACATCTAATGTCACCAATCCTATTCCTAACTTCTCTTGCTCATGATCATTAGTTGTTGATTTTCTTTTCATACAAAATGAATCCAGATGATGTTCAAATTCAGTTTTTAAAGTTATTTTTCAAAAATCACACGAAAATAAGTTTGGTTGACTTCTCAAATAATTATAGCATTTCACAGCCTGAATGTTCCAGTCAGCACACAATAAGCAAGATTTGTACAAATGTAAAAAGTAGGTTTCTATTCTATTCCATTTCTTTGCTTTTCATCCAAAGCTGTGGTAGCCAATAGCACTTTGCACTAAGTCAGCTAAAGGTCTCAAAGATTTTTTTGGAAGAAAGCTAAGATTGTTACTATTAAAATACAGAGAAATTTAGGCAAAAACCAGTTATGAGAGTGCTGTAGGCAATGCCTAATCCAGGAATAGGAATCTGCTCCCTTGTGTCCCAGTTTTACCTCTAAGGATTTCTTGAAAATAGAATTTTCTCCCATGTATATATATGTGCCTGTCTAGTACAAAGGCTACTGCCCATGCACAGTATGTGCACATATGTTCACATGTCCACCCTGCATGGGTAATAGAAGGTAACAAAATTGCAAACTGTGTAAATGCCAAAAATGCTACATATGGGCTGGAAAATTGCTATCTGGATGCATGAAGGGTAACAGAATTATGCCCAGTTCACTGGGGATAGATAAGAAGGAGTGAGCTCAAACTACAAGAAGGGAAGTCAAAGCTAGATATTAAAAAACTTACTAATTTTAAGCAACAGGCTACATAGGGAGGTTGTGGGATGGCCATCTGAGACAGGGAGCCATCTCAGGGCCAGGTCTCAATGTCGATCTGCTCACCTGTCTAGGGCAGTCTGCCCTGTCTTTCCTGCCACAATGTGGTGTAATAAACTCGATGTTGAATGCAGGAGGTGGGGAATTTAATGCCCTGATGCCCAGGGTGTTATAAATGGCTCCAACCTTCTCTATAACATGTCCCATGCCTCACAGATCGTATCATAAGTTGGTAAATGCACCAGCCCAAGGCCAGGCCAAGCTCTGCCCATTGTAGGGCCTTAACACTCTGCCCTTCACAGGATCTCTTTCATACCAGCCCCTCTGACAGAGCCTCTTTCAATCTGCCCACTGTCACTGGGCCTCACTCATACTGCCCCGCACTGGGCCACACTGAACCCGCCCTACTCTGCGACTGTACACAGCCCTTTGTGTTTTCTTACTTATGCTCCAGCCAGCCCGCATGCAGGCCATCAGGCTGCCCTCACACAGACCCTACTCTATGTGGCCACTGGCCTTATGCCTCCCACTGGGCTGAACTCAGCCACTGGCCCCTTTCTGGGCCATTCTCTTAAGTTTACATTCTTATGGGGGTTGGCCCATGTGCTGCCCTTCAGGCCACCTCTGCAGCCCTACTCAACACACCCCTTAGTGCAGCCCTTCAGATCGCCCTTGCAACTCTTCTCTACACCCTCATACGCCGTCCTTCAGGCCGCCACCGCACACCCTACTCTGTGCAGGCCTCCATACTTCTGCCCCCTCACTAGGGACGCTCCCTCTCTCTTCCCTCTCTCTGGGGCCTCCAGGTTCTTACACCGCTTGGGTTTCAGGTGTCTGTAGTTGTGGCTGGCCCCCATGCCTGTCCCTGCTCTAAATTATTCACTGAGTAGTGGAAGCTGGGGTTATAAGCTCCTACCTGCCTCCCACTGGGGAAGCAGCTGGGCTGGCGTTTCTGGGGAACGGCCCTGACATGGGTAGTCCCAGCAGACCATCCTTCTCCAGCAGAGTGTCGTTTTTGGTCATGCTCCAGGACCAGAAGCCTCCTGCCATCTCCAGAGCTCCTGCCCTAACCTCCAAGGGTGTTGTGAGCAGTCGCTCAGCCA
>JAGPOW010002742.1:33837051-33849195 GCA_030014935.1 Caiman crocodilus
CAGCAGACTACTAGCTCAGTCCTCAAGGCCTGAGCTAAAATGGAAGCTGCTCAGCCTTCTCCTCCAATCCTTTTGTCCTCCTGCGGTCACCTGACAACCTCATTAGGTCTGACCTGGACCTGTTGCCTGCCTGCTGCCTGCTCTCAGTCTATTGAAGTGGCAGGCACAAAAGGTGCTCTGCCATACCATCACTGAAGGTTTTAAAGAGTCATTTAGATAAATACCTGACATAAATGATTTGGGTACAAGTGATTATGCATTGGGACAGGGAAATGAACTGCATGATTTTCTAGGTACCTGCCAGCCCTATTTCCTATGAGTGCCTGGGTGACCTATAGGTTTGGCAGTTCTGACAGATCATCCACAGAAAAATGGATTGGAATAGAATTTGGGTTCAGGTTATGGAGATTTTTTTTGAATTATCAATGCTTGATTTACCACCGTGCTAGTATATTTTTAATGAGGAAGTTATGCCAAATACTTAGGAAATCATACACTAGTATTGCATCAGTGGAGCTCCGCTGACTTCACATTTCCTCTTGATTTATACTGTATCAGCCCCAAAGGTTTTATTTAGCTTATATCTTGACACAGGCCTTAAAGCAAGTTTCCCAGTGTGCTAAACTTTGTTGATCCAATTAAGAAACGCAAAACTCTAAAGCTCTTGGTCCCTCTTGGACCCAGAGGAGCACTTTCAGCTTCCTCTGTGCAAAATGAGGTTTATTTTTGCCATAAGGGGACTTGTATCATCTTTAATTTTCCCTCAACCTGAAGAAGGGTGTGTGCGCCCAAAAGCTTGCAGAGAAAGATATTTTTCTGTGATTTCTTAACTGGTCTAGTAAAAGGTATCATCTCTGAACCAAGAGTTTTAAGCATGGCACCACAGCATCATTGCCATATGGCGATGTGTAGATGCACCCAGCAGGGAGACAAATGAAAAAGGAAAAGATGATCTTTACAAATCTGTAATCCCTCCCAATAACTTATAGATTTCAGAAGCTTTTGCATTACTAACATGAGAACAAAGATGTGAAAAAAATACATGATCAAAATAAGCAGCAGCTGCATTTCACCCCACAACATTTAGATCTGTCTTGATTGAATCATAGGATTAGAGTAATGCAATTAGCTGAAGTTCTTAGCAGCTATGGAAGACACGCCACAGTTGAAGTTTGGTTTGGATCAGTAGCAAAGAGTATTTAACCTAAACCATCTAATAGTCTGTAAAATCTGGCTGGAAAGTCTCAAATTGCATAAGAGTTTTCCCATGCTCCTTCTTTGCATTCAGACAGAAGACCTTTTTGTAGAGAGAGACTGGTCTAAAATCTGAGATCCTGGCAGCATTCATGCATTGTGGGGAATATTCAGATACAATTTTGAATCTGAACTTTACCCTGGGCTATGTCTAGGCACCCTAAATCTTAATTCCCCCAGATTATGGAGAATTCAAAACAAGATCTCAATTTCTCTCTAAACTATATCCAGATATCTCAGTGTTCTGGTATTTCTGCTTCAGAACCTGGTCAAAATCTGAAAGAAGGTGCACATGATGCAAAAGGGGAATGCCAGGGGGAAAGATTGTTGCCTTTCCACAAGCCAGAGAAAAAACTCACGCTTGATTTGGGATAAGGACATGTGCTTTATTTTACCCCTATTTTATATATGCATAAATGGAGGCACCTGGAGGTGAAATGAATTATCTGGGGGGTTACCTGGTGAGTCAGTGGTAGAACCAGGAAGAAAACTCAGGTGTCTGACTGCCAGCCCAGGGTCTGTTTATTAGGCTGCGCTGCTCTCACAGAAAAGACCCCAAGAAGTAGGGCTTCAAAGAAAATTCTCACTGTCTCAGTCCTGAATTTGGGATATGTGGAGTGGGAGTAGATCTTATTTTTTCATAGCAGCCTTGACTATGAAATGGAGCCTGTGTTAATATGCCCTGACTGCAATAAGGTGGTAACTGAGGGGCTGTTCTGATACCAGAATTGTGGGACAAAGGCAATGGTACGTCTAGTCACTAGGACCACTGGGATAGATTATCAGGATTGAATGTCTAAGACTCTAGAGATATACAGTTCATCAGGGATTTGAGCAGAAAGTAGGCACCAGGGCTGTGCTTGGCCAGTAGGAAAGTAGGTGAATGTGAATAGCTCTAGGAATCAGAATTTGTGGCAGAGGTGATACCTTTTATTATACCAACTAGCTATTTGCAAAAAAAATCTTTATTTGCAAGCTTTGGGTGCACTGACCCTTCTTCAGGCATTGGTGAATGCGAAGATTGTAAAATATATCCCAGGTGAACATGAAAATTCATATTTCACAGGAGAACTGAAGGTGTTATAAGATCTCCTATAAAAATCAGAGCAGTCTTTTTTGCCTCAAAGTTGTCTGGTGACAAGTGGATGTAGAATTATGTTTCCTTCTGGTTATGATGTTTTATATTTTGCAGGAGAATGGGAAGATACAATGCTCTCTTAGGCAAAAAATTTCTCTTGTGTTGAGGTGTCACAGAGCTCTGAGACAGTACAAATTTAGCTTGAACAAAAAGCAGGAGCAAGGTGTTAGCTTTTAGGTTTCCAGGTGGTAGATTTTGCTTCTTTCTGAAACCTTGCTCCTGCTTTTGTTCAAGCTAGGTAAATTTGCATTTTTGTTTGAGCTAAATTTGCTGCAGCCTTCCCCACAATTGACTGAGCATCTGCTGCCCAGCACATGTCCTAACAGCTTCCCCACACTGCCTGCTGCGTGGAGTGGCATAGCAGGGGCAGGAGGAGGAGGAGTTGCTTGAGGCAGGGGTTGTTCAGCGGTACCTGGTTGGCTGCAGCTGCACTAACAGCAGCCCCATTGGGAAGTTGTGCACTCTAGCCAGGGCTGGGGGTAGATGTAGGTGAGAGCGTGGCATGTGCTGCCTCGGGCCAGAGCGGGTGGAACTGGCCCGCATGCTGAGCTCTGTGGGGCCAGTCACGGGTGAGATACAAACAGTCAGTGGGTGCCTAACCATAGGCTGCATCCACTCATTTGGTGGGCTGGATCTGGCCCGTGGGCTATATTTTGCCCACTTCTATCCTAGACCAAACTACTTTGTCCTATCAGCTTAGCCTAGACAATCTGCTCTTGCCACCCCAGTGCCCCTGCCTCATCCAATTGTGCTTCTTCCCCCTACCTTCGTCACGATTTAGCCACCTTGATGCCTAAATACTTTTAGTGCCTACATACTGTCACATGTTCTTCCTAAGTATCACAGGTTATTCATTGCTTTTTCTAGCCTCTCAGGGCTGGACTCGGGGTCAGGCAAACTAAAAACACTGCACCCTTGGTTTTTGGGAAAGTACTGATTAATTCACAGCTGTAGGAGGCAGGGGGTTGCTGCATGAGGCTCAGCCTACTTTTCTGCCCACAAGGAGGGGAGTGTAGGAGAGGGCAAGGGTTGCAGCAATATGGGTTGCATGACTGAGCAAGGGAATAAACTCAGCTCAAAACCAGCATTTTATATAGTTTTACTTTTTCCAATAAATGCCCATTAGGTCTAAGTTGTCTTGCATCCTGTGTCACTGAAAAAGTGGGTCGTGAAATGGGTTTGGTAGGAGAAATAAGCTGTTTTGGGAATCACTTTGGGCATTTTTACATGTGCTTCAGGGTGCTGGGTGGAGGGAGGGTGTTTTAGCACTCCAAGAGCTGTTCTAACGAAATGCCCGCAGTGTTTCGTGTATCTGTGTCCCTGCACTTCAAAATGGTGGCAGGGGCACTTTGACTAAAGCTTGTCAAACAAATTTTAGTTAAAATATCCAGCCACCATTTTGAAGCATGGGGACATGGATACACATGACTTGAAGGCAGCTGGAGTGCACTAACTAGCATGCACTAACCACAGCATGTCGAAGCAGCCTCCCTTCACGTCTGCAGGCACCCTTTATGGTGAGGGTTTCATGAGTGCAAGGCATGAGTGGGAGAGGGCATGAAGAAGGTTTTGGGAGAACTGGATCAGAAAGGAACAGGGATGAGTATATGAGAAGAACAAGGGCTAAGTGGAGTTGAGAAAAAACTGTTAAATTGAAGGTGTATGTTAAGTGGGGCGTGGGGTGATTCAGAGTTCTGCAAAGTATAATCAAGAATTTATATAAATCCTGAAGAATAAGAGCAAGCCTCTAGAAAGAAGCAGCAAGTTAAGTGCAGGAATATTTTTGTCCTTTGTGTGGCCTGTTGCCAAGCAGTTCACACAAGCCCCATAAAAACAGTCCAGCAATTAAAAAAAAAGTTTATTTCACACAGCGAACAGTGGTATTTCCTGGATGCTCACAGTGGTAGGCACACATATGGATTCAGCTATCATTCAGGTTTGCAGGAGCAATGTGGTCCAGACAGCTGGCAGCAGAACACAGGGCACATTCCCTACCTGCTTCTCCTCCTCTTCCCTTCACACACAAACTGGCACACTTTGCTCTGGCCCTCCCAGTTCCACCTCTAGGAACTAAACAGCCTATTTCACCAATGTCGTCTATATAACCGATGTCCATAACTCTTGAGCACAGGACTTTATAAGTCCTGACAAGTTACATAGTTGGCTTTTTTTCCTTGTAAAATGCTATGCTGTGTTTTTATGGCGTCACAGATGAGGTCTGCAACAAACAAACCTGAAGTTGATAGCTGTCACTTTGCTCTTAATAGATACAATTTAGGTTCTGGATCAGTTTAATTCATTCTTCCTAGGGATGCACTGATAGAGACTGATAGCCAGTATTTAAGGAGGCATATCGGCCAATAGTGATCTGATTTCCAATACAGCTGCCTCCAGCTGGTAAGTTTGGTGTGGTGGAAGAGGAGGGCAGAGGGAAAGGGCATGGGGGGGCAGATCAATGCCCCCCCATGGTGAGGAAGAAAGCAGAGGCAGGGGCAGACACTGCCCAGGTGGGGCAGGAGGGGCTGGGGCCACAGCTCATGTGGGAGGATGCAGCTCCCGCCACTGTTTCACCCCGGGAGGGCACAGAGGGGCACGTGCCCCCCAGATCTGTGCAGAGCAGGGCAGGCTGCAGCCAGGGCTACGTGAGGCTCTTCTCAGTGGGGGCTGATGTCACTGGAAGGATGCTGCATGTACCCCAAATTTCACCACCACTGCTCCCAGTGCCGCCACTGCCAGGCTCCTGGAGCAGCCCGGGCACACAAATGCTATCAGTACCAATCTTATAGGAGTTTGTAGCTCTTTGTCATTCAGTTGACCTACAGCTTTCTTGTGTATGTTGATTAGCAGTGCTACACTCATCAAAGATGATATTTAAAATGGAACTAAGTTACAGAGTCAACAAACTTGAGATGAATGGAGGAGTTCACATCATCCCATGATTTTGTTTCAAAACTAGAGGTGAACAGATACATTGGTCTGTTATTGGATTGGTACCGATATAAAGAAAATTTGCTGTATTGCATTTTGGCCTGATGGGGCCGATAATTTGGCCAATAAACGCTTGTGCTGCATGCAGTTGCAGCACAGCATGGAGCAGAGTCGACAGTGTGGAGAGCCGCCTTCAGCTGGTAAGTCAGAAGGGGAGGGGGAAGGGAAGAGGTTTGGGGGCACATCAACAGGCCTGTGATAAGGGAGGGAGGAGGCAGGGGCAGGTACTGCCCAAGGGGGTGGGGGCATGGTGCAACTCACGGTGGGGGCAGCTCCTGCTGCTGCTTGCACCCTGAGAAAGCAGGGGGGGCGTGCCCCTTGGATCTGCACAAGGTGGGGGAATTGATTGGAGCTAGCGCTGCATGGGGATCTCGCTGGGAGCTGGGCTTGGAGTAGGCATCAGTGGCACTAGGAGGGGATGCAGCCACCCCAGATTTCACCGCATTTACTTTCCCAGCTACATGCCACTAGGTGCAGCCCGGCTCCATGTCTTGCCTCCACCCATGTCCTAGGAAGAGCTGAGGCTGCTCCAGACTGGTTGCAATAGCAGAATTGGGAGTGGAGCTGCGTCAAAATTCGCTGCAGCCCTGTCCCAGTGCCCACTTTGAGCCCACCCCCACCAAGAACAGCCTCACACAGTGCCATCTCCAGCCCACCCACCTACCCTGTGCAGATCTGGGGGACACCCCCTCCACCTTCCCAGGATACAAGCAGCGGTGGGAGCTGCCTCCCACATCAGCTGTGCCTCCATCCCACCCGCACTACACTGGGCAACACCTGCCTCTGCCCCATCCCTCCACTGCAGAGCCGTTGATATGTCCCCACATGCCCCTTCCCTCTCCCTTCCCCTTCCATCACAACAGACTTACCACCTGGAGGCAGCTGTACTGGATATTGGATCAGAATTGGCTGATATGCCTCCTTAAATATCGGCTATTTGTACTGCCCCCCAAAATCTTCTATCAGTGCACTCCTATTCAAAAGAACTTCTTGTCTAGTGACCTTATTAATTATTTTGCATGTTTTTACCGTGTCCCTTCTTCAACTGCTTTCCAAGATACAGGTTCTCAAATCTTTGAAAGTCATCGGTTTCCCTTTCTTGAATCCTCTTCCAATTTTCCAATATTCTCTTGGAAGTTCAGGGACTAGCATCCTGCACAGTGTTCCAGATCAGGCTGTATCATTGATTTACAAGAAAAACAAGGTAAAAAACTATTATTATACCAGAATTCCACCAGTGGAATTATAATATTCTCCAACCCGTTCATTATGCATCCTGAAATAGTGAACAGGATGTGGTTTCTCTACCCATAATAGGAAAGAGGATAATGGGACTATAGCTATATGGAGCAAAGATGGGCTTCATCCTATTCCTTGTAAGTGCTAGAGTTAAGAAATATTTTCCTTTCCAGAAAGTCGGGGGGGGGGGTGGAATTTGAGTAGTGACTCTCTTTTCTTAGAAGGAGGCTGCAGTTCCAGGCTAGTTTTTAATAACCATTGAGAAATGTGTTTTGCCTCCAAGCTTTTCAGATGGGCAGGATGATAAGGCATAGGGGGAACTTTGCCTTTCCTAAGCCAGCCAATGGAATTTATAGCATAACACAGAATTTTCTTTTCTTAGACTTCCTAGCATATAGAATTGGTCAAAATCTGTGATATAATCTTTTTTGACAGAGAATGCAGTTCTGTTGAAAATCAAAATGCTTTACTTTTGCCAGAGTTTTGAGGAAAAGAAGAAACAAAATCTGACTGTCAAACCATCCCATTTCAACGTGTTCTGGAAAGAAAATGTTTTAAAATATCCGTTTAATTTTTTTGACCATTTTGTATGCTACAACATTACAAAAATAAACACTAGGCTGAAACAGCACATTTTGAGCAATCCAAAACAAATGTTCAGTGACCTTTTGAAGTGTCTGCATTTTATTATGATTTAGAATGAAGCCAAATTTGAAATCCATCATCAGATGGAATGTGCATCATCTGCATAACCCTAGTGACATGTTTTCTTAATTGAAAAGGGAAACAGAGGACCAGATCCTATACCATTATTAGACAAATGCACTTAGGTATCTAAGTGCGATCCTGTTTCACCCTGCTTGAGTCCCTGAAAAATTCAGTCAGTCAGTCAGTTCTGAGACTGCACCGACCATTGAAGCACCTTTGACGCAGCAATAACTTTCCTCTATTCTTCCCGGTCTTTTGCAATCCTTGTACAATCAGTCAATTTTAATCCTGTCCAGTCTTTGATGTTGATGGTCAAGCTTATCATAGGTTTTCCTCTGCTTCTTCATCTATTCACAGCACCCTGAAGGATGGTATTGGTAAGGGTGCCAGGCCTTCCTTTTACATATCCAAACCACTGCATCTTTCTTCTTCTTATGATTTCAAATAATTTGCCAACTTCTTGTCTGATTTGATCTTTCACAGATTAATTTATTCTGTGTGCAGTATAGGATATGTGTAGAAGTCTACTGAAGCACCACATTGCAAAGGTCTCAATTTGCTTTTCCACTGCCCTGGTAAGTGTCCAGGTCTCGCAGCCAGAGAGAGTTGTTGAAGTGACAACGGCATATACAGGTTTCCCTCTCTTTATGCAGGTTCTGTATGTGTGAATTTGCTCTTATGCAGTGACCCTTTTTATTAGGGCTGTGTGAAATTTTGCTGGCTGCTTCATTTCAACACTGTTTCAACTCGTTTTGAGCTCAAAACAGAAAAATTGAAATTAAACAAAAGGCTTCAAAACAACCTCAAAATGAAATCAGGACAGTTGAAACGTTTTGAGTTTTGAAGCTCAGCTTGCTTGCAGCTAAAGAGAAACTAAAGGGGGGGAAGGGAAGGAGGGGGTAAGGACTATTCTGATATTGACTGTGTAGCTGGCCAGTGACTGTGATCCTTCCCTGAGTCGCTTCCAATCCCAGTGCTGTGGGGGAGGGATGGAAAAACAGCATAAAACGCATTATTTGAACTGAGCTTTCTCTGTGCCTTCACACTTACAAGTGACACAAGTTTTGCGCTGAACAGTTTGAGGTGCAGTTTCCCAGAAACCCCTGCACCTATCTCCTTGAAGCTTGGCAGGCTTCATGGCCTCATCAGGGGCTACCATCCCTGCAGTTTTCAACCCACTGCGCCTTAACACACGCACAAAGTCACATGTCACAAATTTTGCTTGTCAACAGCTTGAGGTGCAGTTTCCCAGAAACCCCTGCACCTATCTCCTTGAAAGCTGGCAAACTTTGTGGCCTCCCTTCAGTTTTCACCCTGCTGTGCCTTAACACACGCATGACATGGGTTTTGCTTTCAACACTTTGAGGTACAGTTTCCCAGAAACCCCTACACCTATCCGCTTGAAACTTGGCAGACTTCATGGCTTCAGAAGGGGCTACCATCTCTGCAAGTTTCATCTGAATCAGACAAGAAATTACAATGTTAAAGGCAGTTTTTTGCTCCTGGACATCCTTGCCACTAGGGCTCGGGGGCCAACTTCAGGCTAGCCCCAGAGCCCTGGGGCTGGGAGCATCCCTTGCCCCAGGGCTAGGCTGGTCCTATGCCTGGCCTACCACTAGGGCCTTAAGAACCACTGTGGTTACTGCTGGCCAATGCATCCTCCAGGACAGGCCAGAGGCCAGCTGCAGCACCCTGCCTGCACCCTGACACTACTCCTTGGGACCATAGTGCCACACAGCTGCCAGGCCACACCCTCCAGCTCCACAGGCTGCGGCAGGTACCTACCAGGGGTGGCAGCATCCAGGGCCACCTGCAACCAGTTTCTGGCCACTGGATCCATCTCCAGCTGGCCTCAGGCTACCTGTACTAGCCTGCTCGGACCCTGGAGCAATTGCCTGGCACTACTTCACTGCACATCTGCCAGTCCCATGCCTTGCCCCTGCACCAGGCTCCAAAGGAAATATGTCTAGTTTACAAATGGACCTTCTGGCTTGCGTGTCCTTACACAGCTGTTACTCTTTTTGCAGACGGTTAAACTCAGGCACAGAGAACTGATTAAGTTCTCCAAGTTTTGCAGTCAAGCCAAAAGCACAGTCCAGGAGTCTTGGTTCTTAGGGCCATGTCCCACCCACCACAGTCTAAGAAGTAAGAATAAAATCTAACCACCTTGGCTCTCAAAATATTATTAAAAAATTAAGACTGTACTCATAGAATCAGGAATGACATCTAAACACCTTGTGTATGATTGCTGCCCTAACTGCTAGGTTATATTCCCTTCTTAGGGGCAGGTCAGAAACCCACATCTTAGTTTCAAGACCCACCTTTGACCATCAGGTTCTCTGCACTCAAAGGCAGCTGGTCCACTTAAACAGAATTTCTCCTGCTTTGATGGGTAAAAATATTTTGGAGGCATGAAGGACTTGTTGGGGTAGAAGCGGAAGTCATTTGCTCCAAAATCTGGACGTTATTTGCTTAAAGACAGAAAGGTTTTCAACAGTTGTTTTTGCTTTTTGACAGCCTTATTGGGAAATGCTTTACCCTAAGCTCCAGCGCAGAGATGGCAATCTCACCTTGTGCCACAGCCTGGATCCAGACTGTAAGGCTCTTTGTAAGGACAGGGTGCTCTGGTCCAGGGTATGTGGTGGTGGCAGCTTGGGGCACGTGGCAGTGGCAGTGACGAAGCTGCTGTAGGACTACCGGGGCCATAGCTTGATATCCTGTCACCAGTCACCATGTCTACCAGGGCTCAAGCCCCTAGATTCTGTGGCAAGCCACTTCCCTGGCCATGCCCACCAAACTTCTGATTGTCCAGTGGGCTGGATGGAGCAGCTCAGCTCCGTAGGCCGGATCCAGCCCACAGGGTCTGTGTTTCACACCCTGTTCTTGCAGATTCTTTTGCTTTCAACTGGCCCTGTATCATTGCTTCCATTAGAATTATATTCAACATAGTCTTGAAGTGATGTTATAGCCATGATAGTCCAGGAAATATGTGAAAAGCAAGAGTTTTTTGGGGGTGATATCTTTTATTGGACCTACTTTATGTTTGGGATAGATTTAGACAAGTTTTTGGGTATCACAATATCCTCCTTCAGGACTTATTCAACCTTCCTGTGTTTACACTGAGAGCTTTACTGGACCACACAAGTGGAGCTCAAATACTTTATTTACTAAAGAGTTGTTCATTTGGTTTTAGGGAAGAAATGATTTCATAACCTGCAACACATAATTTCACACCTCACACTGAATCCTTATGCACAGACTTGGTTTATGTGGCATGTAATCCCTTTAGGTTTAATTATTACTGTCATAGTTATAAGGCTAGCTGCCCCTCTGACCTTGTGAGTCTTCTTTTTCTCATGTTGAGTTTTTGATCTTTTTTTCCCAAAGGCCTATTTGTGAACTTTGCTACAAGGGATCTGAGCCAGAGTATTGTAACTGAATGCTTTTTGCCTTGTCTCTGAAGTTATCAGGATACATTGTCTTCTCAGCCTTTTTGGTGTGTTTTCTCTCAAACTCAAGAAATACTTCCACCAAACAAAATGGCCTGTACAGATACAGTGTTCATAAGTTATAGACTTTTCTGCATCCATTGCAACTGCATGCATTAGATTGGTGCCAGGTAATTTAAAGTGTCAAAGTTTCCCATGAAACTGAAATTCAGGACAGATTCCTGGAAAACCCCACTTAATACCTCTTTCCAACTAGACTTTGAACCACTGATGACTACTCATTGGGCACATGTACATGAGACACTACATCTCCGTAACAATGGCTACTGCACAGTAGAGTTGGAAACGACTCATGCGCTACTGGGACTGTGCAGTAACACCAGCTACTGCACAGTTATTTAGTATTTAATCAGTGACAACTGTGCAGTCGTGGGCACGTGTAGACACATCCATTGAGTATAATGATCCTATCAGATACATATACACCTTAGAGTACTTTCATATAGTTTGTATTTCCTTAGCTTGTTAATGGGAATATCATGGGGAACAGTGTCAAAAGCCTTGCTAAAGTTAAGGTTTTTCATTTCCACTGCTCTCCTTCCCAGCCCCAGAGCCTGTCATTTTATCATAGAAGGAAATCAGGTTGGTCAGACATGACTTCTCTTGGTGAATCTGTTCCGGCTGTTCCTGATCACCTTGTTCTCCTCTAAGTGCTTCACAGTAGATTCTTTAAGAACTTGCTCCATGATCTCTCCAGGAATTGAGGTCAGATTGACTGGTCTGTAACTCTCCAGATTCTCCTCCTTCCCTTTTTTAAAGATGGGCACTCTATGTACCCTTTCCCAATCATCTAGGAACTCACCTAACCTCCAAGAATTCTGAGAAAGGATACCTAATGGTTCAGAAATTACATTAGCCAGTTCTGAACCCTTCTGTACCTTAGCATACATCCCATCCTGCCCTGCTGACTTGAAAGCTTCTAGGTCAAGAGTAGGCAATGTTTTTTGGCCAGAATGCCAAAAAAACCCACAATGTCTATCCTAGAAGGTGCTGGAGTTACGACATACTGGAGCCCAGAGCAGCTGTTTGCAGCCTCCTGGTTGCAACCAGCCCACAGAGCCTGGTCTGCTTGCAGTAAGGCAGCAGCCTCCCAGCTGCCTGCTGGGAGCAGCCTGGGCTCCCTGGCTGACAGCAGCTGGTTAGAGCCTGGGCTGGCATTGGTGTGCCAAGCAAAATGGCCTTGTGTGCCATGGTTGGCTCACATACCAGGGGTTGCTGACCCCTGTTCTAGTTTCTCTAAGTACAGGGCAGTCACATCTTACATGCATTTAACTTGCGCAAATTCAATCAAATGCGGGGGGGGGGGGG
>JAGPOW010002742.1:33849295-33859639 GCA_030014935.1 Caiman crocodilus
CCCAGAGCTGTGTGGCCAGCCACTGGGTGGCAGCAGCAGTGTGGTGGTGGCTGGGCAGCATGCAGCCATCTCCACCACCACCCCATGCTGCACCGCTGCTGCTGGCTGCACAGCTCTAAGCATGGCTCCGCAGCGGCGGCGGGGGGTTTTGGAGGCAGAGGCAGTCATCGCTAGCAGCGTGGTGGTGGCCGGGTGGCACGCAGCCATCCCCACCACCACCCCGCACTGCGCCGCTGCCACTGGCCACACAGCTCTAAGCATGGTGCCGCGTGCAAACTCAAGCCTTGCCCCACATCCCACCCTGATTTTCGCCTTACGTGATTTTCACTTTACGCATTGACTTCAGCACCTAACCCCCACATAAGATGCAACTGACCTGGAATTCTTAACCTGTTTACTACTATCCTAAAGCTGTTTGTCTCCTTCCCTATCTTGGCTGCCAACTGCAGTCTTCATCTGGTAGCTGCTTCTATTTGTGAAGACATTAAATACTGCAGGCTTCTCTGAATCATCCATGGTTAGATTGGTTTCTGTATTCTGTAAGATATCTATGGTTTCTCTGGTCTTCCTCTTACTTTTGACATACTTGTAGAATCCCTTTTTATTGTCTTTTATGTTGTTTGCCAGCTGCATCTCAAATTGTGCCTTGGTCTTCCTAATTTTCTCTTCATTTTCTCTCGTTCTTTCTTCATCCCATGCAATACTCTATCTTCTTCCCTAGCACTATGACCAAGTTTCCAGTTTTTGCATGAGTTTCTTTTTGACTTTCAGCTTATTGAAACAGCTGTGGTCTAGTCAGGCTGGTCTCCTGTTACACTTCCCATTCATCCATTTCATCAGGATAACTTGCTCCTGCACCCTTAAAAGGGCCTGCTTAAAATACAGCCAGCTCTCCTGGAATCCTTGGCTATTTGATTCTTCTGTGGGATCTTACAAGGACAATAGCTGCTTAAGGACTTCATTTATAGTTAATGACTTCATATTTTTTTGGAAAAAATGGTGTTCTGAGCTCCCTATCATGGGGTAGGCATTACCCAGATCCCTCTCCAGCTTGACCCACTGTACCTTGCATTTAATATTCATTAGATAAACGGAATAACAGTAATAAGAAATTTTCTGTACCACTGAATGCAAGATCTCAGATTAGAATCCAGGGAATCCTCCTATCCAGAAGATCATTTATCTTCCTGAGACCACACACCTTCAACATTCTGCTTTTTCTCTTGACTACATATATCTCCCTCTTTTGGCTGCCCAGAGGGCCAACTTCATGAGCAGGTGGAAAAAGGACTGGATGATATTAATCTAAGGTTTGGTAGTTAAAATATTTCGCTAGGAAGTGGAATATGCAAGAACAAGCCCCTTCTGGATGAGGCAGGGATGACTAGAAATTGGATTTCCTACTTCCTAAACTATTAGGGGGCTTGCAGATGTTCACTTAAGGGTGCAATGAAATGTAAACCCCGGTCCCAATAATTGCACTTTCTATCATGCCATTCCTGCATGCTGGGGATGACTAAAACCCAGCTGTTTATGTATTTTTAAAAGTCCCAGTGCACAGGGACCCTTGGGAGACAAGAGTTGCTACCTGTAGGAAAACTGAGTGTGCAGTTTGGTTGCACATGCCATTTTGAAAGGTCCCACTGCAGAAGGATACTGGGATCAGATAGCCTTTCCCCAGTACCAGGATGCCTATTTCCTGGAGATAATTAAAATCCATCTGCACATACAGTTTTCAAAGGTTTCAGTAGACAGGGATCCCAGGATCAGGGATGGGATCCATGATCTTAGGGTCCCCGTACACCGTGGCTGTGAGAAAACCACATGTGCACTGGGCTGTACATAGTTTTTAAACGTCCTGGTGGACAGGAGCCCTGGAAACAGGGAACTTCTCTCCAGTACTAGGGTATCGGGGCTTATGTGCTTTGCCTTGTGGAGGTTCTGGAGCAAAGCAGGAAAGACTGCTGGATGAAGGGTTTGCTAATTTTTGGTAGGGAGAGCACCTCTGCTCCCCACCCCTGCTTACATTTTGCAGCCCGTTCCCTTGGCAGCTGATTTTCCTAGTATGGATGCCAACCCCTGTCCCTGACAATCAGCATCAGCACAGATGTACTACATGTTCAAATTATGGCACCATTCCATGAGCACAAGGAATATCTTTGTAGCTGGTTTGCCACTTTATGATGCCATAAATCGGCTACAGGTATATAGACCTGTTACTATTCATGGTCCAATTAACATGTTAATTGCACCTTAAATGTAATGTGTGCCAAGATCCTTAGACTGAAACATGGGAGAGTCCTCCACCTCATTCTAACTCACTTGTCACAGTGCTTGCCTGGCTAACATTTCAGGATTTATTCAACCTTGTGTGCAGGAATACTAAGAAATACTGTTGCACAGCAAACCTGCCTGGCAAGAACACAGGGTTTTACTAAGCATGTTCAACAGACATTTTCTGGCTTGTGTACCACAGGCTTGAATCACAATGTCAGGGCCAAATCACAATGTTAAGAGCCAAAAACTGTAGTTACATGGCTGTGTACCTGCCTGTCAGGTAGGTGGATAAAGTAAAATAGGATGTAGCCCTTGGGGCCATTCACTAGAGAGCTTTTTTTGGAGGCTTGGAGGACTAGCTGATATGTGTTCCACTACCTGGGTTGCAGTTGTGTTAATGACTGCCAGAAAAGAAAAAAAATATGCTGAGAATTCAAGTGAGATCACCTCTACAATGAACTCTTCAAGAACTATGAAAGGGTCACCAACTGGCTCATGGAAAATGGTGTGAAGCTTAAAGCAATGATCCTTGTCCAGGCTATGCTGTGGATTGACCATGGCTAGAAATAAATATGGCCAAATTAAGCAGATAAGCTGTGCTTGGATATGTCCCAGAACACCTGAGCTACCTCATTGGGCAAAACATGTGTTGTCCATCATCCCACCTGTTGATGCTGCAAGACAGTAGGCATGGGGGTCTTAGTCCTGTGTATTCTTGGAATTCCCATGCAGGATCATACCTCTCAAACCCTGGGAACATCTGCTCAGCTTTCCCAGCTTACTGAGATATGTTCTGGAGATTGTGTTTGGGTAAACAGGGATATACTGACTTTCGCTACTTATCCAAATGTGCCTTGGAGATTGCGGCAGACTGATCCCACGCAGGAATTCTGAAGGGTGCACAGGATTGGGCTCCTCAAGCCCCTGCCACCCCTGGGGTGGCTAGAGAATGCAGAAAGCCCTGAGCTGCCCCAGCTCACTTGCCATAAAGCAAATAGATATCTGCTACAATAAAGCAGCACAAAAAAAATATCACTACCATCTGTTGTGGCCACATAATTTGGGTATTTGTGGCATGACAAAAAGTGAGGTCTGTTTGCTTTTGCTTTATGCCACTGTGACAGAGCAGTAAGCCTACCCTGTCATGAAGCACCAAAAGAACAAAGGAAAAAATGAAACCTACCACAGCAGCGAGCCCGGACTGAAGAAAAGCCACGGTCAAGTTCTTGAATGGCAATTAAAACAGTCGGCTGTGAGAGCCAGCAAAGCAGATAATGGGATGCTGCAGATGGGCACACAGCTGATCAGCGCAGGAATTTAAAAGAGCTGATTGAGCAGCCGGCTCTCTTTGGGTGAAGGGAATAGCGTGAAGGAAGGCACATGGAACACAGAGTAATGGTAGCAGCGTGTGACCAACCAAAGGAATTCGGAAGGGTATTCTGAAGAAGTACTTACCTACGGAGCCAGGAAGACAAGGTCATTCTACACCACCTGAGGACATCAGTATACCACCCACAGACCAATGGTCTGGTTAAGAGATTTAATTGGACATTGAAAGCCATGATTAGAAAAAGTATTCAAGGGAACACTAAGAGAACTGTACTTTCCCCCTCCTATGTTTGCAATTTAGGAAATACTACAATCGTCCTTCAGCTATTCCCCATTCTAGTTGATTTATGGGCATAAGTTTAGAGAATCCTTGACATTGTATGTGAGGGTTGGAAGGAGAATGAGCCCATGAGTGATAAGGGTCCTCATCAAATATAGAACTATGAGAGTGTCTAGAGTGGGTGAGACAGACAGCCTGAGGCCATTTAGAGAGAAGTCAGTCCGGTCAGAAACAAAGGTATGGTCAGGGTGCTTAAAGTAGAGAATTACAGGAAGGTGACTTAGTCCTGGTTATGCTACTGGATAATACCAGTAAACTAGTATCCAAATGGCAGGGTGCTTTTAGGATACATAGGAAAATAGGTCCCACAAATTATGAGGTAGTCCAATCCAGGCAGTGGAAGACCAAACAGATCTATTATTTAAATCTGTTAAAAAAAATGGGACGCACACAAAAATTACCTGATGTACCCCAGGGCTGTAGAAGAGGAATGGGCTCCAGAGAGTAAGAACTCCCATGCAGGGGGTAACTCCATCCCTGTTCTTGGGATGCATGTACCCAAAAGGAGGGAGGAAACAACTGGAACAACTGGCAGGAGAATTTAAAGACACATTTGCTGTGGTGCCAGGTTGGGCCAAAGGAATTTGCCACCGGCTTAGAATTAATCCAGGTCAGGTGGTGCAAGAACATTGGAGGAGGCCACCCCAGGCCTTATATGTCCCTGTGCAAAAAGAATTAGAAAAAATGCTACTCTGGGGCATTATAGAGGAATCACAGAGCCCATGGAGAGGCCCCCTTGTTGTAGTGCAAAAACCAGATGGGACCATTCAACTTTGTGTTGATTTTAGGAAAGTGAACACCATCTCCTTGTTCAATACATTCCCAATGCCACACGTGAAAGAACTGTTAGAAAGAATAGGGCAAGCCAAGTTTGTCTCAACTCTAGATTTAACAAAGGGCTACCAGCAAATTCCCCTGGCCCCAGAGGACAAAGTAAAAATCGCATTCAGAACTTCCTGGGGCCTATGCCAGTTCACACACATGCCTTTTGGTTTACACAGGGCACCTGCCTCGTTCCAATGGCCAATGAACAAGATACTGCTAGCTCACTAAGAATATGCTGCAGAGTATATTGATGATATAGCAATTTTTTCAGGGACATAGGAACAACATATCCACCATGTGAAACAGATATTGGAAGAACTAAGACAAAATGCACTAACAGCCAATTTGAAAAATGTGCGGTAGGGCAGACTGAGACCAAATATCTGGGCTTTAAGGTGGGATGCGGCAAAATCTCTTCATTTGCCAATAAAGTAGAGGCCTTCCAGTCTTATTGACAACCACAGACAAAGAAACAGCTACAGGGCTTTCTGGGATTAGAAAATTATTTTTGGAATGTTATACCATGGTTCCCAGAATTGATGGCTCCATTGACAGGCCTATTGTGAGGTAGAGAAGGAAGACAGGTGGAATGAATGCCAGAAACCCAGGCAGCATTCATGAAAAGGAAGTCAGCATTATGCCACGCTCCTGTGCTGTATACCCCTAATTTTAAACAAACATTTTGATTACATGTAGACACCTTGACCATTGCCTTAGCAGCTGTTTTAACCCAGTGACTAGAAAGGGAAGAGTGGCCTATTGCATTTGTGAGCAGGAAGTTATCAAGGGCTGAGACTCAGTATTCAACAGTAGAGAGAGAATGCTTAGCTATAAAATAGGGATTTGAGTTGTTTCATTACTATTTATATGGGAGATTTACTTTGATCATGGACTATATACCCCTTCACTGGCTACAAACACTTAAAACAGAGAATTCCAGACCTGTGCAATGGGCTTTGACCCTACAACCCTTTTGTTTCTCTATAGACCACCAACCCAGATGACTAAACATTGCGGCTGACTTCCAATCAAGGCTGCAAACTGACAAACAATTGAAGATGACTGACATGGAGCAGGCCAATGACAGTGACGGTAAAGATGAAGTTATGACTCCATAGGATGGGTTTTCACTAGGGCAGGAGGTGTGTGACAGGGCAGTAAGCCTACTCTATCACAAAGCACCAAAGGAACAAAGGAGAAAGCTAAACTTACTGTGGTGGTGATCCCAGATGGTAGAAGAGCTGCGCTCAAGTTCCTGGATGGTAATCAAAGCAATCAGCTGTGAGAACTGGCAAAGCAGGGAACGGGACACTGCAGCCAGGCACACAGCTGATCAGTGCAAGAATTTACAAGAGAGCTGACTGAGCAGTCAGCTCTCCTCAGGTGAAGGGAACGGCATGGAGGAAGCCACGTGGGAGCATGGAGCGATGGTATCAGTGAGTGACCAACTAAAGAGAGTCAGGAGTGTATTCTGAAGAAGTTCTTACCCACAGAGCCAGGAAGACTAGGTCATTGGAGCATCCAAACTGGTGAGTTGGAGTCCCGCCCCCACTGGACTTGATTCTGGAGACCTGAAGGAGAGAAAAAAAGAGATCAAGCACAAACATGAGTTTGGGGCATTGGCCCAATATAATTCCACCCTAAAGAATAAGGAAGGATAGGGACAAGCTGTATAACAGTATGGTTGGGACCCATAGGGGGAAGAATGGGGCAAGCAACCAAGAACAAGAAACAGGCTGCCTAGAGGTCAATCAAGGCAATCTAGAGACTGAGATTCCCACACTGGGGACCTAACGAGATTAATAAATATTGAAACACTTGGTGTGGTAAGGACGGGGTATGGGGATGATGGAACCCTGTGAAGAGAAGCCAGCCTTCTAAATTGCAGACTTAACATCAACTTTCTATCGCAAGACTGTGTTCATCTTTGGTTTCTTCCTGTTCCATCTCAGTCATAGCAGGCAAGTTTAAAGGAGACTACCCGGTTCAACGAAACAGGCTGCAATTTTACTTTGATGGCACAGCTAGTCTTCCACAGCTACCTAACCATTTTTATGGTGAGGAAAGGCAATATCTGCTTTCATGCTTCACAGCTAGTTGCAAAATCACTTAAGCCGGTTTATTTCTCTGTAAAATGAAGAACATAATTTCATGCAAAGAATTGTCAGTGCCTTCTCTTGCGCTGCTTAGATAAAAAACAGCTACTGTCTTCAGCCAAATCATTCATTCTTCTGACTTGTGAAGTTGACCTAGTAGCCATTCTTAGCTCTTGATCAACTGTTTTTAAATCCATAGATCTCAAAATGATTAGAAAATATGAGCAAGCATGAATTGCACCATTTCACAGACAACAGATCAGACCCAGAGCTGGTATAAATGGATGTCTATGCTACTAGGACTGTTTATTAGGCCTGTGCAAAGCGGTTAATATTCACTTCGGATTCAGATTTGGCCAGTTCAGGGGACAGTGATTCGATTCGGTAATTTGAATCACTGTCCAGAATCAATTCAGCCAAATCTGATTCAGAGATTCAGCCACTGAACCGAATGAGCCATATTGACCGAATCTCTGGATTGGAAAGACTTCATCCCCCACCCACTTTCCCAGTCCCATCAGTGGCTGCCCTGCCCAGCCCCAGTTCTTAAAAAAAGCCCCAAACTCACCGGCTGCTGCCAGGTGGGGGGCCAATCTCCACTGCCCCACGATGTGGTGAGGGGGCTCTATCATGAGCCCGCATCCCCTACCCGTTCTCCCAGCCCCAGCTCCTGGCTCTTTGAAAAATAACAAAAAAAACAAACCCACTCACTGGCTGCTGCCTGGTGTAGGGGGCAAACCCCACTACCCCATGCTGTGGGGGGGAGGGCTCTGCCAAGAGCCCCCCAACTCCCCGCCCACTCTCCCAGCCCCCCGCCCCATGGCTGCCCCACCCACCCCAGCTCCCGGTTCTTAAAAAAAAAACCCTGGACTCGCTCCTGCCAGGTAGGGCAACAACTGCTGGAAGTACCCTCTGACAAGTGGAATCAGAACTTTTGGCAGAGATGGTATCTTTTATTGGACCAACTAGATAGTTGCAAGAAAATGTCTTTTTTGCAAGCTTTTGGGCACACACACCCTTCCTCAGACATAAGAGAATGCAAAGATTATAAAAGAAGGAAACAAAATTCAGCACCTTGAAACCTGGAATCTGACATCCCTGCTCCAGTCTTTGTTTTGAGTCAAATCTACATGCTCAAGGAGCAGCCTTAACACAAGAGAAATTGCTTGCTCAGGAAAGCCTTCCATCACCCATCCTCCTGTGAAATACGGAACATTGTAACAAGAAAGAAGCATAATTCAACATCCTGCTTGTCATCAGACAACTATGAGGTAAGCAGACTGTTCCAACTTTTATCTGAGTCAAATTTGCATAAAATGAACTTTTCCAATGAGGAGATCGTACACTACCTTTCAGCTCTCCTGAAAAATACAAATTTTCATTTCCACCTGGGAGAAATTTGACAATCTTTGTACTCTCCTATACCTGAGGAAGGGTGCATGTGCCTGAAAGCTTGCAAATAAAGACATTTTTTTGCAACTATCTAGTTGGTCTAATTAAAGATATCACCTTTACCAAGAGTTCTGGTTACATTTGCTTGAGTTCTGATTGCTTTTGCGTATAAACCAACATGGCTACAACCCATATCTCTGTCAAGTGGGTGTGATATTTGTCTGTCTCCAAATGACTGGTGTGAAAAGTTTACAAGCACAGAAGATATAAATCATTCACTGAAAGAGGCAACTGGGAAAAGGACTCAGGGCCTTCTGGCACTTATTCCCATGTTCATTCTGATGGACAACATGAACTCTTGTAGGATTTGCAAGAACAAATGAATTTATTCATCAGGAATGGCACATTCCAGAAGTATTTAGAAAGGACTTCTGGCTGCTCACATTGGCTCAGGTGACTACAGAATCAGTGCTGGAACCTGGCTGTTCCTGCAATGACACAGTGGCACTTACCATAGCTCAGAATGGGCATTTTTGCATGTGTTCTGAGAGCAGGGAGAACGGAGGCCACTTCAATTAGATCAGTTCTGAGAGCTGCCCTAATTAAAGCACCTCAGTGTCTCATGTATCAGCATTCCTGTACTTCAAAATGAGCTTTAGTAAATGAGCTTTAGTTAAAGTGCTCCCACTGCCATTTTGAAGCATGGGGATGCTGATACACAAGACATGGAAGCTGGTTGGAGCATGCTAATTAACTGATTAATCAAGTCTGCTCTGCTGTATGATAATTACAGCATGTTGGAGCAGCCACCCAGCATGGCTACAAGCACCGATAGTTGTTAAAGCAATTTGGTATTAATGTTTTGGAAATGGTTCCTAACTTGGTAAAAACCCAAGTCAATTCCCATGAAATCTCTAAAACATCAATTTCCCATGAAAACTGCCAGTGCTAGATTTCAGCTGTTTACCTCCAGTCTTTTTAGCACTCAAGTTGGTTAACCCCCCAAAATCTTTCATATCTGTAGTTATTAGCTATTAACTATTCTCTTTTTATTTTTAACTGCTGAACCATTTTTGCTCACATTTTCTCAGAATACTTTGTTTTGTGACACAGGCCAGCTTTAGAAAAATCTAGTCCCAAAGACAAAACATATGGACAGTTAAATTAACTGAAAACAGAGGTGTCAAGTATCAAAAGATTTATTTATAACTGTATGCTGCTTGGTGTCTTCTTCCACTAAACATTCATTGATAAGTACCTACCAAATTCACGATTTCATGACTTTCGTGGAAACCATGAATTTGGTAGGTCCCTATGAAAAATCCCAGTCCCTATGAAAAAGCACAGAGACTGCAAAAAAGCAGAAAAATGGCCAGCAAGTGCCAGGAGGTGGGGGGAAAGGAAGCTGCAAGATGGGAAAAGGTGGGAAGTCCTGGTGTCCTGAAGCACGGTGTGGGGGAGCAATAATGGGGAGAGGGGGAAGAGATTTTCCTATCAGAGCTCAGCGGCACACCCCCACACCTCTGATTGGCTAAGGGGCCCTGGAAGTCTTGCCCCTCCCCAGAGATCGACAGATGGACTTCTGAGGCCCCTCGGCCAATCAGAGGTGGGGGGAGCACCACGCTCTGTTACCAAATTTGCCCATTACTTTGGAGTGTGCTCATTAGGGATAGTTAGGGATTAGGACTATTAGGGATAGTTTCTAGGGTCTTGGTGATTCTGTCAATGTGCTGCTTGTGTTACTATACGGAGCTGTGTCTCTCCCTTCTGCAAGCCCTCACCCCCAATGAAGCTATCTTGCAGTACTCAATCTCAATGGGGCTGGGTTCCTCCAGTCACCAAATCAGTCATACACACAAACACACAAATTAATGTGATGTGCCTGACCTGGCCAGGCTGATCTGCATGGACAGAATGACACCTTCATATGCCAAGAATCAGTTCATAAGAGCAACAATAAAATGCAGTCAGACAGAAGCACACAGATGAACAGAATCCCTCTGAATCCGGCTGGGTGTCCAGCTGACACCCTCATGGGCCAGCATTCAGTTCATAAGGGCACGTCTGAGTCAAACTGGGTCAATC
>JAGPOW010002742.1:33859739-33901368 GCA_030014935.1 Caiman crocodilus
GGGGGGTGAGTCAGACAGACTGCATCCTGTGCCAGGGTTGCCCAGGAACACACAGCTGAGATGTAACAGCTCTGCTGTGAAAATGGCAACCGGCGATGCACCCAGACTGTGAAATCCAGAGGCAGCCACTACAAATTAGGCAGGTCCCAATTCATCGACCCTAGGGCAGTTGTACATAACACAATGTTTAATCCTTGTTAATTTAATGAGCTTTAAAAATGTTAACCTGGGTTATTTTGGCGCATCGCGTTTGTGTTTTCAGACTACAGTTTTCCAAATGAATTAAGTAAGCCCTGTGTATAATTCCTCTCAGATTCAAGCAGTGGGAGCCAAATACCAGTTTACTCCCAGTAATGCGTTTCCTAATGAATTATAGCAGGAGGCGCATGTTTGCTGGTAAACTTGCCTCCACAGTCCCTGCCTCCCATCCCTTGCCAGGAACCTCATGCTAAGCTGCCCTGACCCTTCATGCCAGGCTGTGGTCACCCCAAAACCCTGCCACTTGCACCTACTTAGGCTCAGTCCAGTTTCCCAGTAGGAGACCCCGTGGTGATCCCAATACCAAGCCATGTGAATCATTCCCTCCCCTCCCTTTCCATTCCCCCCATGTTACAAAGTAATTAAAATGCATATATGACATTTTTCTAAACTGTATATATCATATCAGAAATATAGAGGGGTGAGAGTAGCAGATGCCACCCTGGTGGTTGATGATTTTGGCTGATGATGATGGCGAGGTGGACTGGTGTGTGGGTGTTTCATGTTACACATTGTGCTGCCAAAGCAGGTGTCTACCATGAACTCTTATTAAAAATTAAGGGTGTACTTATAGTATGGTGAGAGGGGGCGGAGGGTGGGTGGTGCCAAATCCAACAGCTGTAAGTTTTCTGGCTTTTAGGACTACATTTCCCTGCATTCCCAAGCTGCCTGGGCTTGGAACAGTTTCCATGGGGATGCCTCAAAGCAGGTGCTTCCCGCACTCCCCTTCCCTGCCCATATGAATACCTGCCACCTTGTCTGTTTGTTTAGCATGGCATACAGCTTTTGGAGGGGTGTTGTGAAATAGTGTTGAAATGGTGGGTTGTCGGAGGAGTGGAATATGGGGGTGGCATATTGACACCCCCGCCCAGTGTGCACACTCTCATAAACCGGACTCCTGCAGGCTGCTCATACCACTCACCCTCCACCCCAATCCGGCCAATGAGAGGTGTAATTAACCCTTTCATAGGACATGATTCAGGCTAGCTAGGGGGTGGTATGTGATGAGCTCCCATCAGACCAATGCCAGCTTCCAAACAACAACCCCCCTACCCCAGCCCACCTCCCTCCCTGCCTTGCTCATCCTCCACCCCCATTCACTACCTTCCCCTGCACACCCTTGCAGACAGACCCAGATGTTTATGTTGTAAATAATAAAATAATTTATTGTAATCAAGAACAACCACTGCTAGTTGTTGTCAGCATCCATATCCATAATATGTGCCGCCAGGCAATCCCGCACAAGAGCCACCCGACCAGCTTTTCCTTGTGGATATGTCCTTGGTCCCTGTGCTGCTGCCTATCATGCCTTGTCAGCCCATGACTTGCTGAAAACCTCACCGCAGGTCTCACAGATGTTGTGCAGCACGCAAGCTGCCACTACGAAGGCCGTGATATTTTCTGGCTCCAGCTCAAGCTGGCAGTTAAGCACTGTCCATCATGCTTTCAGCTGGCTAAAGGCACATCCTCTATCTGCTCAGATGCAAGTTGAAAACAAGCTCCTGCAGGTCCATAACATTCCCTTCGTAAGACTTCATGAGCCAGGGCTTTAGGGGGTAAGCAGTGTCCACTATTATAAGCAGGGGAACTGCAACACCACAGATCACTGTCTCAGGGACTCTGGGTGCATAATGTCCTTTCTCCACAAGGTCAGGCAGCAGAGAGTTTCTGAATACACACGCATCATGTGTGCTGTTGGCCCACCCGGTAAAAATGTTCATGAACCAACCCCAGTGGTGCAACTTGTAAACAAATTCTTTCCTTTTATGAAAGACCTTCCCCTCCCCAAAGGGAACTGCACTGGGATGTGAGTGCTCTCTAAAGCCCCTACGCAGTTAGGGAACCCCATGACATTGAAGCCATCTATGACTTTCTGAGGCAAATACATTTGTTTGCCATGACATCCTGCAGTAGCTGGCATACCTCATGAGTTGCCAGCCCAGCCATGCAGGGAGCCATGGTGAACTGGTTCACTATGTAGCAGAGGCTGGACAGGGTGCCCAGTTTCATGATGGCCATGACCACCTTCTTGTCCAGCAGGATGGCCCAACACATTCCTTGCAATTCGTGGCCCCCAGCATTGAGATGATAGGATAAAATGTCTCCCTGGTCATTCAGAACATCTCCAGCCACTGCTGATCATTCCAAGTGGTCAGCACGATTCTCTCCCATCAGTCTGAGCTGCTCTCGTGGGCCCAGACCATCCAGTTGCTGCTCCTGAGATTTATCCGCAGAGCCAGCTTCTATTTCTTCACATGCCTCTTAGTTATCCCACTCCACCGCATAGCTGCACACCCTTTTTTGCAAGGCGCCTATATGTGCAGATGTCTCATCACAAGCTTTGAGCAACACTATTGATGCATACACTGCATCATCATCTGCACCTGCATGTCTTGTAGTAATTTCAAGGCCAGCAGTAGGGTAATCACGCACAATGGTGGGACATTTATATTACCTATATATCACCCAGGATGCTGCATATCCTGGGGCAGCTCTGGCATGCAGCGTTCACCTCCACTATTCATTGCATTTCTGGAGTGGCAATGTCAATTACAAGAAATAGGAAGGTTACCTCTGAAAAATTAAAGTGTTAAGAGGTGCCACACTCCAAACACAGTTGCAAACTTCCCATTCTGGTGATGCCACTGTACTATGCTGCTTTGAACTCCATGGTGGGTGCAGCAAGTGAGAGGCATGGTGGAGAGCACATACAGGACCGCTCTTGGTAGTAATGAATCAAGTCTGGTCATCTCATTTAATATACCAGAATGAGATAGCTGCATACTGCAACCTTGCTCTGTTTAATCATCAGATGGTCCTGTACTGTAATATAGGACTTAGTTTGGAGAGATAACTACCACTCTTTCAGGAGCTGCAGTTAGTTAGTTGTTACCAAATTGGGTCAAGTTTTGGTAAAAGGCTTGTTACATTTCAGCCCTGATAGTCAGGGCATGACTCATTTACACCCCTCTAAACTGCCTTTATGCTAGTGTAAAGGAAGAGTAGATACATAATATATAGCCCTACACTGGTACAATTTACTAGAATCCAATGCAGGGTTACCCTGGGGGAAGGGTCAGGATCAGTAGTACAACTCGTGTCTGCTTTTATCCCAGAATAGCAGTTGGCTTAATACAATAGGCTACTAAAAGCTCCCTCACTATCTAGTGGCAAGGTCCTATGAGATTGCCTATTGCAGCAGCTGGCCAGGATGAGGTAGTCTGTGTTCAGAACTGGCATGAATTACACCACTATTAGTGTGTCCCAGTCCTAAGAACTGACCATTCTGTTGGCTAGTATGACCTGAAATTCTGGCCCCCTTTGAAGTCAATAGCAAAACTCCCATTGACTTCAGTGGGTCAATTTTCCCCCACACTGATTTGTGATTTTCATTATATTTTCTTGTTCTTTTCAGTGGTTTCATCAAAAGCATCAGATGATTCCACTTTCAAGAAAAACCATGAGGCCTGGAAATTTTTTGAAGGTAAAAAGGCTCTGAATGTTACTGCTTATTTGCATGTAGTTTCTCATTAACAGGGATCCAGGTTTTCCATTTCCCACAGAAAAATGCAGAAAAATGTGGATGTTCCCTTTTCAAGAAGAAAAACACGCCTTTTTCCCATTGAAGGGAGAAACTGTTGGTTTCTCCTTGCAAGCTGACAGTGTTCCACATGCATACGAACACATATGTCAGTACAGCCAGACAGGGTGGTGGCAGCAGCCCCAGCAGCTGGATACTGATGGTAAGTCTATGGCAGGGGTTTTCAAACTTTTCTAACTAGTGTACCTGTTCTGGTGGTAGTGGCCAGCTGGCCATGGGGGGGCAGGAGAGGGTGGTGATTGCATGCAGTGGCCAGCTGGGGAGGAGGTGGCTCTCACACTATTGCCACCACCCACCACCCTGCGGTGCTGCCACCGTGCCCCACTGTTCCACAGCTGGTCACACGTGGCTCCGTGGGCTGTTGATGGGCCTTGCACCTAGTCAGTCATGCACCACCTGTCAGTAGCCCATGGAACCACATGTGTGACCAGCCATGGAAAACCAGGGCGGGATGTGGGGCGGTGGGCAGCAGCATGGAGTGGTTGGTGGCAGAAGCCGCATCCAAGGCTCCAAATCCGAATCATGATTCAAAGCTTTGCACAGTCCTAATGGCCAGGCTACCTAGTACTGTGCAGGAGCCCCAGCCCAGAGTGGGGCAGTACCACAGGCTGCACCCTCCTCCTCCATTCAGTTAGCACCAGGGCCAAGCTTGCCGTGCTGCCCTCATGAGCCAGAGCTCCTGCAGCTGCCACCACCACCAGCTGCTGCTAAGCAGGCAGGAGACACCTCACCTTGGCAGCCATGGGGGTGCAACTGGCACAGGGCTTCCAGAGGTGGTGGCACTGAGCTTTCCTGTTATGCTCCACCCTCCTGCACCAGGTCCTGCCCACTGGGCCATGGATGTGGCTCCTGCTTGGTGCCAATCTGTCCAGGCTTCACATGCCCCCCATCCCCTTCGACACATTGCCAGTGGTGTTCCCTGTGTCCATACAGCCCCTGCTCCACACACTGAGGAACTGGGCCTGGGGGAGCAGCTGGGGACCCCTTCTGGCAGGGCTGGGGGTGGGTAGGGGGCTGTGGGTTGGGAGTGTGGGGCAGCAGCAGAGCTGGGGGAGGGGCTGAGGGCTGCAGGTCAGGAGTTAGGGCACTGGTGGGGACAGGGGGCTGCATGCTGAAAGTGAGAAGTACCAGAAGGGGCAGGGACAGGGGGCTGTAGGTCATGAGTGAGGGGCACCAGTAGAGCCAGGGGGCAGCAGGTTGGGAGTGAGGGGCACCAGTGGGGACAGGGGGCTGTGGGTTGGGAGTGAAGGGCACTGGCAGTGTAGGGGGGCTGCAGGTCAGGAGTGAGGGGCACTGGCATGAGTGGGGGAGGGGGCGGGGAACTGTGGGTCAGGAATAAGGAGCACTGGCAGGGCTGTGCGGGGCTGTGACTTGGGAGTGAGGAGCAACAGCCTGGGTAGGGTCGGGCCACCAGCGTATCAGGGCTGCTCAGTGCCACAAAGCAGATGCAGGGGGGGTCAACCACAGACAGACCTGCATCCTGGTGAGTGAAGGGGTCATGGAGAGCTCTGATTTTCCATGATAAAAATACCCCAAATCAAATGCTGAAATATATTGGTATTTAGAATTTATTTTATTATGATGACTGAGGCACTGGTAGATTTCCACATTGCTTTAACATTGTAAATATACCAATAAAACACATGCTTGATGGCTTCAAGCATGTGCAGGAGCATATTCAATTAATTAATTAGTTGAGTCTGCTGGAGCATTCTAATCAGCATGCTCCAGCAGCCTTGGCATCATGTATATTCAATAGAGGTGCACCAATATATTGGTCCATATCAGATCAGCGCTGATAAAAGGAAAATTGGCAATAATGTTACTGATAAATGCCATGCTGCATTTGCAGCATCCACATGCACGGAGCCAGAAACGTAGCCCAACAGCTTGGAGAGCAGCATTCAGCCATTAAGTCTGTGGGAGGGAAGAGGCGGGGGGAACAAATCAAGGCTCCCATGGTGAGGGAAAGAATGGGGCTGGGGCAGGCACTGCCCAGCCAGGGCTGTATGGAGGACAGAGCCGCAGGCCACTCATCTGGTGGCAATAGGAAGGGAGGAGATGACTCCCTGCTGCTGCACACACCCCTGGGAGAGGCATGGGGGACTTCTTTGTTGGGTGAGAGCTGGATGCCTGCTGCAGACTTGGGGCCAGGGGCTGCATTGGCCACTTCCTGGTGGAGAGGCTGAGCTGGGGTGCATTTAGAGGAGGCAGGAGCAGGGTGGGTGGTGGTGCTGGTAGGGGGAGACCTGGATAGGCTACAGCCACCCCAAAATTTGCCATAGCCTCCCCCTCAACTTCTCCCAGTACCACGGCTGCCCACCCTGCCTCCACCTGCCTTGATTATAGCCCTGACCCAGTCCCTGCCAGGAAGAGGCCAGCAGAGTCCCTGGCCCCAAGCCTGCAGCAGGCAGCCTGCCCTTGCCTCATGCACAGATCCAGAGGGCACATACCTCCCATGCCTCTCCTGGGGTACGTGCACCGGTGGGGAGCTCCTTCCACCCCCCACCCATGCCTGCCCAGGCTGAGCAGGGCTTGCCGCAGCCCCAGCTCCACTCCCTTCCTCACCCTAGGGTCCTTAATCTTCCCCACCTCCCCATGCCCCTTACCTTCCACAGACTTACTGTCCAAACACTACTCTCCAAGCTGCCAGGCTGCATATAGGCTATCGGATTGGTATTGGCCAATATGGCTGGTTAATAACTGGCTATCCATACTGGTGAAAAAAATCTTTATTGGTACATCTCTAGTATTCAACATCCCCATGCTTCAAAATGGCGGCAGGAACACTTTAACTAAAAGTTGTCGAACAATCTTTATTGTTTATTGTTATCTTTATTTACTGTGGGATGCTGAAAACACAAGATGCTATGGGCGATTTAATTGGAGCAGCTCCTGAGAGCCATTCTAAGTAAAATGCCCCACCCCCCCCATCCTGGAGCACATGTAAAAACACCAGCGTGTTCAATTGATACATATACATGTGTGTGTGTATGTGTGTGTGTGTGTACACACAAATATACATATATATATATATAATATACACACATATATACATATATACATTGTACAGTCTCCCCCATAATCCCCTGGCTGTGTGCCCCCTCCCCTACCACACAAGTCATCCTAGTCTGGGGCAGGCAGTGGCTCAGCTCCAGCTTCAGCTGTGAGCCTGGAGCTGAGCCACCAGCTGCCTAAGGCTAGTACTCAAATCTAAGGTGTGGCTTTTTCCTGCTCGTGTTGTTTCAGGGAAAACAATTTGTCTTGGATCTGTTTAAATATATTTTTAAAATGTTCATTCTTTTGGCTTTCTTAATATAGCATTTGATTCTCAAGGACCCAAAATGCTATTGACTTGCACTGTAGGCACTTTTAAAACTTTATCCCAAATGCTGCAGGACAGGGCCTATCTATTTTGTGTCTTGTATAAATATGCCCCCTTTTCCTGTACTGAAGTACCAAGCTGAGTGTAATTCTGTGCTTGCTTTTCAGACTTGTACATATATGCAGTGTTTGTGTGCTCCATAGGGATTGTCAGCGTTCTCCTTTTTACACTCATCATTCTTTGTCAGTCCCTACTGAACAAGAGAAGATCCAGAGGTGAGTGAAATACAAATGTCATCTTCTTAGAGAGGGAATCTGACTGGCAAAGAAAACATCAGGAATATAAAAAGACAGCAGATGGTCCAAAAAGTTAAAACTAAGTCTAGCAGCTTTACAGGGCAAAATGTTATCTCTGATAAAGTTCTGAAAGAAATGGATTTGTGTGGACACCAGCCATGGAATAAAAAAATGATAAAAAATACAAAATGAAACAAAATGACTTCCATTTTGTTCTGAATTGAAGTTTGTTTTATTTTGCCTTCCAAAAACCAAAATGAATATTAAATTAAAAGCAAACTTGTTGATGGAAAAATTAGAATACTTGAAAACAGTGCTGAATCAGATCTGTTGCAAAATATATCGCTTAGCAAAAGGCTGAGTTTTGTCTGAAAAAAATCTGTCAAAATGTTTCAACCACTTCTAGTTAGCATCTTACATGGTAGATTACAACTGCAGCTCATTGTGTTCCAGGGGTGTATTTAGAGGCATGTGCATTCCAGAGAAAGTGTTTGTCTTGTGACTTTGCAAACACTTGCTATTAGGAGGATTAGCAGCCAGAATTCTGGGAGAAGGAGGCAGTGGGAACCTTGTCTCCCTCCCTCGAGTCAGAATTTTTCCAATTCTCTCCAGATGCTGCTTGTGGCTCTGTCTAGCTCCCCACTCAGCCCCATTAGACTAACCTGTAGGGAGCTGCTGCCCAGGTGTGTCCTGTGCAGCTGCAAAGATGTGCTGGACTGGGCTGGGCCGGGCTGGGCCGGAAGCACCGTGCCATGCCTCTGCAGGTGGGCAGCGGCACTGGAACGGGTGCCTCAGGGGACTAAGATAAATTTTGGAGTGGCTATAGCCCCCCACCTCCCCAAAAAAAACCCCACCACCCACCTGCCCACAGAGGTATGGCACGGCACAGCACTCCTGGTCTGGCTTAGCCCTGGCCCAAGCTCTCCTTTCCCCCCCAACCAGGCTGGTCCCAGCCCAGACCCTCCCCCCAGTCCCATTGGTGTAGGGGCCCCACTCCTGGCTCACAGGGAAACAAGTGTGAAAGCCATGGTTTTGTCTCCCTGCTGGGAGACAAAAATGGTGCCAAGTTTAAAACCACAGCTATTGCTTCCCTGCTGATGAGGATCCTGGGGGTCCTGAATTAGTAGTGGCCCCTGGGATCCACCTATGCCCAGGAAAGGAATGGGAGGCATGGTTGAAGCCCTGGCGGCTCATCCCAATGCACAGGGTGGGGGCTCCTGCCACTGCTTGCACCCCAGGGGAGGCACGGGGGGCACATGCCCCATGGATTTGTGAACTGGGCAGAGGCAAGCTGCTGCTGTGGGCTGGGGTCTGCTCCCCGCTGCTGCACAGCCTCCTATGTTGTTTGGTCCACTTATGTCTGTTTTGATGAAGCAGGTATAGCTGATATAGCTTCTGGGTCTGTAGAATGGTCTGGTGGCTTGATGAGAATTGGAGTTAAGTAGCCTGCTGCTGGAAAGATATAATTTGAGATTAGGGACTGTCTATAAGACAAGATAGCTTGCCCCCCAAGGCTACCTTGAGATGGTCATCATTTTCTGGGAGGGGTTGTACGTCATGAATGATGTATCCAAGGTGTTCAACCTGAGAGCTATAGGTGAAAACCAAAGAGATTCTGTTGTTCCTGTTGTGTGGTTGGTATCACAGCAGGTCAGAGCACAGTTTGTTGATTTGAGTAGTTACAGTTTTGGGATTGTACTGTAAGTGTAGGAGGCTCTAAGGTATGCATCCCGGTAGACAGGGTCAGAGCAGACAGAACAACACAGAGCTTGGTTGTAGATAATGGATTGACTGGTGTATTTAGGATGAAAACTGGTGGTGTAGAGATAGCTATACAAGCATTAGGCTTCCAAAAAATGCAGTGGTGATGTGGCCATTGCAAAGTTTCACAGAGATGTCCAAGAAATGAATGCACTGGGTTGAGTATTCAAGTCATTTTGATGGAGGGGTGGAAATGGTTCAAGTCCTGGTGGAATTTCTTTAGACGTCTTTATTGTGTGTCCTTATGATGAAGATATCATCAATGTACCTTAGATGCCATAATTACTCCAATCCAAGAATTTGTTTTCCCTCATTCAACATGAGGAGAAAGTTCTTCATCTTGTATTTGAATACAAGGTGGTAGGGAGGTAGGAAGATGCTGTGGCTCTGGCTCTGTCCTCAAACCTGACCAGAGCCTGGGCTGGAGCTTCCATTGCCATAATAGCTGTTACCAGAGCTGGAGCAGGGCTGGGGTCATACTGAAGTTGGTAAATGGTGGGGGAGGGAAGGAAGGTGGAAGGGGCAGAGGCTAGGGATGGTCAGTTATAACACATTCATAAATTTTCCACGTATAGAATAGTTATGGGGAGTCATCTTAAATTCAGAATCATCTTGGATTTCAGTAAATAAGATCTATCAGGAGGATGAGAGGGCAGCCGTAGAGAAAAGAATAAATTAGCATACTGGGGGGCCATGTTCATTTGCAGGTATAGGGAGTCTCCCAATCTGAAATAATTGCATGTGAGGACAATGTGGGAGTTCGATGAGAACAGAAGCATGTTTTATTAGGGATAATGTTTCTTTTGGCTTGTAATGCATCCTCTTGGGGGATGTTGGTATACAGAGATGTGACATCCATGGTGTTTGCTGGAAGCTTGTCAATGAAACCTAGTTTCTTTTGAAAATCTGTGGTGTCCCTCAATAGATGGCAGTTTCCTCTCATCTCAGGATCCAGGCCCCATCACTCACTTGGTCAAAGTGCACAGGAGCTAACTCACGTTGCTTTCCCCTTATCTTAGCTTATTATCTCATACTTTTAAAAGCCAAAAGCTGATGTTAATAGCAGTGTTGCCAGCACTGCTGTGCTCTCATTCTATTTTTATTAAGGCTGCAATGGATTAACAAGTGAGCGAAAATGTCTCCTCTAGTGCCTCTCTTGTGTAAAGCTGAAAGTAAAAATTACTGTAAACAAGAGGAAAACAGGTTTTTGCCTCTTCCTGAGATACGATAGTGACTTCCTAGGACAGATGTTTTAGAACAGTCAATGAACTGGGTATTATGGAACTTATCCAGCTGCTACTTTTGACTTTAACATGTTCAGAATATGGCCCATTGACTTAAGCAGGGCTTGCTAGGCCAGAAGAGATATTTGGTCCTCCAAATTCTGTATCTTGTGTTCTGGATTCCTAATGAATTAGAAGATGAAACCCAGCCAATATTTTCCTATATGGGAAACTGTCAAGGAGCAGTTTCATCATGTAGACAAGAGTTTTTACCTCATCCACTTTGACTTTTACTGGTGAAAAGTTTCAACCAGTCTTACTATTAAAAATTAACATGGTAACACACATCTGTCAGTTTTTGAGGAGTGCCAACATTTCTAATAAGCTTATTAAGTTTTGAAGTCAAACCTTTTTCAATACCTTATGTTTTTTACCAGCCATACTAAGAGGACTTGGCTAACAACTGCTACACAATCCCTACTTTGTACAAGTAAAACAACCATGAACATTTCCTCATGTATTAGTAATGGGCTTGTTGCCTGGTTGTGAACCTGCCTTCACTCCCAACCTCTAGTACTGTTGAGTCAGTTTCCAAAGTAGCTCAGACCATGTATATGTATTCTTACGCAATGGATTCCTATCAGATTTGCTGGCAGTCAAAAGATGCTTTTTTGTGACTCAAGAATGTGCAAAGGAAAACATCCCAAGCTGTGGCTTTGTTTCAGAGGTAAAACTTCTCAGAATATAGTCATTTTCCAAGGAAAGAATACTGCAGATTTTTCTCACAATTTCAGATTAGGGAAAGGACTCCATGTCAAGAAAGCAGTGTGCTTGTGGGAGGGACGCTGCCACAAACCAAAACTTACCTCCACCACCAGAGCAGAAGGAGAAGCGGTGGCTACAGAACGCTGCCAAAGATCAGACACGCAGTGGCGGAGATGCTGCCATCAGAAGACAAGGTGCACCGGGGCAGGAGCAGGGAGAAAAGCTGCAACAGCAAAATGCCATTGGAGATCAGCTGCACTCCCTTGTACCGGCGTGGGCACATTTTGTAGATACGTGCCGGCAGGCTTGTTAGCTGGCCCTTGGAGAGGGATAAACTCCCATCAAACCACATTCGAGGAGGAGCAAAAGTGAAGCCTCCTGAGAGTCCAGAGTAACAGGAAGCAAACGAATGCCCTGGTAGGTACAAGTGGTAGCAATCCTGAGAGTTGGGATGCCCAGCTAAGGCTGGTTTGGAGGAGCTAGGATACATACCTCTCTCAAAACCATGGATCCCAGATGAAGCTGACAGAGACTGAGACAGCAGTGAGCCTGTAGAAAGAGAAATAAAGAAAGGATACTAAACTCGTGAGTAGTCCCTGGGAGAGAGAGAGTGTCCTGAGGGAAGACACCCCAGGGTAAACACAATAATGAGAAAGGCCGACATGAGGCCTGAATAAGGATGTTACACCATCTGAACCAAGACTGAAATTGGATAAGGGTTAAGGCCCAGCCATGGCTGATTGGCTTTGCTTTAGCCTGGCCAAGAACTAACATTAATCCTGGTTGGTGCAAGGTAGGGTGTAGGGAAGGTGGAGCCCTCAGATGACGACCTAAGTGAGAGACTGAAGAGGAAACCAGGAAAGGCAGGATTAGAGAACTTCCTCCTAGCAAGAACCCTTAACAACAAGACATGGCAAGAGAGAACCCCTGGAAACCTTTTAGGGAATCTCACTGGGGGGAAGCTGCTGACCTGAAAGGAAGAAGCTGCATTTGATCAGCTCAAAAAAGCAAAGCGTTCAAGCATTCAAGTAATGGGAAATTACAGTGCCGCTAACATGCCTGGATGTAATGGTGATGGCTTGCACCTCACACCAAGAAGTCACAAACACTGTGATGGATCATCTAACCACAATGATTTATTCCAGGTCTTCAAAAGACATTGAGCTAATTGTTGCTTTTGGTTACATTTGTTTATGCTGGGGTAACTGAATGACCAGCCTGGAGAACAGCTGTCTAGTTTGAACTAATCTGAATTAGGTCCTGGGATATGGATGTAGTAGTTCCTTCTGGGTGTATATAAAACTAGAACCTTTTCTTGGCTGTCCTAGAATCAAATTGATTGCAGGTTTAATCTATATTTCATTAAATCTTGAACATCATCCAAAATGCAATGTCAACATTAAAAATCTGAGCTAGAGAAGTAAAAAGATCTTAGCAAAGAGAGAGAGATGCTACAAAGAACCTACAATAGTTTTAGGGAAAGATTTTATTTTTGGGTCAATACTGTTGAATGTGTACACATTAGTGGGTTAGTCTTAGTTGAGGAAGCAGACTACACACAAGTCCTAGAGAGAGCTAGGATACAAAATGGCTCTGAAAATGAAAATATGGTGCCTGGCTCTTCATTTCACAGTGGAAAATATAGTCTCCACCAGCAGGGTCCTCTGCATAGCTGACTTTCCTGGTGGGCTGGGGGGGGCAGAATCTTGGTATCCCCTTGCCCGAGACAGTGTAGTAGTGCTGTGAATGCTGCATTCCCTACTCACCATGTCATTAGTAACATAGCTAGGAAGTCTATAGGGGTGAGTGAGGGCTCTTTACATATGTTTAATCTCTTGCATAAGGACATACCAAATATTAAAGTCTAGTTCACACATGTAGAATTTGATACCTGACTTGTCAGCCATTAATCTTTTTCCCATTTACATCCAAAATAAGCCCCCAGTAATCTTGTAACCAACACTTACACAGACCTTGTCAGGAAGTCTTCCTTCTCCTCTGAGCCCCAGTGTAGGGACCCAGTGGCAAGCAAAGAAGGCCCCTTTGCTCTACCTTCCTAAAGAAATTTCTACCTAGACATCTCATTGTTTCCCACAATCCCTTCCTGGTCATGGGACCTCTGTTTTATGATCCACCAGCAGCCATTCCCAGGTTCTCTCCCTTTTCCCAGAAGGCCTTGGGGAACCTTCTGTTAATTTTATCCGGACTTATAACTCAAACTTTTCTGAGCTCCAAGCTGCTGCTTATGGAAAGCCTCATTCCTCCACCCCCTGAAACAATATTTGATCATCTTCCCCTGGTCAAAATCCATCAGTGGGAGGTGAATAATAGGTCCAGATACTGTTAAGTCCAACTCCCTTAAAGAGCCACCCACTCACTGGACGCATCTACATATGCACTTTACTACGGAGTTGACTAAAGAATTCTACAGTAAAGCATCACCAGTTTACATATGTGCCCCTATTAGGGCACAGTAAACTAATTTACTGTAGGATAGTACTGTTCAGGGTAAGTGCTATCCTATGATGAAGTTAGCACACCAAAATGAACTTGCAGATTGTGGCCAGAGCTGGCTGGGGCATGAGGGTGCTACAGTACAGAGACTGCCTGCCAGTCTGGCCTCCACTGTAGCACCCTTGTGCCCCAGCCAGCCCCTCTGCAGTATGTTGAGCCAAAGTGGAACAGCTCTGGGCTAGCAGGCTGACCCCCCTTGGCTCCCTGCCAGCTGGGGCTGCTCCACCCTGCCTTAATGTGCTGCAGTTCTGGGCACACGTGTTAACACTGGGAGCAATGAACTCCAGTGCAGTTTATTGCTGCATGCTAATTGCACATGTAGAGGCACCCAATGACAGTTAGCAAGTTTATATATAAACTAAGGAGCATGATGTGTAACAGGTGAAACTGGAAATGTTCTTTCCAGAGTATTAGCTTTTAAACCCTAGCCAGGCATATAGTTAGCCTTATGGCACTAATGTGAAAATGTGTGATATTGGGCCTAAATCAAAGTCTTTATTTTAGTCGAGTTGCAGCTCAATAGAAGCTGGGCCGTTGCGTAGAGTAGGCAGGTGTCATTGTGTAAAATAATGTTTGTAGATTGTTTGTATGCTTTTACTTGAGTCTTTGATAAGGACACAGAGTGGGTCACAGCAATCTTTTCCATGTAACCTTTGGTAGAGGGCTGGACCCTTGCTGGCAGACCACCCAACTTATATCTAGAGCTGGCTAAAATCTTTCTGGAAAGAATGCTTTTCAGATTGGTTTTTATTTGTCGAAATAGGTCTTGTTTCATAGAACATTTCAATATTTCATTGAAAAACCATATTCCTGAAGCCTAAAGCTTCCTTTTAACCTAAAGGCAAAATATTGTGATTCAAAGTACAGTTCTGGTGCCTTATTAGAGTGTTATATTTTTACACTCCTTGATAAGTTGGGCTCTCAGGCCAGTCACCATTTTCCATGAAACACCACAGCCAACACCACCTATAATGGAAGCACAAGTCACCCAGGTGACAACTTCTACAAGACACTGTGATGCCATTTTCTAAATCAAAACCTTTGTTGGTTTTGGGTCTCTATATATAAACTTTGAACATTTTGCCAAGAAGTCAAAATGTTTTGAGGGGAAAACACCCTGTTTTCTGACCAGCTGTCTCTGTTTATATGCCAAATAGTCACCAAATAATGTTTTGATGACTATAGTCTTAGACTAGATTAGGTTTATAGGCATAGCAGTAGTTTAATGTCACTGAATCTCTAGTCTTAGCCATCAATTTCCCTTCTCTTTCAGGGATAAAATTCAATACTTGAAGTAACCATAACCAAAGCATTCTAGGTTCTAACATAAACAAAAGCTATGTCCTGCATTGTGATTGATTGTGGATGGACAGATTCATTATGGACAAGGTTGTATATCAGCATAAAGCACAACATATAAGACACATCATGGCTCAGGAGCTAGAATGGAGGTTTTCCCATCTGCTAATAAGCTGAAGGGGAGAGTTGAACCTGCAACACAATATCAAGTCCAATTTGGGAACAGCAGAGGAGTCACAGAAGAACAATGTCTGACCTTCTTCTGGGGTGCTATACCCCATACTGAGAGCTGATGGTTTAAAGAGGGATATATATCAGAGACAGTTTATTGGACTAGATGATCCTCAAATCTGGCCAGGTGTGGTAGTTGGTACATGCCGAAGACCTTCCTGCAGCCCTATATTAAGAACTCTATCAACACCTGTACATGAAGGGGGGGGGCGTTATTTCAGGGTTTTGGGAAGATGCATTTTTAAAACAATAAATATGTAGAGAAAATTTAGAACTGAAGACTTTAGAAGTCACATTACTGGACTTCTGTGTCTGTCCTTGGCAAATTCTCCTTTAGTTGGCCTGACCACTGCAATTGAGTAACCTTCCACTTCCGTAACAATTCCCGAGAGTTGTTTGCTACACATTTTCCCCCAGCCTAAGCATCTCATTCCAGTTAGACTATGTTCTAATTTTCAGTATAATACATGGTTATAGTTATAGCTAGCAGCTTTCCAGTTGTGATAAGTTGGCATCTATACAATTCCAAGACTGTTTAGGTTGGATCCATTTGCTGTATCCTTTTGTAGCTCATAAATTTTCTCTATATGAAGCCACATAGCCTTATGTCCTGTTGTGTTGTTTTTTTTCTTTAACAGTGAAGCATTACCTGGTGAAATGTCCTCAGAACAGGTATGAAAATATACTTTTTAATTATAAGTCGTGGCAACAATGCTGTTTTATTTTCATTAGATGCTGGAAAGAAGATGTGAAAAATTTTCAGAAGAGCCAACTTGAAAATTTAATTCTCATGGACATTTTTGGAAATCTTACCCAGTACCTTTTGCATGTTCTCTTATACACTTAAGCTACTACTAGGCACAGTGTAAATAATTAATAATAGTGATGATGATGTGAACATTTTCACTTTTACCTGTTAATCTTTCACTTGCAACCCAAGGTACATAAAACACCCTGTTCCAGACTCCTTTATGCCCCAAGTACATATCTGTGTTTTCACTGATTAGGGCCACAAATATGAACCTCAGAAATAAAACCTCAGAACCTGGCTTAGAATTAGAGAGGAGTGTTGGCTACCCTGATGTTTGCTCTGGCCAGTGGCATTTAGGGCATAATGCCAGAAGGTATTGTACCCCTTGTTCCCTGCTAAAGCAGTAATATGTCCTTTCCGTCCACTAGGGAGAAAAATATACAGTAAAAGGTGTGTTAACTGGCATTTTACTAACCAGAATACTCTATTAACCAGAGTTTCTAATATCCCCCAATACAAATCCTCACTTTAGTAACTGGAATATTTGCCGTGTCTATCCAAAAGACATATCTGTATCAAGTATTTGCACTACAAGTATGGCACTATCTTCTGTATAACTCTCAGATAAGTGGAATTTTTAGATAACCAGCACCTCCCTTACCCCACCCATGCCAGATAATAAAGCTTTTACTGTAATGCATTTCCTTTAGCATAGCAAGCCACTTGTCCCTGAAGCATAAAGGCACTGAACTGTTCCAGAAGAAAGGATGCCTAGTAGTCACACCATTTCATGCTATGCACTGTGAAGTAGGGGAAAGGCATAAACTATGCCATTATGAATCCATTGTGTTTTGTTGGAATTTGAACCTGTAAACTTGCAGTCAAAAGCTGTAATTGTAACATTGCCACTTGATCTGAAACTGAGAAGATTCTGACCATCTTACAGGGCCCTAAACCTGATGTATTAGTGAGCAACAGTCTGTAGACATTTTAATAAGATGTAATTGGTACAGAATTAAAAAAAGCAATCCAGGATATGAGAAGGTTTTTTTCCTAATTGATCACTGGACTAGAACTTAACTTGTACTCTGATAACTTTACTATTCCAGAAAGTATCCCTATAGTTCCCACTACAGGACTCAAGATATCAGCCCTTAAACTCACAACATTTCTATCCCTCATTTATATTTATCCTCTGTTACCATAGAACAGGGGTGGACAAAATACAGCCCATGGGCCAGATGAGGCTCGCCAAGCTAAGGAGCCTCTAAAACATTTAGTTAATATTTATTTGCCCCTGGCTCCCTGTCAAAGCTGATAGAAGACAGGGGCAGTAGGATCCAGAGGGAGCCCTCAACAAGCTTGCAGGCTAGAGCAGCCCAGCCCTACCCACCCCCAGTCAGTTCCCTGCTTTTCTGCCCCTGCACTGCTCCAGCATCACCTGGCTGTGGCTCCTGGCTGCACCACTGAACCACAGAGCACAGGATCATGCGGGGGGGACAGAGTGTGCGTGTGTTCATAGGGTAAATCCCACATTCACACCTTACCATAAACATGCACCAACACCTCCCCTCACACTGCCATACACAAACCCCAGCCACCCTCCCCCATACCCACCCACACCCCACATATCCACACACACCCCACATGCTCCCTCACCCACATATGCACACTCCTACAGCCCCACAAACCTATACCCACCTACCACAATATGCAAGAGTAAGGCTTCATTTTAAGCTGTTGTGTAGTCACCTCTGTGTACACTACACAAACATGTAAATCAGGACAAAAATACTTTTTGAAATCAAATTAGTGAATGTTGTAGATGTTTGATTTTTAGAATATAATTTTATATTTTTCTGGTTCTGAGATGGCAAAACCCCTTGCTGAAGAGAACTTCCAAGGGCAAGGGGAGGCACTTCTGGTGGCAAAGGTCATGAGTTAGGGGGCGGGACTTCCAGTAACAAGATGGTGACCAGGGGGCGGGAAACCTGTCAAGGGATGGGGCTACCCATGCAGCCCTCAACAGCTTACCGAAATTCAGTAAACAGCCTTCCACCCAAAATAATTGCCCGCCCTTCCACAGAATCTGGATTCTTCACAGGGATAGATTCCTAACCCTTCTGTGAAACAGAGGACAAGGCATAGTGCCAACTTATTGGTAGTTAGTTTATAAGGTGTCACTGGCCATGTCTACATAAGATGCTGATGGTGCAGTCGTTACTGCCTGCGCAGTAACCCAATTAACAGCTTTTTCATGATGCTGACTGCACAGTAGCCTGAGACCACTAAGCAGTAGCAGTGTCACAGTTGCTGCCATGTGATGCTAGTGTGTCATAGTCTCGGGCTACTGCATAGTCAGAATCTTGTGTATATGCGGCCACTGATTAGTTAGTCTTTAAGGTGTTAAACTGCAACAGAAACAGAAAAAATAGGGCAAGAGATTCTTATGACCAGTGAGGTTTAGAAGTTGATGCTTTATGGCAATGCAAAGAGAGCAGATGTTTCTAGTTTGCCAGTGACATAAAGCATTTGTTTCCATCCTTTGTAGTTTACAATGTATTGGACCTTAAATCTATTATTATTAGTCTGAGTCTCAATGCTTTTTGGCTATGGTCCTGGACTAAGTATAGCATGTTCTGGATCTTGACTTAATGTCATTTTCAATCCTTTCGCATGGGCTAATTACTGCAGTCATTCTGTTCAGTGTACCCTAAAGTTAGTTGTAAGGGGATGCACACTAAAGCCACTGAGAGTTCAGGAGGCGTCAATGCAAGCCAAGCCTTTGATGTTGCTCTTTGAATGACCCATGTTCTGTGACTCTGGACAGCCACTGCAACTAAACCATGGATATAAACAGCACAGCTCAGCAGTTCTAGTTCTCTCTGATGACTACTCTGTCTTTCTGTTTCATAGCTAGCTGCCAGGAAAAAAGGGATAACTAAAAAAAGAAAATTAAAATAGATGTGGGAACAACACAAAACAAAGAAAAAAAATTAAATGGATCAAAAAAAAGGCTTCCAATTTAGAGGCAGAAATGGGAGCATGGTAGTCAAATACAAAGACACATTGCTGTAAATCACACAACATGATTTTCCAACAGTGTGCAGTATAGCAGAGATAATACTGAAAAAAGCAAATGAATGACAGAGGGTTGTGGGAAAGAAGGAGCAAAACATTATGTTGCTAACCTGTAAAAGCAGAAACACAGCAACCAAAGTGCACAAGTAAAAATACATTTTCAGTGTATTGATTCCAGTCTTAAAATGATGTATTGTATTGTATTGTATTGTAATGCTTGTAATGCATTACCAAAAAAAAAAAAAAAAGTCTACTTAAGTATGATCCTAACTTTGATAACTGCAGGACAGAGGAATAAAGTTAAGGGGGTTTGGCGGGGTTTAAGAATAGGCTGGATAAATATCTGTGTAGGGTGTTGGATAAATCAAACATCTACTATAACATATTTTAATTTTATTTTTAAAAAATTGAAATATTTTGAAATTCTGTGTGTTTGCATAGTATGTATAAGGGGCAATTGCAGAATACCTCAAAATAAAGTCTTACTCTTACATATTGTTTGTGGAGTATGTGTGGGGGGAGTGTGTGGGGTATGGTTGGGGAATGTGTGGGGTGTGGGCATGTGTGAGTGGATGTGGGTGTGTGGGGTTTGTGGGTGTAGGTTTTGTGGTGGGGTGTAGATGTGTGTGTGTGTAGGGTGTGGGTATGCTGGGGTGTGCATGTGGGCCCCCTTTACATGCCTCCTCATGGCATACAGTCACCAGCAGCAAGCCCTTAGGGTATTCATGGCCTGTGGAAGCTGGAGCCCCACAGCGTTACACAGCTCCACCCAAATCCCAGAAGCTGCACATGGCAGCAGGGCCAGGCCAACCTTGGTGCATCAGGCAAGGCTCCCCATGGTTCACATGCAGCTCCTGGGACTCGGCTGGAGCTGTGTACCTCTGTGGGGAGTCCTGCACGATGGAGCCAGCAGCCTAGCCTCACTCTCTGCTGCCATGTTTAGTTCCCAGGAGTAGGCTGGGGCAGCAGAGAGTGGGGCCTAGCCAGCTCGGCTCCATTACATGCTGGCATCCCACTGCCAGCTCTATCACATGTGACTCCCAGCTGAGTCCCAGGAGCTGCACGTGAACTATAAGGTGCCCCACATGATAGAGCGGGGCCAGCCTCATGCTCCCACTGACGTGGTCCCATGCTTCCACCAACCCACCCTGGCCCTGCGCTCCAGGCTTCACGCTTCTGCCAGCCCCTGCAACAGCCCCTTGCTCCTGCCTTCCCTTCCACCCACCACCACTTCCCTATCTGCTGCCCAGAGTGCTGCAGCAGGGACAGGAGGAGAAGTGGGAGACTGGGGAAGCCAAGCAATTCTCTGGGTGGCTGCCACAGGAACAGCCCTACCCAGAAGCTGTGCACACTGGCTGGGCCTGGGGCCTTCCCACAGGTAAAGGTGGGACCTCAGCATGCTGCCTCAGTGGGAGTGGGCAGGGCTCAATCCCATGTGGAGTGCAGCAGGGGCAGCCACGGGATGGGCCAGATACAATTAAGTGGTGGGCGCACAGCTATGGGCTAAATGAAGTCACCTGGCAGGTTGTATTCAGCCCACAGGCCCATATTTTGCCTACCCCTGTGCAAAAGTGATGAGATGCAGGTGTGGTTTTGCATAGTGAAGCCAGATAAAGTCTATCTGAACCTTCCAAGCCTGTCCAGATTCATGAGAAGATGGACTAGTTCTCAGGAGGTGTCTGACCAATATTGGGCTGAATTGTAGGTCAGCTTCCTCTCTGCCTACTGTTTCTATGAAGGATTCAGTGATTTGCTTCAGAACTAGCAAAAAATCTTTCAGGATTCAGTCAGGTCTTTCAGTTTATTCAGATTCAAAAGCTCAGTCTAAGAACCTATCAAGTCTAACTCCTGGGAAAATTTGCACGTGATGCCCACAAAGCAGAAGTACTGTATTCTGTACCAGCAGAGCTTCAGAGAAAGTTTCAACTCCTTCAGCCAACCTTTGGGAAAGTATTGTGGATCTGGATTCCTGAAGTGTCTCTGTCTAAGGAACTGGTATAGCCCTGGTATTGAGCATCTCAGTTTTGAATGTAGTGATATCAGAACTGTATCTTCACATTTTATAGATGGCAAGCAGAGGCACAGAGAGGATAATGGAAAAAATTACATTTTTCAGTAAATTTAATGGAGGATAAAAAGCAATTTCCCTTTCCAAGCTCTACTCCTGAATCCCAGAGTAACATCCTGAACACTGCACCATGCCAGCCTTCTCTAAACCAGTGCCTCGTTCTCCTTTGTGTGCATGCCGCCAGTTCTTCCTTTGGAAAAAATACAAATTATCTAGATGCATCCTTCATGACTTTCCAATTTCTAGTCCCCTTATAACAGACTTTTGAAGAAAGTGCATGTGTGAGAGAGAGAATACTTGATCTACATAAACTTGATGTGAAGTGCCACATCAACAAGGATGGTAAAAACCCTAGAAATGAATGGCACTGCCATAGCAGTGGCACATGTATGGCCCCCTCAATATGCATATATATGACAGACCTTGAAGTCCACTTCCTCCACAGCTGCCCTCTTATCCCCCTGGTATACCTATGATACACTGATGACACCTTCACCAAATGAATGCATGGGAAGGAAGGTCTAGAGAAATTTCACCAGGTCTGTAACGACTTGCACACCTTCACTAAACTGTCTTTAGAATGGGGTGGGCAATTATTTCGAGTGGAGGGCCACTTAATGAGTTTTGGCAAGCCATCGAGGGCTGCATGACAGCCAGCCAGGGGTAGATAAATATTAATTTTCTAAATTTTTTAGGGGCCCTATGGGCCAGATAGAATGGCCTGGCAGGCCACATGCAGACCGTGGGTCGCATTTTGCCCACCTCTGCTTTAGAATATACCCTCTAGCAAATTTATTTCTTGAACACCACTGTGGAAGTTTGCAAAGGCCACATCACCACTGCATTGTATCAGAAATCTACCAACTGCTATAGCTACTAACGTGCCAGGTGCTCTTATCCTAAGTACATCACTAGATCCATCATCTCCAGCTAAGTTCCACATTACAGCCCTAACTGCTCTGATCAAACTGCTCAGGATGCACACCTTAAGAATCTGGAGCAGGGATTCCTATACTTACAATATAATCTGAAAACTGGAGCTACTCAAATCAACAGAGCCAAACTCAGAATCTGCTCCGACCTGCTCCAGTACCGACCCTGAGACAAGAACAGCCAAGTCCCTTTGGTTGTCACCTACTCCTTCACCTGCTCCTCTACCAATGTCATATACTTCATCACCTGCTTACAGTGCCCCTCTACTGTCTACATTAGACAGACGAGGCAATCCCTTCATGTAAAAATAAATGATCACCAATTTGACATCAATTTTAGAAAGACATGCAAGCCTATGGCAGAACATTTGAACCATCCTGGACATTCCCTCTCTGACCTCTGATTGGCTGTTCTTAGACAACAAAATTTCAAAAGTGAACTTGAACAGGAAATTGTGGATCAAGAAATCATACATAGACTTGATTTTGTTAACTATGGTCCAAACCAAGACTATAGGTTCTTAACCCCTTGCCTAGATTAAGCGTCAATAACCCCTGTATCCTGCATTGGAATAGCTGTTCTATTTTTGTCTCTGCTAATGAGCTTCCTTAGCCCAGCAGTGGCCCTTCTTTTTCCTCCCCATTCCCTACCCTTTGTATTCTAAGTGCTGCTTTCAATTTAGAAGCTCTGCTTCCTGCAGTCCCTTCATAGCCCACTCTTTACAAAATGTATACTATACATCTCTGATGTAGCCACAGGGTACAAATCTACCTTGCCTTCTAAAAAAAAAAAATATAAAACATAACATACTGCCTGTTCTTGCAAAATGAAGGTCCAGAAACACCATGTGTTGACGCTCAGCATCTGCAGACCCATAGAAAATGCTGTTTCCAATCACACTGATTTTAAGACACATTCCATGACCATTTTTTTTCCAAATAGCTTGTTCTCTCATTCTCTGAAATCCCCTCAGATGTAGTAAGGAAGGCATAATGTGACTCTGTTCAAATAGAAACCAGGAGGTGGAGGGAGCCCAAGATACAAAAAAGTAATTTTCTTTAGAAACTGTACAACAGGGCAAGCACACAGATGCACAGTGTTTCGGAGCCAAGGAAACCATTCTGAGTCTTCTTATTTAGTTTGAAGAACTAGATTTGAAGACAACAAGTACAGTTATTGTATTTCACTATGCTGGTTAACCCTGAACACGTATCGCCTTCAGAAGAAAAGTGAAAGCCACAAATAAGTTTGTGCATTTCTCCTTTATGTGGCAAATGAAGAGTAAGCATTAACACAATGAATTTACTTGAAACCATTTCACATTACCATGCTTGAAGGGGAACAGCACAACAGTCATATCTTTAAACCATTATTTTGATCTTTTATAACAAACCCTTTGATGATTAAAACCAAAAAAAAAGAGAGAAAAGTCTGTTTCATTATATTTTGCTCTTTTCACATTGCGCTGTGCTTGGATGGTGAAATGAGGCCGATCAGTTTAATTTTATCGATTTTTAGTTATTTATAATTTCTGCTTTTCATGCAGTAGCAAATTGCTACCATTGCTTCGGTTGACATTATTTTGGGGGGACTTTAAAGTTCCCTCTGTCTCTAAATTGGTTTGTGTAATTTAAATTAATCTGAAAACTAAAATTTACCATATTTACCTGAATCCAAGACAACCCTGAACTTAAGATTTTAGAACCCCAGTTATTAGATTTTAGACAGAAAATTATACATGTGTTTTAACTTGATGGGTTCTTAGACCATGAACTTCCGTATCTAGTTATTGGAGGGTCCTCTTAAATTCATCCCCCCAACACTGCCGCCGGAAAAGTAGTGGCAGGGAACGCAGTGACTAGGGGCAGGCAGCTTGCCCCATTCGCCTTGTCCCCATCTTGTGACTTATCCCCGTGTCTGCCCCCTGCTGCCTTCCCCACTTAATCACTTTTCCCCCTTCCGGTGCCTGCTCCCCAACCCTTACCTTTGCAGATGATCTGTCTCCGTCTCTGCCGAGTCCATGGAGCACGTAGCCAGGCCAGGCAATAGCAGAGGCTTTGGCTCCAGCGCCCAGTCCCAGTCGAGGCTGGAGCCACAGTTGCTCCCCCTGCTGTTCTACACACCTTCTGTGTCCCTTTCCCTGTGCTCCTCCTGCACCACATTCTCCCCTTCCCTACAGTCCCCTTGTTCCATGCTCCCCTTCCTCCGTGCCCTTTCTCCACCCTCCCCCCTGAGCTATGCCTCCCTTTCCTTGTGTTCTCCTTGCAGTGCACTTCCTTTTCCTTACACTCTTCCCATACTATGCCTATTTTCCCCAGCACCACACTCCCCTTCCCCATGCTCCCCCACAGCACAGCATGTCTCTTCCCCTGCTCCCCACAGCATTGGCTGCTCCTTCCCCATACTCTCCCCAGTACCACGCACCCTTTCCCCCACGCTTTCCCATGATCCTCATGCCCCTTTCCCCACACTCCCCTCATACTGCGTGTCCCTTCTCTGTAACTTTCCCCCACACCCCATGCTCCTTCCTCTATACTCCCATGCCCTGCATGCCCCTTTCCCCATGCTCCCCTGCACCCAGTGCTCCCTGCTGGCTGCACTTCAATCAAGCCGAGCATAAAGCATTTAGGAATAAAAACTATAGTGTCACTATTATTTTACTGTGGTGAGACTTAGGCACCTCAGTCACAGCCCAGGATCCTATTACTATTGGAACTAAACAAGCAGAACTCCCTGCCCCCCAGATTTTGCCTACATTGATGTACTTTAGGAAACACTACATTTAATCCTGGTATGCATAACTCACAGCTATGTCAAGGGTAGGAGACATCTGGGGGATTTGCTGACTTCTGAAATGAAATAGCTCACCTAGAGAAGCCATCTTAAGTAGGCATGCTTATAATGGACCACAGTTGTAACCACCCAAGCCAAGTACTCTTCATTAGCTACTAGAGGGGAGGTTTCCAGCTTTTAGCTCAGTGCTCAATAGTTAAGGTATCACCAGGCTACAAATTGAGTATTGCCCAAACTGCTCTGTAACTCACAAACATGTAATATTTATTAGGAAAAACAAATAAAAATCACATTGGGCAAGTTTCTGTACCAACTGAAGCTGGAGTCCAGATGAATGCCCAACGGCCCCTCCCTTGTCTGTTTTACTAAGCCACATTTTCTGTAGCATATTCTCTTTTTCCTGTACTTACAGATCTTGCTTGGCTGTCCAGTAAGCCAGCTTCAAGAGACAATATGGAGAGGACACTGGACAATGCCTGCTCCATGGTCTGGTAGCTAGGGGTGTTTAGACACATGCTCCAAGGAGGAGGCAGGAGTGGATAAGGGAGGAGCAGGACTTTAATTAGAGCAGCATCAGTGAGGGGATGCTGATACCTGTGATGCTGTAGTCTGCTGGAGTGCAGGAATTACCATGCTCCAGCAGACTTCATTAATTGAGTCTGCTTCAACATGCTGTAATTACAGTGCATCAGAGCAGCCTCACTACACATGTATAGGTACCTTAGAGCACTTTCCCAAGAAGCAGGAAACAGTATTGAGCCCCCTATTGAAGGGGACCTGGAACTCATGTCTTCCACTGCTCCCTTTGCAGCTGCTTTAACTATTACACTGGAAGGCAGGAAGCCTTCATTCTTCTCTCTCCTGTTATTTCTTCCTCCAGCTCAGCTTCCAGGCCTTATCTGAATTTATATATCTACCTGGTTGAATCTGTTTTCCCTTCCTACCTGCCTGGCTAACATAGATGATGTTGAACTCCAAACTGTGCATAAATGTTAGTAAGTGCAATTGTAAGGCTGTGTATCTACTACTTAGAAACATAAGGGGTAAATAAGACCTGGCCCTTTGTGCTTCATGGGTCAGGCAGAGTACATAGATCTTACAAGTCTGTTTACTGGTTTGTGTACTAGAAAAGTAATGAGACAAGTGAGTTGGGACAGAAGCTGCTCAGCATTGTTGCATTTTTCAATACATGATAGAGTCAAGATCTAAGTAATCGGTCAGGGCTGTGTGAGTGAAAATGCTGTTGCATGCCAGGGATAAGCTGGAGCTTGTAGATATAAGGATTTTGTTCCTGCTCTTCACAACTTTCCTTTTTTTTCCCAGCTCAGGGGAGACTGTCACTAGTGTGACAAGTCTATCCCCTCTACAGCCCAAGAAAGTAAAGAAAAAGAAGGAGAAAGTAGAGCAACCACCAGCTATCCCAGCAAAAGGTATGTGACAAGGAATATAACCAATGGTGCTGTATTTCACACAGGGAGAACCTGAGGTGAACCAATTCATTTCTCAGTGCCTCCTGTTTCCCGCTGGTCAAATGGGGAGGGGAGAAGTAGGGAGGATATCTACAGTGCCTCTTACAGACACTGTGAAGCGCTTTGTCACACTGTTAGGTGCTCTGGCATTCATAGTTGCAAGATGCTAGAGTAGAGAGGGCGGTTTTGCTAGCTTGTGTCCATGATGGTGGTAGGAACTTTGGGGTGTGCACAAAAGGTTTCAAGTTGCACTGCATGGGGAGAAAGGAGAGAAATCAAAGACAGATGAGCTAAAGAGCCATGTAGGCACAGCCAGCTACACATGTGTGTATATAGTGTAGGTGCTATTTAATGACAACTAAAAAAGTATCTACTATTTTGCATAGTTCGTGTATTACAAATATTACAGTATATTGAGATCTACTTAAAGATACCTAATCTCCTGCAGCCAGGTTTTCAAACACCCAGCAGCTCCTACAGTAATACCTGTGGAGAGTTTTGCAAAATAATTTGTTCCTAAACAGCACTTTTTGTTGTCGTGCTATACTGCTGCCATCAAAGACTTAAAACGGCTGATGCAGGTACTAAAAGTAACTGAATTGTGTTAATATGAAGTAATCTTTTGATATTTATTTTTATAGCTCCAATAGCCAACAATTTTCCTAAACCTAAGTTGCTGAAACCTCAGAGAAAAGTGATTCTGGTAAGTACTCTTATATGAAATTATTTTCCCCTGTATTCTATTCTCTCAGTATAATTTTTGCAGATTCTCAGTTATTTTGCAGATGTGATTATTGCCAACAGCCAGTGCTCAGCTAGTCATGAAATGGACATCTAAAAAGTTGGGGGTTTGTTTGCACACATGCTGCATTTGTGATATTTCCTCTTGGGGATCCATTCCCCTCTGCTGTTGGAGCCCTTGGTTACACTTGGATCTAGTTCTGAAAAACTTCTAGTTCTTCCCTATAGTGCCATGGGCTAGAAATTTAAAATCTTTTCTTAAATGAAAGATGAAATTGAATTTCACTTGTTTCCAGGAGCTGAGAATTTCATAATTATACCAGTTATCCTGTGATGCACAGATACTGTTAGCAAAACTGACTTTGAGTGTTTTCAAACATGAAATACTGGGTCTCGGTCCACTCTGCAGTTGGGTTAATCAGAAATAACAGGTCAGTGAAGCCTTACATATATAGTTGGCTGGCTTAGAGGAAACACATTTTCTCTCTATTAGTAAACAATACTCAGCATTGTCTATGCAGGCCAGTAGAGATGCATGGATACATTGGTCCAATATCAGATAAGTACCAATATAAAGAAAATTCGCTGCATCAGGTACTGATGGGGTTGATAATATAGCCGATAAATGCCTGTGCAGCACGCAGTCACAGTGCAACACGGAGCAGAACCAGCAGCATGGAGAGCTGCCTCCAGCTGGTAAGTCAGAAGGGGAGCAGGGAGGGAAGAGGCTTGGAGGGGCAGATCAACAGCCCCATGGTGAGGGAGGGAGGGAGGGAGGGAGGGAGCAGGGGCAGGGTCTGCCCAGGAGAGGCAGGGGGACAGCAGGATGGTGGTGTGGCTCATGGGGGGGGGGGACTCCCGCTGCTGCCTGCACCATGGGAGGGGTGTGCCCCCCAGATCTGCATGGGGTGGGGGCAGGCTGGAGACAGCAGTACAAAGGGCTCTTCTTGGCAGGGGCTGAGCTCAGAGCAGGCACCAGTGGTGTTGGAAGGGAGCTGCAGCTACTCCAAATTCTGCTGCAGCCGTACTTTCAGCACCACTGCCAGCCACCCAGCACAGTTTCAGCTCTTCCCAATGTGTGGGTGGACGCAGGACTTGGAGCCGGGCTGTGCCTGGTGACATGGGTCTGGGAGTGGAGCTGCAGTGAATTTTGAGGTGGGAACAGCCCCTCCCAGTGCCATTGGTGCCCACTCCAAGCTCAGCTCCTGCTAAGAAGAGCCCCACACAGCACTAGCTCCAGCTCCAGCTCCAGCCCACCCTGCACAGATCCAGGGTGCAATCACTCCCCTCTTCCCGTGCCCTCTCCCTCCCTCCCTCATTGCGGGAGCATTGATCTGCCCCCCCCGGCAAAGTGGGGGTCCCTGACCAGCCACAGTGCTAGTTTCCCCACCTGCCTCTGGCACGCTGCCCACCTGTTTCACCTGCCATGCCTTGTTGTCACTTAATTGAGGTGTTAATTAAGGCGGGAGGCAGTCCATTCTTGCTCCAATGCCAGGGGGCTATATGTGGCTCCGTTCCTCCCCTACACCACAGCCCAAGCCTCGCAGATGGCATCCAGATGACACTACTCCCAGCCTACAGCTGGACCAAGCTTAGGCCTCAGACACACACACACATTCATACCTCCCTCCTTTCACACTCCACCCCCTCTCACAGGGTCTCTTTCATGCATCGCCAACCTGTACTGCCTTGCTCCCTCTTGGAGCGGGCCCCTTAGGCCATAGGCTTTAGCTAGCTCGTACCTTGGGTGGCAGATGTACAGTCTTTTGGGCCTTTCCCATGACCCTCACTGGGGTAGTGACCAGGCAATTACCTGACCAGGTCTAAGCTTGCTAGGCTTGCCCTGGCCCCTTCCTGGGGCAACTCTGTACACTCAGACAATACTGGGCTCCCAGTCCTCTGGTTTTTCCCCTCCCTGGGGCTCCACATCTCTGCTGCCTCCCTGGGGCCATGGGGCTTCCCTCCCTGGTGGGGCTCAGGTGGCCATAGCCATGCCTGGCCCCTTCTGGGTCTTACACCGCACAGGGCTCAGATGGCCACAGCTGTGCCTGACCCAAACTCAGATGACACACCCAAAGGTGAGGGATGGAGTTAAGGCGCCCCTACCCACCTTTCTGGGTGGTAACTGGCCTGGCATTTCCTGGGGGCTCTCGCACCACTAAGAGCCCCACCAAGCCACCCACTCCCAGCAGGGTGCAGTTTTAGGTCATGCCCAGGACCAGGAGCCTCCAAGCCACCCCCTACCCTTACCTCCAGGATGTTGCATGCAGCTTTGCAGACAGATAATGTTTCTCCCTCATCTTCCAACAAGAAACTGCTCTGTTATATAGGTGACCAGAGATCTAAAATGGCCGCCGCAATCAAGCACCTGCTGGCTGCTGGGCTCCGCTCTTAGAGAGGCAGACACTGACAGTGTCCTGCCACACCTCTCCCCCCTTAAAGTGGCAGGCACCAACAGTGCCCTGCCATACCCCCAAGCCCCTTCCCTCCCCCCTCCTCTTCCTCCACAGCAGACTTACCACCTGAAGGCAGCTGTATTAGATATCGTATCAGTATTGGCCAATATGCCTCCTTAAATATCAGCTATCAGTATGGGCCCCAAAAATCTCTATCGGTGTACCCCTACTAACCAGGCAACAAAGGGGAAACAGAATCACCCAGATAGATGTCTGTATACGGTATTCTCCAGTTCTCTCCCTATGATACAGAATCATGGGGCCTTGGACAGGCCATCTCCAGGAGCATCAGGTTTCACCGGGGGCTGAGTGAAGTATGCAGAGTGCACAAAAAGCACTCTGTAGTATAGTCTATGGTATAAATGACTCAGAATCAGGACACTGCAGCTGTCCTGTGCTATGTGAATTATACTGTTGTGACTGGGAATAGCTGCTATATCACTCAACGTTTGGACCTCATATTAAGGATCAGATGTGCAAAATCAGATCAGCAAAAAACATAAGCACATGTGGGGGCTTGTAGTAGAGGTGATATCTTTTATTAGACCAACTAGATTTTTGCAAAAAAAAATTCTCGAATTACAAGCTTTCAGGCACAAACACCCTTCATGAAGCATCGGAAAAAAAGTAGTAAAAATTCTCTTGGGTAGAAATGAAAGTTCATATTCAATAGGATTTCTCAGAGGAGAGAATACTTTCTCAGTAGATAGAATACTCCTCTGGGCAGGCAGTTCTTAGCTGGTAAGGTGTCCTTCAGCTTTCTTTTGAGGCTCTGTGATGATGCAGATTACCTTGAACAAAGGCAGGAGCAGTATCTCAGGTTTCAGGTGGTGAAAGTTGCTTCTTCCTTGTGAAATTATGAAGATTTCACTTTAAAAATGGGATTAAATTCAGTATCTTCTATGTGTCAGGTATCCAGGTATTAGCCGTATTGGTCTAGAGTAAAAAGCAATCTAGGCTCATGGTAGAGGTGATACTTTTCATTAGAACAACTAGATTTTTGCAAAAAAAATTCTTTAATTGCAAGCTTTCAGGCACAAACACCTTACCAGCTAAGAATTTCCTGCCCAAAGGAGTATTCCATTTATTGACTCCTCTGTGAAATCCTATGAAATATGAACTTTCTTTTTTACCCAGAAGAACTTTTACCATCTTTTCTCTGATGCCTGATGAAGAGTGTTTGTGCCCGAAAACTTGCTACTAAAGAAATGTTTTTGCAAATATCTAATTGATCTAATAAAATATACCACCTCTACCATGAGCCCAGATTGTTTTTTCCTCTAGACCAATACAGCTACAACCTGGATACCTTAAACACATGTTGAATTTTAAGTACATTTGTTTCCAGTTGGTATTGCATTTCTGGACTAGATCTGGTTTTAGCCTCAAGTATTTTTCCACTTTCCACACCCTTGTACATCACAAATAGGCCCTAATAAGGCTCAGATTCTTTGTCTGGTTTAGAGATGGGCAGGAAGAGGGGCTTTTAGGCAAATAACTTTGCTTCAGTTTCCCAGAGTGATGAGAGTTTCTGTCCTGTGCAGTCAGCAGACTGTTTTATTACCTTGCTAACAGATTTTAATCTGGAAGCAATTTCCATCTCTGGCTGGCTCATCACTTCACATCAGCGTGCACCTGGGACCCACAGGAGCCTGAAGTCAACAAATGATCTGCAGATCAGGGTTGGTTTTCAAATAAACAAAACTTCAGTGCACAAAACTGACCTGCAAAAGTTTTCAAGATCAGACTTCACCTAAAAGTCTGGTGTCTGTGAACAAGCAGCTTACATTTGGTGTTGCTGAGCCAGTGCATGTTATTGCAGGAGAGCACTTATTGTGCTCTACCATGGAGGCTTTACTTTTGTTCTTTCATCACTGTTAACTTAAAACCCAGAATTGAAAGTCACTCAGACTGAGCTACAGAGATATGGCTGCAGCACATGTGCAGCACACTGAGCTGGGTCAGAGCAGCCCCAGCTGACACAGGGCCCCAGGGACTAAACACAGTCCACTTGCTGGGGAATTGGCTCCAAGGTCAGACCCAGAGAATGGCAGTTGATGGAAGTCAATCATCGTGGTACACTATGACCAGTGGGGTCCCTTGAGGTTCTGTTCTTGGACCTATTCTTATCAACATCTTCATTAATGATATGGACATTGGTGTCAGAAGTGGACTAGCCAAATTCGCTAATGACACCAAACTTTGGGGTAAAGCGTCCGCACCCAAGGACAGGCTGGTGATCCAGTCCAACCTGGACAGGCTTGGAAAATGGGTGGGCGAAAACCTGATGGAGTTTAACACTGAAAAAATGCCAGGTATTCCACTTTGGGAAGAAAAACCCACAGCAAGCTTATAAGCTTGGCAGTGCTACGCTTGCTAGCACCATGGCCAAAAGGGACTTGGAGGTCATGATTGACCACAAGATTAACATGAGGCACCAATATGATGTTGCAGTCAGCAAAGCGAGCAAAACTCTGGCTTGCGTCCATAGATGCTTCTATAGCAAATTTCAGGATGTCATCTTCCCACTGTACTTGGCCTTGATGAGGCCGCTGCTGGAGTACTGCATCCAATTCTGGACTCGACAATTCAAAAAGTGTGTGGAGAAGCTTGAGACAGACCAGAGGAGAGCCACACACATGATCAGAGGGCAGGAAAAAGGCCTTATGATGACAGGCTGAGAGCTATGGGATTGTTCAGCCTGGAAGAGTGTAGGCTCAGGGGGGACCTGGTGGCTTCTTATAAATATATAAGGGGTGTACATCAGGATCTGGGGAAACAGCTGTTTATCAGAGCACCCCATGGGATGACAAGGTCAAAAAGTCACAAACTTCTCCAAGACCATTTCAGGCTGGACGTAAGGAAGAACTTCTTTACTGTCCAAGCCCCCAAGGCCTGAAACAAACTGCCACCAGAGGTGGTGCAAGCACCTTCTCTGGACTCCTTTAAGAGGCATTTGGACGTTTATCTTGCAGGGATCCTTTGACCCCAACTGACTTCTTGCCCCTGGGGCAGGGGGTGGGGCTTGATGATCTTCCAAGGTCCCTTCCAGCCCTAATGTCTATGAAATCTATGAAAGTTCTTCTTAATAGCTGACATAAACTTCTCTTACTGCAACTTGAGACCATTGCTCCTTTTTTTGTTTTCTGTCACCACTGACAATAGTCAGCTTCATCTTCTCTGGAACCACCCTTTAGGGAGTTGAAGGCTGCTATTAATTCCCCTCTCAGTCTTCTCTTCCACCAAGCTAAATAAGCCCACTTCCCTCAGCCTCTCCTCAGAGGTCATGTGCTCAAGCCCCCTAATCATTTTTGTTGTCCTCTGCTGGGCTGTGTCCAATTTGTCTACAACCTTTCTGTAGTGGGGGACCCAAAACTGGACACAATACTCCAGATGTGACCTCACTGTGCTGAACAGAGAGGAATAATCCCTTCCTTTGATCTGCTATCAACATTCCTACTAATGTATCCCAGTATGCTGTTAGACTTTGTCACAACAAGGGTACTCTGTTGGCTCATATTCAGCTTATTGTTCACTGTAACCCCCAGGTCCTTCTCTGTAAAGATTCTGCTTAGCCAATCAGTCCCTGGCCTGCACTGGTGCATGGGATTGTTCTGTCCTAAATCCATGCAGGGCTTTGCATGTGTTCTGATTGAACCTCATGAGATTTAATTTGGTCTAATACTTCAATTTGTTGATGTCTCTGAATCCTAGCACTACCCTCTGCGTATCCACTAGTCTCCCTAGCTTGGTGTCATCTATGATCTTGCTGAGGGTGCACTCCATCCCATCTTCCAGGGCAATGATGAACATATTGAACAATATCAGCCCCAAGACTGACCCCTGGAGCACTCAACTTGACACCAGCTGCTAAGACATTGAGTCATTGACTACTATCCTCTGATCCCGATGATCCAGCCAGTTTTCTATCCACTTTACAGTCCATGTATTTAACCTGTACTTCCTTAGCTTGCCTGCAAGAATGTTGTAGGAGCCTTGCTAAAGTCAAGATTTACCACATCCACTGCTCTCCCTGCATCCAGAGAGCCACTCATTATACAAGGCAGTCAGGTTGGTCAGGCATGACTTTGCCTTGCCCTTGGTGAATCCATGCTGACTGGTGCTAATCACCTTCTCCTCCTCCAGGTGCTTAGAAATGGATTGCTTGAGAACCTGCTCCCTGATTTTTCCAGGGATTGAAAAAGGGATTGGGGTGAGGCTAACCAGGCTATAATTTCCTGGTTCCTCCTTCTTCCCTTTCTTAAAGATAGGCACTATATTTGACCTCTCCTAATAGAGAGAGTTTTCAAAGATGATGGCCAATGGCTCTGCAATCACATTGGCCAACATCCTCAACACCCCCAGATGCATTGCATCTGGCCGCGTGGGGCACCTGTACATACCACAAATTTTAATCGTCATTACATTTAATAGGTTTATTCAATTTAAACTTGTTTATTTTGGAGTGTCGCATCTGTGTTTACATGCAGTAGGTTTTCAAACTAATTAAGCCAGGTCCCTGGCCAGCACCGCCAGAGAATGGGATGGTCCAGCACTGCCCCTCCAGCATGGGGCCCCGCACTCACCCCATGCCCATGCCCTGCCATGCAGCTGTGGAAGCAGAGAGCTGGCAAACAAGAAAAAAAAGTCACATAAAAAAACAAAAAGCAATTCTAAAGTGAAAGCAATTCAAAGGGGTGAACAACAAAAAAGTCACAGTGCCATCTGGTGAACAAAGAGGCTCATTACATGTCCATGAGTGACTTTGTGTTTGCACACAACAAATCCATGGATTCAGTGCTTTAATTCCTGGTGAGCCAAACCAAACTACATGCAAGAAAGTTTAGTTTAATGCACAAAAAAATTTTTTAAAGTGTCTGGAAATCCTGCTCATGCAAACAGACATGCAATTGCAGTGCATGAAAAGGCAAAAATCATGGTGTGTACTTGAGCCCGTGGACTTGTACACGTCTAGTTTTTCTGAATAGTCTTTAACCTTTTCTTTGGCTGCTCACCTCCTCCCCAAACTGTGCTGCCCAGTGCAGTACTCTGGAGGCTGACTTTACCTGTTAAGCCTGAGGTAAAAAAAGGCATTAAGTACTTATTTTCACATCATCTATCACTAGGTTGGCTCCTCTAATTAGTAAGTAAGGGACCCACACTTTCCCTGATCTTCCTCTTGTTGGTGACATACTTGTAGAAACTCTTCATGTACCCTTGAAGTCCCTTGCTAGCTGCAATTCCAATTGCACTTTGGCCTTCCTGATTTCATCCCTGTGTGCCCAAGCAATACTCTTTATGCTCTTCAGTTTTGTTCAATATCTTCCTTAATGACCTGAAAGATGGCTTAGAGTAGTAGATACACTGGATGGTAGTGCTAGGACTCAGAATAACCTAGACAAACTGGAGGATTGGGCCAAAAGAAATCTCATGAGATTCAACATGGCCAAGTGCAAAGTATAGCACTTAGGACAGAACAATCTCATGCATCAGTACAGGCTGGGGATTAACTGGCTGGGCAACAGCTCTGAAGAAAAGGACCTTTGAGTTACAGAGGAAATTAAGCTGAATATAAGCCAACAGTGTGCATTCATTGCCAAGAAGGCTAATAGCATATTGGGCTGCTGGTAGGAGTCTTGCCAGCAGGTCAAGGGAAGTTATTCATCCCCTGTTCAGCACTGGTGAGGCTACATCTGAAGTACTGTGTTCAGCTTTGGGCCCCCCCGCTACAGAAAGGATGTAAACAAATTGGAGAGAGTCCAGTGGAGGGTAATGAAAATGTTGGGGGGGTGGGCACATGACTTCTGAGGATAGGCTGAGGGAACTGGGTTTATTTAGTCTGCAGAAGACTGAGAGGGGATTTAATAGCAGCCTTCAACTACATGAAGGGGGGGTTCTAAAGAAGAGGGAACTGGACTGTTCTCAGTGGTAACAGATAACAAAACAAGGAGCAATGATCTCCGATTGCAGCAAGGAAAGTGTAGTTTAGATATTAAGAAGAATTTTCTCACTAGGAGGGTATTAAAACACTGGAACAGGTTACCCAGAGAGGTTGTGGACTCTCCATCCTTGGAAGTTTGCAAGGCCTAGTTAGACAAAGCCTTGGCTTGTATGATCTAGTTGGGGATGGTCCTGCTTTGAGCAGGGGGTTGGACTAGATGACCCTTCTAACCCTCATTTTCTCTGATTCTATGATTCTTTTACATAAAGAGCAACTCCTCCTCTTCTGCCCCACCTGTCCTTCTTGACTAGTTTATACCCATCCATGACAGTGCTCCAGTCATTTGAGCTATCCTACCAAGTCTCTATTATTCCAGTCACATCATAGTTCCATGGCTATGTAAAGACTTGCAATTCTTCCTGCTTGTTTCCCAGGCTCCATGCATTTGCATACCTGAGGTAACTAGCCGACTGCGCTACTTTCTCAGAAAGAATAAGAAGGCTTCCCCTGTTGCCCCCTCCTACTTGCTCTTCCTCCAGGTCACCCACTTCCCCCAGGGCTTTGGTCTCCATCCCCTGACAAACTTAATTTAAAGCCCTCCTCAGTAGGTTAGTGAGCCAGTTTGCGAAGATGCTTTTCCCTGTCTTCATCAGGTGGATCCTGTCTTTTCCTAGCAATCTTGGAACAACATCTGATGGTTGAAGAAGCCAAAGCCCTGCTAGCAACACCATCTGCACAGCGATGCATTGACCTGCAGCATGCATCTGCTCCTGCCCAGGCCCTTCCCCTTGACTGGAACAATCAGGGGAAACATCATCTTGGCCCCCACCACCTGACTTCTGAACTAAATAAAAAAACTTTTTGTTACAAAGGTTTTCAGAGACAGAAAGAGATTCTCTCATACTTAAACCTGGCAGTTGAGACAGTGGCCTGGAATTGGCGAGGCATAGGTACAAGTCCTTCCTCTCCAAAAAAAAATTCTTCACTGAACCCAGAAGAGCAGGGATCTGACCCTAGATTTTCCACATCCCTGGCTATTGGGCCAGACATAAACACCCCACTTAAAACTAAAAAGTTTAGGTTTCTATCTGAGGGTGAACATTTTGACACACTTGTTTTCCTGGCAAAACTCTAGAAGCATTTCAGCTTTGAAAGGGTAAAATCATATGAATGAAAGTTTGGATTACCACAATCAGTAGCATTTATTATGTTTAGGCATAAGGAAATTAATGCAGTCTAAACAGAGTACCAGGATTGTGTAAACAAATTACTTTGAAATTCCCTGAGTAGTCGTCATACACTAGCGTAGGAATTTCTGATATGCCAATTCTTAAAAATTGTCAACATTACACAATGTTTAGCTACTACTTTCAAATCTCCTTCAAAACATTTTAGACCTCTTTTTTCAGAGGGTCTGAATTGCAGGCATCTTAACTGAAACACGGATGGTGAGTACCCGTATCTATAACATGCAAAATTGATGAGCAGATAAATATACAATCCTTAGTAACAGGACCTAGGCTGTGAAGATAAAACATACATTGAAAAAAATGGCAAAGATCCTAGATATACAGAACTACATCATCCTGAATTAGAGCTCTGAGTTAAAGCTATTTAGACCGTGGCCGCAGTTCAGATTAAAGTTGGATAGGAACCAGCTATAGAGTTGTTACACATTTCCAAGCACTAATTTTATAGCTGGTTGGCTCTTTTTTATAGCTAGATGGACATTTTTATAGCGTGATAACTATTTTGCATATATGATTAGTCTAAATTTATTGTGTGATTAAACAGTTAATCACAATATATTTAATGCATGACAGAGGCCCTAGACTTTTTCAGTGAACCATTTTGCTTTAAAAATATATTGATTAATCACAGAACATAATTTTCCCACCAGTGGTGGGGAAATGAAGCAGAAAGAGCTGAGTATCTTAGGGCAGATCCATCTCTGTCCTGTAAGAAATAGGGTATCCCTTCAGCCTTTCCCTCCTCCCTCTGTGCAACACCAGGCACTGGAACATCATGAATATTTTTGAGGGATAGGAAAACAGTTTCCAGCTCTACACATGGGTGGCTCCTGCACTAGATGTTTTTTAACTGATGCCACTTGATAAATCAGCAAAACGGTAAGAGTTGCTTACGCTGAGCTGTTGATCTCTGAACTTCATCAACCTGGCATAAGGCACCTGAGCCATGGCAGAGTCAGAGCACTGTAGAAATCCTGAACAGGCAAGACAGGGCTTAAAGGCACATTACCAAATAATTCCAGCATTCTGGGAGAATTTTATAATAACCTAAATGCCAACGAAATTATTTCCAGAGGACATGTGCTTAAGGTTTCTTTGAAGGATGTTTATAATAAGCTAGAGATTTCTTTTGTTGTTAATGTGCTAGAATTGGTTGCAGTTGAATTTTACAAGAAAAAAAAATACAGTAACCTGCATAAAATATGTACATAATCTCAGCTGAAAATTAAAAACAGAAAAAAAGTGTAATATGGTATTCAGATCCACAGCCCTAAGTAAAACCCATTAAAAAAAAACTTTGCTTGAGTTATATTGCTTTTGCTTTTGCTTTAGCCTGAATATAAATTCTATGCTCCTCTTGTTGCAAGCACATTTCCCATTAGGGTCACTGGGAGATGTGTACCCATCAAGGGACACAGAGATACTGAAATGCTAGCAGGAATACATATTTATGTGAAGCTAAAAGCACAGAAAGTGATAGAGAGAGACAGAATTCTAAGTCCTAGATTCTTCTCTTCTTTGCCCACTCAGATTTTCTGTGGTACCGAATAGTAACTCCTCTGTGCATGTATCCAGAAGTGTTTAGATTTAAGAGTTTGTAAAGATAATTCATTAGAGATTTTATATTTTGTCAACCACATTTTCTAGCCAGGTCTCTGTGTCTCACATAGAAATCAGCAGTGGTTGCCCAACTCCACAAAGGAGCACAGAGTTCAATGTTAGAACACAGCCTACATAATGCATTTTTGACATCTCTCATGTTGCTAATCTTCATCAACCTTAGTGCTTAATCTGAAGTCAATGGAAAGATGCCTCATGGCTTGAGTAGGCCCTTCACACCTAGCTCTGCAATTGTTTGCTGAAGCAAATTTTCCATTGATTTTCACATTTTGACAGAGCTTTTAAAAGGAGTTGTAGTTTGGGACAGAGGCACCAATTTGTCATCCAGATTTGGGGGCCCAGGAGGTGTGCTGTCTGCCTGGAGCCAAAATTCAGGACATCGCAGAGAGACTGCCAAAGCTCATCCATTCTTTGGAGTACTACTCCTTCCTGCTTGTCCATGTAGACACCACTGATAGTGCCAGGAATGAAACTGAACAAATTAGAAGCAACTGTGATGCTCTTGGCAGGAGGATTAAGAAACTTGGAGCACAAGTGGTGTTCTCATAGTGAATGTGTGTCTGGGATGGTGGTGTCAATGCAAAGGCTTTGGCTTCTTCTATAATGGGTGGATGTCCTTGGGAGAAGGACAAGAGATGGGATCCATCTGGCACAAAGGGGGAAGAACATCTTTCTTTGGGTGCAGGGAAGAACTGGTGCAGGAGTGAAGATGATACGTAACTTGGGAGGAAATGATCATGATACTATAGAATTGCAGATCCTGATACAGGGAAAGCATGAGATCAGCAAAATGACAATGCTAGATTTCAAGAAGGTGGATTTCATCCAACTCAAAACAGTTAGTAGACATGGTGCCATAGGAAGGTAGACTGAGGGATAAATGTACCCAGGAGGGCTAGGAGCTTCTAAAGGGCGCAGTGTCAGAGCTCCAACAAGAAACTGTTCAACATGATGGAAGCACAAGAAGAATGGCAAGAGACCAAAGTACCAGGAGCTTCTAAAACACCTCAAATGCAAAAGGAAAGCATACAGGCAGTCGAAGAATGAACAGGTCACAAAAGAAGCATGCCAGGAAATAGCAAGAACCTGCAGGGGCAAAATCAAGAAGGCGAAGATAAAGAAAGTGCTGCATCTAGCAAAAAAGGTTAAGGACAACAAAAAGAGATTCTATAAATATGTTGGCCAGAAAAGGAGGTCCTGGGGAATTACATACTGGTTAGCCTCACCTCAATAGCTGGGAAGTTACTGGAACATATCCTAAGGAAGGACATTTGCAAGCATCTGGAGGAGTAAAGTTTGATCACAAGAAACCAGCATGGATTTACGACAAATCATGTCAAACTAACTTGATCTGCTTTTTTGACAAAGTAACTACTTGGGTGGATAAAGGGAACGCTGTGGATATAGTATATCTGGACTTCAGCAAGGCTTTTGACAAGGTCCCACATGACTGTCTCTTGATGGTAGTCTTTATACATACAGTTTATGTTATGGAGTCTATAGGCTGGAGATGTATTATGGAGTGTATTGTATGTATAGTTTTAGATGGAGATAATACTGCCTCAGGCAGCCAGGTTGACTAGATGACCTCTGGAGATTTCTTGCAGCCCTCCTTCTCTGTGACTCTATGATTCTCTGACACTTTAGGAGTATGTGTGGCTTTGCATAACTTGCATAACCTATTGTCTACCTCAGAGTTAGTCAAATACATTTTTTCTCACAAATAATTGCCTTAGATCTTAGTTATTAAGTGTTTTGGAAATGTAAAGCAGAGTAACATGTAAGTGGTACCCATTTAATTATATGATTTCTTAATGCCTCAGGATTAGGTTTCCAAAAATCTGGGCCATCCTACTGCCATTGTCTGTAAACTTTCCTTTCCCTAGCAGAGCTGAATTCAAGTCACAGGTAGCAAACTTTGCCACATGACCTATCTTTTAAATTTGTTCCCCAGTAATGGTAACAAAGAGGTTCAGCATGCTTTTGGTTGTACTTGTTGCTTAGCATGGACAATTAAAATTCCCCAGGAGTTAAATCCAGTAGTTTCAGTTAGCTAGCTGGTCCATTTTTGAGAAACATCCTAGTAGGTATGCTTATCACATTATAAATACCAGTACCTTTATTTATTACAGTTTGATGGGAGGTCTGGGGGGGCACTGATTGGCTTGAGCCATATGTTTGGCTGATTGGACTTGGCTGATGACATAACAACTACTGGAAAAAGGGGAGGGATCAAATGCTATAAATTTCCAGGACAAGGCTGAGGAAGTCATTTTGACTCTGGGAGCACTCCCAAAAGCTGACATGATGTTCCTTTACCAAAACATGCTTATATAACAAATACTTGTAGTCAGAGATTTGCAAAACCACGTAGAACAGGCATTCATTAGCAACCTTTTGGAGTAGTAGAAGACTTTAACAGCTAGTTCTGAAGGTGGTTTGTGGCTTCCGTCCTGGCCAACATCACTTAACACTGCTTCCTCTGCTGTCACAGTGCCGCCACTGCCACTCCTTTCCTTCCCTTGCCACTGTTTCCCATAGTGCCTCCAGCAGAACATCCCCCACAGCCAAATTTTTATAGATGTCTGGGCTTTGTAGGGCAGCACACCAGATCCAATGCAGGATCACAAGTTGTCAACCCCTGACTTAGAAGATCTGGATTCCCAGTTCTCAAAAAGGTTAATAGAAACTGAGCAACCACATTCCTTGATCAGCTTTGGGAAGCTACTTAGTTCTACACAATATGCCTAAGGATGAGTCCTTTCCATGAAGTGTCTATAGCAGTGGATCTCAACCTTCTTAAACTCCAGGCTCCCTGCTGTAACTTCTGTGAATTGAGTGATATCTCATTTCTGAAACTAACTTATTATGATGCTTTCCTCCTTGCACAGGGGCTGGGCAGTGTGTGTTTGCGAAGCTGGGGAAGGCAAAGGAGAGGAGCAGAGAGGGAGAGACAAGCATGTAAGGAAAAATTTAACAAGTTGAGTACCAAGGGTGTGGAACAAGCTCCTCCCAGATGTGGTACAGTCACCCACCCTGGCAATCTTTGGACCCGATGTTCTGTAAGGTCTCTTCCAGCCCCTACCAACTATGAAACTGTGTTTGCCTCCTCACACCCTACACCCCTCTTAAAAGGATCTCATAGCACAGGTTGCCTCTTGCTAGCACGGTGGAGGAACGGGATCTTGGCGTCATTGTTGATGCCAAGATGAACATGAGCCGCCAATGTCAGACGGTGGTTGGGAAGGCCAAC
>JAGPOW010002742.1:33901468-33928423 GCA_030014935.1 Caiman crocodilus
CCTACCTTGGGTGTCTTCAAGAGTAGATTAGATAGGTACTTGGCTGGGGTCCTGTGACCCCAGCACTTGTTTCCTGCCATTGGCAGGGGGGTCAGACTAAATGGCCTGCTCTAGGTCCCTTCTGACCCTAGTTACTATGAAACTATGAAACTAGGTTAAGAATCACTGGTCTATAGTCTGAAAACCAATTAATTAACGAGGCTGGCACTTGCAAGCACTTCTTTCAAAAGGATAGCCCAACCTTTTGACCTTTAGCTTCCAGCAAAACAGTTCTACAAAAACAAGTAACCATAGCTGCTCCAGATCTGCTGCACAGAGAAAATGAATATTATGTTCTAGTAGTTCTCACCATAACATAATGAGGGGTTTCAAGTATCACTGAATTATATACAACCTAATTACTGTTTTGGAAACAAGCTTGTGAAATACAAGAATTTTAGCTCATGTTTTTCAAGTCCTTGCATGATTAAGAAGTTTTCACTACCTTATAATGAGCTACCATCTTTAGCCAGCATTTTACAGCTACAACCTCTTGTACAACGAATTCACCCTTTATATACTGTATTCCTTCACTTTGTTGAGTGATTTTTTTTTTCAGTCAAGTGACATACCTCTCACGTTGATTTTTTTCAATTACTAACCTAGGTAGGAGAGAGTATGGGTCAATTAATTTTATACCCAGGTTAGTAACTTCATTATTATTTTGCAAGTCAGGGCTATATCAGATATGAATTTGGCTCATCCTCTGAGGAAAAGATGTGTTGTGCATATATATGGTGATTAGAAGTTTTTGGCTAGGTGAACAATCAGACATGAGTTCTTTTTAGATAATAAGGAGTTGGAAGATTGTGTTCTGTGTTTTTGGAAGGTAATTTCCCCCCAGATGCATAGCAGTCTTCACTGTGATTTATAATCTCAATATCTAAAGATGTTAATGACTGCCAGAGAAATAATATAAAGCTGAACATATACAAAGAGACTGATCATTTTTTCACTTGACCACCTATAATTTTGAAAACATTTATTTTCAAACCCCACAATTTGTCTCTTTGCCAGACCACATAATCCTTCTCTAGCTTGTCTCTTCTCAAAGATGCATTAAGAGCTATGAAGAAATCATCATTATGGGATATGAGGAGTGCAAAAGTACACTTCTTTTGGACTTCCTGAATATCACTTGCACATTCATGTTCGAACGCAGAGTACAAAACATTCAAAATTGCTGCTCTGCTTGAATTCATGCTAAGACCACAAATAATGCCATTTGTACCCATAACAGAAGCTGTGTGAAATCTCAATAAACCTTTTGATGGAGCTAGGCTGAGAACTGACTATATATATATCTATATGTAGATATATATATAACTCCACAGAAAATGACTTTGTGATTTTGAGGTTTGGTATATGAACCTTTCATCCATTACTAATGTAGGTTCCAACAGAAATCTCATCGTTTTGTTTTTTTTCTTTGACTCCAAAAGGCAAAAAGAAACCGGCTTGATTTGTGGCCAAGAAGATTTAGGCATATTAAGAAAAAAATTCTCACTATGGGTGTATTGAAGCCTGGGAACAAGTTAATTAAGGGGGTTGTAGGAGCTCATTCACTGAAAGTTTTAAAGAATGGTTTTAGAAAGCACCTGTGGGAATGGTCACAAGGGGACTGTTGAGGGTGGGGCTAAAAGCTCTTCCATAGGTCCTATGCAGTTCTACCTTTCCAATATTTTTCAATTCTATATCCTTCTTAAGAGGAAATGACCAACTATAACTCAGTGGACCAACTTATCTCTAGTGTTACTCACTATTTCTGTAGCATAATGTTAAGGGTGAGTTCAGCCTGCAGACATAACTTGTACACATCACATTGAGTAGGGCTGTATTAATACTTACAATAGACATTCATTTTGATGTGTAGGGCGTGAACTTGTAATTTGGGATGGTCAAACCTCCTGTGTGGAGCCAATAACCATGTGTACAGTCACCCTCTGTAGGATTTAGCTCTAGCAACTACTTCCCTGTTGAATAAAAAGTGAGCATCTTGGAGGAGGCAAGTGTTTTATGGAAGCAGCTGTCTTTCTCCCCTGGGCAAACAGACTTTCCTACCAATGGTTTCATTATAAAAAATTTCGGTGATGCTCAACATCCCAATGCAATATTTATTGATCTCTTTCAGTGGTAATTAAACTGAACCTTGACATTTCAGAGCTCACATTGGTCAGCAATTATATTTTGCTTTTATTTCTGAAGACTAATTCAACTCATAGATCCAGCTGCATCTTTCATAATTGCTAACATTGTGCAAGTGTTTGCATAAGCAATTTTTGAAGCCTTTTCTTCCAGGGGAAATACTGACTTGCTGGCTATAACCTGGTGAAACACCCATTGGTAAAATACTGACAATCCTCCCTTTCTGGCCTCTTTAGACATGTGGTTTAAATTGATGCCTAAAGAAGGGAGGATATGTGTGGATATTACCACATCCTAATAAATCGATGTAGGTGAGGTATACTATAGTTTACTACTCTATAGTTTACTGCTCTTTGTGAAATCTCAGTGGAAGTCTGACCCATATAAATTATGTTAAGCTGATTTTCCAATGGGTATGAATAGAGAGGCAGGAGTGTTAAAAGCAGCCACCATTGACTAACCTAGCTCCCAGTGAAGTCAGTGTGAATTTTATCAAAGTTAAACTAGAATTGAATAGTTTGGAACATCCCACCCAGAGTGCAGTATCACTGGAATCCACACACACTATGTATCCCTCTCCCCCTCTAGTACTGCCCTATCTACAGTTACGTTCATGGAACCTGCAACCGTCTCAGCTCAGAGAACCAGACTTCTTGACTTAGGCAGTAGAGCAGGGGCGGGCAATTATTTCGGGCAGAGGGCCAAAACTGAGTTTTGGCAAGCCATTGAGGGTCTCATGACAGGCAGCCAGGGGCAGACAAATATTCATTTTCTAAAATTTTTAGGGGCTCCATGAGCCAAATAGAATGGTGGGTCGCATCCGGCCCATGGGCCACATTTTGCCCACCCCTGCAGTAGAGGCTCATGCAGGTAGATTCCAGGCTGTATAATTATCTCTGCTTCTGAACTTCACATTGTTTCACTGTGAGTGCACTGTTGAGGTGACTTGTTCCATTCCCCTTCCATCTTGTCTGTCTAGAAGAGCAGGACTAAAGGAGAATTTCTCTACCTTTTCCTTGTAGCAGAACAGCCCCACCTGGTGTTCTACAGTCACTAACCTCCTCCTAAGCTGAACACTGCTCTACCTAAGCTTGCTTTCAGGCCCTGTGGCCTACATGTAGAAGCAGAAGCTACAGAACAGAAACTGTATTTCCAGCTATATTCTTCTGGAGCATGCCAATGAGTGCCTGTGCAACTCATTCACTAGTCAGCGCAAGACATATCCTCCCTCAGTACCCTATTGACAAGGGAGGTGATGCATTTGCCCACCACACATGCCAGCTTTTCAGCTCAAGCTTTGGAATCTCCTGCTTTCCCCTGTGTACAATCCCTGTCAAACCACTGCCACTGGCCTATCTGGCAGTTGTCATGCATGCCCCTTAATCTGTTGTCTTGGCTTTTACAACACAATGCCTATTTAAAGAAATATACTCAGGCCACATCTATAGGAGATGCTGACTGTGCAAGAGGATGTGACTACTGCGCAGTAGCGTCACATGGCAGGAAGCATGAAGTGATGCTACTGCACAGTAGTCATGAGCTACTGCACAGTCAGCATCACAAAAAGGCTGTTCCTTATCATGACTGCACATTAATTCTGGTCACTATGCAGTTATTTAGTACTTCACTGAGTTCTTGTTTATACAAGTACTAAATGACTGCAACTCGTGTAGATGTGGCCTCAGAAAGGGATTAATGATGCCCCATCACTTCTAGTGTCTTGTGCTATATGATTTAGCTATTTGTACTGTTTCTCTCTTCTGTACCTATATGCAGAAAGAAACAAATATCTGGACCTGTTCAAATTGGTCTGGAGATTCTTGCCAAGACTTTTCCTGGTCCTATAAATATTTGGGATGTGACATGGGATATTTAAATGCTCCTAAATTGTGCCATCTGGATAATATCAGCACTTTTCCTGTGGAGCTCTTACAGAGCATGAGGACAAAACAGGATGTTACTCAAATATGAAATGGAAAGGACCCAAGATTTGTGTTTGGTGTGTGCAAAAGAGAAATGAATGAAAGAGTAGAAGTTCTGGAAAACTCACTAAGAAAAAGGTAATTCAGGGCATCTGGGCATAACTGCAAAGCTCAGTCACATGGAGAGAAATAGTTAAATTCAACTTAAACAGGGTTACTATTGGAGGGAAAGCTTGGCATGTATAAATTGTAGATCGGATCAAACCAATAATATCACTAGCTCCTGTCTCTATAGTACCCCAATGGCATATTTTAAGCTTTCTTTCTGGAGAAGCAATTCACATGCAACAACACTGCAGTCACCCCTCATGTGCCACTTTGCCATGTGTTGGCAAGCTAGCTTTGGTAATAAATACTTAGCTTGGTACTGCTCCTTTCCCTCTCTCCTAGTTATATATCTACCCAGCATGACTACAGCCAGTGAATGCAGAATACCGCTCTTAACTGTTTCTGCAGTAAATAAGCTATTTATGAAACTCCCAGAGGAACATTTTTGGGTCACATATTTAAGTCCAGATAATAAAAGGATGACAGTTCAGTGTAGCAAGTCAACACAACTTTCTATTCATATGTTGTTACATTCATAAATCCTCATGACCTCCACATATTTAGACACCTTTTTTTTGTCTATAGCTGATGCAACTGCTGCTGAAACTTCTCTGTCTTTTGAGATTGATGGACTGCAAATGAAGTAAATTGGGTTGAAGCCTGTTTTTACCTCTTTATGTTTGAATCTGGAACACTTGAACAGCTTTTTAAAAGAAATCTTCTTGGCTCAAAAACTACAAATATATATTCATTTCACTTGAGAAGACTCAGATTACTTAAGAGCTAATGCAATTGTAAGATCATAAGAAGCAAGAGAGCAAAAGTTGAACTATTAGAAAGCAATATGTGAGATATTTTGGCAGACTTTAAAATTCTAAGATTTGATTTGCATGTTTGTTATATGTATTTAAAACTGGATAAAGATGTCTTGATTGAACGTTCAAGACCTGTCCACTCCATCCATGAAAGAGCTCATAGTAAATACCTTTGAGATGTGCCAGAAGTTTTCCAGTTAAACTAAGAGGCTTAATCCTGATCTCCTTGATAATTTTGAAGCAAAAATCTAATAGTTTAAAAGTTTAAAAGTCCAAATTTATCAGGTGGTCTTCAACACTTCAGATGATTAATTTAGCAGGTAGATTGTTAGTAACAAGCAATAAGGAACAGTTCTCTGAAGAAAGGCCATCACTACATGTGAAAGGGGAGGTAAAAGCCCCCCAACATGTTCCAGGACCCCTCCCAACAAGTCCCAGTACTTACCGTAGGGAAGGAGACAAGCGGCAGCTGTGGGGAGACGCTGACACAGGCTCAGCAGTTCCACAGCTGCCTGAGCCTGTGGATCAGTGAGCCCTGGAGGTGGGATCTCAGAGAAGCGCAGGCTGCTCAAAGGGCAGCTGGGGAGAGAATCAGCTGCCCAGGAGGAGAGGAGTGGCACACCGGCCAGGAAACACAGCTGGAAGAGCTGGGCAGCAGCAGAGCTGAGCATGGGAAGTGAAGTTCTAGCATCAGCCTAGGAAGCCCAGCTGCAAGAACAGTGAGTCTGGGCTTTGGGAGCCAAACATCACCAGAGGGTCACGGTGGGGAGAAGCAGTTCATCTTCACAACCAGGGGCAAAGCCACAGCCGTACCAGAGCTCAGATACTGTGCAGAGGGGGGCAGCAAGTGACAGCAAAACCCTGCGGGTAGCCCGGTGAAGAGGGAGGAGCAGGCAGCGGCTGCTTTGGAGCCCTACAAGGAAGTGACAAGTACCACCAAGTAGTGGGGTTAGGAGTGATTAGCTCCTAGTCAGCTAGGCCTGGGAAAAATACATAGAGAAATGGACGGATTCCTTCTCCCGTCCCAGGAAACAGAGGGGTCCTGGGAGCCAGAATCCCAGGCACCCATTGGCAGAAGCCGAACACCTTTTTTTAGTTAAGGATTTTCCTGAGTTACAGTTACCCCAGGCTGGGGCAGGTTTAGTTGTCTGAAAGTTGATCCGAAGACCAGGAAGTGACTCAGGGGAGATTGACGGCCGGAAAGACCTGACCCTGATTGAGGTGGGTAACGTGGATGAGAAGAAATCATCCCAGGGAAGACTACAGGGAGCAGTGTCTTCCCAGGCTGTGGATGTGGTAAGGGTGGCGTAAAGGGGAGGTTTGGAGCCCCATGAAGAAAGACCAGGGTCAAGACCCCTTTTGGGACCACTGACAGGGAACTGCCTCCCCATCAATCAACATCAAGACATGGCAGGCAAGTAGAGGCAGTGCCCAAAAACATCTAGGTGGCCCCAGAGTGCGGTCTCACCCTGACGTCGCTAGGGAACAAAGCACTGACCAGAAAGGGGCTGAAGCCTTACAACACCTACCTACCTAGTGTAGTGTAGCAACACTACACTAACATAAAGTTATACAGGAGAGGACACTGTAGGAGACGTATTATCTTGTATTGGCCAAGATAAAGGATGGATCTTCCCAGTTCTGTGATTCTGTGAAGTATGTTACACTGGATTGATCATGAAGCCTGAAAAAATAATAATTATCAAAATGAATGCCCTAAACTTAGAAATCTCACTTTGGATTCTAATTTAGATTCTGAAAAAAATAATTGTTGACACCATTTTCCAATAACTTCTAGTTTTCCTAAACAGATACAGAAGCATACTGTGTCCCGCCAGACTCCCAGCAACCTCATACAGTGGTAGCTAAGACAACCATGCACCACTTGGAAACTGAGAATTGAATGGTAGTCATTCATTTATCTCCTCATCTTCATTCCCAGGAACAGTCCTGCTAATGTGAATGTTTGGTATTGAGGTAGTACTTTTGTTCCTGGAACAAGATGGTGGCATGATTCCAGGTCTTACTTTGCCAAAATACTATCAAAACCAAATGAGGGAAGTGGTGGCAGCATTCGTTTTCTTTCCCTGCTTGCCTGAATATTTGCTTTCAGATAAAAACATGCAAAATGTAATTAAACACATGGATGACGAAATGAAATACAGAAGAGGGGCTGAAACAAAAAGCTAGCTACCATAGGTACTTTAAAAGAGCGTTGGCTTCTATGCACTGTTATTACGCATCCTTTGCTGAAAACTGTATACCCTTCACATTTTTGAACCTCCTGTGTGTTTCCTCATATTTTCAATCAAATTATTACATACTAGAAATATGCATAAGGGAAATTATTCTACACATTTTATGGTGTGCTGTTGCTTGTAGCAGTAATTGAAGTACCTTTTCCACTTATGAAAGTACTAATTTTATTTGGTTTTATTGCTTTTCTAGATGCAATTATTTATTTAGTGTGTTTTGGCTTTATTAAATTATGTTTACTATAGGAACATCATAAAAATGTATGAAAGCAACACATCAGCCAATGCTGCCCAATGACCTGATTTGGAGAATCTAGTGTTATTTTTCATATCCAAACATAATAGAATAAAGTAGGAATAAAGAGATAATCTACACTGGAAAACAATGCAATTTTGAGATAATATAATAAAACACCTGGACAATATGATTTCATAAATCTTAGTTCTAAAATTTACATGAGCTGGGCGTTGGGGTGGCTATTTTAGGACACATGGCATTTTCTAAGTGAAAACATAATGTGAAATGTAATTAAACAGCAAAGGGGGAAACAAACACAGATTTAGTTTGCCCTGAGCAATTGATTTCTATAAAGCTATGTAAATATTTTTGTTGCAAAGGATGAACTGGCACAGCCATGGGAAATTCAGAATTTTAAACTGGCCATGACCAACAACTTGTTTGCAAAGCCTCACTAGATTGGAAGGGTCATCACACATGGAACACAGTTTGATATGTTGGTCTCCCATTGAAGTCAATGGCAAAACTCCCAGTGGGGATTTCAGGATAGCTCTGCTCCTGTAGAGCTTGAATGTTTTGCATACTGCTGTTATGTGTAATGGCCCTTACATTAGCTTAGCTTCCATATTTAGGTTTTGTATTAAACAACAGGTAGAGGGCACAAAAGGTTATGAAGCCCCAAAGGAGCTTACAGCAGTGTAGCAAACAAAGACATAATAAGGATCAGAGACCCAAAGCTGCTGGGAGAATAATACGGTCCTGAAAAAGCAGTAAAGAAGAAAGTAAAACTGTTCATGTTGCCTGTTTTCATTTTCTCAGGATGAACTAGCGTGATACTTAGCTATTTGTGCACCTGATATTATACTACCTCCTAATCATTTCTGTCATGATTAGGGAGTATTCTAGCATTCTTCTTTCATGATTGACAGCTATACTGGTCAGTGGGCCTGTGCAAAGCGGAAAGTATTCACTTCGAATTCGGATTCGGCAAATCGGAGGGCCATTAATTCGATTCAGTGATTTAAATCACGGTCCTGATTTGATTTGACCGAATCCAAAGATATTCAGCACTAAATCTTATTTGGCCATAGACTATACAGGCAGGCAGTGCCGGTGGGAGGAGCTGGGAGAGCAGCTTGATGAGCTTGAACTGGCAACCATGGCTCATCCGGCTGCTCAGCCAGCTGCCCCCAGCGTGGGTGAGACAGGCAGTGCTGGCAGCCCCCAGAGAAGCCATAGGGGATGCGGGAATGATTGGGGAGCTGGAGAATTGAACTGGGAGCTGAGGGGAAGCACCCGTTTATTCCCCCAGCTCCCGATCATTCCCTCCAGCTCCTGGTTCGATTCCCCAGTTCCCGGTTCAATCCCAATCATTCCCCCAAGCACCCATGGCTTCTCCTGGGGCTGCCAGCACTGTCTGCCTCTCCCCAGCGTGGGGGACCAGCCAGACAAGCCACAGCTTGAGCCAGAAGCCCTGGGAGAAGCTGCAGGGCCTGGGGGATCGGATCAGGAGCTGAGGGAAAGCCCCTGATCATTCCCCCAGCCTCCGATTATTTCCCCCAGTTCAGTCCCCCAGCTCCCCAGTCATTCCCCCCAGCCCCTGCAGCTTCTCCTGTGGCTGCCAGCCCTACCTGTCTCACTCCAGGGGGGAGCAGCTGGACAGGCGGGACCTTTTCCCGGGTCTTCCAGCTATTCCCCCAGCTGCTCCCGCCAGCACTGCCTAGTGCCTGCCTGTACAGTCTACGGCTGAATCTCTGACTCTCTCTGAATCAATTTGGTGGTTTCTGATTCAATTTGGGGAGATTAATGAGTCTCCTGATTCGATTCAGATTCGGAGATTCAGCTGCTGAACCATGCCGAATCTCCTCCGAATTGAATCAGTTACTAAAGTTTCACACAGCCCTACTGGTCAATGCCAATCCTTTATAGTATAAGTTCACTTGATGATTTTCAGTAGATATGAAAGTCCTGAAAACTACTACTTAGTACCTTATAGTGAGGATTTTGTTTGTAAGAAACCTTACTCTCCAGTGTTATCCTCAAACCTACCTACCTCACTGCCATGGCTCTCGGCAGCACTCCCGCCTCCCACCCCCTACACACACTTTTTTCATCAGGGTTTTGTCCAGGGGGCAAAACTTGCTAGTTATGCCTTTGATGGTATCACAATGGTATACAATCAAGTTAAGAGGTGACTCATGACAGTTGTTTGAATTAGAAATGTATTAGTGATAAGAGGCAGGAGACAGGTTTGCAGACCAGCCTTTTATTGTTTGCAGTGAAGCACAGGTCCTTGCTGGAGCGCTGTGTTCTCCCATGTTCTCTGTGATCAGCCCCATGTATATATACCAGGGGTGTCCAACCTTTTTGAATGTGGGGCCAGATCACAAACTTTTTGTCACCCAATGGGCCGGCAAGCCATATTCAAAGATGTCACAGGAAGTGATATTATATCAGGAAGTGATGTCACATGACCTTTGACACTAATGAAGTTGCAGGGGTTGACATGGTGCTGGTTGACGTGGCATGCGTGCCCGCGTTGACATGATGCTGCAGGAGCCGCTTGGCTACAGCCAGGTTGACCTGGTGCTGGAGAAACTGCGGGGCCAGGCCAGGGTTAACCTGGGACCTGCCCGGCCTGCCAGTGCCATGCCTGTGTTGACATGGTGCTGCAAGACCCATCTGGGCAGAACCGGGTCAGCACCGGCCAGGAAAAGCAGCATGCAGCTGAAGCCAGCTTCTCATGTGCTGCTGGGGATTGGAGGAGGCCGGCCAGGTTTGCACCAGCCAGTAGAAGCGGTGGTGGAGCCGTGTGCCACTCGGGGCCGACCAGCGCAGGCTTGTCTGATCCTGAGCTTCTACTTGCCAGTGCAGACCTGGCCGGGCTCCTGCCGTCCCCAGCAGCACATGAGAAGTGGCGCCGTCAGGGCCTCGCACATGGGTGGCCAGGCCCAGAGAGCTGCAGCACCCAGGGGGAGACTGGCCAGGGGAGCAGGTGCCGCCTTGCTCTGGGGCAGGGCAGCAGGGCTGGCTTGAAGCGGGTGGGTGAGGAGGCAGGCACAGGCTGGCAGTGCCACTGGCTGCGGCTTGGCCTCCCGCGCAGGGCTTCTCCCCCGGGCCCTGTGGGAGTAAGCAGCTCCCCTCCCCTCACTGCTGGCTGGGGCCCACGGGCCGGCCCTGCCCACCTTGCCGTGGCCCCGCCATCACAGCTCCACGCTCCACCGCTACCATGGCTCTGCGTACCGTGGCGGTGGCTCCGCACTCCACACCGCCGCCACCCCGCGTGCTGCCACCACAGCTCTGTGCTCTACGGCGGCGGCTCCGTACTCCGTGTCGCCACCCCATGCTCCGCAGCAGCGGCTCCGCGCCCCACGCCACCATGGCTCCATGCCACCACCCACAGGCGATATGTTGGACAAGCCTGATACATACAGTTAACTCTAACAAGAGAAGAATACAAATCTCTAAAACTCTTGGTTCAGAGGTGATCTCTTCTATTAGACCACTAGAAAATAGAAAAAATGTATCTTTCTTTGCAAAATTTTGGGTGCACACACCCTTCTTCAGGCTGAGGGTTGTTAACTCTAACAAACATTTTCTGATTGTTCATTTTTAAAATCCTTTGTTTTTCTGCACCGCCCCCCGCCTCCCCGAAAACCAATTTGCACCAGTTCTTCAGTGATCCAGGAAGATCTCGATTAGCTAAAATTTATACCCTGAAATTGCAGCTTCTGAGAATGAAGATTTTCTAATCCTTTTTTTTCACTGGCCTAAAATATTTCCTTGTCACTTGCTTTTCTTACTCATCACTAAATTCCTGGTTACAATAATAAAGCTGCTTCTTTCTCTCTCTCCCTATCTATGAGGAATTCAGCTACAAAAATATATGGTAATACAGGCTTACAGTTACAATACGTGTTCTATAGAAATACACAGCTCAGTACTTACTGTTCACGAATTTACATATTGAAACACTAATATGAATCTTGGGTTGTTGACTAATAGCTCATTTAATAATTGCTTCTTAGGCCTAGGCTTTTCTTTTGCTCTTTTTAAATTGGCAAATTTGCCATTTGCTTACAGTGGAATGTTGCTTGATTTAACAACCTGACATGACATTTGTAATGCTTATGAGATTTGTAGGGCGGCTTCAAGGTATCAGGCCTTTTGCTTAGCTATATTCCCATAGCCTCACTTAAGCCAGCCAAAACCACAAGGGTTGGCAACAGGCTGTTAAGATGTCTATCTAGCACAATTGCCTGCATAACAATAACAGAAGAGACCTTGACCGAGTTTCTAACATATAAGTATAGGGGAGAAATTGCACAAGTTTTCTCCAGTTTTCCAACCACTTGTGCAACTCTTGGAAATTTTCAAAACTCTAAATGTTTATGACTTGAGAAATCAAAAAGAAAAGAAAGAAGAAGAAGCAGCAAAATGGCAACATTTTTAGAGAGGAGAGAATTGAAAATAAAACTGGAAATGTTCCTTCAGAATTTTTCTTGTTTTGTTTTTGAGAGCTAGTAATGAAAAAGCTAGTAGCAGTAGTGTAGACTTAGCATGAGAGAAAAAAAGATCCTATAGTATATAACACTTAGCTATCTTTTGCACTCAGCCATTCAGCTGGAAAACCATACCAATATTATAACTATTATTTTTTGTTTCTGTTTTTATAGCCAAAAATTGCAGAGGAGACTTTAACATATGCAGAACTTGAGCTGATCAAGCCCCTGCAGGAAGCCAAAGGCATCCCCACTACAACAGTCTACGCACAGATCCTCTTTGAGGAGAATAAGTTGTAAAAGCCTGTGTCTGTAAATATATTCTTTGTCTGTTTTCTATTTAATTCTTGCTGTGCTGTTTATTTATAAAAATCTTACAAATGTCCTTATTTTTTTATTTCCATTCATGTACTTCTGTATTTTTATGAGACTTTTTCTAAACCTGTAGTTAACTGGAATCACAGTGATGGCAAATGATAAACAACAGCCCTTTCAAAAGCTCTTGGTGCCTTGGTTTCTATAGACTAATGTACTACCTGGGCCATTTTGAATGGTAAGTGCAAAAGAGCCCAGTGGAAACCTCATTTCCACACAAGTCAGTTCTATACCTAGTGCAAGAGTAGAGCTGGTCAAGGATTTGCCAACAGTTTTCAATGAGAAATTCCAGTTCAGCAGTACTGGGACTTTTCCCAGGAAAGCATCAAGCTCAATAAATATCTTTTCAGCTTGAGAAAGCTTTAACATTTTTGAGAAAAGTATAATGTTTTAATTTAAACCCCTATGTTGCTCTGGGGTGGGGATTTGGGGAAGGGAAAGGGGAAGGGAGGCATTTTTTATGATTTGACTTTTTGTCCCAGTTTGGAATGGGAAAAATTAAGGGGCCTAAAATTAAGTGGTTGAGTCTATCTTTCAGAGCAGGGGATGTGAGTTTTCAAATGTGTTGAGCCCTCAACAGGTCCCAATGTGAGGTCTAAGCTTGTGAAGAAGAAATACTCAACAGGTCCTCCTTCCATTCTAATGCATACCCAACCCCTTTGTCCTCAGCCCTGCAGCTCAAACTTTCAGGATCCAGAACCCCTTCTGCTGTCACTAGAACACCCAAAACATGCCTAATATCTCCTAGGCACTGAAAATCCATCTGCAGCGCTGACACTTTTCAACCCAATTCAGCTGCCTGATTCCATCCCATATGCCAGTATTTCCCAACTTTTTCCAGCCCAAGGCACACTTACATTAATAAAAATTTTACGCAGCACACCCGTTAAGGCATTTCCCATCCTCATACCTATTGTAGCTCATTGCCATGGCAAAGTTCTGCTGCAAGCTTGTTCATTTCTGACAGCACGCTTTTGTGCTGCAGCACATTGGTTGGGAAACATTGCCATATGCACATAGCTGTTGCTGAACCTGGAAAAACAAGTGCAGAGGCCATGGGCTGGGACTCCATAGGATGCAACATCTGTATAGTTGCTCAATAGCAGCCAACATTACTGCTCCTAGTTCTGCATCCTTCTTCTTCCACAATCTGAGCATGAAGTCATGACATCCAGCAGAGCTGTGCGTGGGTGTTTGAGTGCTGTGCACAGGACAGTGGCAGTGGTTACACTGCTGGTGGTGCAGCAACAGCTGGGCTGACAGCAAAGCTGCTGCATGTTTTGCAGGCATACTATTCTCTGCCACCCCAGATAGGCACCCAGGGGTGGTGGCCCACTCATTCCTTCTTTGTTATGCTCCTGCCTTTCAAAGCGCCATATTGTCCCAGCATAAACAAGTGGCTGCACAGATGAGCAGCAAATGTCCCTCGTTTATATTCTCCTTTGTAGCCTAGAGGAAACATTTTCCATTCCTATGGCTGCAATTCCACCATAGCATTAAGGTCCAGATTTGCCCAAGGCTGTAAGAAGCAGACCTGCAGGAGATAAGTTTGGTTCTGTCCCTGTTTGATAGTGCTATTACTTGTCTTGAGCAAGAAATGCAAACATTGTAGCTTGGGATGCATTTACAGGCCAAAGCAGAAAACCTGGGGAGAAGTACAAGCCATTTCAAGATGACAGTCGCATATAATCCAGCGTGCAGTAGCTAATGGTTGTCAGCCTTTCGTTACTACCCAAAACTCTGAACAGTTCATATTGTTTGGACCATCCAACTTACCCTAGCTGTGTAAAGGATTACAAGGGATTACAATTACATGTTCAAAGTAAAATGAGACATTTGCTCCTAAATCTGTCCAATGCTTTTAAAAATCATTCCCTTATATTCTTACATCACTTTCCCAGTGGATTCATTTTTGGTTAAGATTGTGATCTGCTGTCCTGTCTTCAGTCTGTTTAGGAAACCAAGCGTGTGCTCTGAGATGCAAATGAGCAGATCTTGCCAGTGGTCATCATGTACCACGTTTGGCATGTACCACTCTTGTGCCAGTCTGACTATGCCAAGTACTATTTTTTTTCTTTTTTTTCAAAATAACCATGCCATGAAATGCCATGAAAGATAATAACAACCCATTACTTAAAGTTCAAATAGTGAGGCTTCCCAACACTTGAGTTCCTAAACGTACAATATTACTCATGCAGGACCCTTGTCTCATCCATTACATGACTAAGCTAGCAAAAGTTTTGTATGTGAAGCGAGCACAATTTTGCCTTTTATGAGGATCCGAGGTAACATTTTTGTACACATTTTTCCTAGGGTCGTGAGTTCTGTTGCAAAACAGATGGTGTTGTAAAACACCATCATGTAAACGCGGCACACAACATTCAGTCATCTGTATGTTACCAAATTATTGAAATGCGCATGTCATGAGAGAACATGTAAAAAATATCTGGTCCAATTAGTTGTTGCATATAATATTAATTCCAAAACAATAATACCAAATTTAAACTCTTCTCAGGCCAACTATTCATTCCCCAATTCACACTTATTACTACAAATAGTTTTGTTGCTGGTAACAGTTTAGTTGAACAATGTTCAGGCTTGTGAGTTGTTAAGCAATTGTTTATTTCACCATCTCGTTATTCATAAGATGTTTTTCTTCCTTTGAATGGCACAGCCTTCTTTTCAGTATAGTTTGGTAAGCATTTCGACCAACCACCAACAATGGCTAACACCTTTTGATCAGTAATAATATTTTTTATGCAAAAATTTAAGGATCATCTCTGGAACAGCCAGAGGTTGACTATTCTCAAAATTAAATTAATTTTTGTGCAAGACGACTCGTCCCCCCGCCATCAATCATCAATGAATTGGTAATTTTCTTTTAAATCATTCAAGTCACACAGTTCTGGGCATCAGGCTTATTGTTTAGAAAAATCCACTACTACATGTTTAGTCCTTACCCAATACTTTAATTACTTCTGTTGTTCATGTATTAAAAATGTTTTGTATTTGTATAGTCTTGTTTATCATTGATATCGAATTCCCTAACTTAACTGTTAATTAAGCTAAATAAATTACCTGCTCTTTTTTTGGTGATAGAAGTTCAGAAAGTCTGTGTGGATTTATTACTTGATATGGAATGGACAAAAGTTATAAATTGATACTAAAATGGGCATTAAAGGTAATTTTTAGTGCTAATGACACATGTTTTTCCATTGTGCATAGAGGACAAGGCATCTGCCCTTAGCAACTCACACAAAAAAGAAACCCATGGTATTTTGTTTTTTTCGGGGAATGAAGACATTTTTACTCATATAGCACTATTATCATAAACAAAAAAGCTCTTTATCCAGAACTAATGTCTTACAAAATAGCCACCAAAAGAAACTACAGAAGGGAAAATGAGAGACTGGAATGTCTATAGTAACTGAGTTACCTTTTGGTGAGTATTTTGCCTATAAATTCACAAACTTTCAGAATCTTAAATTTTTGCCATATTAAGTAAAATTCTGAATTTACTGGATTACTAGATTTTTATTCCTAATGGGTTATAATGGTAGTATAAACTCAAAACGACCTCAGGACAGCCGGACTTCAATACACATGTCTGTATTGATGGAAATAAGGAGTAGACATTCTTCATAAAGCCCAGCACTGGCTTTTTGAATCCAGACTAGAATTAGCACATGAAAATGAGGGGGTTGAAGCACAATGCTCTAAATTACACCGATCTAGGTGTGCCTATATGCAGTTTAGCTAGGGGCAGCTGCTTGCTGAGGAAAACAGGCAATTATTGGCTTCCTCACCCCCTAGTGGCAAAATGCTATAAAAGGCAAGGGACAGACGTTCCAAAAGCTGGATAGGTTTGTAGGTTTGTCTAACCTGGCTAGGCTGAACCAATTTGGAACTGCACAGACATACAAGCACATGCCTGCTGTTGCTCAGACCAGGAATCGGGGGCACTAGACTGCAGCCTCAGCTGCAGGGAACCTGTGCTGCAGAGGGACGTGGCCAGTCCAGGCCATTCCAGGTTTCATTCCCCGATTTGTGTCCTACTAGCAAGGACCCCAACCAGGATACTTTCCTCTGAGATCTGTTTTCTTCAAGTTAGGACTCCAAGTGTGACCTTTCCTGCAGATATATTCACAATTCTGCTGCTTACAGATGGAGTCAGGAGGCAGACAGGTTTTCAATGCTCTGCTTTTCTCCATCTCTTTGCCCAGAAATTGGTGGAATAAGAATGTTAGAAAGTTCTCATCAATGTGGTAAGCTGATCAACATCACAACTGCACAATGAAACCAAATTGCAGGAGAGCAAAAGAACATGAACTCTCTTTATCCTCTTTGTGCACTACTCCAGGGGAAGATCCTATTCTAAAAGAGAACAGCCATTTAAAGCTAGGCCTTTGCTACTAGTAAAACTGTCCTTAAGGCTACCTTCATGTCCATTCCCCTTAGCAGTATAGCGATGGGGGGCAGGGGGTGGGGGCGGCATGGCCCCCAGGTGCTAGCCTGGTGGGGAGGGGTGCCGGCCAGAGAGACCAGGGTGCTTTCCATGTTTTGTGTTTGGCTCACCCTCCCACCCAGCGGGTTGTGGCTGTCTTTGGCCATTGCGGCCAGAAATTCCTACTGCCACCCCTTTCTCCTTGGCTGGTGTGGTACAGTGTGTGGCTAACTCCCCTGCAGAAGTGCCATGGGGTGGGAGGTGGGGCCCCGCACAGGCTGATTTACCTTGGTCACCACACTCTGCTTGGATCATCTCTGGGGGGTCAGGGGAGTGGTGCAAATGCACAGTCCCCTTTTCATAACTTCCAGACCTTCTGCACCCCACTTCCTACCTCTGTGGTCCATAATTGGAGCCAAGCACAAAAGGAAAGACGAGACTGATTCCGAGACGGGCTCCACTAGGACTGGAGACACAGTGTTGACAGCCATGATATAGTCTTCCAGGTAAGACATAGTTGAAAAGAGGTGGCTCATGAGGCTCAGGATTGTTGAGGGTGATTCTCAGGTTCACTCCTAAATATCAGGGTAAGCATATTAGTACTGGCTACTACTGCTTCTGGGCAGAAGTAGGGAAAATTTGACTCTGTTTCCAGCACCCCATTCAGCACAGCTTAGCCAGTGCACAGCAAGGGGTCAGAAGTACAACCTAAAGGGGTGGTCTTGTACCACAGAGGAAGCGAGAGAAGTTGTGACTGTCAAAATCATAATAAGTTAATAATAACATAAGAATTGCCATTCACTAGGTCAGAGTATAGGTCCATCTTGCCCAGCATCCTGTGTCACAGTGGCAGAGAGTAGATGCTGGAAGGGAGAGAGAACTGGGTATGACCTGGGTTGTTTCCATTGTTCCGCTCCCCAGCAACCTCCAGCATCTAAAATAAAGGAAGTTCTCATTCAGAGGCTGTACCCCTAACTCCCATGCTCAATAGTCACTGATGCCATGTTCCTCCAAGAATTTGTCCAATTGCTTTTTGAATCTGCTAAACTGTCAGCTTCCACACCATCTGGTGGCAGTGAGTTCCACACTTGAATTGCATGCTGTGTGAAAAAGAACCTCAGTATTTTTAAACTTACTACCTAGTAGTTTCATTTTATGACCCCTAGTTCTTGTATTGATAGTAAATAATAAATCCCTATTTACTTCCTTTTCACCGGGTGCCTCTCCACAAGAGGCTGTCACTGTAGCGATGAGCTATGGAGGCATAGCTTATCGCTATGGCAACATAGTGTCGGCAGGCATGAACCGCAATGCCAATGGTAGTGAGCAGTTGCTCATTGCTACTGAGCAGTAGGGTCGGAAACAACCTGTGAGCCACCCAGACTCTGCATTAACAACTGCGCAGTCGGGTGCACGCATACACACACCCACTATTTAGTATATTGTAAACCTGTAATTTCTCCTTTCTAAACTGGGTAGGCCTAACCTCTTAGTCTCTCTTCATTCGGAAGCCCCTCCATACCACTAGTCATCCTGGTTGATCTTCTCTAGTTCATCTATATCCTTTTTTTCCGTATTCTTTTACACATCTTTCTATAGCCTATATCCAGTTGGTCCTGCTTTCGGGAGACTCCATTCCTGGAGGTGGCTTGTAGGGTTATGCTCTAGCTCAAGGACGGCAAATCCTTTTAGAGAAGGGAAGTTGGACCATCTCAGGCCTTTGTCTTAATTGAACCCAACATCACTGGTCTTTTTCATTAGTTATTTTCTAAGCCTTTTCTTACCAGTGTCCATGGAGCACTAGGAATTTCAGATGATGTTACGGGAAAAAAGCACTGTCCTTTCTCCTCCAATTAACCGTACCTTTTAAATAGCTTATCATTCCACTCTGAAAGAATTACAAAAAAAAAAAAAAAGGCCACAGGAGATAATAACAGGAGAACTCAATGTATGTTTGGTTTAATTTCTCACAATAGGAAACACCTCACCAAATTCATCTCTGGTTTAACTCCCACTAGCTCCTGTTGAATTACAACAGGGTTTAATGTGGTTGAGAGTCCTTTTATGTGACAGGAGCTCCTATGAAGACTCTTAACACCTGATTAAATAGCAGTTGGAGTCCGCTGAGTCATGCTATTTCGGTCACTCCTTCTGTTGTCATTGGTAAATCACGGCCTAGTGCTGAAATTTTAACAAATGCAGCTCTATTAGGTTCATACCAATTTAGTGTCAGATTGTTAAATGTTAATGTACTGTACCCTATAGTTTTAAATAGAATTAGGTATGTTTACAGCTTTGGTTAAATGCACCTTGTTCCTCCACATTAAATTTTATTGCCAGGATCCTCCATCAGCAAATAGGAGTAAATCATATTAGTGTTGGGAGCTGTGTGGGGGCTGTTTCTACATCCCAAGGCAGGGGTATTTTATTACTCTTTATTACAACTTTCTAATTGGTAGGTGTGGTTGGAATGTCATTATCGCTCTACTTACAAGCAAATTATTTGTTTTAGAATAACTGTAACATAACTGTGCTGTTCTCTTCATTAAGAAGGACAATCAACTTGTGTCCTTTGCTAGGAGAACAGTTTCTGCTTGCCCAAACTGAAATACGATTACATGCACAGTCAAATTCTGAAGGTTCTTACTTCACATTCATTCAGGTCCTTGGTTAAAGTGAAGTAAAGTGGTTAAAGTGAAGTAAATGGGACTTTAAGTCTGAAATCCTAGGATCTGATGTTTTGAACAGACTGATAGAGATGCTGGCCAAGCCTGTCTAATGATTAAGCAGTTGCTAGCCTAAGCAATTCAGATCCAAATGTCTCATTCAGGTGCTGAGAAATGCTGTCCTAGGTAAAGTGTACTCATCCTTTGCGATGATATCTGGGCCAAATTCTGCTTCTTTTGGTACTCCTTTGCCTGCCACTAGGACCAGATACAGACAAGAAGGACAGGATTGATGTTGTTATTCCTCATGTAAAGACCAAATAACTTCTGAGGAGAACCTCTTCTGTTTGTAGGTATGAAGTTATTCTACAGTAAATAAAGTCAGGCTTTAATCATCAGTCCACTTGTTTTTCCTGAACTGCTTGCTGCTAACAGCCAGGAAAAAGTTATCATAGGAACGAATGGGAATGGATTGGGCGTCAGGAAACCTGACTTTGTGCGTGGCTCTGGGCAAGAATTTTTTCCAATGTGGTCTCAGTTTTCTTGGCTGTAGTATGGGAATAAACTCTCATCTTATAGTATGAGACATAATTAGTGTACAGCGTTCCCGCTGAGCTGCGTGCCATGTGCAGCTGGGCAGATATGCTCATGCCACGCTGCCAGGCATGCCTGCGTGGCCATGCACGCCACGCAGCTTAGAGGAAACACTGTTTGTAAAGTGGTCTGAGGCCCTCCGTTGAAAACCATTATCCAATTTTATTAAGCAGACAAAATCCTAGCTGGGAAGAAAGCAAGCATTACCTCAACATAAAGCACACTAGCCACCAGATTTGTTGGAATGAAAATATTGTTTCACTCTTAGTGGGCACATCTACACGTGTGCTTTAATGCACAATAAAGTATTTTACTGCACATTAAAGCGTCACATAAAAAAGATGATATGCTAATGTGCAGTAAAATAATCTACTGTGCATTGAGCATCACTAAAAAAGGATGCAAATGTGCTACTGTGCATTAGCACATCTTAATGCACATTAATGTAGTACCTCACATTGGAGGATACTTTTACACATGCTCTGGGGGTGGGGGGAGAGGAGGCACTTTAATTAGAGTGGCTCCCAGAGCCACTCTAATTAAAGTGTGGCTGCATCTCGTGCATCAGCATCCCCGCACTTCAAAATGCTCTTGGAGGCATTTGAACTAAACCTTGTTCAACAAGCTATAGTTCAAGCACCTCTACCACTCTTTTTAAACACCTAATTAATCAAGTCACACTCCAGCAGCATTGATTAACTGAGTCTGCACTGATTCACTGAAATTCCAGTGAATCAGAGTGGCCTCCGTGCTTGTGTACAGGTGCCCACAGGTATGAAATTTAATGCTCATTAGAGAAGGCATATTAATGCACATGTAGACATGTAGGCATGCCCACTGCGACATAAATGTATGCTGATATATTTATTCTTTTGGCTGCCTTCCTCTACCATTTGCCATCAAAGACAATCCTAGAGGATGTGATGGCCACAAGGACTGAGGTCAATATGGGACAGATAAGCCCACCAAGTAGAATCCAAAAGGAAGGGATTCCAGTTGCTGCTGATGCAAACAAGCAGAAGCTTTTAAAGTTTGTTGGATGTGGTTTCAGTCATGAAATCTTTCCCACGCCTCATCCAAAATAGAGAGCAGAGGGATGGGCAGCTCTCCAACTCACAGTTTTTGAAAGAGGCCCACCCTGCAGCAAACACATGAGATGACTTTTAGTTATATTTTTGGCCTCAGAAATTACAGAAACTGTGTGTTATGGAGCACCACAGGATTGTTTTAACCAGCTCAGAAACTAAGAGGAAGTTTCTTTGCAACAGAGGAGCCCCTGTTAGATGACTGGTAGAATTATGTATGCAGCAGACATCACATATTTCTTTTACCTTTCAAATGATGCAGATCATAGCAAGCTTTTCAATAAGTCTGGTAACCCTAGTTCAGCAGTTTCTAGCCAGAGATCTCAGCGCCCACGGCAACCATTATACTAGTGAACAAATCTGTTTAACATTATTACAGTGCTGTTCTAAATAAGTACATTTGTTTTTCCTCCACCAGAAGACTTTCATCTCAAAAACCTTATCTTTAAACATCAGTTGAATATCCTTGATAGACTGTGTTAGGAATCTGACCAAGACAGAAACAGCATGTAAACCTCAGGAGTCTCAGCACAAGATTAATAGATTTAAAAGAGGACTATGGTAATCTAATCTTTCTTATATAGCATAAGCCATTACATTTTGCCCATTATTTCTTGCTGAGCCTGAACATCGGTTTTTAGAGACACCCATTTCGTCAAACCTACTGGATCAGGGACCAGCTCCCTCAGGGAAGCTTTGGCTCAAGAACTGAAGCTTCTGACTTTGATCTGTTGCTTCTTTCAGCTTCATGCAGAAGGGAAATAAATGCACAGTTGCTCAAATGGACATGTCATCAAAAAACATTATGACTTGCTGATTCACCTAACAAAGGGTTCTGGATTGCATTCTGGCACCCAGATGCAGGGCCGGATTATGACATGCTGGGACCCTAAGATGGAGTTCCCAACCTTTCTATGCCACGGCCTGGCAAACTGTGGACCACCGCGCGGAGCCCCGTGGCCAGAATTTCCAGCCAGAACACAGGTAAAGATACGTCCACCCCCTGCGGCTGCTTCAGGCCCTGCAGGAGGAATTGCAGCCTCTCCACCCAGTTCTGTGGCGCCGCACTTTGCTGGTCTGCGGTCACTTATGGGCCGGCAGCCAACCCTTCACAGTGCAGGGGGTTGGTTTAGATGTCCCTCATCATAGGATGCTTGAAACTGAAGTTTATTTAGCTTATGCCTAAACCCAGCACTGTCCAGATGCCTGAGGGTATCAAATCAGACATGTGCAAAAGAAGAAAGTACATTTAGGGAAATATCCAGTTTTACTTTCTGTGCCTAGTGTTACATAAGTGAATTCCTATTCTTCCTTGCTTAAGCTCTTGAAAAACAGTTAATACAAAAACTTGGTGGAACCTCCTCCACCTTGCTGCATGTTTTTTCTTAAAGCTAAAATGATGCAGTGTTATAAACTTAAGTCCATGATGCTTAATGTGTGACTTGATGGTTAGCACACTGCCTTAGTAAATAAGAGATGGAGGTTCAAACCTCTTCTGCAAGAAATGAGGTAGGGGTCTGGCAGGGAACAGCCTCCTTCATTGCACAAAACAGTTTTTTGATCAGAACAGATTCAACCTTTGGGCAGAGAATTCTTTTTTCTCATTTCACTCAAGCTTAATCCCTTTCCCCCCAGCCCCTCCTTCTTGTCTTTATCCTAGTCCTGTCTCTTCCCCACTCTTAGCTTCTTCTTCCACATATATTATCCACACTTTAGGGCTTCTAGTCCCCGTTCCAGTCTCCTTGCCTTAGATGTCCTAGCCTCAGCCTCCCTCCCCCCAGCTCCTGCTTGATTCCCTGTCCCCATCTTCCTTCATCTCTGGTCACATGAATCTTTCCTGGCCATTCCCAGTTTTTCCCCAGCCCTAGCTCCTTACCCCAGGTCTAATAATACAGACAGTACCATTTTTCCTAAATCCTACTCCCCAGGTCTGTTTCTTTTCCCTCAGGTGTCCAGTTCCCAACCCCCTACCTAAGGTCCCCATTCCAGTGTATCCCAATCTAGTCTCTGTCCTTGGACTCTTCATCCAGCCTCAATCTCTCCTCCAGATCAAACCATATTCCAAAGCCCCACATTTGTCTCTGGCTTCCAATCCCACTTTCCTTGCACAGCCACTCTTAATCTTTCCCCACTCCCCAACCACCAGTCTTATCTTCCCTCTTACTTCATGCGAGCCTTATGTTCCCATTTCCTTCCCATACCTGCTCCCCTCCTAGGTCTGTCTCTCTCTACCAGATTACTTGAGAAAATATATTTTAGGTTTGCCTAGCATCCCTCCCAGCTATCACGATATTATGCCACATCACAAATCTTGCTTTTTTGCATATTCCCTTGTTCATCGTAGCTGGGGCCCAGGAACAAACCACCAGATGTATAGGAAGACTAGCAAATATGGCAGGCAACCAGCTTGGATTATAGATAACTCTTTGGTGATCTTAAACACAAAAAGGAAGTTTACAAGAAGTGGAGGCATGGACAAATGACTAGAGAGGAGTATAAGAGTTTTGCTTGGGCATGCATGGATGAAATCAGGAGGGGCAAAGCACAACTGGAGTTGCACCTAGCAAGGGACATGAAGGGTAATAAGAAAAGTTTCTACAAATATGTCACCAACAAGAGGAAGATTGGGGAAATTGTAGGTCCCTTACTAGTTGGGGAGTCAACCTACTGACTGAAGAAGCGGAAAAGGCTGAAGTACTCAATGCCTTTTTTACCTTCATCTTCACAGGCAAGATCAGCTTCCAGACTACTGCACCAGGCAGCACAGTTTGGGAGGAGGTGAGCAGCAGACAGTGGCAAAAGAATAGACTCAAGATTATTTAGAAAAGCTGGACATGTACAAGATCATGGAACTGAATGCAGTGTATCCGAGGGTGCTGAGGGAGTTGGCTGATGTGATTGCTGAGCCATTGGCCATTAGGCTTCAAAACTTGCGGCTCTCGAGGGAAGGTCCCAGACCATTGGAAAAGGGTGAATATAGTGCCCATAGTTAAGAAAGGGAAGAAGGAGGATCCAGGGAACTACAGACCAGTCAGTCTCCCCTTCATCCCTCAAAAAATCATGCAGCAGGTCCTCAAGAAATCCCTTTCTAAGCACTTGGAGGAGTAGAAAGTGATCAAAAACAGTCAGCATGGATGTATTAAGGGCAAGTCATGCCTGACTAACCTGATTGCCCTCTCTATGACAAGTTGGCTGCCTGTGTAGATGTGGGGAAAGCAGTGGATGTGATATACCTTGCCTTTAGCAAGGCTTTTGTTACACTCTCCCCCAGCATTCTTGCAAGCAAGCTGAGGAAGCATGGGTTGGATGAATAGACCATAAGGTGGATAGAAAGCTGGATGGATGGTTGGGCTCAACAGATAGTGATCAATGGCTCAAGGTCCAGTTGCCAGCTAGTACCCCAGGGGTCAGTCCTGGGGCTGGTTTTGTTCAATATCTTCATCAAAGACCTGGAAGATGGGCTGGGTTGCTGTCTAAGCAAGTTTACGGATGACACCAAGCTGGAGGGTATAATAGATGTGCTGGAGAGTAGGGATGGGATTCAGAGTGACCTAGACAAATTAGAGGATTGGGCTAAAAGAAATCTCATAAGGTTCAACAAGGACAAAAATGATGTGGACAAATCGGACAGAGTCCAGTGGAGTGCAATGAAAATGGTTCGGGGACTGGGGCACATGACTTCTGAATAGACGCTGAGGGAACTGGGCTTATTTAGTTTGCAGAAGAGAAGACTGAGAGGAAATTTTATAGCATCCTTTAACTACCTGAAGGGAGTTCCAGAGAGGATGGAGCTAGACTGTTCTCAGTGGTGACAATGGTCTCAAATTGCAGCAAGGGAGATTTATGTTGGATATTAGGAAAAACTCTCTCACTAGGAAGATGGTGAAGCACTGGAATGGGTTACCTAGAAAAGTGGTTGAATCTCCATCCTAGGAGGTTTTTAAGACCTGGCTTGACAACGCTTTGTCTGGGATGATCTAATTGGGAATGGTCTTGGTTTGAGTAGGGAATTGCACTAGATGGTCTCCTGAGGTCTCTTCCCACCCTAATTTGCTATGATTTTATAACCACACTACAACTTTACTATTTTCTCCCCCTTAGGATTTGAATCAGATGGCCCTTTCCTGCTTGGTGTCTGTTAAAGGGACACTGAGAGCAAAGATGTGACAGTGTGCCTGCTCTTAGTCTCCCTGCCCTGACCTAATTCTGCCCAGAACTGCTGAGAGCAGTCATTACAGAAAAAGACCTTCTGATCTGGGGTTTAGTGCACCCAGTCAGTTGGTGGGATGAAGCATATGCAGTCTGTTGAGCACCAGGACCCACAAAGGGGTGGAACATGCCCAGGGAGGATGAAATATTTAGGCATTTGAGATGCTAGAATTGAAGAAATCTTTACTGAAAATGTTTTTTAAAGGCTTGCAAATAGGCCAGGTAGATTTTCACAGGGATGACAAAGGCACATCTCTGATCCAAATGTCAGTCTTGCACCCTCTAAGTGAGGGCTACAAGGGAGTTACATGGTATGCATGTAAAGGGAATTTTTACTCAACCAGTTAAGAAGTTGCACAGTCCCTGTTTGCTGCCACTTTAGCACTTAGGAGTCAAAGCAGGAAAGCAAATCCTTCCTTGGGTGCCTAGGCCACTGGGAACCAACCAAAGGCAAAATGATTACTCACTAGTATGCTTTGAAATTGTTGGATAACAGAAAATGCCCTTGTTCTCACCGAAACAAATGTCTCTCTTAAATCTTTCAGCTGGAAGAAACCATGGTCTCCTGCAATCATTTTCTCTTTTTTTTCATTGCTTCCACAGAGATGCCAGAGAATGGACAGGCTTTATCCTGCATGGCAAGTAACTCAGAAACACTACCAAGTAAATCAGCACACGAGATGATGGCAAATGTCAAAGGCCACTTCTATGTATCACTATAAAAAATAACGTTAATGGGGATGCTTTGCAATTTCCTACACAACCCATAATTAGGTTAGATAAGAAACTAGCAATGTCTAAGTGCTATAAATGTCTAAATTAAGTTATTTTGAAAGTGCCTGGCACTTTAACATTTGAGAGTTCAGAGTAATTGGGGTATTGAAATAAAATTGCTTCTGTTATTTAAAAGGTCATTATCTTCCTCAGTTAGATATATGAGGACTATTTTCCACTCTACTGAGCCGTTCTATTTGGTACAATTAGACCTGCTTGAGTAGATTTCTAGAGGACCTCCTCCCACTTATCACAGTTATGGCACTGCCACAAGGAAGGGCTTGTATAAATACATCCCAAATATAGACGATAAATTCAGCTTATGAGCGGGATCCAAATATCTCGGATCTACCCAGAACCCCATGCTGGAAGCCTCAACCATGAAAACTCAGCCATGTAGCATTGGCTTCAGTGATAACATATAGTCTGCAACTGATTCCTCAAGCCAGTGGAATCAACAAGTTTCAAACTTAAAAGGCAGACTGGCTTGCCGGGGAGGCTGACTTTGCAAATGAAAACAGCCACTGTTAACAAAAGGGCTTCCAAGGTAAAGGTTTATATCCTAGGTTCCTAAAGGAAACTCTACTGATTTCAGTGGAATTCTGCCTATTTACACCATCTGAAGATGTGACCCAACATCACGACGCAGATATGGTTCCTTCATCACACCTCTGCTGCAGTGCGTATGAAAGCCAAAGATACTGAGTGCAGCATTTGCCTACACTGCATCTTCAGTGCTCACAAGTAGGGCTGCTTTTGATTCTGACCTGTCTGTCTGCTCATG
>JAGPOW010002742.1:33928523-33951142 GCA_030014935.1 Caiman crocodilus
TGCTCATGTGAGTTAAATCCAAGGAAACTGCCCCAAATGTGCTCCCCAGTGCTGTTCTCAAACACAGTGAAGACAAGAGGTCTCCAATGTAGCTGTAGGAAGTTCCTTGGATCTGTTTCTTTTCTGCACTTCCAGGTGTTGTCTGTGCCAGTGAGTGGGCAGGGCATGCTAAAGAGTCACCTTTCCAGAAAGCATTAGGGATGTAGCAAGGAAATGCTTTAAGGGACTAACACACATTTCTACTGCTTTTCATTTTGGTTACTATCACAGAGCCAGGAAAAGTAAGAGGGGATCTAGAAGGTATTCCTGTTTGACTATGGTCAGCAGAATTATGCCAATCAGTCCAAAACCTCTGGTCCATTAGGATCAAAGGGGTGTTACTGAGGTCATAATTTGGCCTGCAGAGCCATTACCAACTATGGCATATGAAAAAAATTTAACTCGGCTTGACTCTGACACTAAGCTAACTTTGTGTGACAGGCAGCTGGAGAAAAAAAAGTCTTTTCACTTGTAGAGATGTGAAGCTTCCCCAAGACAATAAACACAGTATTCCAGTTGCATCTTTAGAGTAATTTTTGTAAGTCAACTGCAATCTAAAGTGGTCATTAAAATGGCACATTTGAAAGAAATGCTACTTTTCCTCTTTAAATAAAATATTCCAGGGATGTTTAGAGCATGAGGCCAGCAGTACCCTGTTACAATCATCTAGTCCAGGGGTGGGCAAAATATGGCCCCTGGGCCAGATTCAGCCCACAGTGGCTCTTTGTTTGGTCTGCAGCATGTCCCTGAATCCTGTCCGGGCCATGCACAGTCCAGCAGTGGTATATTCTGCCATCCCCTTGGCTTGCCGCAGGGATGGGGCAGTTCTGTAGCTGGATTGCCTTTCTAGGCAGCCCAGGTGGTGGTGGCTCCTTCTGGCTGCTGCAGCTGGTGGCCCCAGCCCCACAGTACTGGCAGGGACCTGTGCTGCACAGCCCCGGCCACATGCTCATGCTCTGGGCTCGCCCACCTGGGCTCAGCCATAGCAGTGCCAGACGGAAGCTGTTGCTCAGGGTGAGGTAAAAGCGGCCTCTCCCGCTCCCACTGCCAGCGGCTCCCTGGAGCCCGCGCCACACTGGGCTGCCTTGCATCTGCACTGCGCTTGCACTGCTGCCCCACAGAACAGCCCAGAGGCAGCAGTGACAGCGGTGTAGACACAGCCCATGTGGGCTCCAGAGAGCTGCAGCAGGGAGCACAGGATGGGCTGCTTTCCCCCTGTGCTACACAGCCCTGACCCCACGCACTGTCTGCCTGCTCTGGGCTCATCCGCACAGGCTCAGAAGCAGCAGCATGGGGAAAAAGGCTGTTGCTCAGTGTGGGGTAAAAGTGGCCCCTCCCTCTCCCACTGCTGGCAGCTCCCTGCTGCAGCTGCCTGGAGCCCACATGGGGCTGCCCTGCATCTACACTGCCATCACTGCTGCATTTAGGCTGCCCCACAGGGCAGCAGTGGCAGCGCAGAGCAGGCACAGGGCAGCCCAGGCATGCACTCTGGGCAGCTGCAGCAGGGAGCTGCCAGCAGTGGGAGGGGAGGGGCCACTTCTGTCCCACACTGAGCAACAGCCTTTTTCCCCGTGCTGCGGGAGAGCCTGGAGCAGGCGCATGGGTTCAGGGCTGTGCAACACACTTCCCCACCAGCTGGTCCACAACCACACCCTCCCCACACACAGTCACACACCCCACAAACATTGCACCCACCCACACCGTCCCCCAACAAACCCTACATGCACCCCCTACACACACCTGTGTGCATCTGGAAGGATCCCTGCTATGTGCACACATCCCACCACACACACACACCCTCACACATGCACCCCACACCCACCCTCCCCCTCCACATACCCTGCAAACCCTGTATGTACCCATACATCACCATAAATACTCCCCCCACACACCCCCACACCTCACATACACACACAATCCCCACAAACCCCATATCCACCCCTCTATACCTCTCCATCCTTCCACACTCCCTTACAATATACAAGAGGAAGACCTCATTTGAGCTATTATGCAATCATTTATATATACACTACACAAACACAAACGAATCAAGACAAAAACATTTTTAAAAATAAAATTAAAGTATGTTATTAATGTTTGATTTTTAGAATACAATTTGTTTTTCTTCCAGTTCCAAGATGGCAAACCCCCTTCCCAAAAGGAGTACTTCTGGGGACAATGGAAGGGAGTTTTGGTGGCAAAGGTCATGGGTTAGGGGATGTGCCTTCTGGTTTCAAGATGGCAACTGAGGACAGGGCACCTGCAAAGGGGTGGGGCTACCTTTGTGACCATCAGTCAACAGCTCACCAAAACTCATCAAGTGGCCCTCCAGCTGATATATTTACACACACACACACACACACACACACACACACACACACACACACACATATATATATACACACATATACATATACACACACACACATATATGCATATATATACACACACACGTATATGTGTGTGTGTGTGTGTGTGTGTATTTCCTAGATTTCATAGACATTAGGGCTGGAAGGGACCTTGGAAGATCGCAGAGTCCAGCCCCTTGCCCCAGAAGTCAACAGAGGTCATAGGATCCCAGCAAGATAAATATCCAAATGTCTCTTGAAGGCATTCAAAGTAGGTGCTTGAACCACCTCTGGCAGCAGTCTATTCTAGACCTTGGGGGCTCGGACAGTAAAGAAATATTTCCTTATGTCCAACCTGAAACGGTCTTGCAGGATCTTATAACCATTTGACCTTGTCGTCCCTTGAGGTGCTCTGGTGAACAAAAGTTCCCCCAGATCCTGGTGAGCACCCCTTATAAACTTGTAGGTGGCCATCAGATTTCCCCTGCGCCTGTGCTTTTCCAGGCTGAAGAGTCCCATAGCTCTCAGCCTGTTGTCATCAGGTCTGTTTTCCTGACCTCTGATCATGTACGTGACTCTTCTCTGGACTCCCTCAGGCTTCTCCACATCCTTTTTGAATTGTGGAGCCCAAAACTGGATGCAGTACTCCAGCTGCAGCCTCATCAAGGCCAAGTACAACAGGAGAATAACGTCCTGGGATTTCATGGGAAGCATCTATGGATGCAAGCCAGTGTTTTGCTCACTTCACAACTGCAGCATCACAATAAAGGCTCATGTTCATCTTGTGGTCAATCATGACCTCCAAGTCCCTTTCATCCATAGTGCTAGCCAGCGTAGGCACTGTTGAGCCTATAAGCATGCTGCAGGTTTTTCCTCCCAAACCTTTGGAGAACCTTGCTTTTTTCAGTGTTAAACACCATCAGGTTCTCATCCACCCATTTCCTGAGCCTGTGTAGGTCAACCTGGATCACCCTCCTGTCCTCAGGTGTGGATGCTTTACCCCAAAGTTTGGTATCATCAGCGAACTTAGCCAGTCCTCTTCTGATATCAATGTCCACATCATTAATGAAGATGTTGTACAATACATGTCCAAGGACAGAGCCATGAGGGACCCCACTGGTCACAGGGCACCATGATGATTGACTTCTGTCAACCTCCACCCTCTGGGTCCAACCCTGGTCCCAATTCCCCAGCCAGTGGATGGTGGTGAACCCAAGGCTGCAGTTTTCCAGTTTTGCCAAGGGATGATCATGGGATACCAGGTCAAAGGCTTTTTTTAAAGTCAAGATATATGACATCAATCTCCTCTCCCTTGTCCAGGTGATAAGTCACCTGGTCATAAAAGGAAATGAGATTGGTCAAGCAACCTACCCACAACAAACCCATGCTGACTATCCCTCAGGATGTTGCCATCTGCCAGGTCATTAAGAATGGCCTCTTTGATAATCTTTTCTAAGACCGACACACACACACACACACACACACACACACACACACACACACACACACACACACACACATATATATATATATGCAGGAGTTGAAGTAGATGTCATCTACTTGGATTTTAAAAAGGCCTTGGATATAGTGTCCCAACCCATTCTTATAAACAAATGAGGTGATCGTGGTGTAAATTACTATGTGGTGAGGTGGGTGGAGAATTGGCTTATGCAACGTACACACATTTTTCCAGATTAAAAATGTGGGCAGTGGAGTTCCCCAGGGTTCGGTCCTTGAACCAGTGCTGTTCAATATCTTCATCAGTGACTTGGATGAAGGCATGAAAAACACTCTTGTCCAAGTTTGCGGACAACACCAAATTATGGGGCAAAGTAAACATGACGGAGGGTAGAGAGCTGATTCAGGTGGATTTGGAGAGGTTGGAAACATGGACTGAATGGAATAGGATGAAGTTCAACAAGGATAAGTGCAAAGTGCTATATCTAGGGAGAAAGAATCACCAACACACCTACAGGCTGGGAGGTGACTTTCTAAGCAGTACAGCAGCAGAAAGGGATCTCGGAGTCATAGTTGACTCCAAAATGAGCGTGAGTCAATGTGACAAAGTGATAAGTAAATCCAACTGCACTCTTTCATGCATTAGAAGGTATATCACAAGCAGGTTTAAGGAGGTGATACTTCTCCTCTATGCTGCATTGATAAGACCACAGCTGGAGTACAGCATCCAGTTCTGGGCATCGCACTTTAAGAGGGATGTGGATAACCTTGAGAGGGCTCAGAGAAGGGCTACTCATATGGTTATGGGCCTACAGGTTAGATCCTACAAAGAGAGATTAAAAGGACCTGAATCTCTTCAGCCTTCACAAAAGAAGGCTGAGAGGGGATCTTGTAGCCACCTACAAATTCATCGTGGGGAGGGGAGGGAGGGAGGGCAGCAAGAAGTAAGGGATACTCTGTTTACCAGGGCACCCTTGGGGTTACTAGGAACAACAGCCATAAACTGACAGAGAGCAGATTTACATTAGACATTAGGAAAAAATTCACAGTGAGGGATGCCAAAATCTATAATGGTCTTCCAAAGGATGTGGTACTCTCCTGTACCTTGGAGGCCTTTAAGAGGAGACTAGACAAGCATCTAGCTGGGGTCATCTGACCCCAGTGCTGTTTCCTATGCAGGGCAGGGAATCGGACTTGAAGAATCTACTAAAGTATCTTCTGACCCTAATAATGCATGAAATCTATATACATAGGGCTGTGTGAAACAGCACCATTTTGTTTCAACTTCCATTTCGCCGTTTTGATGGGACAGTCTTTTATTTCAATGTTTCATTTAATTTCATTTCATTTCAAAGCACTGTTCTGTTTTGTTGCATCAAAAATTTTCACTGTTTTGACACTGCTGGGCTGAGCTCCCTGGGGCTGACGGAGCCATTAGGAGCGCAGCCCTGGCTCTCCCCCACCTCCCGCTACTGGGCTGCTTCAAAACTCAAAACGTTTTGAAAGTTTCAAAACATGTCGAGTGCCCTCACTTCATTTCAAAGATGTTTCAAAGGTTTTTTGTTTCATTTTGATTTTGCTGTTTTGAGCTCAAAATGTGTTGAAACAACTTCAAAATGGAATACTTGGTGAAATTTTGAAAACATACATACATACGTATGTCAGGTAGTCACCAGATACAGGCACGGGCCCTTACGCCAGGTTGACATTCACGGGCCTTCTCCAGGGGCACCGTGACCCTCGGTCAGTATAGGTGGGGCTCTTTCTCTCTCTCTTTCTTCCTTCCTGCCACGACTTCAATGTTCTCCCTTTTGTTAACAACTAAGAAAAGGGGTGGTGACTACCCCTCCTCCACCCCAACTGATTGCTGGTTTGCACTCCAAGCTCCACATCAATTAAATAAATGGAGAGAACGACAAAGGACCATGCGAAAAGGTTTTCTTCCTTTTCCCCTTTTTCTTTATTATAAGGCAAGTTGAATCTTCTCTCTAGGGGCCGGGCCTTGGATGACCCCTTAACTTGGCTTGTCACCTTGCCGGTGTTGCATCTCCACGTTAGCCAGCAAACGGGAAGCCCTTCTTTCTTCTTGTGATTAGCAGCCACACCTAGCTTAATTGGCAGTCTGTGGTAGTTAATAAGACAAAAACAAACAAATGGAACTGGGAAGGTGAGAGGCAGGAGAGCATTGGCTTCTTCTCTCTCCCTCTCCACTGGGTTTTAGCTTCTTTTCTTCCCCTCCCGACACCTGGCTTGTGATGTCTCCGGTGAACGGGGTTCTTTCCTTCCCAACTTTGCTCTCTTCCCCTCTCTTCTCTTTCTTTATCATGGCCATGTTTGCCTTAATTGGTGGCCCACAGTGGGTAATTAGCACCTCCCAAAGAAAAATACAGCCAAGTGGCAGGAGGCATCCACCCCTTCTTCCCTCTGTCTTTTCTTGCTTTTTCTTTATTCTCTTCCCCTCCTTTCTTTCTTCTTTCTCCCTCTTAGAGTAGGTTCCTCCAAGCCCCCAAGGATCGATCAGGCAAGAGCTGCTCCTGGGGCATCAGTCTTGGCTCCTGCATTCCCAGCATCTGTCTTCCCTCTTCACCTCCCCCAATGCTTCTCCCAGTTCCACATTTGGTCCTGGATATTGCCCCGGCCATGGATTCCTGCTAATCCACCTCACCTGACAAGGTAATAAAACTGATCTGGGGTGAACCAGAAGCTCCCGCAGTAGCATGGAGGTTCTAGTCCCAATGGTCTCATGCCCACGGCTGAGGGAACACCCCAGGTGAGTGTTCTTTGGTCCCTCACAACATAGATAGATAGATAGATAGAGATATAGGTATAGATATATATATATATAGAGATATAGTTATATGATATATAGATGTGTGTGTATATATATATTATATATACACATATGTATGTATATGTGTATATATATAGTATATGTAGATTATATATGTGTGTGCATATGTATGTGTGTGCACATCTGTATGTACACACACACACACACACACACACACATGCACATATAGGAAGTGCATGGGCCAACCAGTGGTAACGCTCACCTAGACTTGATTCTGGCCAAAGGAGACAATGTGGTGACCAACTCAAATATAGAGGGTAGCTTGGGTGACAGCGACCATGAAACCATCATGTTCACTGTCTGCCACAAGGCAGACAAATCAGAATGCAGGGCTGAAGTTTTGGACTTCAAAAATGCAAATTTCAACAAACTCAGATCACTAGTAGGGGTAGTGCTGTGGGACCAGGGACCAAAGACAAAAGGAATGCATGAAGAGTGGTCTTTCCTTAAGGATACAATCCTTGAATCACAAAGGAAGTCCATTCCCATGCAAAGGAAAGGTACCAGAAGGTCTGGGAAGCTGTCTTGGCTAAACAGAGAAGTCACGGTCCTCCTAAGAAAGAAGTGTACAAACAAAGAAAGCTTGGAACAGGCCCCAAGGAGGACTATACAACAATGGCCCGCACTTGTAGGGAGCAAATGAGAAAAGCTAAGGTGGTAACTGAACTTAAATTAGCATCGGGAATCAGACACAACAAGAAGTCCATCTTTAGGTTCATATGGAATAGGTGGAACATAAATGGGAATGTGGGGTCATAGCTCAGCAACTCAGGATAGCTGGTTATCAGAACTCAGGAGAAAACTGAATTCCTGAATGAGTACTTTGCTGTAGTCTTTCACCAGACCAAAGGGAAAATAATGCCAGCTAGGGTACAGAATGAACAGGACAGGAATGACTGGCTTCCTACTATTGCCATAGAACTGGTGTGTGATCAGTTAAGGAAATTAGACATCTATAAAGTCAGCAGGACTGAATAAACGTCATCCAAGAGCGCTGAAGGAGCTGGCTGAAGTCATTGCAGAACCCCTGGTGAAACTCTTCCAAAAACTGTGGCATTCCAGAGAGGTTCCTGAGGACTGGAAAAGGGCCAATGTTGTGCTGATCTTCAAGAAGGGAAAGAGGAAGCACTTAGGTAACTATAGGCCAATTAGCCTGACTTCTAGGGAAAAGCCTGGAAAAAATTCATTAAGGACTCTATATACGATAGGCTTGCAGAATGTATGATTCTGAACAACAGCCAGCATGGCTTCATCATGGGCAGGTCTTGCCTCACCAGCCTCATCTCCTTTTACAATCATGTAACTTGCCACCTGGATAAGAGAAAAGAGGTTGGCATTGTATACCTTGACTTCCAAAAAGCTTTGATCTGGTATCTTGTGACAAAATTGGAGGATTGTGGATTTAACTGTGAGACAGGTAGGTGGGTATGAAGCTGGCTACAGGGTAGGACCCAGAGAGTCTTATCTGTGTTGTCCTGGCAAGAAGTGGCCAGCAATGTCCCACAGGGGTCAGTGCTTGGACCAGTACTTTTCAACATCATTATCAATTATTTGGATGTGAGGGTGAAAAGCTCACTGGTCAAGATCATAGACAACACCAAGTTATGCAGAAGCATGGTCACGCTTGAAGACAGACTACAGATACAGGCAGATCTATACAGACTAGCAAGCTCATTTGGTCAGAACCAAATGAAGTTCAACATTGAGAAATGTAAAGTGCTACACCTGAAGATGAACAACCCCCTGCATACCTACAGGCTTGCCAGCACCAAACTGAGCAACACCACAGGCGAAAGGGACCTGGGGGTAATAATAGATCACAGTATGAATATAAGCCAGCAGTGCAATGCTGTAGCCAGCAGAGCAAATAATACTTTGGCACGCATCAATCAATGCACCTCCAGGAAAACCAAGGAAGTGATTCTTCCACTCTACTTAGCACTGGTGAGACCGCAGTTGGAGTACTGCATCCAGTTCTGCACCCCACACTTTCTCAAGCTTGTCCAAGTCCTTGTTAGAGTCCAGAGAAGGGCCACCTGTCTGATCAGAGACTTGCAAAGCAAGCCATGTGAGGAAAGGCTGAGGGATCTGGGACTCTTCAGCCTAAGAAAGAGAAGGCTGAGAGGGGACTTGGTAGCAGCTTACCGCTACATTAGAGGTGTACATCAAGGGCTCAGTGAACAACTGTTCACCAGGGCATCCTTGGGGAATATGAGGAGTAATGGCCACAAACTCCTGGAAGACCATTTCAGGCTTAACAGTAGTAAAAACTTCTTGAGTCAGGGTGTCCAGACTGTGGAATAAGCTCCCTCCAGAAGTGATGCAATCGCCTACCCCATAAATCTTCAAGAGGAGACTGAACGGGTCACCTTGTTGGGGTCACTTGACCCCAGTTGTCTTTCCTGCCTTGTACATGGGGGCTAGACATGAGGATCTTCTGTGGTGCCTTCCAGCCTTACAATCTATGAATCTATTAACTTCTTGATAATAATGTGGTTCTACTTTCAGATAAAATTTGTCTTGCTTCAATTTCTAGTCCTTGTTTTAGCTCTGGTTTGATATCTGTTAGTTTGAAAATCTTCTATATATCTGAATATTTGGTGTATATGTGCTGTTTATTTATGTTGTACACTTCTATTTCCACAAAGTTGCCCTGACATACTGACAGAACACGCTCAGTCCACAGCATAGGTATTTTTAGGTATTAATGTCATAAAGGATTTTTTTCCTAGTTCAGAGTGGTAAGAACCTTTGGGGTTTTCATGCCTTCCTCCATAGGATGAGGACCATGGTCTAAGATCATCTGATCATACTTGATCTAACAAGTTTTTTGTCCTTTCAGGGGCCTATGGGGGTTGTGGTGTCCATGTCTTTCCTGATGTCTAGAGCACGGATCTTCAAGGAGCGGCACTGCCCCAGCTGTATGTCAGGCATCCCATCCACCTCTCTGGGGAAGGATACACTCACCACTGAGGAGTCCCATATGAACCCAGAAGACAGCCTCACTGCCAGTTCCTACAGTGCAAGTCCTCAGGCAGGTGGCCTTTAGGGCCTGAAGAGAAACCTCTTTAGTGCAATGCCTCAGCTAATGGTGCCCATTCTGCAAGTGCACCCAGGACCCCCAACACCACCCGGGACCCCCACTTCATGCAGAAATCATTGGCTCAGCTCCTAGACAACTTCTTATGGATCAAGTATTACAGGTAAGCTGAGTGGGAACCCAGACCAGTGCCTCTGTTGCATATGGTCTCCATTACAAAAGGAGGATAGAGGGGGGAGCTTTCCTGGAGAAATGTGGGCAGTGGAGTCCCCCAAGGCTCTGTCCTGGGACCGGTACTGTTCAGTATCATCTTAGTGACTTGGATGAGGGGGTAGAAAGCACCCTGTCCAAGTTTGCTGACAACACCAAGCTATGGGGTGAGGTAAACAAACTAGAGGACAGGGAGCGAATCCAGGCAGATTTGGACCAGCTGGGGAAGTGGGCAGAGCAGAATAGGATGCGGTTTAACAAAAGTAAGTGTCATGCGCTGCACTTGGGGAGGAAGAATCATCAACACTCCTATAGCCTGGGAGGTACTACTCTAAGTAGCACAACTGCAGCAAGGGATCTCAGAGTAGTAGTCAGTTCCAAAATGAACAGAAGTCACCAATGGGATGAAGTAATAGGTAAAGCTACCCACACCCTTGCTTACATAAGTAGGTGCATGACAAACAGGTCTAGGGAGCTGATACTTCCCCCCTATGAGGCATTGGTCAGGATGTAGCTGGAGTACTGTGTCCAGTTTTGGGCACCGCACTTCAAGAGGGATGTGGATAACCTGGAAAGGGTTCAGAGGACAGCAACTCACCTGGTTAAAACCCTACGAGGACCAATTAAGGGACCTGAATCTCTTCAGCCTCCATGAGAGAAGGCTGTGAGGTGATCTTGTGGCCATCTACAAGCTCATCGGGGGGGGGGGGGGCAGCAGGAAATAGGGGATATGCTCATCAGAGTAACTAGAAACAATAGCCACAAACTGAAGGAGAGCAAATTTAGATTGGACATTAGGAAAAAATTCTTTACAATGAGGGTTGCCAAAACATGACATACACTTCCAAGGGAGGTGGTGCTATCCCCTTCCTTGGAAGTATTTAAGAGGAAATTGAACAAACACCTAGCCGGGGTCATCTGACCCCAGCACTTTTTCTTGCCCAAGGCAGGGGGTTGGACTCAATGATCTAATAGGTTCCTTCCAATCCTAAAATATATGAAATCTATGAAATCTATGACTATGTGTGTGGATTTTTCTTAGGCACCACTAACACAAATTCTTTTTTAATGAGGAAATGAAAGCCCTGCAGTGCACTTGCAGCTCTGAAAATATTGCTTTACTAGGCTTTATTGGCCCAATATAAAGATACAGAAATCAGGGAACATTTAATACTAGCTGTAACATTTATAAGACCCTTATTGCTATACAAGGAAGCAAAAGAGTTTGTTCTCTAAACATACAATTATGATTAAGGCATTTTAGTGTTTGTGGTCCCAGATTAGATTAAACTAATTGTTAAAGACAGAGGCTTTTTCATACTTATCTCCCAGTGGAATCACACCAAGGCAGAGTTAAGATTCTTCAGATGCCCTCACTGTGCAGTTCTGATTTAAAATGCTGGATTTCTTTTAAAGGGAACTTTCATCCTGAGCTTTCTGGATTTATAATCTTTGGCTTGGACATAATTACAATATCATTGCAATATGTAATGTTTTTCACTTTAAAAATGTGTACGTACCTTTCACCATAACTGCATCTTAGTGTAGTTGTTTGGTCGTGGAATGTCCTTGTTTTTTTAAATTAGAAACCTCCCCCACCCCTGCACTGCACTGCACTGTACTGCACTGTGGGCACTATAGAAACCTGGAATCATTGGGCTGATCAGTGAACACTGATCCACAGCTTTGTACGCTTCAAGTCTCACATCTCAGGCTTCCTGCAACTTTATGGCAATTGCTACAGTTTCCTGGCAATATTTTCCAAGCAAAAAGGGATTTCTCCAGGTGGCAGCCCAAACAAGTTGAAATATATTTCCAGAGTAGGCAGGAATCATTGAAATTCACAACACACAATCACAAAAGGGACCAGCACAAAAATAAAATCAGTTACTTAGAAGATGCTTGCCCATAGCAAAGCATCAAACCAAGCCAGACACTGACTTTTAAGCATAGACAAGAATTTGCCTATGAGACATGGATAAGGTAAATTTCTACATCTCTTCTAGATATTCAGCTAGAATTTACACTAGTTAGGAACTTGTCCATGAAGATTTGCAGCACTCACAAAACATCTGAAAAGGTCAAGGTTACAGACTGAGCTCAGGTCCTCTATTGCCTCCACAACCTTGAACTAAAGTGTAATGAGCTCAGATCGTGGCCAACGCCCAGCCAGTTTCCAATCAAATAATCAGGGCAGTCCATTCCCTGAGACGTCAGGAAATAGGTTGCACCTGTTCCGGTCTTTAAAAGCTGACTGCAGCCAGCAGTACACTGTCCTGACAAAGACACTGGTGCTTGCTCTTGACCCCTCTGCAGTTCCTTAACTTTCTTTATCTGAAACTCTGGCTCTGACTCCTGGCTCCCCATGAACTCATTTCCTGGACTTCACCTCATTGCCAGGTGACCATCCCTGACTGCCCATATCCTGGTCCCTAACAGTTTGCTTAGACCCCTTCTTCATCCTCGCTTCACCCTCATTGCTCACAGTCCCACCAGAGGCCTTGGGGTCTCAGGAGCAAGTTGCCTACCTACAAGCAAGCAGTTCAGTGGCTCCAGGCCCTGTTTGGCCAACTGTGGGAAGAAAAGCAGGGCCTGGCACCTAGGCAGGCACTGGAACACTATAGGCCCAGATAACAATGTTCCAACAGTAAAATGCTACTCGCAGGTCACAGCAGGACATGTCTCCTGTGTTGGAGGCCCCTCCTGTAGCTATTCCCTTGTATACCCTTGATCCCAAGGTTCCCCTCTTGGAGCACTTCTGTGGGCATCTGAAGAAGTTTGGGGAATTTCTGAATCAATGCCACCTGGTGTTCACCCTTTGCCCCACAGGGCCTATCCCATAGATCAGACCAAGGTAGAAATGGTCATCAACTTGCTTGTAGGGAGCACTCTGACCTACGCATTCCTGTTTCTGGAAACCTCCAGTCCCCTTCTGAAGAACCTAGAAGAATTCTTGCAGGACATGTCCCAAATGTATGCTGACCCCCTCAGTCCCAAACCACAGAAATAGTCTTACAGTCCCTGCAGCAGGACAGCTGGTTTGTGAGCCAGTATGCTGTGGACTATCAGCGGTTGGTCAACACCAAGTGGAAAGAGGCAACCCAGCTGTTCCATTTGTACCAGGGCTGAGTGAGGAAATGGAAGAGGAGTTCATCTGGGTAGGGACCCCCACAAATTTGAGTCCATCAGTCAGGTTGTGTACACAGATAGACCACTGTCTTTCCAAGCTCACATAGATAAGAGGAGGGTCCAACAGAGAAGACCCCACACCTTGATGCTCATTCTCTGCCGCCCTTGAGCCAGCTGCTTGAGTAGCCAATACAGGTGGAAGTGGGGAGATCCTACCAATCTAAGGCCAAAAGGTGTCAATGTCAAGCAGTAGGTTTTTGTCTGTAATGTGGAATACAAGATCACTTTGCAGCCACCTGCCCAGTAAAGTGCAGGGGGGAACCCATAATCAGGAAACCCAGTCACCTGGCCAGAGTAAGCAGATCTGGGCTGGGCAGGGGGCATCCATCTGCTCCTTCATCCATCTGCCACCATCTCCTCATCACTGGGCTCTGCTACTCCCTGGTGCTGATAATACTGCACCTTTCCAACACTGCTATGTCTGAAGTGCAGCAATTGGTACAAGAGGTGGACTCTGCTGTCTCAGACAATTTCATAAATGTTGACTTCACCAAGGCAAGGCTACTGATTGAACTTGAGGCATAATCTGCTGATCCTTTGGCAGCATAGAATCATTAAATTTAATTCAGAATACTGTGAGAGAACCTGTCAGCCACAAACCAAGATCATAACCCTGCCAACCCCACAAGTCCCAGCGGGGGAGCACCACACACCCCAGATATCAGAGGGAGCAGTAGCCTAGGCATCAGTTCCCCAGGAAGTAGGGCCTACCTCAGTGAAGGTGCTGGCTCAGGAACTGGCCACCATACTACTGGCCAAATCAGGACTTCACTGATGTATTCAACAAAAAAAATGTAGACATCCTGCTGCTCCACTGATCGTACAATTCCTCCATTAATTTACAACCTAGGCTCCGGGAGTGGAGCTAGGCTGCGGGAGCAGGAGTTAGACTCTGGGAGTGGCGAGAGATGCACGGGTGCAAGCCTGCTGCACTCCTGCCCCTCAGCCACCCCCAGCAGCTGCAGATTGCCCTGTTGGCCCCAGCACAGCTGGAGGTCCATGGTGGGAGGGGTTAACCCCAGACAGCTATGAGGAGGCATCTGAGTGGAGCCAAGGAGGGTCTTGCTCTGCCCCAGCTCCTACTTGGCCCAGCCCCCCAGGGAGTCATGCAACCGGAGCGCATGACTCCCTAGCAAACAGGATGCGCAAACAGGCACGCTTGTCTGCCCAGCACATGAGTTAGTGCAGAGTTTGCACAGGAGGACCCAAGGCCCTGCAAGTGCACCCTAGGCAAGGCAGTCCCAGCTGTAGCCAGCCTATCAGTGGCACCATGTGGATGGGCATGTGCTGCACCCCAAAGGTCTCCTCGGGGTCTGCGGCCCACCCCGGCACCTCAGAGGCCTCCACCCAGACAGAGCCCACAGTTCCGGGCTCCACACAGACGAAGTCTCTGGCTCTCGGCTGTGGGGGCTGCCTGACACTTTTTCAGGCTCTGAGGTCCAGGAGCATGGCCATTTCCCCTTGTGAGGTCAGCTCCCTTTTGGGGTCCCTGGTGCACCAGCTAGAGGAGCTCCAGGCCGCAGTCCAGAGACTGCATGCCATCAGGGATGGTGAGCAGGAGATAGACTCCTATTCCCAGGCCCTTCACACCATGGAGGTGGAGGGTAGACCAAGGTCACCTTTCAGGACAAGGGAGGACTTGGGGACCTCCCATTCTCTCCAGCTAGGGGATTGGACCAAGGTGGTCAAGGGCTCCAAGGCCTACCACACCAAGGTCCCTGCCCTGCTGGAGCTTTGTAACAGGTATGAACCTCTTGCAGCCCCAGCAGAGCCTGATAAGCTGCCAGCTCCTGCAGACAACACAGGCTCAACTGTAGCTACTGCCTCCACTCTCCCTAAGACAAAACACAAAGTGTTTGTTGTGGGAGACTCCACCCTGAGGGGGAATGAGAGGGCAATCTGCTGCCCCAACCCCTTAGCCCAGGAAGTCTGCTGCTTCCAAGGAGCCCATGTCTGAGACATTGCAGAGAGGATCCTTAAGCTCCTCCGGCCCACTGACCACTGCCCTGTGCTTCTTATCCATCTGGGCATGAGTGACACAGCTTGGAACAATCCCAGCCACGTCATGAAGCACTACAGGGATTTGGGAGCAGGGCTTAAGGGGTTGGGGGCATAGGTGGTATTTTCCTTGATTGTCTCAGTTTTGGGCTACAGGCTGGGGAGGGAGAAGAGTATTGAGGTAGTAAACCAAAGACAGCAGTGCTGGTGTCATCATGAAGGCTTTGGCTTCCATGAACACAGTCTGCTGTTTGGTAAGAAAGGCAGTGAGCTACTGGGAAGGAATGGCTTCCACCTCTCTCCACTGACTGGCTGACCTGCACCATTGAGCTTTAAACTAAGCCCACAGGGGGATGAGAGGACTACTGTCACTGATGGCCCACCTTTGCAAATCCAGCAGGGCAAGGCATTTAAGGGACCCCACCCCTGCCGCAGCCCTGGAACAATCTATGGGCAAGGCAAGGACCCCCAAAGGGACACTTGCCTGCCTGTACACAAATGTCAGGAGCTTGGGGAATGAATAGGAGGAACTTGTCCTCCTCCTTAACACAAATAATTACAATGTCATAGGGATAATGGAGACTTGGTGGGACTCCACCCATGAATGGGCCACAGGTATAGACAGCCATAGCTTGTCAAGGAGAAATTGAGCGGACAAAAGAGGTGGGGGTGTAGTTCTCTATGTCAAGGAAAGCTATGCATCCCTGCAAGCTGACACTGGCACCCAGGGTGGATGACTAGAGACCCTCTGAGTTAAAATCTGTGGGTAACATGACATAGGGGACACAGTGGTGGGAGTCTGTTAAAGACCTCCTGCTGAGGATCAAGAGCTTGACCAGGAGTTCACCAGGGAATTGACTGAGGCCACACGCTCCTGGTGCATGGTTGTCAAACTGGGAGACTTCAACTACCCAGACATCTCATGGGAAGAGCGCTTGGTCAAATCCGAACGGTCAGAAAGCTCTCTCACATGCATGGATGCCCTCTATCTGACTCAAGAAGTCTGTGGGCCAATGAGAGGTAAATTGCTGCTCAACCTGGTACTGGTAACGGGGGATGACCTAATCAGCAACCTAACAATCAAAAGGAAGCTGGGTGACAGTGACCATGAATTGATCACCTTCATCATCCGCTGTAAAGCTGAGAAGTCAGTCAGCAATTCAGAGGTCCTTGACTTCAGGAAAGCTGACTTTGAAAAACTCAGGAAGCTTGTCAGTGAGGCCCTAATGGACCACTCCCCAAAGGGGAGAGGAGTTCAGGATGAGTTAATTCACAGGAGATGAGTTGCTCCTCAAGGGAGTGATCCTGGATGCACAAGCAAAGTCTATCCCATCTCAAAGGAAAGGCAGCAAAAGGGCACAGCAGTCCCCTTGACTCTGCAGGGAACTAGCAGACCTCCTGCATCTTAAAAGAAAGACCTACAAAGGATGGAGGATGGGATCCACCTCCAGGGAGAAATATTCTGCACTGGTCCCAACCTTCAGGGAGCAAACCAGGAAAGCCAAGGCTGCAACAGAACTCCAACTAGCTACTAGTATCAAGGACAATAAAAAATTCTTTTTTAGGTATGTGGGGAGCCACAGGAAAAACCAGGGCAACATTGGACCCCTGCTAAACCAGATGGGACAACTGAAAATCAACACCCACGAAAAAGCCTACTAGCTAAATGGGTACTTTGCATTGCTTTTTCACCAGTTCCAAGGGGCACCCCTGCCCATTGCAGGATGGGAACACTGAACTTATGAAGGAACACCTTTAGAGGCTGGACATCTTCAAGTCTGCTAGCCCTAACAGTTTACACCCCAGGGTACTCAAGGAGCTGGCAAGCATCATAGCTCAGCCCCTGGCATGGATTTTTGAGAACTCCTGGTGCTCAGGCAAAGTGCCTAAAGACTGGAAGAAGGCCAATGAGGTGCCTATCTTCAAGAAGGGGAGGAAAGTGGATGCAGCAAACTATAGGCCCATCAGCCTGACCTCTATCCCGTGGAAGATCCTAGAAAAGATTATCAAAGAGACCGTTCTCAACATACTGGCCAATGGCAACATCCTGAGGAATAGCCAGCACAGGTTTGTTGTGGGTAGGTCTTGCTTGACCAATCTCATTTCCTTTTATGACCAGGTGACCTATCACCTGGACAAGGGACAGGAGACTGTCATATTTCTTTATTTTTCAAAAGCCTTTGATCTGGTATCCAATAATCACTTGTTAGCAAAACTGGCCAACCTGCAGCCTCGGCTTCACTAAAATCCACTACTGGGGAGTCGGCTCCAGGGTTGAACCCAGAGGGTGGTGGTTGACAGAAGTCAATCATCGTGGTACGCTCTGACCAGTAGGGTCCCTCAAGGCTCTGTACTTGGGCCTATACTATTCAACAACTTCATTAATGATGTGGACATTGGTATCAGAAGAGGACTGGCCAAGTTTGCCAACGACACCAAACTTTGGGGTAAAGCGTCCATATCTGAGGACAGGAGGGTGATCCAGGCTGACATTGACAGGCTCAGGAAATGGGTGGAAGAGAACCTGATGGTGTTTAACACTGAAAAATGCAACGTTCTCCACCTTAGGAAGAAAAACCTGCAGCATGCTTATAGGCTCGACAGTGCTATGTTGGCTAGCACTATGGACAAAAGGGACTTGGGGGTTGTGACTGACCACAAGATGAATGTGAGCCATCAATGTGATGCTGCAGCTAGTAAAGCAAGCAAAATGCTGGCTTTCATCCATAGATGCTTCTCAAGCAAATCCCAGGATGTCATTCTCCCACTGTACTTGGCCTTGGTGAGTACTGTGTCCAGTTTTGAGCTCCACAATTCAAAAAGTATGTGGAAAAGCTTAAGAGAGTCCAGAGGAGAGCCATGTGCATGATCAGAGGTCAGGAAAACAGACCTTATGATGAGAGGCTGAGAGCTATGGGACTTTTCAGCTTGGAAAAGCACAGGCTTAGGGGTGATCTGGTAGCTGCCTATAAGTTTTATAACGGGTGCTCACAAGGATCTTGGGGAACATCTGTTCACCAGAGCTCCCCGAGGGATGACAAGGTCAAACAATCACAAACTCCTCCATGACCGTTTTAGGCTGGACATAAGGAAGAACTTCTTTAATTTTCAAGCTCCCAAGGTCTGGAATAGATTGCTGCCAGAGGTGGTTCAAGCACCTACTTTGAAAGCCTTCAAGAGACATTTGGATGTTTATATTGCTAAGATCCTGTGACTCCAGCTGACTTCCTGCCCCTCAGACAGGGGGCTGGACTCAAAGATCTTCTGAGGTCCCTTTCAGCCCTAATTTCTATGAAATCTATGAAAACCTGGGGTTATGGTGCCCTTTGGCTACTTGTACTCCTTGCCTGAGCCAGAGCTGGGAGCCCTTAGGGAATACATACAAGAGACCCTGACCATGGGATTAGTTTGCTCCTCGCTGTCCCTGGCTAGCACTTCTGTTCCATTAAGAAAAAGGACATGTTCTTGAATTTGTGAGTGGATTAAAAAGCCCTGAAACTATAGACCCCTATGCTGTTACTGGAAAGAAAAGAGCTAGCAAAGCAAATGCTGCTGGCAAGGAACCTTAAGTGCAAGGGTCAGCAGATGAATAGTGCAGTTAAATGGGGTTCAGGACCCACTTTATAGACTGCAGGCAGCAGAAGACTGGCCTGCTGATTAGAGTTAGCAGCACTGGGGCCCTGTTATCAAAGAACTGGATCAGATAATCAGAAGGGCAATGAACAAGGGGCCATAATAGCCTGAGCCTGGGGCTAGAGGCTCAGACTGGCCAAGATCCTCTTAAGTAAGGACCTACTCTATTCACGAGTTTGTGGAAATCACAAAACCAGGCATTATCTGTGAAATTGTGCGCTGTTTGTGAAATCAATGAAAAAAACCTATACTAAAAATAAAATGCTGGTTCCTCAGAGGAAGCCAGCAAGTCTCATGGCTGCTGTGACCTAGCCACCCTGTGGGGGTGCTGGTGCAAACGGGGGCAGCCAAGACGGTGGCCATTCCCACCCCTCACCCTTGATTGGTTAAGATGGCTGCATGTTGTGCCACCCACTTCTGAAAATCAGTGGTGAGGAGTGGGACCTCCCTATGGACAGGCCTCTTGGCTAATAAGCAGTGAAGGGTGGGGCCACTAGGGGACCCTTAGCCAACTGTGAATTAACTTGAATCCTAAGGGGATCTGTGACAGAAGTTCAATAAACTGATTTAACCTAAATTAGTTAAGTTTGATACTATACTCATCCAGGTTTCACCCATTTTGAAAACAGTTTATGTACATTGAACTGCTGTTGTGTTACAGATTTGAACTGATTTCTGATCACTTATACTAGCTTATGTGTGATTTCTGTCCCTAGCCAGAAAGACTATATAGAAGCCAATGTAAAACTGGAAAAATACAAGCTTGATTACACTACTGTAGAGTTCTTGGGGTATGTAATGAGCCCAAAAGAATTAAAAACCGGACCCCATCAGGTGGCTGCAGTGCTGGATTGGTCTCCTCCATGGGATGTACAGGAAGTCAACTGATTCCTGGAGTTCACAGATTTTTTTAATCAGACTCATCTGAAACGTCTCCAAACTGATGGCCCCTCTCACACCTTAAAAGAATGAGGCAAGGGGGCTGGTTCCACTAGTTACTGGAGAGCCAGGCTGCTTTTGACTACTTGAAGTGGGTTTTCACTAGCATGTCAATCCTGTCCATCATGTCCCCCCCTCCCTACCCCGACCCAGACTTCCCATTTGTGGGTGCCTCTAATCTTACAATTAGGGTGATCCTGTCTCAACACAGCAAGACTCAGGGGTGCCCACACCCTTACGCCTACCACTCCAGAAAAATGCCAAAAGGCAGATTGTAACTATGATATCTGGGACAAAGCTTCTGGCCATCAAGGCAGCCTTCACAGACTGATGCCACCTTTGGGACTGAGCCTGCCACCACATAGATGTCCTGCCTAATCGTAGGAACCTGGAATACCTCCAGTCAGCAAAGAGCCTAAAATAATGATACACTCAAAGGTCTTTGTTTTTCTTCTGGTTCAACTTTACTATTACCTAACCCAACAAAAGAAGGCATGTCATGGAGCTGAAAAATGTGTTTTAGAAACAATTGGGCCATTTTGCATGCAGTGCCAGAAGCCTGCCATTGCAAGGTAAATGCTCTGTCCTGGATATCCATTCAGATGCCATGCCCTGAGGCAATCCATGATCCTGGAGGCCAGGAACTTTGAAACTATGGCTAGGAAGAGGGATTCCAAGATCCTGTTTACTGGGGTCACCCCCAAATCATTAGATTAAGAGTCCTGAGCAGGGCAGGAGTTCAGGTTAGAGGAGGGCATTCTCTTCTACCTCCAGGGGAGCTAGATGAGCTCAGATCAGGGCTCAGGGCCTGGCTGGTCCTAATCAACTGATCAGGACAATCCATTCACTGAGGCTGCATAGAAACAGGCCCCAACTGCAGCAAGCTCAGAGCAGTACCCGGAGCCCAAATGGCAACCAACCCCCCCGAGGCCACAGGAAATAGGCTCCACTCACTCCAGCCTTTAAAAGCAAGCAGTAGACTATCTAGGCAATGATTCTGTTGCTTACTCCTGACTCCTTTGTAGTTTCTTGATTCACTTACTGGAAACTCTGACTTTTGACTCCTGGCATGCCCTAACTTTCATCTCTGACTTCTGGCTTTCTGTGGATCCAGTTCCTGGACTTCATCCAATTATTAAGTGAGCTTTCCCAATCATCCATGCCATGGATCCCTAACATGAAGAACCCAATGCCATAGGAGGGGGTAGAATAGATTCATAATCCTCTGTTGGTAGATTTGCCACTAGAGGGGAACAAAATGCCATATTGTGTTAACGTGTGCTCTGAACCCAAGTGGGACTTTTGGTTCCCTAAACTCTACCTTTTGAGAACTGGGATTTTTCTCTGACTCTTTGGAATTTGTGGCCCCCTAAGCTGTACCATCTCCCATAAATGAGATCTAGCGAGGCTGTCCAACTTTGTTGTGCTCAGGAGCTGCACATTGTTTAGGCTATATATGGCCCCCGCTCCCTGCCGCATGGACTACACCAGCAGTGTGCATCCCTTGGCTTCCCACCACACAAGCAGTGTCAGTGGCATGTATTCTCCCTTAAGGACACCTCCCTAAAGCTCCTATCTTTCACAGACAGGGTTTTCTACTCAGCATCTAACTTGGAAAGCAATGGCAGTCACAAGAAAAACACTAGGGTTGTGCAAGGAATGGTAGGGCAGGGAGCAGAGAAGGGAAGTGCTATTATTAGCAAGGTGTCATTTAGTTTTACGATCCTTGCAATCTCAGCTTTCCCATAGTCTCGGTAACACCCAATGGGACAAACCACCAGACCCTTGGACCACAAACAACTTTGCCAATGGCCTCAGGCCAAGTTCTGTAGGCAAATCTCTTTCTCTTCTTATTTATATTTAAAGAACAATTATGCAGAAATGGGACAATTCAGGCTACTTGCATAAAGGTCAGCAGCTCTAGTCTATATTAGACTAGTTTTGAGTGACCAGTTCTACACTACCTAACTTTTCAGTGACCAGTTCAGGTTAGGTCCCAATCTTGGAAAAACATATGTGTGTTTGTTTAATGTTGCATGTACTGGCGGAATCTACACATGCAAATGTTGCTGGATGGGTTTACTCTGGAGTAAACCTACCCCGGGAAGGCATATACATCTGCCAGCATTTGGGAGCATATTTGCTTCTCCTGGCAGTAGACTGCTTCTGCCCACTCCAGCCCTGCAGCAGCCCCCTGCAGCAGCTGGGGGAGCTAGATGCTCTGGCTGCTCCTGCCTCTGGCTGGCGGCCGTCTTTAAAAGTCAGCCCTGTGCACTGCTCCCTGGCCACCTGCCATCCTGGCCAGGAGCAGCTTGCAGAGCAGTGTCAGTGCACTGCAGCTGTCACCAGAGCCTGTGCCCACCACGTAGTAGCTGTTTCACCCCAAGGCCCTAGGAGCAATATCCAGGGCCCAGGCACCTGCTTACCACCCTGGTTACCCTGCTTTGCCACCACAGCAACTGATGCCTGTCCCAGGTCAGTCTCAGCACTAGCGGCTCCCGCAGCTGGGATTGGTGCCTGCATGTCATCCAGACCATCTGGGATGATGAGCAGTGATTGAAGTAATTCCGGATTACCCAGGGCACATTCCAGGACCTCCTTGAGCAGCTCTGTCCACAACTGGAGTGGCAGGCCACCAACATGTTGGGGCCTGTCCCTGCAGACACCCAGCTGGCCATTGGCCTGCTTAAGCTGGCCACACGCACCGGCCTATGCTATATCAGCCACCTCTTCAGCACGGGCAAGGCAACCGCTGGGGAGGCCATCTATGAGGTACGCAGTGCCCTCCAGGATGTGCTCTGGGTCCTCGGTCCCAGGAAAGATATCTGAGAAAATTCTCAAGGCTCATATCTGTGAGGGACCGGCTGGAGACTTTATGCTGAAGGGAAACCAGCATGGTTTTGTTAAGGGCAGG
>JAGPOW010002742.1:33956231-33966453 GCA_030014935.1 Caiman crocodilus
ATCCTCATTAAAAAACTAGGCAACTGTGGCATTGATGCCTACACAGTCAGATGGATTGCAAATTGGCTGAAGGGTCGTACTCAGAGGGTGGTGGTGGACAGGTCATATTTGACCTGGCGGGAAGTGGGCAGCAGAGTCCCCCAGGGCTCAGTCCTTGGGCCCGCACTGTTCAATTTCTTTATCAGCGATTTGGACAATGGGGTGAAAAGCAACCTGTTCAAATTTGCTTATGATACTCAAATTTGGGGTGAGGTGGGCACGCAAGTAGGGAGAGAAAGACTGCAGAAAGACCTGGATAGGTTGCAGGGGTGGGCTAACAAAACAGGATGCGTTTCAATGTGGACAAGTGCAGGGTGCTGCACTTGGGCAGTAGTAACCGGCAACACACTTATAAGATGGGAAATTCCCTTCTTGAGAGCACGGAGGCAGAAAGGGATCTTGGAGTCATCACTGACTCCAAGATGAACATGGGCTGACAATGTGAGGTCACAGTCAGCAGGGCTAACCAGACCCTATCAGGCATCCACAGGTGCATCTCAAGTAGGGCCAAGGAAGTGATCCTCCCCCTCTACGCAAGATTGGTCAGGCCACAGCTGGAGTACTGTGTCACCCCAGTTCAAGAGGAATGTGGACAACACTGAGAGGGTCCAGAGGAGGGCCACCCGCATGATCCAGAGACAGCAGGGCAGACCCTACAAGGAGAGGTTACAGGACCTGAATGTGTTCAGACTCCACAAGAGAAGGCTGAGGGGGAAACTTGTGACTGTCTATAAACTCACTAGGGGGGACCAGAAGGGTTTGGGGGAGACCTTGTTTCCCCTAGCACCCCTCAGGATAACAAGGAATAACGGCCACAAGTTGTTGGAGAGTAGGTTTAGATTAGACATCCATAAGAAATACTTCACAGTTAAGGTAGCTAGGATCTGGAACCAGCTTTCAAGGGAAGTGGTGCTGGCTCCTACCCTGGGGGTCTTTAAGAAGCAGCTTGATGCCTACCTGGCTGGGGTCACTTGAACCCTGTTTCCCTCCTGCCCAGGCAGGGGGTCGGACTTGAAGATCTACAAGGTCCCTTCCGACCCTACTTCTATGATTCCATGATGCTGTCCGGCTGCCACAAAAAAGGGCATGGATTTGCTGGCACTCCCTAACCAATGGTTGTAATTGGTGACAGTGACGCACTGTGCCCACAAAGTCTTGACCTTTATGCAGCACTGCCGCACCCACTGGTCATGCCCATGCTTCTGCATGCAGCCTGACAGGCCCTCATACATGTGTGCATTGGAGTGCCCACTCCAAGGAAACTTGGTGATGACCTCAGCCTAACCCCACAGTGCCATGAGGTGAGTAGTCTTCTTCTGGGACCAGTTGCAGCCCCAGGAGGTGTCATATGCTATCGGGGACAATGCCAGCATGGCTCCTTAAATGGCTTACTGGGCCTCCACACAACAGTCCAAGTGAACAGTTCACTCAAGCAATGCCCAGAAGCTGGCTGCAGGTAACCCAGGGTGCTGCCGGGCCTGGAAGCTGCCTGCAGGACCCAGCACAGCGTGATGGTATTGGACAGGTGGCAGCATGGCAACGTTGTGCCAAAGACTAGCAGCCGAGTCCAGGCAGGCTGCTGCAGCTGGCCTAGGGCTTCCTCTGTGCAACAGTGACCAGAGGCTGACTACAGGTGGCCCAGGGCCCCAGAATCCCTATAGGCTTTGAAGGGCCAGGGGCTAGGGCAGGCAAAGAGCTGCCGCATCACTGGGGCTGAAGAAACTCCCAGGCATGAAGGGGCCTGCAGCCCCACACCTCCTGGTAGGGCTGACAGGGTAAAAGTTGCTCCCAGTCAGTATCTACATGTGTGTTACTGGGCTGTAAATACTTCTGAGTTAATTTGCTACTTGCATTTGCAGGTAGCAAATTAATTCCAGAGTAGAGCAAATTACTGTGAGTAAGCATCTGCACTTGTAGATGGTAACACTTACTGCACAGTAATTTGCTCTTCTGAGCAGTAAAGCATGTAGTATAGATGTGCCCACTGAGTAGTGTCTCTGATACTCATACTTCCTGAATCTTTTCGTGACTTAATGCTTATGGAAAAATAGTATAGAACCCAACAGGCTTGTGTAGAAAACAAAATACCCTAGAAGTCTCATAGGAAACTGTGGTCCTGATCCAAAGCTCACTGAATTCAATAACTCTTTCAATGAACAGGAAATCTAAGAAATGCAAAACTGGAATTAAAAACCTTATCCAGGTGCTCAATAAAAGTCAGTCTCCAAGTTCTGATCCTGTAAGACATGCATCATTTTTTTTTTTTTTTTTTTTTTTTAGAGAAAGAGGGAGTCTATTTTCTTTGATATTCCTAAAGTTGCAACCAAAGATTTGATTGGTGACATCTGGGGTCTGATGAATTTGATCAAAAGTACTGGAACCTCACATGTCTATACCAGTTTCTACACTTTCTGCAAGCCAGATGAGCTTTAAAATATCAGAGACTTTTGTCCATTATACTGATCATTTAGTTCTGAGGGCCAACAGGTCAAACAATTTCATTAAAACAAGCAGAGTTTCATAGTTGGTAGGGTCAGAAGGGACCTGAGAAGATGATCTAGTCCAACCCCCTGCCATGGGCAGGAAAGAGTACTGGGGTCAAATGACCCCAGCTAGGTGACTATCTAGCCTTCTTTTGAAGACTCCCAGGGTAGAAGCAAGCACCACTTCCTTGATTCCAGATCCTAGTCACTCTGACTGTGAAGTAGTGCTTCCTGATGTCTAGCCTGAACCTGCTCTCAGTCAGCTTATAATCATTATTCCTAGTTACTCCTGGTAGCGCTCGGGGGAACAGGGTCGCTCCCATTCCCTGCTGGTCCCCCTGGTAATTTTATAGATGGCTACCAGATCCCCTCTCAGCCTTCTCTTGTGGAGGCTGAACAGGTTCAGGTCCCATAGCCTCTCCTCATAGGGCCTGCCCTGCTGTCCCCTGATCATGCGAGTGGCCCTCCTCTGGACCCTCTCCATGCTGTCCACATCCCTCCTGAAGTGCAGTGCCCAGAACTGGATGCAGTACTCAACTGCGACCTGACCAATGTCATGTAGAGGGGGAGGATCACCTCCTTGGACCTGCTTGTGATGCAACTGTGAATGCATGAAGGTGCGGTTAGCCTTACTGACCATGTCCTCACACTGTCGGCCCATGTTCATCTTGGAATCAATAATGATTTCAAGATCCTTTTCTGCCTCTGTGCTGATGAGAAGGGAGTTCCTCAGCTTGTAGGTATGCTGCTGGTTCTTCCTCCCTTGGTGCAGTACCTTGCATTTGTCACTATTGAAACCCATCCTATTCACATCCACCCACCCCTTCAAAGCAAAAGACACTTTAATTTAAAATGGAAGATGCTTCAATCAGTGCTAAGTAACAGGTGCTCTCAAGGATTTTAAAATAAGCAAATATAATAGAACATGTCAAAATATATGGTTTCATATTATTATATTATGTATCATTAGACATTGCTAGTCCTTACAGGATGTGTAATTGTATAAAATAATAGCAATCTAAAAAGAAAAAAAGCCCATACTATAATACATAATTTGAAATGAAATGCTAAGGTTCTGAAAACTGTAGTGTTAGACTGACATTTTATCCATGATGGTCTAGGAATTATGTGAGAAACCAGGAATTTGGGGGTGATTTCTTTTATTGGACCAAATGCATAGTTGGGGTAAAGAAGGACAAGCTTTCAAATGCAAGGCATTCTTTTAAGTTTATCCCAACCATGCAGTTACTCCAATAAATGACTTCACCCCCCAAAATCTTTGTCTCTCGCAGGTTTTGAAAAGAAAGTTTGGAATCAGAAGTGAACATTTTTCAGAACTGAAGTTTCTCAGGAATTCCATTTCCAGTGTCCATTTTCCTGTACAAGGTAATTCTAAGTTTCAACCAGATCTAGCTGGTATGCATCTTTCTGTATTTGAGGATGGTGCCTTCCTTATTACGTGCACCAAGATGATACGAACAATCAATCCTATCAATAGTCTTACATGGGAAAAGAGGACATTTTAAATATGACCCATTTTATTTCAGCTGTTCCTTTCATATGCTCTCAATTTTACTATGCTAGGACATTATGAGGACACAATCAGCAGTCACACTTCACAAGCACTTCATCTGTTCTCTGTATTCCAGGCAAATGCTAAGTGCCTCTTGTGAGGTAGCAACAGAACCAATGGTAAGAGTGAGGTGATGAGTCCATCAAGTCCATGCACAGGTTGTGTGTAATTAAGAGTCAAAGGAGCAGCCAGCTCTGATGGCAGTCGGTCAGACTGCTGGAGTGCTGGAAAACTCAATTCAGCTCCTTGGCTATGGAAAAGGTTTCTGGCTCCATAAGCAAGAATAAATGCTGTTGGCAAAGGTTGGCTTCCAGGTATCAAAAGGAAACAGGAGCTGAAGCAATTAGCAAGCAGTTAGGATGCCTGGTAGGTAAACAAAAGAGCAGGAACCTAGTTTCTCCAGATACTTCAATTACCTTTAGCATCATTTGGCATAACTCTGCTCATGTCTAATCGTGATCCAGGCCTTGGCTTCCTGAGCCAAATTATGGTTCATTTTGTGGGGGAGGGAATGATGACAATAATTTCCTTGAAGTATGTAAAAACCCTGGCACTCAAGTCATTTTGATTCATTCCCCCAGGCATGTACGACAGCCAGAACTTTTACTGTTAGCTGTTGCATTGTGAGCGCTCAGTATTTTGGCAAGCTGGTTCTAGGTGCCTTATGCTGGACACCTAGACAACTAAGTGGTCGTCTATCAAAGTTTGGTTTAAGTGGTTTGCCTGGTATCACATGGGAGGTACAAGAAAAAGAACCAAGATCTCCTTGGTGGCCTTAAATGATTTCAGCCACAAGACCAGTTTTCTCTTTCTTCAGGGTCCTCTCTCAGACACTACTCAGGTTTCAAAAACATCTCCACTCTTCTACACAGTAGCAATTCATTCCCAGGGCACAGATCATCCTCTGCACTGAGTGAGATAATAGCTTTGTGGGAAAAAATAGTATGTGATCTGTAATCACATCGTGCTCCAGAAGCAACTGTGATGACCCCGATGGCTGCACAATCCATGCCCCACTCTGTCTCTAGGATACCCTCCCCTTCTTCTTTTCTGACGTGCCTTGATGCATTTATTGGATAAAAAGGAAGGCTGCCTAAGGATCCTAGAGCAAGCCTCCATCTGTCTAACAGGTAGCAGGTCCCTCCTGGACTCTGCTGGTCTCAATTCTGCCTTTAAACTGAGTGGGCACTTTTGGCCCATCCACACCCCGGAGCATCTGTAGCCTTAAGGACTAATCACTCTCTCCAACTTCCCCTTCAGCCATGTCCATAGCACAAGTGGCACTGTACCATCAAACCCTTATTGGGGCCTTGACCTTCTCAAGCCTCTGCCCTTTTTCTCTAGCTGGACCTTCTGGCTCAGGCCCACTGTGCTGGACCTGGCTTCTGGGCACCAGCTCCTGTCTCAACTGCTTTTATCCTGAGGCCCCTGGCTGCATCCGTGCCCTGCCTTGGGCAGTGAGCCTGTTTTGGCTCTGCCTGCCCCCCACCCACTCCGCCCTCCCCACCCTGTCACAGCTCTCTCTCTTGGGCAGTGAACCCGATTTGGCTCTACCTGGGGCATCCTAGGTCCCATCTCCACTTTCTCTGGGCATTGAGTCTACTTTGACTCTTCCAAGGTCTCCTGGCCCCTACTTAGCTTCATTCCACACTAAGCCACCATCTTTTCCTAAGCTATAGCTTGCCCTTGGACTGAAGCCTACTCTGTGCCCTGGGCCCTCTGAGTCCTAGGCAGGCTCAAGATACTCTTGTGCTCTCAGGCATGTATGGGACCTCGATATCACTCCTGCTAGTCCCAAACCACTGGTATAAACCACAATGAAGGAACACAAACACACTGGCTCTAACTAAGCTCCCAGCCTCCTGGCTGTATACCAAAACCCTACTCCTCTGGGTCCTAATCTTCTGCTAGCCCCAGCCCCTTGTGCTGCAGCATAGCAGGATCTCAGGCACTCACCAGCCTTGTGTTTACATACCTCTTAGACGCTGCCCCTTTCTGGTCAGGTGTCTTCCCCAGCAACCTGCATGTATTTTCTCATTAGGCTTGCTCACTAGCTTCCAGTGCAGCTTATCACTGCTGGTCTTGCTGCTGCAGCAACGCCTGTGCTTCCCATGCAGGGGTCTGCCCTGCTGGATTATTGCCTATCACAGAGATGGTTACTCTGCTGTCCTAGCTTCTGCCTCTTCCCCTGGCTGACTATTTTCCTTGTAGCCATCTCTGCTTGTTACTCTTTTTCCCTCAAGTAATCGAGTCTTCTGGCTCTCTGTTACAAGTCACATAATGAAAGACTGACTCATAATGCACGTACCCAAGGGCTGAATTAAGCTTGTGCAGGCAATATGGCACGTCCTAATCTTGCATGCTCAACTTGAAAACCTAAATAACATTCCGTCCCTGATGGTTTCTGCTTGTTGTGAGATACACCCTGAAAATACATATTTTGCAATCCAAAGAATTTGTGGTAGAGCTAGCTAGTGCCTATTCTCACTGGTATTCCTTCCCTAAAAATGTCACAACTTGAAAGGAAACAGGGTTTTTATAGTACTGAGGTGATGATGATGTTTTATAGTACTAGGGTGGAAAAGCACTGGAATGGATTACCTAGAGAGATGGTGGAATCTCCATCCTTGGAGGTTTTTAAGGCCTGGCTGGACAAAGCCCTGGTTGGACTGATCTAGTTGGGAATGGTCCTGGTTTGAGCAGGGGGGTGGACTAAATGACCTCCCAAGGTCCTTTCCAACACTAACTTTCTTTGATTCTATGTTGTTGTACTGATGATCCAGGAGATGTCTGAGATGAATATCATTGGTTGGAGATGATTTAGAAGTGGTTATGCCTTAAGTATATTGTAAAAAGCAACAGTTGGAAGCCCATGAACCCCCCTATACATGAAATGCTAGGAGATCATGAAAAGAGCTCTGCAACCCAGACCAGATGGATAATGAAGAGGACAACGATCAGCAGCAGAAGAATCAAGTAGGGCTCCACACAGATTTGTATGGGATGATTCAGATAGGGATGATACTACCTTGAGTTTGACTAGATGACTTCCAGAGGACCCTTCCAGACCTACTTTTTTATGATTCATTGAGCTGAGCCTCCAGGCCTGTTGTTTCCTGTTTACAGGGACATTGCTTCAGTGGTGCCCCTTCTGTCTGCACATTGGGCCTGGTTTCAATGGGTCTAAAATGAAGCTCCCCTTCCCTTTAAACGGATGAGCAGTGATGCTGGCATTTACAAATGTACTCCTATACGGTTATGGATTGGAACCGCTGGGACTTCACCATATACAAACTGGTATTAAAACAGACAAAGCATAATTGTTGATAAATAACATTGAGGCCCTGAGCCTTCTTCCATTGAGTCACTGCCCGCTCCAAACTCTCACAAACTTTAACTGGGAAAAATATGACCCTTGGGAATAATAAACATTCAGTGCTTCTCAGGAAAAGGATCTAATTCTGTTGTGAGATTCAGAAGTGAACTGGGCAAGATCCTGCAGTAAGCAGGGAAGTGGCCTGCCCTCAGAGTGTGTCTCGGCCTCTGCCAGACTTACATGCTGAGAGCTTGACCAACGAAACCAGAACTTCAGAAGCCTCTGGACAGCACAGAACACTGCAAGTTCTTAGTCTGTGCGTTGCAGGTGTAGCAAGCTTGCCTTTCAGAGCTTGGGTTGAGTCCCAGGCTTGAAATCTTCCTGTTTTGATTGGTGGAGCCCATCCACCAATCAGGAGGTAGCAAGAGGAGTTAAGTCACACCTGTTTCCTGAGGGGAGGGGGAGCAGAGCTCCCCCCCACTCCCCCCAGACCTGACTGAAGACTGCAACACTCAGGTCCGAAGACTTGAGGGGTGGAGCCCTGGAGGGTATAAAAGCAGCTGCATGCCCAGCACGGGGAGAACACATCCAGGAGAGAGAAGAGAAAAGAGAGGGGCTTAGAAGAGCTGAGGAGAGTTTCAGTAGAAGCAGAAGCATCCCTGAGGACTTCCATCAGCAGGGAATAGTGGAGGGCTCCAGTGGCTAGGCTCTCGGTGTGCAGCATGGTGCACGGTGTCCAGACCCTGGGAGCTGCGTGAGGCAGCTCAGGTCTGCAACCAACCTCTGGCATGCGGCCAGAGACATGGTGCACAGGCCAGTGCACAGAGCAGGATCTTTGGAGCGCTTGGGCAGCTCAGGTTCTCAACCCCCGGAACGAGGCTGGGAGCTCGGTGCAGGAGGTGCTGCATGGAGGGTCTGGGAGCACAGGGCAGCCCAGGCCTCCAACCCATAGCGAAAGTTTGAGTCCAGGGAGCCAGACAGTGCTCAGGCTACTGAGCCAGTGGACAGGGCCAAGCCAGAGGCCCCAGAAGCCCTGCATAGCAGACCCTTGTCCCAGGGGACAGTGACCCCACCGAAGCCCACTGCAAGCAAGAGAACAGCTTAATGCAGAGGACAAGGGCCACCCACCAGGCCTGGGAGCCATGAGTTGCAGGGAAAAGAGGATTCCCACAGGGGAGGGAGAGTCTTTCCTGGTTAGGACTCATGAAAATGGAGGTCCCACTGGGAGGGCCCCCCTGAAGTTACCAGCTTCCTTGTAGGACTTGGGAAAAGCCCAAGAGCATTGGGGTTTCCCCTTGGAATTAAGTTTATCTTTTGGGTTCTTGCACCATATGTGGTGTAATGTCATGCCATATATTTTGTAAATTCTCATGTTTGTAAATTAGTAGATGAGTAGAGTCCTGGGGCTCTGCTGGAGTCCCCTGTTGCTATTATTTCACCTGTTCTTTATTTGTATTTATTTGTGGCTTATTTACTGTTCACCCATACGTATCTATAGTTTATCTGTTGGCTATCTATGTTTATTTTGGGGTTTATCTGTTTCAGATCAGATACTAACCTGTATCTGGAGCACTGGTGTAAGGTTTTATAGCATTTACCCAGAGGGTATTGTTTATGTTATTTAAATATCCTATAATGTTGTTTAATATCCTATAAATATATATTATATATATGTTTATAGCCATGTTTCTTTTCCCTGTAATAAATTAATGTAAATAAATCTGTATATAGTTAAGTCCCCCGATTGTCCTGGCCCAGTTCTATTGGGACGGAGAGAAACTGAGTGGTCTGCAGTTCCCCCACAGCGCACCTGCCAACTAACAGTTCCCTTCAATTGGAGAAGGGAAGTATATACCCAAGTTACCTGGACTACATAGGTTTCGGTGCAAAATAATACTGGGTTTAATTTTGTCCAAGGTCCTATCTGTGCTATGGGCACAAATGAATCTCAGCAAGAAGGGCACTGTGACATAGGCCCCTCTGCAAACCAGGAGGAACTACGTACTTGTGATGGTGCACCTTGATTTGCTTGGTCTGAGCCTGCATATCACATTGATACTTCATAGATTTCATAGACATTTGAGCTGGAAGGGACCCCAGAGGATCATCAAGTCCAGCCCCCTGCCCCAGAGGCAGGAAGTCATCAGGAATCATAGGATCCCAGCAGGATAAACATCCAAATGTGTCTTGAAGGTGTTCAAAGTTGGTGCTTGAACCACCTCCTGCAGCAGTCTATTCCAAACCTTGGGGGGCTCAGACAGTAAAGTTCTTCCTTCTGTCCAGTCTGAATCAGTCGCAGAGGAGTTTGTGACCGTTTGATCTTGTCATCCCTTGGGGCACTCTGGTGAACAGACATGCCCCCAGATCCTGGTAAGCACCCTGATAAACTTATAGGTGGCCACCAGATCGCCCTTGAGCCTGCACTTTTCCAAGCTGAAGAGTCCCATGGCTCTCAGCCTCTCATCGTAAGGTGTTTTCCTGACCTCTGATCATGTGCATGGCTCTCCTCTGCACCCCCTCAAGCTTCTCCACATCCTTTTTGAATTGTGGAGCCCAAAATTGGATGCAGTACTCCTGAACCTCTTCAGCCTCAGCAAGAGGAGGCTGGGGGGGAGACCTAGTGACTGCCTACAAGCTCATCAGGGGAGATCAACAGCAAATAGGCAGAGCTCCTTTCTCCCCAGCACCACCTGGGATGACAAGGAACAATGCTAATAAGCTGACAGAGAATAGGTTTAGGTTAGAGATCAGAAGGCAATATTTTACAGTTAGGGTGGCCAAAATCTGGAACCAACTTCCCAGGGAAGTGGT
>JAGPOW010002742.1:33966553-33999291 GCA_030014935.1 Caiman crocodilus
GTCTTGTGAACCCAGCATTCATTCCTGCCTGTGGCAGGGGGTCAGGCTAGATGATCTGTTCAGGTTCCTCCTGACCCTAGCTACTATGAAACTATGAAACTGCAGCCTCGCCAAGGCCAAGTACAATGAGAGAATGACATTCTGGGATTTGCCTGAGAAGCATCTATGGATGCAAGCCAGTGTTTTGTTCGCTTTACTAGCTGCAGCATCACACTGAAGGCTCATGTTCATCCTGTGGTCTATCATGACTCCCAAGTCCCTTTCGTCTGTAATGCTAGACAGCATAGAACTGCTGAGCCTATAAGCGTGCTGCAGGTTTTTCGTCCCAAGGTGGAGAACTTTGCATTTTTCATTGTTAAGCACCACCAGACTCACATCCTCCCATTTCATGAGCCTGTCAAGATCTGCTTGGATCACCCTCCTGTCCTTGGGTGCGGATGCTTTACCCCAGAGTTTGGTGTCGTTAGCGAACTTGGCCAGCCCGCTTCTGACACCAATGTCTGCATCATTGAGGAAGATGTTGAAAAGTATAGGCCCTAGGACAGAGCCTTGAGGGACCCCACTGGTCACAGCGCACCACGATGATTGACTACTGTCAACTACCACCTCTGTGTCCTACCACAGAGCCAATTCCCCAGCCAGCAGATCGTGGTGAAGTCAAGGTCATAGTTAGCTAGTTTTGCCAAGAGGTGATCATGGGATACCAGATCCAAGGCTTTTTTGAAGTCTAGATATATGACGTCAATCTCTTCCCCCTTGTTCAGGTGATAGGAACCTGGTCATAAAAGGAAATGAGATTGGTCAAGCAAGACCTACCTGCAATAAACCCATGCTGGGTATCTCTCAGGATATTGCCGTCATCTAGTCTGTTAAGGATATCCCTCAGGATATTGCTGTCATCTAGTCTCTTTGATAATGTTTCTCAAGACTTTCCCCAGGATAGAGGTCAGGCTGATGGGCCTGTAGTTTGCTAGATTAACTCCCTTTCTTGAAAATAGGCACCACATTGGCCACCTTCCAGTCTTTGGGCACTTCACCAGAGCACCAGGAGTTTTCAAAGATCCATGCCAGGGGCTGAGCTATGATGCCTGCCAGCTCCTTGAGTACTCTTGGGTGTAAACTGTGAGGGCAGGCTGACTTGAAGGTATCCAGCCTGTCCAGGTGTTCCTTCACAAGGTCAACTTTGATGGAGGGTAAAGAATCTCCCTCACCCAGGCCTCCCTGTCCCGCAATGGGCTGGGGCGTTCCATGGGACTGGTGAAAAACTAACATAAAGTACCCATTTACCAAGTTTGCTTTTTCCTGGGCATCGGTTGTCAGTTGTCCCATCTGGTTTAGCAGGGGTCCAATGTTGCCCTTGCTTTTCCTCCAGCTCCCCACATATCTAAAACCAGACTTTTTATTGTCCTTCATATGTGTAGCCAGCTGGAGTTCCATCGCAGCCTTAGCTTTCCTGGTTTGCTCTCTGCAGATCCGGACCAGAGCAGAGTATTCCTCCTTGATGGTGGTTCCAGTCCTCCATCCTTTGTAGGTCTTCCTTTAAGATGCAGGAGGTCCGATAGTTCCCTGGAGGCCAAGGGGGCTGCTGTGCCCTTTTGCTGCCTTTCTTCTGAGACGTGATAGACTTTGCTTGCACATCCAGGATCGTTCCCTTGAGGAGCAACCACTCATCCTGAACTCCCTTCCCTTTTGGGTTGTGGCCCTTTAGGGCCACACTAGCAAGCCTCCTGACCTTGTCAAAGTCAAGGACTTCTGTATTACTGACTGACTTGCCAGATTTACGGCGCATGATAAAGATGATCAGCTTGTGACCACTGTCACCCAGCTTCCCTTCGATTATTAGGTCACTGATTAGGTCATACCTGGTTGTCAGAACCAGGTCTAGCAGCACTTTACCTCTCATCAGCTCATAGACTTTCTGCATCAGATACAGGTCATCCATGCATGAGAGAAAGCTTTGCAACCACTCAGATTTGGCAGAGCACTCCTCCCACTTAAGGCTTAGACAATGGTGCTACCACAAGACTTGGCAGGAGGAAGGGAAGCTGCGGCAGTAAAAGAATAAAGCTTCCTTTTCCCAATTATATTAATGTTTAAATCTTCTTCCTTGCCTGGTTTCTGCCTGCAAGTATGAGGATCACTATTACATTTCAGACACAAATCCCCCACTCCTGCTCTCATCCATGGCAGCCTCCAAATGCTCCCTTGTGGGGGTTGTGGCTCCAACACAAAGGAAGTTAGTGATGTCAGATCATGTGCATCTATGAAATACTGAGATGCAAGAGTGGCACCCTGTTTCTGGATGGAATGTAAGGCCTGATTGGTAAGGAAAGAGCTGTGATGGTACCCCCTCCTAGGCCCCAAATACACTATATCACAGGCATCTCCAATGCATGTGATATCATCCCTTCTCAATAACTTTACATAAGCATGACTGGTTCATAAATCCCACTTCTGCTGATATCTCTGGGAACTGGGGATAGCCAACAAGCTCTTTTGACTGGTTGCTTCTCCATGGATTTCAATGGATTGGTTTTGGTCCTTTGTGAATGCTGATTTTAACTCTAAGCACTGGCTAGGATCGCAGCTGGAGCACACCACTTGGATTGTCCATGAAGAAAGAGATGCTACGAGGTGTAATCAACATCCCAGAATGACATTTACCCACCACCACCCAAATCTGAGGCTTAAAAAATTTCAGCCCACTACCCACTGAGTAAATTGAACAACTTTAACTCATTATTAGTAAACAGCTTGATTTACTTAGCATAAAAACATACTTTATACAAAGGAAAATTATATGTTCTTTGAATGTACATACCAAGAAGTATCTGCTATTCCATGTTCCAGCAACATTTAGCTTTTACAGATCTGTTCCTACTGAAGCCAGTGGTGAAATTCTTACTGCTTTCCTTGGAATCCAGAAGGAACATGAGTCTGGTTTGTTACAGGGGCCACACCAATGGATTCTTATCCCACTGGTAGTGATTCTAATTAGCAAACATATTGATAATTTGTATTGTGCTGTAGACAGGACTGGACCCTATTACTTTGAAAAGCAGAACCAATAATGCACCATAGTACCAAGTTCTGCATCCTTATTACAGGGAACCTCAACTATACATATGCAATGCTGGGCTCTGAACTAGCTGTTTCCACTCAGGAAACAGACCTTGGAGTCACTGTACATAGTTCTCTAAAAATGTCAGCTCAATGTGCAGCAGGGACAAAAAAAGCCAATTAAATGTTAGGTATCATTAAGAAGGCAATTGAAAACAAAACATTGCATCTACATCTTGAATGCGTCACATAGTTCTGGCCTCTGTGTATTAGAAAGGATGTAGTAAAATTAGAAAATGTACTGAGAAAAGCAACCAAGATGATCAGGAATATGGAGTAGCCACTGTACTAAGAGAAACTAAAATGGCTAGGTTTCTTCAGTTTAGAAAGGGAAAGGTAGAGGGGGATATGATAGAGATCTATAAAACTATGAAGTGTGTGGATAAAGTGAATGTGGATCGTTATTCACCAACTCCCAGAATATAAGAGCTAGGGGGCACCCATTGAAATGATCAGAAAGCAAGTTTAAAACTAACATGAGAAAGTACATTTTTACACAGTGTATAATTAACTCATTAACACAGGCAGTTGTAGAAGTAGAGAATATGACCAGGTTAAAAAGGGATTAGACAAAGTCATGGAGGAAAGTTCCATTCATAGCTATTAAATAGAACAATCAGAAAAGTATCTTCTGATATTTTAAACCAATGATGGCTGATGCCACAGAGGGTATGGCAAGCGATAAATCATTCTAGATATGTCCCATTTATATACTCTCTTTTGAAACCATCTGCTACTTGCTACCACTGGAGGCAAAATACTGGATGATGAAGACCATTATTCTGATCCAGTATAGCCCTTCTTGTGTTTTTATCTGCTCCAAACTTGATCCTACAATCCATTGTCTCCAATTAAATTAATTCCCCTCTGTGCCCTTTCCATTCTTCTAAATCCTGCGTGCTTTGAAGGATAATTTTCTTTCCATCCAGACTTCACAGTGGTTGAGAACAAAAGCTCCTTGTCATTTCTTCCTACCCATCTATGGACCAACAATGTATCTTCCCCCAGTCATCGCCAACTAGGAGCTTAGAAGAGTTTCTTGGAAGAGAAAAAAAAAGAAGAAAAGAAAAGAACAGATTTGTGTTTAATAACAAAATCAAAACTGAAAACACAGGATCAAGACACTGAATTGGAGAGCAGCTGTGATGGTGAGCATAAAACCTGAAGAACATTGACACAATGCAGACAAAGGTCCAAACTACAAAGACTGGACCAGGCTTCAGATCCAAACTTCCCCAGAGTTCAGTATAGCTTGGATCCAAGGTTTGATTTGGCTCATTATGGTCCCTGGACAGATCAAAACTTGAACCTTAACACCCTGTTTGGATCTGTCTCCAGTAGCAACATGCATCCACAAATATTAAATCTATTTGTCAGGCAATTCCAAGAATAAAGTTCACCCCCAGTGTTATGTCATAACTTTATTCACTGGCATCTGTATCCTCTGCATGCTCAGTGGCATCATCATTAATAAGCGTTGAATCTAAAATGGTTTATGCCACAGTACCACCTCACTTCAAAAGTGTTATGCAATCTAAACAGGCAGGAATCACTTCAATGAACAATGAAATGCCAGTGCTTCAGGAGAGGAGCCACAACAGGTATTTAACAGCACAGAGGAATATTACAGGACACCAAGTGAGGACAACACTGTAACCGGTCAAAACTGTAGGGGTCCTGTTCATTTTTAAGAGCAAAGCCGCAGACCCTTAGAGCATCTTTACATGTGCTCCAGGGCAGAGGCGGTGCTGCTCTCAGAGTTGCTCTAATTAAAGTGCCCACAGTGTCACGTGTATTCAGTGTCCTGTGCTTCAGAATGGCAGTGGGGGCACTTTAATTAAAGCTTGTTCAACAGGCACCCCTACCACCATTTTGAAGCATGGGGATGCTGTACACACGTGATGCAAAGGCTGTTGAAGCATGCTAACTAACACACTCCAGCAGACTTGATTAATCAATTAATCAAGTCTGTTCCAACATGTGCTAATTAACACGTCATAGAAGATGTCCAGCATGTGTATAGGTGCCCTTAAAGATCAATTCTAGTTACAGATTTTTCCTATCTTATTGAAAAGACAGTAACTCCAATAGCCACTGGGACAGGGGCTTTACAGCAGTGGTCACCAACTGGTTGATCAGGATTGATTGGTGGATCCCGGAGTCTTTTGCAGTCGATCCTGGGCTGGGAGGTGCTGAACATGTATGCATGTGCTGCAGTGGCTGCAGCAGCGGTGAGAGGGAGCAGGGGCAGGCCCTGCACAGCCGGGGTGGGCTGGGATGGAGGCATGAGCGGCTAGGATGTGGGGTGCACACAGCCTGGGAGGGCTCAGGAAGGCACGTGCCCCCAGAATTGCATGGGATGGGGTAGAGTGCAGCTGCTGACTGGGGCTGGACTCTTCCCAGTGGAGGCTGGGCCATGCTGCGGGTTGGGCCGGGCAGTGGCGGTGCTGAGAGCAGGGCTACGGGGGGGGGGCTGCAGTCACCCAAAAATTTGCTGTAGCCCCTCCAACCCTCTCCCAGCTCCATCACTGCCCAGCCTGACCATAGTGCAGCCCCAGCCTCTGCTGGAAACAGCCCAGCTGCAGCCGGCAGCTGCATCCTGCCCCACCCCATGCAATTCTAAGGGCATGCCTCCCTCCCCATGCTCCCTGAACAAGCTGCTCACAGCTCTGTCCCACCCTGCCCTGGCTGTGCAGGGCCTGCCCCTGCTCCAGCCCTGGTCCATCCCTTGCTGCCATTGTGTGGGATGCAGATCAAGACCTCAACAGTGAGAAAGGGACTGGGGCTAGGGTTGGGGCCTCAGCCTGCCCTGTCCCCCCATGGCCCTTCCCACCCCCCGCCCACTTCCCTCCCCACAGATTTACCTGCTGGGCGGGAAGAAGAGGGAGGTGTAGATATTGGATTCCTTTTAAATGTTAAAAGTGACCTCGGACTTAAAAAGGTTGGAGGAGACCACTGCTTTTCACCAACTCAGAGGCAGGAGCAGCGGTTATTAACCATCCCCGCTATTTCCTGCGAGAGCGGTCTAATTTTCTTTCCATGAAGATCTCCTTTCCAAATCCAGACTATCCCTGCTCACATTTAACTCATGAGAACCATACAGGTCACATCTCAGTATGGCTGAAATATTTTACTAGAGACTTCTAGAAAAAATAAAAATAAGGGCACCTGGATTCTTACTACTGTGTCCTCTGCTGGACATACTATGTAGTGCACCAGAAATTACTGTACCTGGATACAGCGAGGGCTGTCACTGCTGGATTGTTCTTACTAGGTTTTCCATTCAAGGCAACACTGATATCTAACTCCCGACAGAGAACAAGATGTTTTCTCCCCTTGTTACCTGTTGGGTGGTTTAAACATAAATATTTAGAAAGTGTTTATTTGGGGGAAAAGGTTATTATTTACGGTCAGCAAGTTGTTAAGTTGAGAACAAATATATTTAATCTCAGCCTGTGCTGTTGCAAAATAGGCCCATCCCAATTTAATTTGCAGCTATGATAGTTACATGTGCTGACGTGCGGCTGTATCAATTGTGTGCTAAATTGGATTTGTGTATTATTGCTTTCTAAATTGCATGCCTAGTTCAGCAAAATTGTTCATCAGTTTTCACTGGCTCTATGCTTAATAAGATGCCCCACAATACCTTGCTGCCAGGCTATAATGCAGCCTATAATTGCCTAGTAAAAAGAAATTACATAAAGCCCTGGTATTATCAACTTATCTAAATCTGCTCATAACAGAACCAATAATTAAATGCTGAGAACATTTCACACACACACACACACACACACACACACAAATATACTCAAAAACAACATAATCATTGTTACTTTGCTCTTTTTAATGGCTCTGTTTTGCATTAATTTTATTTCCTTTAATGTATAGAATGAGTTGTGGGACTATTAGGACATTTAAAATTATTTTGAAATCATTTGAGGAGCTTCAGGGAGTATGTGGTTGTTGTGATTAAGTCTGATAACTTTAATTATTAAAGATATTGCTCTATGTATGTATGTGTGGCTCTGTGTTTGCCTCACATGTGAAGGAACACGGAGGTATGTCTATTACATCCTACGGCAGAGCACTGTTTGTGCCTGTCGCTTTAAAACCAGAGCCAAGCAGCCACCAGGTGCTTGATTGCAGCAGCCATTTTGATCCTGGCTGCCTATATAAATAGTTCAGTTCCCTACTGGCTGGCTAGGCAGCAACACTGCCTGGTTGCTGGCTTTGTCCTGGAGATAAGAGAGAAGCTGTAGGGGATGGCTAGGAGGCTCCTGGTCTTGGTCATGATGTAAAACTGCACCGTGCCAGGAATGGGTGGCCTGCTGGGGCTCTCAGTGATGTGGGAGCCCTCAGGAAATGCCAGGCCAGTTGCCACCCCAGTGAAAGGTGAGTTGGGGCATCTTAACCCCAGTCCCCACAACCAGGTGGATCACCTGCTACTAGGGCCCAGAGGGCAGACCCCCAGGGGAGAGAGTGGGGCTAGAGACTCAGACCTGATTGAGAGAGTACCCTTGACTGGTCAATGCTGGGGCCAGGACCAGGATGGTTAAAAGGGCCAGGAGCCCACAATGAGGGATGCCCAGATCTAAGAGTGCCTGGGGTTTCTGACTGGCCTTGGAGGTGAGGCTAGAGCCTGTGTGGCCAAAGGTCCCAGGGGGACTACACCTGAGAAGGGAAAATAGTTTCAGAGAGCTAGTTAGCCTGAATAAAGAGGGGGTATGCTGTCTGAATGGAGGGATCTTGTAGGGGTCCTGAGAGTAGGATTCTGGAGCCCAGTGTGGGGCTGGTGAGAGTAACGCCTGGATGCCATCTGTGAAACATGGGCTGCGGTGTAAGGGAGTACGAAGCTGCAGATAGTGCCCCTTGGCATCAGGGAAAGAAAATGGGCAGCCTCCCACTTAATTAACAACTTAATTAAATGTTATTAAGGCATGGTGGGCAAGAATGTGAGTGGTTGGCTCAGAAACAGGTGGGTGGGCCAAAGGCAAATAAGCCCCAAGAAGGCTCCCTGTTACACACCTCTGTCAATATGTATCTATATATCACTATTCAACATATTTCTTCTTTTATGAATCTCTCTGCAACAGGCACTGGCAAAGTAATTCTTCACTGCTCCCACAATCAGCCTAGGAACCCCAATTCAGGAAAACACTTCAGAAGTATTTAAATTTCCATTGTGGATACACCTTGATAAAAACTATCTAAATAATTGGAACCACCCATGTAATTATACCTATTTTATTAAGCTATAGAATTCACTGCCACAGAAAGTTGTTGAAGTGAAGAATCCAGGAAGATTCTAAAATGGCTTCAGCACTTATATGGATGGCAGGACTATCAAGGGTGAGTATATTTAATGCTAGCAAATGCATCGTGCTCAGAGTTTCCACCAACCTCTGATAGGACAAGACTCAAGATGGAGAAGGGTAAGCGGATTATTCCACTCCTGGTACCTGTATAGTTTTGCACCTTCCCCAGAAGCATCTGGCACTAACTGCCTTGAAGACAGGGCACTGAACTAGATGGACAAGTGGTCTGATCCAGTCAGGCCATCCCTATGGGGCAACGTATGTAAGAATATTTCTACAAGCACCAAAATCGCTTAGGAGAAGAAGCTTCATCAATGGGATTTGTGTCGCTATGATATCTCAGCAATTCCAACAATCCCATTTGTAACACTGATTACTGTCTTGTATCTTTTAAAGCAGATGTTCCATCCTTATTCTATTGTTATGTAAACTATTTGCTTAATATTGGAACAACTGGGAATGCCTTAAGCATGCCTTTACTAGGGTCACAAAAATAAATGCTGTAACTGATACATGTTAACACACAGATTTTTTTTAAATGCATTGGGAAAGTAACCAGACCTGATGTTGGATTGTACCGTTAAAGACACCTGGCAGATCCTGTATGTGTTTGACCAGGGAAGTTTTAACTTCAATTGCTTTTATTACTACATCGGTATTGTAACTTTCATCATATCATATGCCCCTTACTTGCTGCAATAGGTGTAGTATTGCCTGCTTCAGCTCAGTGTAACCACCTGCTGCTTAGGAATGCAGTGGGGGAAGGGAGGCAGCCACAAACCCAAGCAGCAGGAGCCCTCTGCTGGTCTCACACTGCCTTGAAAAGCCTCCAATCTCATTGTAGATGGCAAAGGCAGCAAACAAACTGAGCAGAGGCAGGGGGCCCCTACTCCTCCAGCCTCATGTGGGGCTTGGCACTGAGCACTGCTGGAAGCTGGCCAGGTCCCTTTATGATGGCCACCAGCACAGATGTTACAGTAATAGACTTTTTAGCCACTCGGGTCCTTTTGAATTCAGCAGTTGTTTTAGCCAGTGACAGGGGGACTCTTTCTCTCTGACATTTATGCAGCAGAGTGGTTTATTAAGAATGCAGAAATTATTGAAACTGTAACCAAGTACTAATCTTGGGCCCAATCCTGCTGGTGACAGCTGTCTCCTAGAAGTACCAAGCTTCTTCACGTCCCAGTGCTAGCACCCCAGGCACGATTTAGCTACTGCTCTGTAACGCATGGCAGTCCTTCCCTAGGCTAGTTGTAACAGTAGAACTATACCACTCACCTGACCACAAGGACCTTGCTGTACAATGTACGCATGCAGGTAAGGATCATCCCATTGTTGCTAAAGGACAGTTATCTCTGGGCTGGAACTAAATAGCTGACAAGCAGCACAATTACAACAGGGACAATGAACAGTGCATCCAGTGGAAAGCAGATCAAGCAATCTGGGTGAAACTGCCCAAACTGTTCTGAAGGTCTCAAGGTACCCATGTTTTTTTAAGTCCTACTCTGCTGCACCACATACAGTGAAGACCCTGATTCAGTGTCACTGAGGGCCTTTAAAGTTAAGAACAGGATCTGGGCTCACAGTTAGAAGTGAATAGGGAGCTGATGATTCCCATAAGAGAGAAGATGTTTGATGAGAGATAATTCTGCAGTAACTCTGAAGAGAGATCTGACAAGGGCCAGACACTGGGAGAACATTATATTTATTGCTGATTGTTGCATGGCTGTTCTGTCTCCCTGGTGAAGAAGAAACGCCACGCAGGCTTCAGCCAGGAAGAGCTCTTGTCTCTGAGTGAGTCCAGAGTTATAAAATTAAGGTGAACTGAAGTGTGCCCAATGCCTGAAGCAAAGCCTTCTCTCTCTGCCACAGGCTTTTTAATGCATATGCCTCTCTGATGACCCACATGAGAATCAATTTCCCTATGTCTGTAGCAGAAGGGAACACATTAATCCCACAATATGGTTCCCAGCTGGGGTGAGGCGATGACCACTCAGACTTTTAGGGCACATCCAGACGAGGCACCGCGAACTGCATGCAGCACATATGCAAGCAATTGCCGTGCTACTTATTTGCAGCGTGGTACCAAAATTTGATACTGGTATATCCCAGTGTGAAAAAAAATGCTGTGGGGAAAAAAAGTGGAGTGGAGCAAGCAGCAGCAGTGTGTGCCACCAGAAATGGAGCCTGGCTGGCCAAAGCCACACTCTGGCTCCTGGCCCAGTTCCAAGCAGCTAGATCAGCACCACTACTGTCCCAGGAGACCCCCAGGACCCTAGGTATGGCCTCCCCTACTGCACCTGGGACAATTTGCCCTCCACCAAACCCCACATGCAGGACCATGCACAGCAGCAAAATGCAGTGGCACAAATTTATGGCTTGGGTCAGACATTGTAAAACAAGTGATTTTCATAGCTTTTGGCCTTTCCAGAGTCAGGAAATAAAAGGCAATGGAAACACCTGTTTCATTTCAGAACATGCACTGGGTGCTTAGGTCTATAACATCATTTTTTTTCCTGGCTGGTGAGGAAGGGAAGATTTCTCACTTTTTCTGATTCTTATCACCCTTTCCAAGCCTTGCCAGCTTCTCTTTCACAGATGTACAAGGCACTCAACATTGCTCTTTCCATGCAGAACCAGGAATCCATACCTTTGTTGTCCAGAATTTCTGTTGTGTCTTTTTGTTGACTTGATCCAACAACCTGATCTGGGGCTTTGGCATATTCCATCTTCCAAAGCTGCATCAGGAAGCAACAAAGGGTTTAGCAAAGACCAGTCACTTTGTTCAGACTGTGCCCATGATCCACAGTAAGCTTAGCAAGAACAGCTCCAAAAAGAGAAACACCTACCCTCACAATGCCATCTGTGCCCCCAGTAACGATGACACTGCGTGTATCCCAGTCCATTACTTCAGTGAAACAGCAGCAAATAATCTCCCCTTCCAGGCTGCCAGTGGTATTTATACTTGCAAGGGGCTGACCATTGATGGTCCATAGATGTAAATAGGATCCAGCACAAGAGGCAATATCACCCTGTAACACGCAAAAGGGCATTATTTTTTGATCCCACAGCTGCCACTGGGGGGCTACTGAGCATTTCTACAATATTTGTTTATTCCTAGTTTTCTTTTTAAGACCCTTTAGCCAACAGCATGTCAAAAAGGATTTCTTTTTCATAAAACAATTCTGGAATTATACAATTGCTATTAACTTGCAGGATCTGAAACAGTCCCATTTTTGTCTCTGCATTTTACATAAAGCAATCATTAATTAAAAAACAGAAATAAGCCTGGCAGTGGAGATCAATCATATTGTAAGCAAATTGGCCAGAGATTAATCAAAGGAAGGCATGTGAAAGCTGCTCTTATTCTGCACTGGGCTCTATGAAATAAATATAGACTGGATATAGAAGAGGCCTCCAGTGAATAAGCATAAAAATGTGATGGGATTTTTTCAATCATTCCTGTTTAGGAAGTACATGCTAGAAGGTCAGATAGAGTGAATATATAACACAAGGATAGAGAGTGTTTTGTTGAGGACTTTTCAATTAGATAGGAATGTTCAGTTGAAAAATTGATAACAGGGTTAGATATGGCAGGAAATGAAGAAAATTTGAGCACAAAAAAGCACAGGGACAATATCAATCCTTTGATGGAGGGTATCACAACAGCCCTGTGTAAACTGGAGCACAGGTGCTTCAGACAGCAATGCTGATGGGCACTTCTATAATATTGAGAAAAGTGCACTGTAAATCTTCCATCCTTGATCTAAATTAAATGGTAATGACTTTGTTCCTCTGAAATTCTTAGTGTTGGGACAAGAAGAAGAAGAAAGGACTCACTCAGAGCCAGACTTAGGGGTGGGCAATGTGGGCAACCCCCCAGGGTGCTGTGGTCAGGTGGGCACCACACACACATGCACACACACACATGAGCAGCCATGCTCACAGCAGTGCTCTCCCCCTGTCCCACCCCACCCTAGCTGATCCCCACCCCAGGCAGAAAGAGCAGTGCCCAGCCGAGCCTGCCCCCCCACATTCAACTGCTGCTCAGGAGGAGCTGGGCTGCACAGTGAGAGTGGCAGCAGTAGTGTCTGCCCTACCTGCTTGCCTGAAGCACCATGCCACTCTGCCTCCCTGCTAGACTGCACCCCTGCCTGCCTGCCTCTGCCTGCAGCAGCACCACTGACTTGGGGAGAGGGCTCTGGGGGAGTGCCAAAATTCAAATTTACCTGGTGCACCATTTTCCTGAAGGCCAGCTTTGGACTCACTACTATGATCCTTACTCCATCCCATTCTCTAGCAGAATTCCTGTTGATTTAATACAGGAAAGGAGAAAACAAAAACTACCCAAAGGCTTGGCCCTCAAGTTTTAATATTATTAACTGTAAGTTTTTGGGGACAGGAACTGGCGTTTTGTTCTATGTTTGTGCAGATCCCAATGCAAAGAAGCTCTGGTCCATCACTGAGGCTTCTAGGCACCACAACAATATACATTAAATATAATAATAGCAATGAACTTTCTGGTAAGTTAGGAATCAGTGTTCACCCATTAAATTACTGAACCTATCACAATCACAATCCTCCTCTATCCCTTTTTACAGTGCTTAATGTTACACCACTTTTAATTCTGTTTCACACATGCCTGGAAGGCCACTGGTTTGCTTTGCATTCATGTAAGCAATGCTCTTAATACTGAAAACACCCTTTGCAACTGAATCTCTACCTGCACAACATGTGTGCAAAGCTTTAATGGTGACTGTGAAGTAAGACATATGAACAAAAAACCACAGAACTCTGAATGCTAAGGAACAAGGAACATACCCGTTTCCAAAGCCACAGAAGCAGATGTGATGCTTGTAATATTGCAAAGTCTTTTAAAAAGTGTATTTTATTGAACTCTTCAGGTTTGCCCTCTCCCGATTTAAATTCCACCCAAGGCTTCCCACCTTTGATGCCTTCTAGGAACTGGACAAAATAGGCAGCAACAAAGGCATCTGTTTCTGGCAGAGGCCAGCCTGGCCTTAGATTAGCAACATGCATGTGGTTTAGATTAGCGAACACTGTGCCTCTGCCACCTCCTGATTTTTGACCAGAGCTCTTTACATCTCAGAGGAAAATCCTTAAGACAGACAGATGTGGGTTTGAAACAGAGAGTTGCTAGTAATTAAAGAGATGAAATTTAAACTGCTTCATCTGTAAGGGAGCCTGTGGGTGGTGTCACATGTTCAATTTAACACTTACTAAGTGCAGTTGAAATGAAAGCAGACACATATTCAAGCAGTTTAGCACAAGTTAAGTGCCTTTGTGGCATTGCAAAGTTGTTCCCTTTCAGGTGAGGGTTATCTTCTGATGTGTACTATCTATAAAATGTCACTAACTTGGAATGGTTTGCAACCACAGCAAGTGAAAGTGTAAGGGCTCTCAGGTACCAGAAAGTAAGTAATAAACTAAGTAGTTTTTCAGGTCTGGATCACTGATGCACATCCAACCAAGTTCAGTGCAGACAAAATGTTTTTACCATCTTACCTGGATGGTAAGCTCTTTAGGACTGCTTAGGTGCATCTACACAAGATGCTTTGAGCGCAGTAGACTAATTTTACTGCAAAACCCTTGTTAATGTACTAATGCACAGTAGATTTAGTCTACTGCACATTAATGTCATAAAAAGACTACTCGTTTGCACTAATGCACAAATGCACCTATTACAGCACTAAACTTAATGCACTGTTATTATGGTGCATTAATGAATGTGTAGACATGCCCCTTTTGTGTTTACATGATGCCCATGCAGTGGGGTCCAGGCCCATGACAAAGGCGCCTCAGTGCTACCACAATATAAATAACTCCCAAGGCCACATCCTCTAGAAGTATCTGGGCAATGGAAAGGGTCCTACACAATTTTCTGCAATTTATAAATCTGTTCATCCCAGAAAAAAAAAGGATTTTGAAATTTCTAGCAGAACCAAAAAACAAATTAAATTTTGAGTCAACCTATTTCACATCAATAAAACTGAACCATTTTTTATTTCAGTGGTTTTTTAAATTGTATCATGTAAATTATGTTGTGAAACAAAAGGCCATTTCAAGTACAAAACCAAAACAGGTTTTTGATGATGAAGGTAAAATGAATCATTTTCAACTTCTCAAAACCTTTTTTTCCTTTTGAAATGAAACCTTTTCATAATTGACAAGTTCTCCTGGGAAGCGTAAGCTTTAACCAAATGGCTTTTTCCCACAGGAACACTTTCAACTTTTACATTTCTGACCAGATCTGTTCCAACTGGGTGTGATCTAATGCAATTGTTTCCATGCCACATCAAACTTATCACCACTGCTATTAGCCTTAACTGGTCCACTTTATGATAGCCTTAAGAAAGAAGCCAGATGCTGAACAGGCTATAGATAATAGAGTCCACATTCCCTCTAGGGCAAGTTTCAAGGTGGTTCATGGGCCACAGTGAAAACAGTTCTAAAAACAAATATGTTCTTTCTCTGGGTATAACAAGACAGCACAATTTTGCTGACACTTGGTTAATTTTAAAATACATGACTACTTCTGTTGATTTTGGGAGGAATCATAAAGAATGCCTCATGCTGACCTTTCTCTGGACCGAGTGGAACCAAAGGAAGTTTTGTCAACAAGCTTTGGGTGTTTGCCACTCAGTGTTTTGGAAAATCCCATCCTTCTGGTTTTAGTGAAAAGAGCCATTATTATGTATTAATTCTAGAGATGAAGACCCCAACTGTATAAACACCAAACTAAAAGATGGCCCATCTCAAAAAGCTTACAAACTAAGTTGTTAAAGGAGGTGAAACCTTGAAGATGGGTGGAGCGTGGTCTGACTTCCTGGTTTCTTAATATCATGACCTCAATATCCTCTAATTCTTTTTGTGGGGATATATTATATATGCAACTGTGCAGTTGGGGATAGACCGCAGACACATTTTTCATTTTGACTGCTGGTAAATGAATCTTCTACCACCCCCAACAGCAGCAGAGAACTGGAGGGCAAAAGATAAGAGCAGCACGTAGCTGCTAGAGGAGAGTGGGCAGAGACCGCTGACTCAGGGGTTTACAGAGGTTGTAGGCTGTGGCAGAGGACTCAGGTGTAATGAGTCCCTGTTGGTATTGCTATAACGTGGATGTCAGGAGAAACGAATGGAAGCAATAGGGTTATGGGTGAGACAAACACAAAAACCTCTGGGACAATGTTTCAGGTTTCTCCAACCACTTCAGAAACAAAGAGGTTTAATCTTACTATCAAGCTATGCATGGTTACTCCTACTTAGCTCGTCAGTCTAGGATGCTGCTTTTAGTGCTCTCCTCATCATTAAGACTACTATTAGCAATCTCTGTAAAAGGAAAAATCAATTTATCAGCCTCTCAGGATGTTTTTATGTTGGGAAGAGCACCCATTAAATTATCATGAAATGTTCATGGATGCGTCAGGAGAAAGATGATAAATGAAGTTCTTACCATTGAATCACTGACAGCAACAGCGGAGAGACTTGCCCCATGGGTAGGAAGCTGGCTTATATATGTCAGCTGGTTCAGGTCCCATATGATGCAGGTTTTGTCATCAGATCCACTCACAATGATGCTATAGGTCACAGAGGTGGCCAGGCAGGTCACTGCCTGGGTGTGTCCATACAAAGTCTACAGGCAAAAAGCAAACAAAACATTACAATAGACTTGCTAATTTACTAGGGCAAATTGCCTGATTGCTGTTGGGTTGAAAAGAACAAGCGATCTCTCAGAGAATTATTGATCGTCAACATTTTTAAATGTTGTATAAAAAAGATCTGGAGAAATTTCAGTGACATTTCTGATTCGCTGCCTTCTGTTTTTGACCAAGTACAGATGTTCAGTATGTTTCTGACTTTGAATATACCTTAAATGCTAAAGGCTGCAAGTGAGGGAGGAACAGTAGAGAAAACCCTGATCATACCCAGTTCTCTCTCCCTTTCAGCATCCACTTTCTGCCACTGTGTGACCAAGGCTATTTGTCATCCTTCAGGGATGTGGGCCCAGGCCCACCACATAACCTTTTAGCCTCCCTCAGATGGGAAGGCTACAAAGAAGGATGACAATTAATTACTGGGGACAAATAATGAAAAAACAGGGATGGGAGTGGAGGTCAAAGATTCAAAACAAGAGTGCCAAGGGAAGGCACTGAACAGAGCACACCGGACAGCACCTACCGACCCTCAAATGAGTCCAAGGAGTCGGCGGGCACTGGCCAGTGATAGCTTGCTCAGAGGCGAGAATGAAGTAGGGTGAGGAAAGTGGCCCCAGAGTCCCTGGGGACTCTCTCAGCCAGAACCTCCTTCCTGGTCAGGTACACAACCAACTTGACCAGGGCCAGGGCCCAGGCCAGGGTCAGCGACAAGAAGAGGTTGATCAGGAGGTCCTGGGCCTTGCTGGGGCCACAGACAGCAAGTGCATAAATAAAAAGGTGAGGGGAATAGTGCAGCCAGAACCTCAGGTGGTAGAGGGGCTGCAACCTGGCACACTCAAAGTAGGAGCCAGCAGCTGAGGTCTGACTCACAGGAACAGGGTGGAATACAAACTCATCCATGGGGAACCCCTGCCCTCACTGAGGGTGTATCGCCACTTGTTCTCTGGGGGGAACATGAGGACAGGATGGTGGATGGTGTGGAGCACAAGCATGTAGAGCTGATGGCAGTGGACCAGGCTGGATGAAAGTGGACCAGCTTGGTGTCCCCCAGCCTGTCCAGGTGGTAAGGTAGGGAGCACTGTGGGGCCTACCAAGGCATGGGCCTCATGATGAGTTCTTGAGGGGTGGGGGACATTGAGAGGTGGGGACTGTCTTTGTGTAGGCCCTTGTCAACGTGGGCAAGGGCAGTGGGGAGCAGGGCATCCTTGAGCTCCTAGAGTAGGTGGCAGGGCACAAACAGTGCTGACAGCTCCATGTGTTGGGCCAGCACAATGGAATCTGCCCATCCCTGCTTGGCATAGCCCAGGAGGTCCCTGATATGGGTGATATGGGCCAGGACCATCCTCTGGCACATCCAGGGCACCTCTGTCACCAGCACCCCCAACTGCAGGTTTTTCAGTAGGGGCTTGGCAAGGAAGTCAGCACATTGGGCAACCTTGTCTGGGACTTAGCGGTGGAAATCAGCTTCCAGGCGCTGAGGAGATCCTGGTAGAAGCCCAGAAGCTCCTCCAAGCTCTGACTGGGGAGTCCCCGCACGTAAAACGGCTGCAGGTCAAATTGGAACCCTCAGAGGTGGTGGAGGAAGGTGCGTCCCAAGTGGCTTCGTACCACATTGCTAGCAACACCATAGAGGAGCCTCTGCGGGGAACCTCTGCACAGAGACCCAGTGCTGTTCCAGCCAGAAGAAACCCAGCACCTGTCTCTAGAGCCTGGCCAGGACCTTTGGGGGCATAGGCAGCATGTTGAAGAGGTGCCTGATGATGATTAATAGACAGGATTAGCAGGTTAATTATCAGTGCTCTCCCACAAAGGAAGCAGCAGACTTGCCTATGCCTGCAGCTGCTTCAACACATTGATCTCTAGGTGTTGTCAGTTCTCCAGTGGGGAGGATTCCCTGGGGAAAAGTAGACCCCCAGGTACAGCAGTAAGTGGATGCCCCAGAGGATGCCCTGGAATGTGGGTGGGAATGAGCCCACCTACCACCTACCCACTGTCAGGCTAGAGTTCTTGACCCAGTTGACCCGGGTAAAGTAAGCCACCAAGTACAAGGACTGGCAGGCTTCCATCTGGCGCCAGATCACCTGGGTTCTGGACAGTGAGGAACACAGCAGCAGTGTATGCTGACAGGACCAGCCTCATGGCCAGCTTCTGGAGCACCCCTTCCACCATTTGCTTGCACAGAAAGCAGAGAAAGGGCTCAAAACCCCCCCAGGCCTGGCCCAACAGCAGACAGCCTTGACACACTCCCTGCCTGAACAGGATGGGCTCCATCACAGTCCAGTTGATTTTGACCATACACTCTGTGGAGGCATACAGCACCTGGAGAAACTGCACAAAGTAGGGACCAAAGCCAAATGCCCTTAGCATGCCTGTGAGATACCCATGATCCACCTTGCTAAATGCCTTCTCCTGGTCAAGGGACAGGAGGGCAAATGATAGGCCCTCCCAGTGCATGAGTTCCAGGAGATCCCAAACCAGGTACAGAATATCAAAGATGGATCTTCCTTGGCACTGTGTAGAACCAGTTATGGTGGATCACATCCGCCAGCACAGACCTCAGGTGCAGTGAGATGGCCTTCACTGCCACCTTGTAATCCATGCTAAAAGGAAGACAGGATACCAGTTCTTCAGGTCATGGTGATCCCCCATCTTGGGCAGGAAGATCAGCATGGCCCTCCTGCATGACAGGGAGGCGCTCCCCATCTCTTTTGGACTCAGCTCAGACTGTGGTGAGATCTGAGCTGAGGATGTCCCAGAAAGCCCAGCAGAACTCTACAGTCAGCCCATATATGCCTGGTGCAGTGTTGCTGGGCATCAGGTGAAGGATGGCCAGGAGCTGCGCTAGGGTGAGAGGAGCCTCCAAGTAGTCCCAGTCACCCATACTAACCTGCGGCTATCTCTCCCACAGGACCCAGAAATCAGTGCTGGTTGGATCCAGGGAGAAGAGATCTCGCCCATTCTTCCATTTCACCTGGATCCATGAGCGAGGGTGCCATCACCCACCAAGAGGCAAGTCATGTACTTCCTGGTACCCCTCCTCTTCTCCAGGGCACAGAAGAAACAGGAACCGTGGTCCATCTTCTGAAGGAGCTGGATGTGCGAGCAGACAAGCGCACCATGGGTGCAGCAGTCATCCAAAGCATAAAGCTCCTCTCACTTCTCCCAACACTCCCCGCAGAGAGATGGGTTGTTTAGATCAGTGGCCAGGTGCCTCTCCAGCTCCAGCACCTCCATCTTGAGCTACTCCCTGGCCACCTCCCTAAACCGGGTGTGCCTCCAGGTGTAGCTGCATCAAAAGGGCTGGACACGCACCTTCCCCATGTCCCACCATCTCCAAGCCAAGAGGAAGGATGGCCGCTGCTCACACCAGGCCAGCTAGAACTCCTGGAAAGCTGCCCAAAGTCCACATCTTTCAGCAGGCTGTTGTTGAAATGCCAGCAGGCCAGCCCCGGACACTCAGGCCTCAGAATGACCCAAGCATAAACAAGACAATTGTCGCTGAAGAGATGGAGCAGGAAGCCCAGCACCACCTCAGTGTTCTGGAGGATCTCCAGCTGCAGGCCCAGAGAGAGCTGGGTGGCTATCCTACAGGAAGTCTCCATGAGGGGCCTGAAAAACACCCCATTCCTCCACTCCAGCTGCCAGCTGGCTTCGGTGGCCAAAGTCATGTGGGTCTCCTGCAGGAAGAGCAGAGTACCCCACTCCCGAAGAAAGGAGTGTACCTGGAACTTGCAGAGACCCTTCCTGCAGCTGCGGATATTTAGGGTCATAATCTTGAGTGACCTGATTGCTGGGAAGGGTGTAAGCCAGCTCGGCAGGGGTCTTGTGCATGGCATCACCTAGCCTGGGGCCTGACAGCAGCCCTGCTGTCCTCCCAAAGATGTAGAAGGCATCTCTGGCCTTTTTTTTGGCTTTGGCGGCTGCCAGTTGCCTAAAGGGGACCAACACTTACTCATCTATAGGGTGGTCTTCAGGTGGATCAGCTCTGGAGGGAGAGGAAGGAGGTGGTTGGGTGGTTGCAGCAAGGGCGGGGTCAAAGTGGGGCTTAGGGACAGGGTGGGGTGGGAAGAGAAGCTGTTGGGTTCCCCTTTCAGCAGGGGACTGCAGGGGTCAGGAGGGCTGAAGCAATTGCCTCCTCCTGACTGCACTATGGGGTGAGGGGTGTAATGGTGGGGGCTGCAACTGGTTTGTATTGGGGAGGCAGGGAAGTTTGGGGATGGGCCACATGTGGGGGTGGAGGGGCTGAAGCTGGGATTCTAGACATGGAAAAATGTATAAATTTGTTTTCCATGTCTAGAATCTAATTATTGAGGGAGCCAGATAGCAGGAGGAGAGGAGGTAGGCAGTAAGGGAGACAAGAAGTCTGACCCCTTCTCATTGCTGCCCGTCCCCTCCACCACTCTCCTCCTCCAGTACCTGCACCCCGGTGTCCACATACCTCAAGCCAGCTCCTGTGGTGCTTATACCTACCACTGACTGCCCCTGCCCTCTCACTTACCCCGCCGATGTCTGACCCTTTCCGCATTGCTTACATCCCTTGGCATCTGCCCTCTCCTATCTGCCTGCCCCTCCTGACCCCACCACTGCTTACCATCCCCCTGAAGCTCCAGTTCCAGCTGAGCATGTGCTACCTCCAGCCCCAGCCTGGCTACATAGCTTTAGCTCCAGGCCTGGAGCCAGAGCCAAAGTCAGACATGCTACTACATGGCCTGGCTAGAGCTGGATACAGCATACACTTCCTGCTCCCTGTCCCGAGCTACAGCAGGGCCCCAGCTGGAGCTGGAGCTGTAAGGGGAAGATAAGAGTTGGCAGGAAAGGGGAAAACAGGGAACAAAGGCAGGAAGGGGCAAAGGCTACAATGGATGGGTGGTGGGTGAGCAGCAGCTCAGCATTGGAATCAGAGATGCAGTCATTGCCTCTGTACTCGAATATAAGATGAGGGGTTCCCCGCCGCTGCCATAATATGGGGAAAAAAACCTCAGAATTGAGTACATTTCTTATAGTTTTCCATGTACAGAATCTAATTATTGGAGAGTCATCTTAAATTTGTCCCTCCCACTGCTGTGGCAGGGAAAGCACAAGCAGGGGGAAAGCAAGGTGAAAAGTAGCAGCAAGGGGTGTGACCCCTGCCACTTGTTCCCTTGCCACCAAGTCTGACCCTCTTTTGGTGCCTGACTCCTCTCCTTCTCCCCATTCCTACCACCCCCAAATCTGCTGCCATGGCCACTGCTTATGCTGTGTGACAGCTCTGGCTCTGGGCCAGGCAACAGCAGTGGCAATGGCTCTAGCCTGGCCCCTGGACCAGGTCAGGGCTAAAGACAAACAGCTTCTCTGTGGTTGTCTGGTCTCCCCTGCACTGTGTGGTAACCCCCATGTTCCCCTGCCATGTAACCCCCTGCTGCTAGATTAGCCACTTCAAGCCACCTTTGCCCTGGCCAGGTAGCATCAGTGGTCACAGCTCAGGCCCCTGCTCTGGGATTCAAATCCAAGAGGAAGGGGATTTTTTGCTGAACAAAGGAAAAACTCATCTTGGGCCAAAGTAAATACTGGTAGGTGGAATAGAATCTAGCTTGATTGGACACATCATAATTAAAGAAAATGGCACAAGGATGTCTTTAAAAGAGAGCTGAGGAAAAATTCCATTTGAGATGCAAAGCACTGAGTTGAGCTTTTTTGTACAAGCCTCTGGGGTGAGTTTGAAGCTTTGGAACAGCCTGGGAGTGATTACAGTTTTAGGATAAAACCAGGCTGAACTCTTGGGTTTTAAAGCCCCACCAGATAGCCTCTGATGGTTGCTGTTGAATTTTATATTTGGTAGTCTGGCTTGTGCAAACCCAAAACCAAATGAGCAACTAAAAGGTTCACAAACCCAGGAGGAAGACGAGCATCCTACCAAGCACTGCCTTTCACCTGCTTTGGTTTGCATTATCAGAGCTGGCAGTCAGAACAGGGACCTCAGCCACCACACTGACCCCCTGAACTCTCCTAAAACTGTTAGTTTTTGCTTTAACTTGCTTTTCATTTAAAAATTATTTTCAGGCCCAGGATGTAAGAGGCTAGGCAACAGTGAACTAGCCCAAGGCAAGCCACTAGCACAGCCTTTTACTGGTCACACATAGCTATATAGATAGCACTGCAAGGTCAGCACTGACAAAGCTAGCAGATGCTGTTCCCCTGGAAAATTCATCAGACATACAAGGCAGACAGCTTTGAAGCAGCTTCAGATACAGAAAAATACAGTTCAGGAATGGAAGTCTCAAGGGAAACAAGGTGCATGATGCTCCTCTAGCACATGCCGCCATGCAAAGTTGGGCATAACCCATAGTGCCTACGTTTAAGGAACTGTAATGATCTGGGAGATGGAAGGTGTATGGTATGACTCCATGCCTCCTTCCTACTCAGACACTGGCTGGTCATTTAGGCAAGTAAACGCATATGGTTTCTTACCCAAATTTTAGCCAGAATGATTATACCCATCTATGCAGAAAAAAAGCTCTCTCACTTCAGCTTGGAAGTGCTTTAAGCAGGGACTAGCTATTCCTGCTGAGAAAGGAGCATTAAAGCCATTTCAACTTGGCCTGTGACCAGTCCACTTTGCAATAAAGATGCAAGCAAAAATCACTCAAATCCTGACAGTCCTCCAATGCCGTCCCACAATTCCTCAAACAGCACAGACAAGTTCTCCCACAACTGACTCAGAAAGAATCCTAAAGCATCTCAGCACAAAGACTATGCCCCTGAACATACACCAGGGAGTGCAGAAACTGTGAGGGAAGAGAAAACCACATCAGGCTTCGCTTTGAGGATGCCTGACCTGGACGAAGCTAACTTCTATTAGTCATGCTCTGCAGCAGCCCATCAGGTGGCTGTCCCTCAAAGGCATGACACAGCTCTTTTAAGAGCTTTAGTTGGGTTTTTTTTTCTCTTGATAAAGAAATTATGGGAGTTTGGGTTACATGGGTCACTCTTTTTGTGATAAAGTGGGGGCTGCTAAATTGCATGGATCAATAGAGTGGCTATTATGCTGCATCTTCAATGCTATACAAAATTGTAGCAGCAGCCCCCGGTACAAAGGGAATAGGATTTTTCTGCTGAAATATAGTTTCTGTATTTTGCTACAATCCAAACCAGAATGCGTTAGTCCCTTGGGATGGTGGTAAGTGAATAGCATCCACTTTACAGCACATCAGCTTTACTTAAGTGAAGCTCGGTAACTCAGAATGATGATACAATAGTATCATTCAGCAGAAAAAAACAACGGACATGAAGCAATGAATTACATGAAAGCAGCGTGTAATTCGCTGGAGAGACCTTTGGGGCTACAGTTCAGATTTACATCTAGGCCACAGACAAAGAAATCTAGATTCTGATCCAGATGAGGACTAGATCTTAGGCTCTACAAAGGAGTAAGGCAGACTTGCAGGTACCTAAGTCCAATATGTAATGTAAAAGAACAACATTCAATGACCACCTGATTCAGGAAGTCACTGAAACTCAGTAGGTGCCTTCCAGTTTGACCTGCAGGTTTTGTAGGTGACTGTATATGTTCAGAACGGCCCCAATCTGAGCACCACAGCTCCCACCTAAGCCCTGGGGGGGGAAGGGGGAATAGAAGGAGCAGCACCTGAGTCCCCTGAGAGACTGGATGTCCTGAGCATATCTTAACATACACCAACAGGCTGAGGCCCATCATAAGACATAGCTGTACCTGCTTTCTTTTAAAAAATTGTGGCGGTAGGAGAAAGCCACCTGTTATTTAACAGTGGGAACACCTGCCTAGGAAGTGGGAGACCTGGTTTCTAGGTCAACTCAGTCTGAGGGATGTCAAGTCCACATCCTTCATCCCCCAGGAGAATGCCCAAACCACCGATGATAGGTTAACCTCAGTGGGGGCACCCTTCACCTTTCCTGTTTAATCTGGGCCACCTGGCAGCTAAAACTGCAAGAAACATGTAGACAGAAGGACAGAAAGAGGTTGAAGTCTAATTGCTTGTACACTCTCCTGGCAGGTGGAGTCCTGGGTTTGAATTTCTGGACCGCTTAACTTTTTTTATATTAAACAGTCGTTGGATAAAAACCAGAAATCGTGAGAAAATTGTTTGAAGCCCAGGATACTCCCACCCCCTGCTAAGAGCCCTAACCAGTTCTTATTGTCCTCGTGGCCTCAACATCCCTTCCATTCTTTGCTGCCCCATGCTGGAGGGGCAGAGAATGTCCTCATCCAGACTACTCGACAGCCTGGAAGTGAGAGATGTGGACCTGACAACTTCAGGATGAGGAAGACCTAGATCCCAAGTCTCCCAATTCCTGGGGACCGCACACCACAAGCTCTGCTTTTAAAAATGAGTGACTCCTTTTCATTTTTTTTCAAAGACTACTTGTAAGTGCCTGTCACCTGGAGTAACTTTGTAGCTCTGGATCCCAAAAGGAAGGCAGTCTCTGCTTGCTGTCTTGACCCAAAAGCCTAAGCAACAAAGTGAAGGAATGCAGATCAGTGATATACTGTACATCTCTGGTGTGCAGGGGCCAAAGCTTGCATTTGCGCCTGTCTCCCCACCCCCTTCTTGTAGCAATCCTTAAAGTCACATTGTACAATAAGACCTCTGAAGGGCCTGGCTGGTGCCTCCCAGAGGCCTGCTCCCAGCACCACCCCAATCAGTCTGCCAATGGTGCAGATACACCTCTATGCTTAGCATTTCCTCTTGGCCAGCTCAAAGCAGGATCTACTCAGCATGGTCTTCTGGAATACTGAACTCTTCCTACATACTATATGGGTCATCTGAACCCATAACCCTGGGTTTTAAATTCCACTCCAGAGCCAGGTGCCTAAAAATTAGGCATCATGTTCCCCCAGAGCCTCTAATACCAGAGACAAGAAATAATACCATAACGGTCATGTACAATCTCATTCAGTAATTAGTGGAGCATGTTTGACATCAGTTAATTACAGTGCAACATATTAGACAGCAAAGCTGGTTCCTCCAAAGGCAGCCACAGATGTAGACAGCTGAAGTTACAGGCAAACCTCCATGAATAAAACACAGCCTCCCTGAACCTTTGCCCAAAGCTCAAACTGACCCTGGGCTGAACTCTTTGATGTTCAAAAAAAGAATGCTTAAACTTCTTCCTAGTACTAACTTCTGATACTTCTAGTTCTGTCATGAGTTGTGAAATGGAGCAGAAGGACTGCAAGGTCAGGACACAAGGTCTTTGATAATACTGCTTGGCTCTTCAGAAGCAGGAAGTGTTGCAAACCTCAGGTCAAATGGTGTTGCAGCTGGTTTTCACCCCAATTTGCAGACCCACATAGTCCAGATAAATATATAACAATCTGGATTCTTCTCTGAGTTTATCCCAGATTCAGTCTTTTGAAATTTTCCCATTACTTATGCAAAATGAAATATGTTCATGCCCTGAAGCAAGGGAAGCACAGAGAATTATCTTGAGTCTCTTTTTGCAGAGCAGACTTCTGACATTTGAATAACTTTTTGTCTATTAAACTCCATGACCGTGTCTCCTCATCACTTTGCTGGGGAGTAACATAGCACATCTTATTTGGTTATATAGGAAAAAGGGAAAAAATAGTGATTTTTTTCTCAAATATGACAGATGAATATCAAACCCTTATTCATGAAGCAAGTCACCAAATCACACCTGAATTCCTACTGTATGCCTCCAGTTTTTGCCACTGTAAGCCTGCTATTTTAATGGAGCTTTACCAGCATAAAAATGGAGAAAAGGCAGTGGTGAATCATGTGCACCAGTCAAATTTGAGTAATGGGGTCTTTGAGAATGAATTTAAGATTGTATGGGCCTTCTGGTGACTACAGATAGGCCCTAAATGAAATTTCTGGTTCAAATACCCCAGGGTCCTGGGAAAAACAGCACCTGCATGTGGATTCATGCACCTTTACCTGGAGCTGCCTCTGCCTTATGGGAGTAAAATGTGAAACTCAAAAAAGTTCTAAACCCAACTTGGCAAAAAACATCCAGAACTTGGGTTGCTTATCTGAACCTTCTTGGCTAAAGATACTGGACTGGGAATGTTATTTGAAGGGCTTTTGTTAGTATGCTTAGAGCTTCTGCACCCTGACCCAGCAAGCAAAGAGGAAATGGTGACACCCCAGAACATGAAGGATGACTCAAGGTGGAAATGAGTTCTGAAAAAAATGGGCAATGCACCACAAGCAGGTTAGAGAACTGGGGTTCTTATTTTCAAGATATTTTGGGGAGTGACAAGCTACCAGAGTCTTACCAGGATGTGAGAAAAAGATATCTCATCAGAGGTAAGATGATACACTGGGAAAGTTTACTCAGGGCAGCATTGTGCCACAGCTGGGCTGTCCCATAGCCTGTTGTGCTACCTACCTACCCCTGCATGCAACTCCAAACCCAGATATATGCAAGTAGGGCCACTTCAGGGTCTCCATTCCCAGCCCAGCAACCAATGTCAAGCACACTGAAGACCAAGGTCTCAAGAGTGCCTCAAGGGCTGGCACTCTAGAATATCTTCACCAGTGTATATGTGAGTTTGGAGCATATGAGTGGAAATAGGTAGGGCAGCATATGCTGAGGAAAAGCCTACATGAGTCACACCATGACTGTGCTGCCGATATACCCAAAGGGTGCATCCACACATGCAGGCATGTGGGCTTGCAGCAGCTCAAATAGAAGCAGCAGAAATTTGAGTTTGGGCCTTTTGCCTCAGTGCACGTGCCTGGGCATGCACTTTTGTGTGGGGCCTGCCTGGCTCTTCTGAGATCTGCAGCCAGGGGGAGCTAGAGCCAGCAGTATAAAAACCTACCCTGTGCTGGCCCAAGCAGTATAAAAAACTGCCCTGGCAAGTAGCTCAGGGCTACTTGCTCTCAGAATCTTCTGGGCCTTGGTCACTTGGTCTATCTATCTATCTATCTATCTTTTCTAATATAATAAAAGCCTTAGTCTGCCTGTCTTCTGTCTGTCTGTAATGTTTTATTTGCACTCTGACTGGTTGTCTCAGCAGCCAATCACAATGCTGACTGAAACAACCAGAGCTGACCCAAGCAGGGTGTGGGGCCCATCAGCCCATGTGAGGCTCCACCCCCATCCCTGCCCCAATCTCATATGCCCCAGACTCAAAGAAGCCGATGGCAGCATCAGTGGCGGAGCGGGGGGAGAAGCAAGCAGCCAGATGCTCTGCCCAGCTCCACAGGGCCCCCCAAAGCACAGGGCCTGAGGGGTCACCCCAAATGGCATCCTCCCAGGGATAGCCCTGGCTCCAAAAGCACTGCAAACAGGAAGCGATGGTGGAAGTGTGGTGGAGCACCACTATGATGGCAGGGACAGAGGGGATGGATTCCTGGAGGCAGCAATGATAGAGCAGATGGAGTGGGAGGCACAAGGCCAGCACCGCTGACTTTACCCCCCACCCCTGTTCCCTGGAGGCCACAGCAGCACGGGGTACTGGCCGAGCAGGATGGAAGGGATGACAGGGCAAACCTCTCCTCCCTGCCCTGCCCCCACGCTCCTAGGGGGCAGCAGTGCGGGGTGGTGGGTGGCAGCATTCTGCCCCACCCACCCCCCTCATTCCCAATAAGCAATTGGCTAGTGTGTGTGTAGATAGATAGATAGATATATTTAGAGAGAGAGAGATCAGTTGGGCCATGTTTTAGTGCTCTATTTACAATGTTAAAGTAACTTGGAAGCCTACAGGTGTCACTTCCGTCATAATATAATAAATTCTAAACATCAGTATGTTTTGATGTTTGCTTTTGGTTTTCTTATCACACAATGGGTGTGTGATGGGGGGATGTGGGGTTTGCAGGAGAGGGGTGGGAAGGGGTGTGGGGGAATGTGGGTCAGTATGTGGGTAAGTGTGGAAGAATTATGGGGGGGACTGTGGCTATGGGGGAACTGTGTGGGGGGGCTGCTTAGGAGGGGTGGGTCCTCTGACCCCCACAGGGAGCAGCCCCTCTCCCCCCCACACACACAGAGTACATGAACTGCCCCCTCTGCAGGCTCCCAGCCCTGCCCATATGGCCCAGAGCCCCCTCCACCCACAGGGGCTATAGCCCCCCCCCACAGGGCTCAGAGCTCCACTGCAGGGGCTACTGCCCCTGCACAGGGTCCACATGAGGGGGCTTGGCGGGAGGGCAGGAGCGCTGGGGCCAGGCCAGAGACCCCTCTTGAGCTGCCCCCCATGCCCCTCCCCCACCCTCTACTTACCTGGTATGGAGCCCAGGTCCAGGTCCTTGCAGCTTGCACTGCTGCTTGCCCTGCACAGGCAGGCAGCATGCTTCAGCACCAGGGCAAAGGCCAGTGAGCAGCCATATTGATGCTCTGGCTGGCTACCAGAGCGGCTGTGTAGAGGACCTGAGCCTCCAGTTGCCTGAGGGCACAGTCCACAGTCCAGGCCCACTTATTTCCCTCAGGGTATTTTTTGATACCTGGATCTCCAGATATTAAATTTTGACCCCACACTGCAAATATGCTGGAAGCTGGACTGCACTGCGAATACACTGTTAAGCTGGAACATCAGGTGGACCATGGTACTGTACCTTTTTCAAGGTTAGGGCGTTCACTTTGTCCTTGAGCAAGGAAATCTCCCAGACACACACAACAGAGCTTGTTCCGGAAGTGATGACAGTTGTTGGTGTGGGGCATGCAGCACAGAGGCACTTTCCCCAGTCTGCCATGCATTCGAATACTGTCATGTTCTGTAAGAGGTAAACAGACTTTTAATCATTTATGACAAAAATATAGTTAACTGCAGCTGGTGTGCATGTAACTCAGATGAAAATTTCAGAGCTAGGAAAACTTCAGGCCCTCATATTTCCGCTTTGAGCCTGAGAAAGGAATACCCATCCCACCACTTTGATTCTGACTTTCCCATTTTCCACACTTGTAAAGCCTGCCTGTGCACCACGGCTGTGTGGATGTTTGGCTAGATTGGAAGGCTGGCTTTCTGGCTAGAACCCCAACCCTGTGAGACCTAGAATCAAGTCTTCCCTTGGCCATAAAGTTCCCGTAAGACCATGGACAATTTCCATCTACAGTGAGGGCAGCATAATGTAGAGCCATCCAACATAATGTAGCTTGGATCCTGGTAGCAGTGCAGCAGCAACAACATGGGATAATTTACCTTGCACCTTGGAGGGTGACTGATAGGATTTTGTCTTCCAACTGAACTCCATGCTATCACAGCTGGATTGCTATCGATATTCAAGCTAGAGTTTAAAGCCAGTTTGGGAAAGTCTATGCTACCTTGCAGTAACAGCAGCATAGACATAACATAACATAGCATGGACATACTTATAGTTTCTCTGAACTTTAATTCCATATATGTATAATGGGGAAAATAGCTCTCTCACTGATAGGGGCATTGCAAGGATAAAAGCATTAAAGGTGGTGAGGTACCAAGACACAGGGACTACAAGTAGGATTACAAGTACTACAGAAGACAAACAACCTGTTACTTCAGTTCGTTTGTTAGGGGCTAGTAATTGTGGTACAAAGGGTCTCAGGTTCTATCCCCCAAGTGACTCATAGTTTCTGTACAACCACAGCAAAACTTTTGGTACATACTGAGTTCCCAATAGGCATCAGAAAGCTTGATGGCAATTTGAACATCACAGGACATGGTCATCTGTGCTACTGAACTCTTCACTAGACCCGTAAGAAAAGCAACAGCAAATAACTTAGATTTAGCTTGGGACTCTCACAGACACTATGCATTGGCCTCTGTCCCACTGAAGTCAAGGGTAAAATCTGCAGTGACTTCAAAAGGAGTACAATGGGGCCAAAGCTCAGGGCTTCTTGAGTTCCCTTTAGCAGGGTTTCTGCAGCAGTTTTTATCTGCAATGAATCTGAACAAACTTCAGTTTTTCTCAAGACCCTCAAGGGATATATGGGCAAGAATTACTTCTTTCAGTTACTGAAGGGTAAACTGAAGTACTTCATGTTCAAGCTAAATATGTCTCCAGCTGTTAAATGAAATATGTATAATAAAAACAGGAGCACTGGCCAAGTTTGCTGATGACACCAAACTTTGGGGGGAAGTGTCCACACCCAAGGACAGGATGGTGATCCAGGCCAACCCTGTCAGGCTCAGAAAATGGGCAGATGAAAACCTGATGGCTTTCAACACTGAAAAATGTCAGGTACTCCACCTTGGAAAGAAAAACTCACAGTATGCTTATAGGCTCAGCAGTGCTATGCTTGCTAGCATCACGGCTGAAAGGGACTTGGGGGTCATGACTGACCACAAGATGAATATGAGCCACCAAAGCTTCTCTAGCAAATCCCAGGATGTCATTCTCCTGCTGTACTTGGCCTTGGTGAGGCCTCAGATGGAGTACTATATCCAATTCTGGGCTCCACAATTTAAAAAGGATGTGGAGAAGCTTGAGAGAGTCCAGAGGAGTGCCACACACATGATCAGAGGGCAGGAAAACAGGCCTTATGATGAGAGCCACAGTCTGACAATGGGAAAGTTATTATGTAAAACAGCGGTGTTCAACTTTCTGGCCCTGTGGCCCGGATAAGCTCTCCAGGGCTGTACTCAGACCACCAGAATATACTTTTCTCCTTTTGGAGCAGACATTTATTTTCTTGTTCTATACATTACTAGCTGATGTACTCACAGGACCCCCATTGCTACAGTGGTAAAACATCTCCCAATAACCTGGGAAATAGCAAAGGGCATTAATTCCCATTTTACCAACTGAAATGGAGAGGCAGAGTGACATGCCAAAAACCAAACAAGCTATTTTTGTTCATCTGGGAACTGAACACCAATATCCTAATTACCCTAACTGTAGGACCACTATTTTCTTCCCAGCTGTTTGTGCAACTCCAAGTGACTGGCACCATGGTTCATATTGTTAGCTCTTTACAGCAAAAAAGTTAGATAATTAACTTTCTAGGGGTGTGGACCTTACTCTGTTTGATGCTAGGGTTGCCAATCCTCCAGGATTGCCCAGGAGTCTCCAGGAATTAGATATAATCTCCAGGAGACTGATGAAAGTCACCCAGAAAATAAATGATAGGGCATTCATTAAAATAAATATTACATGCTGAACCCAATTTATACAGTAGGCCAGTGGATTTTTAAAAGGTAACAGCAATGTACATTTGCCTTCCTGAGTATAGTACAGTAGATCAATCATTAATATCACTACATCATGTGATGAAACCTCCTGGAATAGATTCAAACAGAGTTGTCAACCCAATTTGATGGATATACTGTTCTAAGCTTAGGAAATGGAGGGGAACTGACAGATGGTTCTATCCTGATCCCAGGAGAAAGTTCTGCAAGGCAAAATTTCTAATCAGGAACCAACATTCGTAATCTAGGTCTCTTTTTCAGTGTATCAGATAGTACAGTGAGAGGAGCTATAGTAGAACTTAGGATCAGTACTCTGGCTTAGTCAAGTAAGGACCAAAGTTTTCAAGTTTTCTATCTTTGGGTACTGACTTGAATTTCTCAGAGAGCCCTAATTTTTCAAAAACTGCTATACAACCATTTGCTGAAAATTAGGCCTCTTCTCTGTATCTCAGTGATGTACCCTATATTCCAAAACATCACAAATCACTAGTCACCTTTGAAATTCTTTAATTTTATCCTTATTTACCTTGTCAGATCCATAGTTTGCAAAGCAACAGCTGAAGTCATCAAATCCCCAGCAGAAGGTTTTGTTCCAAAGAGGGGGAATCAACACTTTATTTTTCTCAACGGCCAGAATGCTTTTCTCCGTATGAACAATGTGTCCAATGGGTCCTTTGGGTGACTCTGACAGAAAGACAAATATCAGAGCTCATCCTGTTAGCAGAATGCTAAGAGTGATTTTGTTCTCTTGAGTCGCTGACCGCGCTTGTGAGTCTTCATAACCATGCTCAGTTCCAGAACCACAGCAGAAACCCACCCGATGAACGAGATGGAGAGACCATGATAGGTGGAGCTGTGGAAGCAAATTGCTGTCTGAGGTATCCTGTGAAGTCATGAAGTGTTTGTCCCAAGTTTTACAGGACTGGTATTGGCTCTCTTTCATATGCATAATGCCTTATTCTATCACATGAACCTGGACTATATGGGTCAACTGCTTGTCTACTGTCAAAACTAGGATGAGCACTCCCTCAAACCCATGAAATGTTAAGATGCACTAAAGAACAATCACTGAAGGGTAAACAAGGACCAGCAGAAGTGGGATGAATGGACAATTGTCCAGGACCATCTATAGTCATTTTGACTGTGAGTGTTTCCCCCTAACAGAGCATTGTTCACAGTATCCCCTTGAAGGGTGGGAGGGCACGTGGAGTAAATAGGGGATGGAAAGAAGTTTGACTTTGGGAGCTGCACAGATCACCAGTTTGCAGGAAGGGCTGTTATGCAGGGGGGAAGTATACTTGAAAAGTTATGTGATTTGGACAATCACTTTTTGTTGCCTGTTTAAATCAGCTTGCCTGTCCTGTTGTCTTATACTTTTAAAGTGCAAAGATAATCTAAAGAGTCTACAATGCCTAACACATGTGGCCCCTGATCCTGGATGGGGCATTTAGGCTCTACTGAAAGTAGAACTGGTAGCAATGTATCTTTCAACATTTCCCTCCCCCCAAAACAAAAGCTAAACTAAAGTAAACAAAAAAA
>JAGPOW010002742.1:33999683-34011395 GCA_030014935.1 Caiman crocodilus
AAAAAAATGAATGTACTTTTTAAGTACCCATTATTTTTCTGAAACTAAAAATTTCAAAATGTGTCAAAATTTTGATATTTGTAATTTCCTTTCATCTTCCCTTGCATCACAATGGATAGTGGTATGGTTTGTGGTTATAACTACAAGAATGTAGTTATAAAAATAATTTTCCTTTTCCATTTTCTAAACTGCATTTTTCCAAATTGCCTTAATTTGGGAGAAATGAATCTCAAAGTGAAAGAGGAAAAAAAAGAAAAGAAAAAAATGAAAAATACGGGGAAAAAAATCCTGGATACTATTCATTTTACTTTACCTCATGAAAAAAGGAGGAACAGGAAAGAAAGCAGAAAACAATCTTTTAAGATGCTACGTATTCAAAATATAAACATATATTTCTTTACAATTAAACTTTAAAATAGGTGAAACTGTTCTGCTTTGAACCCTACAAAAAGGATTTTCATTTTTACCTTTAACATGACCTGTTTTTGTTTTTTTTCAACTACTTATCCCAGTGTATAGAACTAATTACTTAAGGACGTAGTAGCAGGGATGCTGCTGAGACCAATTTAATGTTATACTCAAATAGCTATTTTTGAAGATGCAAGGGTCAAAAACATCCAGATTTATTCCTGCACAAGAAGTATGCACTGGTTAGTACACAAAAAAATGCTGAATTCCTCGTTACCTTTGAGAGTAACAAGAGACATCTTCAGATTTTGCAGGCTGCTGAGTAATGGAGGTAAAAGTCCACTAGAATGAAGTGCCAATGCAGACTCTTTCCATGATGCATTTTTTCCTTGGACATTTCTGGATGGATGATGTTTAGTGAAGACCTAAAATAAAGACAGAACAAAAACTGATTAACTGGTTTTCAGGGACTTGAGCAGTATGGAATTGAATTACACTGGAGTGCCTAATAGGTAGAATGAGATATCATCTCTACTACAAGTCCCGATTACCTTTTCCTCTAGACCAATATGGCTACAACCTGGATACCTGACACATGGGAGCTATCGAATTTTAGCTGATTTTTTTAAATGATATTTTCCCAAGCAGGAATCAACTGTGACCACCTGAAATGTGAGATCCCACTCCTGCCTTTGGTTCAAGATAATCTGCATCATCACAGATCATCACAGGAGGTGAGAGGCTTTATACCAGCTATGAACTGACTGCCCAGAGGAGTTTTCCATCTATTGACTCTTTGTTCCCGAAAGCTTGCAATTAAAGACATTTGGCTGAAGAGTCTTCTAGACTTCTGAGTCCATATTCTGTTCCATCTACAAGGTACATAAGTAGACTTAGGTACTTAAGTGTGATTCTATTCCACTCTGCTCAAGTCCTCAAAAGAAACAGTTAATAAAAAGGGTGGGTGGGCCCTCTTCTTCTTTGATGCTTTTTGTGACTCACTCAAATGCCAGATGATGGTGCATTACAAAAATGGATGCATCAATAGATTTTCAGGGACTTGTATGAGGTGGAATAGAATTGCATTTAGGAGTTTAAGTCCAGCAGGACACTCAACAGGTGTAACAGATTCTGGCCCTTAAAACAGATTTCTTAACGTCTTGGAAAAATGGGGAAGTTTAACAGGACTAGAAGAAAGATAATGTTGTGCCAGTCTGACCTCAATTGCAGGAAGAATAATAAAATAGCTGTTACTGGACTCAGTTAACAAAGAATTAAAAGAAAGCAATTAAATTAATACCAATCAACATATGATAATGGAAAATGAATCTTGTAAAACTAATTTGACATCATTTTTATGAGATTACAGGTTTGGCTGAGAAAGATAATAAAGCTGATGTAATAATTTAAAACTTCTGTTAAGCAATTGCCATACAACATTTTGATTAAGAAACTAGAACAATAAAAAAATCAACATGGTATGTATTGAAGGAATTAAAAAGGAATTTAATTCCTTTTTAACTAGTAGGTCTCAGCTTTAACTGTAACACAGGGAATAATTATATATGAGCTGTTATGTAGCAGCTATGTTTCAAGGGCATTCCCATGTGGATCATCATATTTTTAACAATGACCTAAAAACACGATAAATTTGGGTCAAATGTGGAGATGACACAAATATGAAGGATCGGTAAATGAAAAGGATAGGCCACTGATAGAGTAATTGAAATTGTTTTGGTAGTTGGGTGCAATCAAACAGCATGCATTTCAATACAACCAAACATAAGATGCATCAAGAGCTAAAATGCAGGTCAGAATGAAGGACACTATGCTAGGACACAGTACTTCAAAAAAGATTTGGAGGTCCTGGGGCTAAGCAGCTCAACATGTGCTCAACAATATAGCTAAGGGACCTAATATGACTTTCATGTATAAACAGGCAAATCTTGAATATGGGTAGAGAGGTTATGTTCCTTCTGTGTTCTGTACAAACGCACTGACAGGAATCTTGTGTCTAGTTTTGGGGAATGCAATTCAAATGGGATGGTGCTAAATTAAACAAGATTTAGTAAGGAGTCAAAAGAATTATTGAAATATTGGAAAATGGGATGTAGAACTGTCAGGCTCAAGTGTCTTATTAATTATAATATGCAAATAATACTAGCCAATTGCCTGTCAGGAATGATGTGGGAGGTGGACCACCAGCACCTCCGTCTCTCAGGAGCAGGATGGGGAGGGAACCTTGCCTCTCCATCCCCCTTGGCCAGCACCCCATGCTGCTGCCATCTGCAGGAAGTAGGTCAGGGGGGGTGCCCCCCCTTCAGCTCCAGCCGCTCCATCCCTGCCATCATGGTGACACCCCACTGCACCACCACCTCCTGTCTGGAACACTTTCGGAGCATTCTCAGACAACCAGAGTGCGAATAAAATATTATAGACATAGACCAACAGGCTAAGACTTTTAAAATAGTAGAATGGTTATTAATGTTTTTTCCAGTTTGTTTAAAAATGTATTTCTAGTCATATTACTTCTTAAGCACTGTAATAAATAAACTGGTTTTTGAAAGGGAGTGCCAATAAAGTCAGAACAGTTAGGAAGGGATGCCTTGAGTCTAAAAAGGCTGAGAACCATCATACATTGAACTGAAATGTATATTTTGGTGGCGTATTTCAAGCATGCCAGCAGAATGGGTCTGGTTCAGTTATCACTTGCATAGGCTGACCATAAGGAAATCCAGGCCTCATCCGGGACACTGCCCTCCCCCTTTCTTCCTCCCCACAAAACTCTCACAAGTTGGTGGGTCAGGGCTGCATCCAGGCAGGCAGTGATGCCTGCCTGCTTACAAAGTGCTCCATGCCACTCCAACTATTCCACATGTCCCTGTGTTTCTGGGACGCCCATTATAATTCTCAAGAGCCAGCCAGGACCAGCCTCTGATATCCAAGGTTGTGCCAGATAAATTGGGACATATGGTAAACCTACACTAATACCACATTCACACTGCTGGGCCTGCACTGACTACCAGATCTAACTAAGTCTAAAATCAAGCCCTTAATTTCTTACAAAGCACTTTTCAAGCATTGATTAAAACAAGGTTCCAAACTGAAGGAGAACTATGTGGAATGGACATCATAAGGGTTCCATATTTATTGGGTCTCATAGAATCTGAAATACATTTGTTCACTTCAAAATTTGTAAAGGACATTTTTCTGTCTTCCAGCCTTGCACGACCAGCCTCAGATCCGAGCATCACAAGGAGCTCTGTCTCTCATGCAACATCACCAGTGACAAAGATTCTGCATTCTGCCCTCAATAACACCTCCCAGATCATATGTCTTTTCAGTCTGCTGTAAGCTACAACTGTGCAAGTTCTCCCTTCCCCTTTTTGCCTGCCACCTTTTATCAAGTGTCATTTATACCTATGTAAAATGGGGGCTAAAAATACTACTAGATCCAAAAATGTAAATGCTCTACTATTTACCTACACTCCTGTTCAGCCCTGGTATTTAATATCGAGTATTATTTGAGTATTAATATTGAATATTTAATTGAGCAGATGTGGAAGAGGGAAGTTCATAGTGTACCTGTTTTGGTATCTGCCCAAAGTTGCTGACAAAGCCCAGGATGGTGCTTTTAATCAGAGGATCACTAATGCTGTTGAGGTCCATCTTGTCTCCATAAAAATAAGGATGAAAGGTGTTAACCGCTTCCACTGCAGCTGAGCCATGTTGCTTATAACCAAAAATCAGATCAATCCAATGATGAAGATGTGCACTGACATAGTCACTTTCCAGAGCCTGAAACCAACAATGAAAGTTTGTTCAACAGAGTGCATCTCTTTGAAATATAATTAACATCCTGACTTGGAAGGTTAAATTTCCTACAAAGCATTTAGATTTAGAAAAGAGTGAATATGGATACTTCAAATTCCAATCACTTCTCATTATACGTGGGCTTTATAAGAAATTGACCAAAGAGGCAAAGGGTATGTCTACATAACGATATGAAGGTACAATTGTAGCATATATCACTGTACTCATGGTAACTTGATTTAGTACAGCTATAGGTATATAGCAGTAAAAATTCAGTGACAAAGGCTTTAGCTTTTACGTGAAACTAAAGTACAAACATTACAAGGATCCCGGGTACTGATTGCTAAGATATGCTGAAGCTGGTGCTGCTATATCTTCTCTGTTGTTAACAATGCTATCTAGATTAATTTAATACATGAGATGCTTACTGAGCAGTTGACTAATTAGCTGCACAGTAAACATCTCGACTTCTACACACACACCTCTATTAGCTTGGAGTAAACTAATTTACTCTACAGCAGGATAGTACTTGTATTTACAAGTTGTATTTACAAGTAGTATCCTGCTACAGAGTAAAAAAATCTGCAGCAGTTCATGTGTAGACAATGGAGGGGCTGGTTGGAGCATGAAGTGCTTCAGTGCAGGGGCTGCCTGCTGGCTAGCCCCCACACTGAAGCTCCCTCATACCTCAGCCAACCCCCCTACAGCATGTTAAATTGGGGGGAGCAGTCCCAGGCTGGGAGGCTGGCCCCCGGGACTTCCTGCCAGCCAGAGCTGCTCTGACCTGGCTTCACATGCTGCACATGAATATACTGTGGAGCTTATTGCTCCAGAGTTAATTGCTCCTGGATGCACGATTTGAATGTACACCTGGGAGCAATTAACTCCTGAGCAACAAGCTCTGCAATCTCTTCTTGCTCCGTAACAATATGCAGATGTACCTACATGGTAGCATGATGTCTACGCAGTGACCTTCATTTCATTGCATAGACATATCCTAAACAGGTTAATATGTGTATTATCTGCCTTTACAGACCTGAATTCTGTGCTTTGTTTTGGTCAGAAATCCAAGTGAGCTTAATGGCTTCAACATAGGAACTATTCTGGTCCCATTATAACATCAATGAATGGTTCCATGAAATGAGTTTTCCCTTCCAGGAGGGGCACAGAAGTTGTAGGTAGGTGGTGCTGTAGGTCAGGACAGAGCGGGAATGGTAGAAGAGGAGTGGAGGGTGCTGCTCTGAGGGGTAATAGAAAGGCCATGTATGGCCCAGGAAGAGAATAAGGAAGATGAACTGGTGAGTTGTTTGACTGAAGCTCTAAGAACTTTGTGGTCCTGATCAGCAAATCCAATCACATTTTGGACTGAGTGATAAAAGCCACCAAATTGGAGCTGATAAGAATTACAACACGAAAGTCCCTTGCCCTGAAAAGCACAATGGAAGGCTGCTGGTGTCTTTTCCAAATTTCTTTTTAGAGGTCAGAGGATGCATCTACATGAGACACTAAATAAGCAGTAAACTAATTCTACTATACATTAAAGTATCACAGCAAAATCCATGCTATAGCACTAATGCACGGTGGAATTAATCTACTATGCATTAGTGCCACTAAAAAGGCATGTGCTGGTGCAACTGCATAGTACTGCAGGTTACTGTGCATTGAGTTAGTACCTGTTATTACAGGTACTAAACGTAATGTGCAGTAATCACGATGCATTAAAGCACATGTAGATGTTCCCAGAGGAAACTGGCTAATTTAGATAGGCTTGACTTTACCAATCTTATTTACATGAGACGAAATTGCTACACAAGATCAATAGCCATAACAGAAACCAAAGAGGTTCAAAGGGAGTAATTACAAGCAACTATCCCTCCCCCTTGGGGGCTCATACAAAGCTGCACATGGACAAGGCAGGATATGTAGCTGGAAAGAGTTGTAAGGACTTGCTGACAGTGTGAAGGAAGGGACAGGCAGATTCATGTCCCTTCTACAGTCCCCAGAGAACCAGCCCTACACTGTATAAGTGCAATGTAGGGTGCCTGTACTTGTGCTCCAAACCATTCTAATTAGAATGCGTCAGAGCAGACTTGATTAATCCCAGACTATTAATACCAGAGCAGACTTGATTAACCAAGTGTTCTGGAGCATTCTAATTAGTAAGCTACAGCATGCCTCATCGTCACGTGTATACAGTGTCCTGCATTTCAAAATGGTGGTACAGGTGTTTTAACTAAAACTCATAGAACAAGCTTTAGTTGAACTGCCCCCATGGTCATTTTGAAATACAGGACACTGAATACACATGATGCTGTGGCATTTTAATTAAAGCTACTGTCCAGGAGTTGTTCTAATTAACCCCCTTCCCACCACAGAGCACGTGCAAAGACAGTCATAATACCGAGGCTTCTTTCCGTCTTTCCCTAATTCCTAAGACAGGCTTCTGGGAACTCTCAAAGTGGTAGTGTGGCACTATATTCCTTACAAGCCAGGGCTGTGCCTTCCACACCATTCATACTTGCCCAGTGACTCCAAACAGCAATGGACCGTGTGTGTGCTGTTATTCAAAGTGCTGTAACTGGTCTGACTGTGGAGTGATCCCTCATGCTGAATTAGAAGATCTCCCAGGCACACCACCCCACAGCACACATCAGAAAGAAGCATGCTAATGGGTGCCAAAAGAATGGCTCATTTCACAGAGCAGATACTTAGTCCAGTGCATCTGGTCTAAATTACCCTGTCCATAGCTATAATGATTACATGTTAGCAGAAAGAACAAGTGTGTCATACACTGCAAACAATAGGAAAACATTTATGCCTAGGCTCAAAACTCATTCTCATTAATAGAAGCAGTTATTATATAAATTACATACTGTAAACTTTACTTGGCACTCTCAGGAGAGCAAAAAAAAATGCTGAATGAATTCAAATGCAACCAAGTGACAGGTTAGTATGTAGCGGAAAGTTGGGATTTTGCCTATATTTGGCCCACCTATAAAAAGAGAGATGCACGTTAACATGAACCACAGGGGTTTTCTTTAAACAATGCAGAGCACCTCATCTTTAAGCATGGTACAGGGGACTGAGCTGGGAGGTGATGGTAGAATAGCTACAACTCCAGAGGCCTGAGCTTGGGCTCTACTATGGATTTATGCTAAATACCACTCACCCTCTGGCAATGTAGCTATAAAAGGGTATCTGGTTCTTCAGGCTGGGGGACCAAAAATGGCCAGACATGAGGCAAATCACATCATTCCCTTGTGTAGCTCCAGGTTTGGGGATGTTCCCACTTTATCCAACTGGCCTTCACAATTTCTAGTGTACAGAAAGTTGTCTTAGAAAAAGTATCTGCCTCTTCCTGGTAAATTCTGGATGGTGACTGGCTTACGATGCAGGCGATCTGTCCCTGCCACAGCCTTTCTGTTTGACCTTGTTCAAATTACTTACTCTGTACAATGGTTCTTTATCTGTTAAACAGGGGTAAGGAGGCCTCCCTTATCCTTCCTTTGTGCATGTAGATTGTAAAATGGAACAGACAAGTGCTGCCCCTCACCACTAGAAATGGTCAGAAAACAGAATTTTTATTCTAGGGGAAATTATGCCACTTTGAAATTTATTTTCTGTCCATACTGGAATGAAAAAAATGAAATTCTCAAATATCTTATAGAATGGAAACTAAAGAATATTTCACTTGGAAATAATTACTTGTTTCATTTTGACAATATCAAAATCATATCATAAAATATTAAATCTTATCTTTACCTACATATTATGGTCAAATTCACATTTTAAAATTATACTAAAGTTGCAAGGAAACAGAACAATAACATCAACATAAAATGTTTCCTCATCATCAAAACGAGAATGTTGGAATGAATGGTTTTGAGGTGTTCTGATCAAACCTCTCACATTTCTGCACAACACTTCTATTCCAAAAGAGCTGCATTTTTTGATGGAAAATGGTTTGATCAAAAATTTTTGAACAACTCAACTCTCTGTTTATGTGGTTCTGAAAATCATGGGCTTGTGATCTTATCAGAACTTTAAGGTGTTACTGAAATACAAATTAAACAAGAAGCACAAGTATCAATATCGTTTCTGTAAAAGGGCTGGTTAGTGATGGAATAGATTAAATGGATTGGTTTGGATTACTAAAAAGTGGAGAGACATGATAATGAATCAAGTTACTATACATGGGGACACTTGAGACCATAGCACTAATAACAGTGGGTGCATCTACACATGAAATTAAGGTGAAGCAATAAACTCTGGAACAGTTAGAGCCTGAGTAAACTGCTACCAGGTGCATTTACACATGCGCCTATTACAGTAGCAATTTAAAATGAGGTACAGCAGGCCTGGGCTGGAAGGGATAGGGGGGTAAGGGGTGCAGGTGGAGTCAGCCCTGGGCTTCAGGTGACGGCAGCAGGTGGTGGAGAGGCTGGCTGGGGCATGAGGGTGCTAAAAGCACAGAGTCATCAGGCTAGGTAGCAAGCAGGAGTCTGGCCCCCACCTGGTCACTGTCTATTTGTGCATTTCAGTGCAGTACATTACTCCGTCATACAACAGCACTATCTTATACAGCAGCTAGAGAGGGTTTGAACTTAAATCTCCTGCTTCCTGGAAAAGTACCATACCAATCAGATCAAAAGCTATTCACTGCCCACAGCACTGCTCTGCTGTCCTCTTGAGCCTGTAACCATGGAAAGCCAAGAAATTATTTTTAACATCTTTATCAATGATTTGGATGCAGGGGTGAAGAGCTCACTGTCCAACTTTGCAGATGATATCAAGTTATGAAGAAATGTGGTCACAGTTGAAGATAGGCTGCAGGTACAGGCAGACATAGACAGGCTAGCAAGTTGGGCAGATCAGAATCAAATGAAGTTCCAAGAAATGTAAAGTGCTTCACCTGGAGGCAACCCCCCCGACACACACATACACACACTTACAGGCTTGACAATGCCAAACTGACCAGCACCACAAATGAAAGGGACCTGGAGGTAATAATAGACCACAGTATGAATATAAGCTGTCAGTGCAATGCTGTAGCCAACAGGACAAATAATACCTTGCCATGCATCAATCAATGCATCTCCAACAAAACTAGGGAAGTGATTCTTCCATTCTACTCAGCACTGGTGATACTGCAGCTAGAGTATTGCGTCCAGTACTGGGCACCACACTTCAACAAAGACAGGGTAAATCTTGAGAGAGTCCAGAGAAGGGCCACCCATATGATCAGAGACTTGCAAGGCAAGCCATACGAGGAAAGGCTGAGGGACCTGGGACTTTCCAGCCTGAAAAAGAGAAGGCTGAGAGGAGACTTGATAGTGGCTTACTGCTATATCAGGGGAGTATATCAAGGGCTTGGTGAACAACCGTTCACCAGGGCAACCTTGGGGAAAATCAAGAGTAATGGCCACAAACTCCTGGAAGACCATTTCAGGCTCAACATTAGGAAAAACTTCAAAGCTTGGGTGTCTAGACCGTGGAATAGGCTGCCCCCAGAGGTGGTGCAACTGCCTACCCTGGAAATCTTCAAAAGAAGACTGGACAGTCACCTTGCTCAGGTCACCTGACTCCCAGTTGTCTTTCCTGCCTGGTGCAGGGGGCTGGGCCTGATGGTCCCCCAAGGTCCCCTCCAGCTTTGCAATCTATAAATCTATGTAAGAGAGATAAGTGGGGCCAAAGCAAAGAAATGAAAGCAGAAGACATATGGCTCAGTAAAACAGAAGCCGCCCTTGAAGGGAATACACTCTAAATCTATAGGCTAGATCCCTGCTTCCAATGGGGCAGAAACTCGTCTGATGCTGGTCTGTTGCTAGTAAAGCCTCACCTTGAGCACTTTGTCCAGTTTTGGGCCACAAACTTCAAGGAATATGTGTAGAGAATGACCAAAAAAATACTGACAAAAATGAATACAGCATTGGGAAAATGACTTCTGAAGAAAGGCTGAAAGAACTGGGACTATTCATTGTGAAGAAGAAAAGATGGGGGGATTTGATAAGAGCCCTCAAACGACTGAAGGGCAATTATGAAGAGGATGCAGATAGACTTTTCTTTGTGGCTGTAGGGAGCAGGAATAAGAGCAATGGCCTTAAACTGCAGAAGAGAAAATTTAGGTTGGAGATAAGGAAGAACTTTCTGACCATAAGGATGGCCAAGCATTGGATCAGGCTACATGGAAAGGTTGTAGAGTCTTCATGCCTGAAAGTTTTCAAAAGCAGGTTAGACTGACACTTGACTGGGATTGATCAGTCAGAGATTATCCTGCCTTGAGCAGGTGGCTGCACTAGGTGACCTCATGATGTCCCTTACAGCCCTACTTTCCTATGATCCTGTTTTACCCAATGTATAGTAAATGTAGGGTAAACTGAGGAAGATTCAAAGTGCCCAGCCTGATGCCTAATGGTTAGAATATTTTGCTGGGGGGCAGGTGTTGCAGGCTGAAATTTCCTCTAGGTGACAGGGGCTTAGAACCCAGATCTCCTTCTCCCTGGACCAATGGTCTAACCATTAGGACAGCAGGCTTAAAAGGTGGAGGTCCTCCTCCTCTACATGACATCTGGCAAGTAGGCACACAGGGCCAAATAGTATCCAAAACTGTGTGAAAGTAAGTGTCGTGTTTGGATCATTAATCCATAGTATAGACTGAAGTCAACCTCTGTATAAAATAAAATCACAATGTAAAAGTTTCAGTATTAATTGTTTCTGACGGCTTCCACAATGCTCTATGTTTTTTCAAACAGAAATAAACTCAAAGCCTGTGCCCCAACGTACTCACCAAGAACTTAACTTTCATCACAGTCATGCTCCACCAAAATAACTTTAGTACATTAGAGCAAGTGAATAAGGAGCAAAGGTGTCTGAGGTGCAAGGCTGCTCTGATGCACTATAATTACAGTGTCAGAGCAGACTTGATTAATATAGTCCGCTGAGGTGTGGTGATTACTATGTTCCAGCAGATTCCAGCGTCATGTGCATCAGCATCCCTGTGCTGAAAAATGGCAGTGGGGGTTATAAGCAGGCGGGCTTACCCACTACCCTTCATCCCAATGGAATCGCAGGGACCTCTGCCTCATCTTCTTTCCCATTTTCCTGCCATATCTTTGATGTCAAGTTATTCTTTGGGAGTATTGCTGATATTTCTGGTGATGATCATAAGGAAAAGGTTGGTCTTCTTCAGGCCTCCACCACCCCTACATCCTGCCCCTTTCCTCTCGGGTGATGAGTTGTCTCTTTCTGTTAGTACTGAGTGTGCATCGCCAGTTCTTGGATCCTCTCTAGCCCAATTGGATGTGGGCATCATGAGAGTTTGATGGCCATGCCCTGTAGGCGGGTTGCTCCTCCTCAAATGTTTCAACCCTACTGGCGGTAGTCTTCCTTCTCTCCAGGATCAATGGACTCTAGGGAGATGGGGTCTCTGCTGGCCAGTCCCAGGGTCCATGATCAGATGCCACTGGGTCTCAGGTGTTGACTCTGTGGCTT
>JAGPOW010002742.1:34011495-34027653 GCA_030014935.1 Caiman crocodilus
TCCAGGATCAATGGACTCTAGGGAGATGGGGTCTCTGCTGGCCAGTCCCAGGGTCCATGATCAGATGCCACTGGGTCTCAGGTGTTGACTCTGTGGCTTGATTAATCAGAACTCAGGTGTGCAGGGAATCTGGCTTTCCCCTGCTACATTTCCCTAGCTTGGGATTACTACATAACACAAGAAAAGGAAAACTTCAGCATCTGTGCTGGGCTTCAGCTCCACTGTCTGAAGCAGCTCTGAGCCAATGGGCTCTTTTACTTGGTTCCTCCGGGCAAATCCCTTCTTTACCCGGGTTTGTCTAGGACCCTCCAAGACTCGCTGTCTTCAGTGTCTCCTCTTGCCCTCTTTCCTGAGGGTTTCACACCCTGTCCCTGAGGCATTCCTTCTCCCAGTGTCCCTGCCTCCCCAGCATATGGGCCACCCATAAGCAACCCACCATCCAACTTCACTTATCTGGGTATTAGGTCAGATTGGCTCCTCACTTGAGGTCATAATCTCCCTGGCATCCCCAGCAGCTTGATTTCCCCAGCCCCTGCTGGACGAGTTACCTCAGAGCACTAGGGCAGCATCACTTGCTCAGTCTTCACTGGGCAAGTTTCACACCTCCTGCCAGCTTACCTCAGCATGCCAGGTGTCGTGGTGTTCCCAGACCTGGTCGGGTAAGTTTTTTTTCTTGGGGTCTGTGACCAGCGTAGAAAGGGGACATAAGAAGAGGCTGCTGCCACAGTGCCCAAGTGAGCTCTTGCTGAGCAGCAACGTGTCTGTGTGTGTGTCCAGCTTGGTGCCTGCAGGGTGCTAGTCAGCCAGCCAGGCCCTCCCTTAAGCTCAGGTGGGAGCCAGCAGGCAGCGGGAGCTGCTGTCTACAGAGAGCAGATGCCACTGCAGCAGCCAGAGATTTCCTTGCTGGGAAGTGAGAGGATATATGTGTGTGCATGCACATGTGTGCATACATGTGCTCATGCATGTCTTTGTGAGTGTGCCCCCCACACCCCTAATTCTGCACAATCCTGAAAATTTTAATTGCTAAAAAACTGAAATAAATGCCCAAAAATAAACATTGATTTTAGCCATCAAAATTATTAAAAAAATAAAAAATCAAATTCTGTCAAGCCTACTTATGGACCAGTTCAGACAAAGTGTGGAATGGTTTGCTAGAAAAGTAGACAAATGGTATGATGGTACTGTGAAACAGAATACTGATGCCAGCATTAGTGGCAGAGCAGAGGGAGACAGTGGGAGGATATGATGCAAAAGGGACAAACAAATAATGAAAGGAGTCATTTGGGACTGAAAGTGAAGATAAGAAACTTAAATTTGTTATCACAGTGTAAGGCAAGGTGTGGAAAGAGTCAAAGCATAACAGCCAGGAGACATGGTCAAAATGCCACATAAAAAAAGCCATCCTTGTTGCTGTCCTTGTAAGGGCTGCAGGAATCAGGGTGATCAGAGAGCAGCAAGGTGCAACAGCAAAGATATCAGTGGTGTCGGTGTTATGTTGTGAATGGAGGGGAGAGATCAATCTTTGAATTGTTAGGAATGACGAAAGAGGCTTTGAATGCTGCATGGATGTACGGGGCTAACTAAATTTATTAAAGTTTGCATGCATGAATCAAGAAGCAGAATTAGTGCTCATGGAAGAAAATCAGGTCCCTTTCTAATTAGAACCAGAATGAGAGAGGGAGACAGTTTGCCTTTGATCCTATTCAACCTGGTATTAGAAAAAGTAACGAGGGACACAAATAACATGAGGAAGGAGTTCAAGTGAACAGGGAGTATAAAGTCCTCATATACACCGACAGTATAGCTCTCATAAGTGCTCTGAAAAATATGAACAATATAGAAGCTTTGTATACCCAATTAACAAATGAAGTAAAGGAAATCAGATCACAAGTCAAACAAGACAAATATGGCTAGATGATGTAATGTCAGACCTACAGAAATTAAATGTGGATGACTGGAGAATGAAGGCAACCAACAGATGGGAATGGATGAAGACAGTGGAGGCAGCCTAGAACCTGGGCCTATAATACTAAATAACAACAATAACAATGAAACAACAATAACAGTATTGAATTGGTGGTGTTGGTGGTGATATATGGGGCAGGGGAGAAGGGAGAGCAAAAGTGACCCCCTCCCTGCCCCAACACACACACACACACACACAGAGCTACAAGCTTGAGTGACAGAGTAAAAATAATGATATTGTCAACAGCAAGACAAATTAATGAGCGGAGAAAGCTTAGATGGGATTTATGGGATCCTTGTTCTGTTTAGGAAAGGAATGAAGAACACAAGGCCTAAGAGAAGATGTTACAGATAGGACAACATGCAGGATGGCATAGTTGGAAACAAGTCAGCTGTTTCTAAGGTGCCACCCTGCCTTACCTTCCACCCAGACAGACACTGAAGACACAAGGAAAGGGACACCAGAACAGTGCAGTGTCATGGAAATTACAGGCTGTTTGTTTACCTATGAAGAAATTAATCAGTGCCTTCACTGTCTCATCAGTGTCCACCTGGATAATTACCATTCAGTTCTCTAAATCACAATAGCCTGCTTATTCCACAATTCACAACACATACTCACAGCATAAAGGTACATATCTCAGAGTGGAATCTGAGCTAGCCAGCTACTATGACCATACAGTAACCCCTACAGCTCATGCAGGCATACGCAAGTAAAACTAATTGCCTGGGATCAGTTTAACTGTAGCAGGACAGAGCTTAGCACAGACTAACTGCCTATGTATTTAAGAAGCTCCTCAGGTGGGCCTTGCAGCCTATGCTGAAATCAAGATTAGTATAACCGCCCAGCTGGCAGTAACCAAAATGGCTACTCGTAGGCTAGGTTGCATATGTCTAGACCAGGGATGTCAAACATAGCTCATGATGCTCTTCCATTTAACTGCTGGCTGGCATGGAATTTGGAAGCATGGGTAGCAGTGGGCAGGGCTTGTGGCAGAATCTGCGGCCCTGAAGCCCCAGTGGACATGGGTCTCAGCAGTACCAGGTGAGTGAGAGCTGTAAGTTACAGCTCCACTTATCTTGCAGCCACTTGGCCTACTGCTCCTTGCACAACTTCTGCCACAGCAAGTGGCTGCCTGGCCCATCACCACCAACCCCACTATCACTGCTGCTGTTGCTGTGGTTGCAGCCATTGCTGCCAGCACCAAGGAGCTGGACCACCAAACGTCCCTGGGGGAAGGAGGAAGAAGCTAGGGAAACAATCTGGGAGCTGGGGGAAGGGAGGAGTAGCTGGGGAAGTGATCAGGGAGCTGAGGAAGCAAGCAGGGGGGAGCACTGGGCAGGGCCCCCCATAGTCCCCTCCCCCCACTTCCAGCCCCTCACCCCCTACTTACCTGGCATAGGGCCCAGGTCCCAGTTACTGCAACCTGCACTACCCATATAAGGCAGGCAGTGTGCTTCAGTACCAGGGAAACGGCCAGCCATAGAGATGCTCTGGCCGGCTACCAGAGTGTCTCTATGAAAGACCAAGCCTCTGGTTGGCTCTGGGCACTGTCCAGGACCATGCCCTGCCCCTCCTTTTTCTCCCAGGGTATTTTTAGATACCTACATATCCAGGTGTCAAATTTTGCCCCTGTGCTACAAATATGCAGTGCAAGGAATGTTTTTTGTTCCTGCACATGTGTCTTGCAGCATCTCAAAGGGGTTTGAGACACAGCAAGAGGCACGTGCATGCTCACGTGGACATGCCCCAGTAAACTTTAGCATGGCCCGTTTCCTCCTCACCTTACCCTAAGACTGAGGGGGACCCTGCATAATGACCTTTAGTGATAAACAGATCAATCTGGGAGCTAAAGTGCACCACCAAAACTCTCTGCATTTAGCAACCTCTCTAGATAAATTCCCTTTGCATTTGTCACCATCTGGTTTTGTCTCCACCACAAGACACACAACAGGACTAGGTCTTTTCTAGTCATTAGTAAATAGAATTACTTGTCATATGTCCCAGCATTTTAGGGCTGTTTGCTTTCAGGCTGCCAGTGGGTGACCGACACTAAAGTCAGTGTGAAACAGCAATTAGATCAGGCTCTGTTAGTAAAAGCTACCAGGATCTGGAATGATTTGACAGTGACAAAGGTAGCTAGTTAACTCTAATATTCAAGCAGCTGTGTGATATGCACACACAGCTGGAAGAGCAAATATGCATTATACACATGTAATTTCAGACAGACAAGGTCCATGTCACAGAGCTCTGATCCAGATCCAAACTTTATCAAGTTTAGAGCATTTGCATAGCAAGTTGGAATTGGCTTATCACAGAGACAAGTGTCACAAGCAAAATTCAGAGCCAGGTATGATGTTCTGCAGAGGGACCAGTATACTTAGAATCAGTGCTGTGGTTTGGATACTACTTATTCATCTCCTGCTTACTGGGATCCATTGCAATGTCAGATCATGGCATTTCGGATTTCAAGTACTTACTGACCTGTCTATGTAAATTGATGAATTTATGAGGGTCTCCATCTGCCCAGGGGGGAAGCTGTACATCTCCCATCACAGTTCCATCCTGCATGCTGCCTACAACATCCACAAAGGGAAAATAAGACACAAGAATCAGCTGGAGAAATTATAATTTAGTTTCCATTTCTGATTTCTGTTTCAACACGGCAAGCCTCAGGCCTGAAAAGTTACAGTAAGTTTTAGTACCACTGCAGTTCTGAGTCCTGCCTCAGATATAGACCAGATCCCCTAAAATACTGGAGGAAGCTATTTCTCTTGGGATTCCCAAACTAGTTTAGTACATCCATAGCGATAAAACAGCAGAGAGGACATAAGAATAAAGATGCAAACTAACATCAAGAACTGAATCTTCAGAAGTTCCCCCACTATTAGTTATTACCACAATAAAAAATGTACATGTTCCTAGAATGAACTCTATTCCAGCCCTGACTGCAAACACAAGCCAAGCAATCCCAGGGGTAGTGTAGGTAGAGATATGCAAGTTTCTGTAACCAGCAGCACGCAAGGCAGTAATGCAGCAAGCCTTACTTCTGATCAGTTTTGACAGCTCGGCTTCAATGACCAGATACAATAACCATTTACAACTGGGCATGGCCTTTGTTATGAGTTTGGAGAAGGGCTTGAACTCACATAAACACTAACTATAGTAGCACTGTACCTTCTGTCTCTCTCATAGCTGGGCTTTAATCACAAAACCTAAATTGAGGCCAAGGCCCTGGCTGCAAATGCTGCTGAGGGTGGGAGGCTACTTCAGCCCTTGTTATATGTAGGGTTAACAAAAAGGGTATAAATGCAAAGTTTAGAACCATGTTCTGGCAGACAAGGTTCTTTGGGTAGATGTGGTATCTTTTATTAGACCAACTAAATATTTGGAAAAATAATTATTTAGTTATTTGTCTGTGCGCTCACATGCATGTGACCAGCATGCAGCCAGGCAGGGTGGTGGGAGCTGCCCCAGTAGCTGGGTGCAGGTAAATGTATAGGTAGTTGGGGTTGGAGGTTCAGGGCTTGGGGACCATCTATGTGTGTGTGTGTTTGTGCGCATGTGAGTGTATATGTGTGCATGTGTGTGTGCACGCACAAGCATGTGTGGAGGGGATGGGTGTGTGAGGCGGGGGCAGGTGCCTTCCAGTACTAGAGGAAGGTAGCCAGACACTGAGGCTGCATCATGGCAGGAGAGGCAAGGGGGGAAGGCATCTGCCCCTCCAGTGGGGGGTGGGGGAGAGGGCAGTCCTTTCAGGGTGGCAGAGTTGCATGGCTGGGCTGGCAGCACCAGGGCTGGTGCTCGTACCCTGTGAGGCGTCCGGGAGACGTTGTACAGGAGGCAGGTAGGGCCATGACCAGGCTGCCTGGCACAGCACAGGAACCCCAGCCCAGGGCATGCAGGGTGCCATAGGCCTCCTCTCCTCCTCCCTCTAGCCCATGCCAGGGCCAGACTTGCTCCAGTGCTGCCTGAATGAGCCAGAGCCGCTGCACCCACCGTGCTCTGCCCTAAGCAGGATGGGAGCAACTGGGGGCCCTCTCCAGCAGGGCTGGGGGGCAGGGGGCTGTGAATTGGAAATGAGGGGCACCAGCAGGGCCAGGGGCTGTGGGTCAGGACTGGCCAAAGATCTTTAGAAATGGGTCCTGTCCATATTGTCTCAGTACAAAAAAGGTTGAGAACCACTGTTCTAGATCCAGGGCTTAGCTCCAAACTAGCAAAGTACAATGCTGGAATGGGAGATTGAAACTAAACCTCCATGCCGTTGGGATACTGGGGGCATGTTTCAAATTGCACAGCTAGGAGCCGCATCAGTCAAGGAACCTTGACACATTGAGATTCTGCCCACAGAACGACACTAGCAGGAGTGCTCTTGCTCCATTTGAGACTTACCAAATTCAAAATTATTAGAGTTGGTTAAAAACTCAGGCAAGTAGAAGAATTCAGGGATGAGCTCCCTGACATCACTCATGTTTTCTCGTGATGCTGAGTCCCACGTGTTCTTCACACTGTGAAACATCCTGTCTGCAACATCAAAGCCTCCACCCTGCATTGGAGAGAGAAACACAGAGGGGGAGTGTCCAGTCTCAGAATCAAAGAAATGTAGGACTGGATGGGACCTTTGCATGTCATTTAATGTAACCCCATTTGAAACAGGATCATCCCTGCTCAAACCATCCTATACAAAGCCATTGTCTAACCTTTTAGCAAAACTACATATTCAACCCTGACACAACCACAAGACATAACGCCCTAACCTGCCACAGGTAAAGCAGGGGAATCACAGTGGCCAATGTCTTGCTGTTGCAAGGACTATTAAAATATGCTTGAGTGATCCAAAGAAGAGGGCCATCAACCTCACCCCCTGTCCCTCCAGCCCACCTAAACAGGAAGGCAAAAACCTCGACAGTCCATATTACCAAAGGCCTCCACAGTCCATTGGTGGTGGAATCTCCATCCTTGGATGTTTTTAAGATCCAGCTAGACAAAACTTTGGCTGCGATGAACTAGTTGGGGATGGTCCTACTTTGAGCAGGGGGTTGGTATCGATGACCTCCTGAGGTCCCTTCCAACCCTAGTTTTCTATGATTCTATATCAATATAAATAAATGCTGCGCCTGGGAGTTCACACCGGAGTTTATTGCGTCTCGTTAATATCACATATAGATACTCTCAAAGGGATTTAATTACATCTTAGTTTTTATTTAGATTTGCTTATGGGAGTCATTTGTTTCATAATATGAGCCGCTTCCCAAGATGGATTTAAACACAAGAGTTCAAAGGCCAGTTAAGACTGAATCTGACCTACAGAAAAGAAGCCAAGGTAAACTTACACTGACTCAAATCTCTTGTGACTAATTTATAGAGAGCTGGAATTCCCCATCATGGTTGAGCAGTCTACTTGCTTTGAATTGGCAAAGACATATGCTTGCACAAAGGCAGCACATCTGCATGTAAGGTATTCAGGTTCTGTTTGACTGACTTCTTGATAGGACTTCAGCTCCTATATTCTCTACATGTGCCATGTCAGGGGCCAGATCAAAAGTGAATCATCTCTTTGGCATTACTTACAAACAACTGGGGCTGTACCATTCAGTGGTCATGTCTACACGAGATGCTGACTGCGCAGTTACTGTACAGTCATTTAGTACTCACACACACAAGTACTAAATGACTGCGCAGTAACCAGTGTTACTGCATAGTAGCATCCCCAAATGGCTTTTTGGTGATACTGACTGCACAGTAGCATCACATCATGCTTCATGCCATGTGATGCAACTGCACAACAGTAACAAGCTACTGCACAGTCAGTATCTTATGTCAATGCGACCAGTATGCTATATACAAAAGTAACAGAGAAGCATCTATGTAAAAGTGGGAGCCTACCCTCTTCTGGGCAAATTCCATATTTAAGCAAACAGGTACAAGATAATGCAAGTCAATGGAGCTTAGCTATGGAGTTAGTTGGAAGATGTCCTGTGCTCACAGGTCAACACTGGGCCACTCCCATGTTGATCGGGCATTTGTCATTACAAATGGAAGAATCCAGCTACAGTGTTTCCGAAGCAAAATTGGATTAGGATTTTGGCCCAGCCTCGACCTTAATTCTCCACACCAATAGTAATTTCTAGTTCATTTCCTTATATTTTATTCTTACTTTCTCCATCACACTGAAAATTGTGGCACCTGTCCACAGCTACTCAAGGGATCACAAATGAACACATGACTTAATCTCATTGGGAATGAATCTGACGCACAAGGTCATTTTGGGCTTGGTCATTATCAGGCAGGGACCTTTAAAGTCAAATTGAAATTGAAATTAAAACAGGAGGAGGAGGACTATAAATAAATCAACAGCTAACAAGTACCTCATTGAAGCATATTAAAGGGCTTTGTGTATTTAATCTGCACACAGAGCACTGTGTCTTGTTGTGATTGATGCTTTTTCATCTTTTTTGTAGTTTTTATGAGAGCTGATGGTAATCTCCTGAGAAACAATATGATTTGTAATAAAAAGATTACCTGTATTAAATAAAAATAATATATACATAGGAAATGCTGTTAGTGCAACAAATCTGGTTAAAGATATTACCACTACGAAAAAATGTGATTTTTTCCCTGGCTGTCTAATTCATTTTAGGGAAAAGTAATATCTTTAAAAGTTAAGTCTGTATTATTTATAAAGGAAGCAATAACTGATTTTCCCATTTCTTATATTAATAAATTTATTTGCATATATTTATATCAGAATTAATGAGTTTTCTCTCTCTCTTGGAATGCAGAAACTGCACTGAAAGGAGAAAAGAGAATCTGGAATTGCTTTATGCCTTTAGACTGCAAGTCAATCGGCTGCATGAAGTAAGGCCCATCATTTTCTTCCTTTCAGTAAAGCCATCTCAGTAATCAGGAGCAAACGGTAAACTTAAATACCTTTAAGGATACTATAGAGTCAAATGTACACAAAGCAGTTGGGCAAAGTGCTCACCAGGAAAAGTTGGAACCATTCTTTGTTCCAATAAGTACTGACTCTGGAAGTACTGAGTGTATTTCACTGCTTACAGGGTTGACAGTGCCTAGCACTGGATCCTGATAGAGAAGCACTTGACTTCTGGCTTGAAATGATTGCACCAGACAATTCCTCTGGTCAGAGAGCTGAAGTGATTCCTCTGAAGTGCACAGCACAACTATATCTTTCTATAAACACAGATCTCCATAACCACATCAAAGTGGTAAAAACCAAGGAGGCAGAATGACATTTAAGCAGAAAAACAAATGGGGATCAACTGCGTATCGATAAATTTAGGACGCTAATTAGAATAAAGTTTTTAACTATGAGAGCTTTCCAATTCAAGCTGTGGGGACAAAAGGCCTAAAGCAGAAAGGAAAGAATCTAACCCCCAGAAAAGGGATACAGTCACTAGGGCTGTGCAAAGCTTCAGTCCTTGATTTGATTCGGCGGAAATTCGGCCTGATTCAGTGGCCAAACCTCCAAATCAGAATCAAATCAGAGGACCCTTTAATATCTCTCTGAATCAAACTGGAACCCTCCAAATCAATTCGGAGAGATTCGGAGATTTGGATGTAGAGACAGCCTTAAATGCTTTTTCTACGTACCTCTAGGTAGCGGGAGCTTGTGAGTGCTGCGATGCTGGGGCACATGGAGCGTCCCACAGAAGCAGAGGGTGCTCCCCAGCAGCAGACCCAGATGTGGACTGGAACTACTTCCGATTCACTTCTGGGTTTGCCTCCAAGCATGTGGAGGGCCCCCCACACTCCTGTGGGATGCTCCATGCACCCCAGCATTGCAGGGCCACACCTGCTACCTCAAGGTATGTAGAAAAAACTTTTAATGCTGTGTCTATGTCCAAATTGCCTGAATCCACATCAAATCTTCAGATTTGGATTTGGATTAATCTAATAAGGGACAGTGATCAGAATCAAGTAATCAAATCACTGTCCCCGATTCAGGCCGAATCCAAATCTGAATCGAATAGGGGCTGCTTCGCACACCCCAAACAGTCACCCTGAGAGCAGGGTGAACAGGTCAGGAAAGAGCACTTCCAGACAATGTGTAAGGACACTTCTCCAAATATGGAATGAATCAATTCAACAGCATGGGCTATTTAGGCCTGCGGGTCTCTTGACTACACTTCAGAGTTAGCAGACGTATATTACAGGATCACGTTACAGGACCAGGTAAGGGAAGGACAGCACAAGCTCAGATGCATGAGTATCAGTGCAGGAGCAAAGAAATAACATAACCAAAGGAAATCAAAGGATGGGTCCATTCAATGGACCTGTCTCAAGGAAAAACTTAAGAGTACTTCACTCAATCTGAGAAGCTTTTTAAAACAGAAATACTAATCACTTGCTGATCATACAAGAATGTGGCCAAGCAGCAGACACAGACTGCTGATTTGCTATAGATAAATGTGTCTCAGCAATCTGGCATAGCATTTGGGATTCACCGTAGCAATAACCAGTGAAACACTACTGAAAGTTAATGCATAAAGCAGACATCTATTGCTGCTGCTCATTACGGCTGTGTACAGACATTTATGGACCTTTGGAGGAGGTTAGAATGAGATAAAAATGGCCACCTGATCTAACCTACTTTGCTTAAGCGCCGACCTTACACTTGGATACCTAGTTAAGTCAATCTAAGTGTGAGCTGTACAGAAGTTCCAAGAAGATTAGACTGACCTGAAAATGGATGACCCAACCTAAGTTAGCCCTACCTCTGAGGTACTCTAAATTAGACTGGACTGACCATTTTTAGACCAATCCAAGTGTCCCAAACTTCTGTACAATTACCAGTGCAGCCGTGAGGCTAGAAAAGCACAGCCACTGGCCCCTGCCCTAGGGCTGTAATTTTCCTACCCATCCCCCTGACACCAGGCTATTTTTAGCTCTTCCCACCACACCAAACCTTCCATCCAGCTCCTGGTACCAGTTCGCCAATGCCAGGAGCTGAGGGAGTCAGTTGAGACGGAGATGGGGGCAGGAGGGATGTAGCTTCACCAGGGGGAGTTATTTGTCTGGAGGTAGGGGAGGGGTTAATAGAAAATAGAAAAAAATAGCCCCTGGTCCCTGGAGGTGTTGTAAAAAGTCCCCAATCCCTCCCTGCTGTCCCCATTCTCCTTACAGAACCTCTGATCCCCCTGAGCCTGCTTGCCCCCCCTCCCTGAGTCCCTCAACCTCCACACTACCCCCCCCCCAGGCCCATTTACCTTATATTGAATGGTGTAACAAAAGGGGCCCAAGAGACCCCATGAGCAACCCTAAGAACTGTGAATGGTCTGAGCAAGTCCACAACAAAACAAGAAACTTATCTCTGGGGCAGGAAGTGACAGGGCTGTGATAACATGCAGCACTGCCACCATGGTTTAAGAGCCAGTTGTCAATCAAGCTGGGTGGTGCCAGGCTGATGACATCAGCCCCCAGCATCACTGATGGAGATTTAAGACACCTGGAGTGCCGGGGAGGGAGAAGGAGAGCCGGCCTCTGCTCTATAGCTACAGCAGAGGCAGCGGCAGGCACAGGACACCAAGTCAGTGAGGTGTCAGAGCCCCAGGGCTCAATCTATATGGAGCAGAATACACTTTGTGCTCCAGAGGCTAGAGAGTGAATTTTCTCAATTAATGAGAAAATTCAGCAACTTTAGGGAGATGAGAGAGTTGTTGACAGGCTAATAAGGTCACTAGCCAGAACAGAGGCAACCCTCCATAAAATAGGTTCCACTTCATTTCTCTGTTCTTTTCTTCTCTTTCTTCTTTTTTCACTGATTTCTTTTGAGTTTTGTTGAAGAGCGGTTAAGATCAGGACATACCAGAGTCCCAAAGTCAGGGCTTGTTGGCAAGAGACAAGCTTGCAATCCGGATAAGGCTAGGAAGTACCTTCAGGATTGCCTTAGGTCAAAAGCTGGATCAGATTGGAATCGATGGCTGGCATGTGGCTGGAGGTGTAAGGGAGGTGGAGCCCCCTTTGTCAAGTGCTCTCAGATCTGTGAGTACCCCAGGTGGGACCCTTGTATTACCAACACTGAACCCCTCCTATTCAATTAATTATCATCAAAGTCATGGCAGGAAAGTCGAGGGGAGGCCTAACCTGGTGGACACTCAAGAAAATTCCTCTCTTGGATAATTGGGAGTGTTACAGAAGGCTATTTTTAACTTGATCTAACATCCCCTTAATCTCCTCAAATGTCTATATACAACCTGTATACAAGCTAATTAGCATGCTTCAGAAGACTCTTTTAATTGAGTAATGTAATTACAGCCCACCCCTGGAAGCAAGGAAGCTAGTGGTGGATTCAGTGGTGGGGGGAGGTGCTGAGCGGCTGGACACCAGATTTGGGGATGGATTCAGCAGCAGGGGTGCCAAGTAGCCGAACATGAAGCCAGAGGCAGCATAGAGTCGCCTCAGCCACTCCACCCAGCCCTGCGGGGCCCCCCAAAGCATGGGACCAATGGGTGATCACCCCAATTCATACCCCCAGGGATGGCTCTAATGGAAAAGCACCAAGAACAACACTCCATACTTTTGTGATTGGTCATACTCTAAGCCCTCTGCTCCTACAGCATATTCCACTGTCCTGGAAGACAGTTCAGAACATGAATATGCCAAAGAGTTACTGCTCATATTCTCAGGCCTTCACACAAAGTGCCCCTGTGGTATGATCCAGCTCCCCTAGAAATTTTGCCCTGGCTGTCAGTGGGAGCAGGATGGGGGCTTCCCACATCTGGATATGCAGGAATTTCAAAAGACATAGGCTGCTTACAGACATGTTAACCCCCCCACCCCCAACTGTGCTTTACTTTAAGCTTGGTGCAGCCCTGTGCTAAGTGCAGCAAATGCTCAGAAGAGGCAACACATTAGTTGGGCCTAGTTTGCCCATTGTCTATATAGTTTGGGCATTTTGGTTGGACTTTCTGGCACTTTTATCTGGCAGCTGATTGAATCAGCTTTAGCTAAAAGCGCCAAAAAGCCCTGTTGAAGTGCCTGATAGATACAGATGATAAGGAACTGGTTTGAAATAACGTGCTTCCTCTGGTAATGGTAAAGCACCATTTTTTGTTGTTTTTTTCATGTCTGCCAGCACACTTGATACCTAGTTTATTAGCCAGTTGTTTGCATCTTATGTGGCTTATAACAACTCTAAGTATTGCATTTGAGAAAGGGTAAATGACTTGTCCTTTTACCTGCAAGGAACAGAATGTTTGTGTAAATGGCTCCATTCGGACCAAGTAAGATGCCACTATAATCGCAGATGAATAGTGGGTACAGTAGTGACATCGGGCCAACAGGTCTCCTGTAAATCAGACACAATCAGTTTCAAATGATGCCATCTGAAAATTACCATTACTCTATTTAAGAAGCTAAGGTTTTCAAAATAAGACAGTCATGTGCTAAGACCTGTGTGCAAAAGTTTATTTAGTAGGTTGGATGTAGGCACAAGTAGCTGGGTATGCTGTTATCTGGCCACATCTGTGCAGTCACCCACTACATTTTACATGACGTTCAAAATACACGTGAGTGCACGAGTCTGGAATGAACTACAACAGAAGAGACCCTAATTACCGTCCATTTGGTCCTTCAACATTTTTAGAGGAAAATAACTTCATTTTGTTTCATTCCCAAGGCATACCCTCAACAACAATTTGTCACATGACCACAGAATTCTAGCTGGGACACCTAAAAATGATACACCACATGGTCATAGATGGACTGGATATGGACTCCATATAATTACTTTGGTAGTACTGAGAATGATACAAATGTCACAATGGCAACTGCTTTGACATTAATGGAGACAGATCCCAGATGCTTGCTTTCTTCCCTCACCCCCAAGCCTGTCCAGATATTACTCTCTAATATCCTAAACTTTCCATACAACCCTCCTGTTGATTCAAGAAAAGCCCTGTTCACCCAGGGCCAAATAGCTTCACTCTCCCTGCTCCTGGCACCAAAGCTTTAAGCCAAGCTTCCTACAATGAATTTGTGAAAGTAACTGGCCTCTGTAGCTGGGTGCCCCTACCATGACACACTGGCCTGGAGGAGGGAGGACCTAGGCATGCAGGACACATTGCTAAGGTAGGAAACAATAGGAAAGCATGGAATGAGGACCTCTTACAATCTTGAACTGCCTCCCCAGATGCCAGAGCTCTCCCTCCTGTCTGGCCCTGTGCTTAAAAACAACCAGTCATCATGTGACTTCTCCCTAGGACTTTATCATTTTCCAAAGGGTTCATTGGAATCTGGACATTCACATTCCATAAGCCTCCTAAAACACTCACCCTCACTCTTCTCCACCTCGTTGTAGCGCTGGAGGAATTTCCGTTTCCTCTCTAAGGTCTGTGCTCCCATGGGCTTTGAAAGGTCTCGGAAGGTCCGGGGGTTAGTAAGGTTCAGTGTCTGCAAGGTGAAGCAAATGTTGGAAGCTGGCAAGTCTAGAATCTCCTGGAACCCCTTCCACCAGCCCCAGGTCAACAAACTCACTGACACAGGCTGCTTAAGGAGCTTCACCTACACAAGTGGCCAGACTCTACCCCATCATTCCTAGGCTAGAGGCATAGTCTGAAGAGTAGCCACTTGCTGGTATGGAAATCCTCCTGTTTCAACCTAGGGCACTGCACCTGTTTTCCTCGCAAACTAGAAGCATGGAAGTGGCCCTGGTTTTGAGGTCTGCCTTGTGACATCATTCATTTACCAGCTGGTTACTGGAGCAATGTCAGTGCCTGCTGAGTGACTGCCTTTCTGGCTAGAAGTTCAATATGACTAAGATCACCCTTCAAAGACAGAGGAAAGGAATCTTAGGAGCAAAGCAGCAGAAGGCAAGTAACTCTAGAAGCATAGTGTGTACAAACTGCCTCCCACATACAGTGGCACGGCTTACATAAGGGCCCAAGAAGTACGGCACAGAGGCAGCTGCTTCATACCCAATCTGAGGGCAGAGAAGAGGTGGGGGACATGGCCATGCCACTGGTCTGCACCTGGCTGTAGAGAAGAAATGTACCATAGGGGAGCAGGCTGTGCTTCTAAGATACACATATATTAGTAGCTGCACTTCCACATCCTGCATTACCGAGACTGAAACCTTCCACGTGCTCCCAGCACACTAACACTAATGCCTGCTACCATGCTCTGTGAAGACACAATTCTGATATTATCATCACTAAAGAAACTTTTCAAAAAGAACAGGAACAGCAGCTGAGAGCCAAGCACTCACCTGTGAGTGGTAGTCAGCGAGGACCCAAGGGAACACTGGGTACTGCATGTAGTCATTGTAGCTCCGTCCAGCCAGAGTGTTCAAGTACATGAGGTAGTCAAAGTTACTGATTTCTCTCTTCTGCCATGGTAGAGAAACACAGATTGAAAATATTTAGCTCAGTGGTTCTCAACCTTTTAAGAGTCAGGGCACCCTGCTCTAGTTTTCTGAATATGGTGGTACCCCCAACTGAGAACCATTGTTAGTGCTACCTCCATTTACCTCATTGCTTCTAAACCAGGTGCTGCTGTCTCCAGATAAAAGTGCCCCACACACTTGCTGCACAGTCAGACAGATCTTGGAGAGAATCATCAAGGAGCACATCTGTGGGGGGCCTGCAGGGGAGATCATGCTCAGGGGCAATCAGCTTGGGTTCATCAAAGGCACGTCCTGCCTGACCAACCTGCTTGCTTTTTATGACCAAGTAACTAAATGCTTGGATGATGGTGTCGCCATGGACATAGTCTTTCTAGACTTTAAGAAGGCCTTTGACACTGTCTCTCACCCCATCCTCATCAATAAATTAAGCAACTGTGGCACTGATGCCTACACAGTCGGATGGGTAAAAAATTGTCTGATGGGGCGCACCCAGAGAGTAGTGGTGGGTGGGTTGTACTCAACCTGGCGAGATGTGAGCAATGGGGTACCCCAGAGCTCGGTCTTCAGGCCCGCACTGTTTAACATCTTCATCAGCGACTTGGACAAGGGGGTGGAAAGCATGCCATCCAAGTTTGCTGATGACACTAAGATGTGGAGTGAGGTGGACACACTTGAAAGAAGAGAGAGGCTGCAACTAGATTTAGATAGACTACAAAAGTGGGCAGACGAGAATAGGATGGGGTTCAGCGTAGACAAATGCAGGGTGCTGCACCTTGGGAGAAGGAATCCACAGCGTACATACAGGCTGGGGAGTTCCCCTCTTGAA
>JAGPOW010002742.1:34027753-34042768 GCA_030014935.1 Caiman crocodilus
GGGTTCAGCGTAGACAAATGCAGGGTGCTGCACCTTGGGAGAAGGAATCCACAGCGTACATACAGGCTGGGGAGTTCCCCTCTTGAAAGCACAGAGGTGCAACGGGATATTGGAGTCATTACTGACTCCAAGATGAACATGAGCCGCCAATGCCAGACCGCAGCCAGCAAGGCCAGCCATACTTTGTCATGCATCCAAAGGTGTGTCTCAAGCCAGTCCAGAGAGGTGATACTCCTCCTCTATGCAACTTTGGTCAGGCCGCAGTTGGAGTACTGCATCCAGTACTAGGCGCCGCACTTTAAAAAGGATGTGGCCAGCCTGGAGAGGGTTCAGAGGAGGGCCATCTGCTTGGTGAGAGGGCAGCAGGACAGGCCCTACGAGAAGAGACTGAAGGACCTGAACTTGTTCAGCCTCAGCAAGAGAAGGCTGGGGGGGGAACCTGGTGGCTGCCTACAAGCTCATCAGGGGAGATCAACAGCAAATGGATAGAGCCCTTTTCTCCCCAGCACGACCCGGGGTGACAAGGAACAATGGTAATAAGCTGATGGAGAATAGGCTTAGGTTGGAGATATTCAAGAGGAGGTTGGATGATCACCTGTCTGGGGTCTTGTGAACCTAGCATTCATTCCTGCCTGTGGCAGGGGGTCAGGCTAGATGATCTGTTCAGGTTCCTCCTGACCCTAGCTACTGTGATACTATACTATGATATTATGACACTAATAATTGTCCATGAGCTGGATTATAAGCCATCACAAATGGCAGCTGCTTTTAAGCTGTGGAATCACTGACAAAATTGCAAGGAGCCCCTGCTCAACTGAGCTACAGTATTACAGTGTAATTAATCAGTACCACTCACTATTCAAATCAGCAAAGACCAGAGCAGTCTGCTGCACCTGTACAATGGTCAGTGAACCCATGCAAAAAAGTCTTCCTTTTGATTTACCTTTGGAACTGGTCATTTGAACCTTGTCTGGAACCAATCTTTCACGTTATATTTATATAATGGGGCACTGTAATGCTTGTGTCTGGTTTAAAGGAGAGCCACATGCAGGCTGTCATTTGTTTTTATCTGCATGACGTAGGATCCAGGAAAACAGCCTGAGGCAAGGTTTTGGGACTCAGTCCAATGGGATCTAAACATGTAAGCCATCCCGTTTCAAACACTGGGCAGCACCAAAAGCTTTGGAGAAGGCAGAAGGACATCTACAATACTCATGTGCATAATCATTTGCCCTCCCTCTGCCTGAAAGGGCTTCTCCATCATCACCCCCAATACCATATTTTCTAACATAACACATGCCCCCAACTAAGACAAGCACCTTGTTTTCGGGAAGGCAGCACGAGAAAAAATATTTTTCCAGAGTTACGTCTGCATAGAACAGGGACAAAGCTCATTCCCTTTCTAAAAACCTAAAACCCTAGCTGCTACTAAAGACTGGTTTCTACAGGTGAATATAGGGTTTTGAAAAGAGCTAAAAATATTCTGAAAGGTTCTGAAATAACAGAAGAACATCCAGAAGTAGCTAGCAAAATTGCCCGAAGAAAAAGTTTGCTTGATTAATAGAACATGAAGAACATTAAAAAGGAGAGATGACCACTAATACCTCGTGGAGTGAAGAACAATGAGCAATTAAGTCAACTGGCTCCCTCAGCTGCCTGAATAAAAATGCCACTCCTCCCTCCCCAACATGCTATGTCTCATACAGAAACTGTCTATGCCACTTGCAGCATACATGATGCAGTTTGGCCATCCTTGCCTCAAAGACTTAAACATAAATGTTTCTTCATTTACCTGCCACTTCTGGAGCATTGTCTTTTCCCCACCAGGGATTTTCCTGCACAAAACAAAGATTTTATTGTAACCATGCAACTTCCAAACTATTAACATAAATACAGTAATACTTTTTAATATTTAAATATTATTATATTTAATTATATACTTGTACTTATTGTTTTATTTTAATACTTTTTAATATTTAAATATAACATTTTCATATGCAAGATGAACATTTCATTAATAACCCAGCCTCCCAAAAACAAAACAAGAGAACTCCAGAGCCTACCAGAATATCAAGGCTGTAAACAAACATTCTAGCATTAGTGACCACTACTGGTTAGTGCTATTTTAGGGTGGGAGTATCAGCACTCATTTCAATGGGAGCTGGTCTCCTGTATGAGAACTGGAGTGCTAGTGAAAAAAATAGCAGTAAGGTTGTTTTACTGTTTTCATTCCAAGCCCCCTGGGCTTTCTGAAACTTTTCAGGCCCTCTTTCTCAGTAGCAAGGTATATTTCACTATCGATCTCCATACCAAATGTATTCCTTCCCCAGGTTTTCTAAGCTAGACCTATTCTCAGAAAAATAATTGTCATACAGTACTTGTATTTTTTTCTATAATGGAATAGGATAAGTGTATTTTCTTGACTTCCCTTCTTCTCAGAAATGTAGGTAAACTTTGGCACAGACTTTAAGAAAAAAAAGATCTTTAGGAAGAGTCTGAACTGGGGAAATTTTAGCCCTGAAGGTGAGACAATTAACAGTTCTAAATTATGAAAATAAGATTTCAAATAGATTTCAATAGAGGGTCACTACTACAACAGTCTGTATTTCTCAATAGCAATGCCTGCAAACCTTGGCTTTATCAACTCCAATAAGCTATCCAGGATTGGATCTGGTGGCCTGGAAGAAAGAAACCCCCAATTCCCCAAGAAAGCCAATGTACTGATGATTCTATAAGAATGATGGGTGCACTTTTCCTACTGAGCCAGCTACTCCAACAAGGTGTTAGAATGCCCGTTTGCTGAGACATACTTGTGAACTTCTCAGAAATGAAACTATATGCTGTGGCTCAGCCACAAGCTAAAAGCTTGATACAGGAATTACTGGGTGCATCTATACAACATGCTTTACTGTGCAGTAGAGAAAATTATTGTATAATAAGCATTGATGTCCACACATGCAAACCCTTACTGCGCAGTAATCTGATCTACTCTGCAGTTAATTTAATACCTGCAAACACAAGTACTGTAAAGAAAATAGGGGAGCTGGGAGCTCCCTGCTCCTGGGCCAGAGGACATTGTCCACCACCAGAGCCTGACCTGACAGCAAGCAACTCTGGGAGGCAGGGAGAAATCTCCCAGCCCCCACCAAAAGGCTGCTGTCTCCTGGACCCATGTTCCCTGCTAGCCCCTGGCCTAGCACCCAGAGGAGCCTAGAGCTCCCTCTGGCTGCTGCGGGGGGCCAGAGTGTAGGGCCAGAGGGGGTAGAAGCAGACTGCTACCAGGAGCAGGAAATCTGCTCCCAAATGGGCGCACATGTAGATGCCTGTGTAGGGTGGGTTTACATCCAGCAGCATTTGCACATGTAGATGTGCCTTCTGAGCGAGATTTTCAGGTCTGTCCTATACAAGAGATCTTACTAGATGATGCCTCTTAAATCTCTGAAAAAAATGAGGAGAAACCCAGAATTTTCTATTTTCACTACCCTTTTTTAATGTAGTGGATTAGCAGCAATAAATCCTTGTTAAGCATTCCTAATGAATAAATAAAATAACATTAACTTACTGTCTGCTTACTACCAGGCAAACAAACATCCAGATTAAAGATAAACATTATAGTGTGTTCACAGCAGTATTTTATATTTTGCATAAACTCTTCTTAAGGAAATGTGTTCTACTTTTGCTACCTGGGGATTAGCCTCTTTGCATGAACAAGCAATAAAATCCAGGCCCAATCCTGTCTCATCATGACATACAATTCTTTCAACTTTGTTTAGCTTCTGTGCTAAGCATATGTGACCTAACAGGCATAGGTTAAGTTTATAGCAACCAGGCTGTAAATACTGTCTCATTCACACCTGATTTGAGAAGACAGTTCTTGGCTCTTTGCCCTAAAGTGAAGAGGACAAGTGCTGCTCTCAGCTGCAAATTGAAAAACTCCAGTGACTGCAGTGGAATTACTTTGGATTTGCATCACTGTCACAGAGAAGGACTTGGGTGAGGAACTTAGAAACACTAAGTACACAGGGTGTTATAAGCACCTGCTGTTAAGAAGAGTATTCCATTACTAAAAGCAGATTTTGTAGAGCTTTGCTTGGTAGGCCCTGGACATATTTCTGCAACTCCTATCGCGTATTTTTAAAGGGAGGGAAAGAAGATCAGAGAGCTCATCACTGAATGCAATGGTGTTGGATTAGGGTGCTTATCCTAGAGGGATTGTGTGGTGCTTTTGCGGATGGTATGGACAAATGGATAAACATTCTTCCCATAATGATGAATGCGCTTGTTGGAATGCTCTGGCTCCTAACATATATTAAGAGCCCATAGCAAACTAAAGAGAGAGAATATTTGGATGAGCTGTGCTTCATGAAACTTTGCTGTCCCTATCAGTCCTCCAATATTTTAAAGAGACAGTATTCTACACCCAGGGAGGTTAAGTGCTATTACATTTTGAAATGAACTGGCCAAGATCCTATATCTATTTCCTTATGTGTGCTAGTGTCCCTTCTGGCTGTAATCAGAACTGTTCCACTGTAGATCATAGGTGTCATACTCCTAACAGCAAATGGGGAATTCTCTATGGACCAAAATGGAGCTGACCTTACCATTTCCATAGAGTTTTAGAAAACAGATACATAGCTAAAGAGCCTGAGATGTCAGCAGTGTTCATAGAGAAATTCAAGACTTAGTCTAGATAACAATCACTCTTCCCATAAACATTCTGCTGGGGAACAGCTGGCTCCTCCTTGTCTCGGGCAGCCGGAGCCTTCCAGAGGATCGCTAAGTTAATCGGACATCAGGCGGGCCAGTGATGGAGAGGCGAGACAGCTTATTGGTTTTAAAAGATTATTTTACTTATGCCGAGTGAAATGGCAGCGCAGGCCTTGAGGTAGCTTACTTGCATTGTCACGGTTAAGTAAACGAGTTGCTAGTAACAAGTTTTTGAACAAAAAGGAACTTGCAGGATAACGAGGGTACGTCAAAAGGAGCCGGTGATGGGGAAATATTGGTGGGTGATCAGTTCACCCAGTTTCCTCGGTCGCACTACAGAGTTCTCCGTGACTACTCTGTCGCGTGCTTGGAGGTCTCCAACTTGGGCGGAAGCTGCATAAACTTTTATATGTCCAGAGTGGCCAATAATGGACTGCTAGGTAGGAATAACTAATGAGGCGGAACGTGACCAAATTTGGGGTAATGGGTCCATGCGGTCTATTGTGACACGGACACTCAACTGATTTGGTTATGACACTCCTGTCCCCAAAAATTCTGGAATTCTGTCATCTAATGTGATGACTCACAAGAGACTAGAATATTAGTCACTTTACAAGGATACTGAAGGCTTTTACTTCCACTTTCCTGGCCATAACGCAGTGAGTTCATTTAAGAGAGATTTTTTTAAAAGAAAATAAGCATTTTTTCTTAAAAGTTCTAAATGGAAGAACTTTTTTGAGAGGATAAGTTGTATCTGTATTTAATAGAAATGTGTGTCTATCTACTGCATAGTATTTCTAGGATGCTGCATTATAGCAGTTAAGCATCATGGATGTTCAAAGAACCAGGTTTGTTTGGCTGGATGATTTATGAGTGATAACATACTCCCTATGTCATGTTGATCACCCTACTTGTAGCTTATGTTTCTGTGCATTACACATAGGCAAACCTCAACAGGTCTGGAGGTTAAGTGCCAAAGCCCAGAGATGATATCCCTCCCCGCTCCCACTGAAGTTGATGGCAAAAATTCACACTGACTTTAGTGGAGCCAGGATTCCACCTTAGAGATTTTTTCACAACTATCTGAACATGCTGACTGGATATCTGGAGTGTAGTTCTCACGAAACATGATTTTTTGAATAATATGAGTTTGAAAAATGAATATATGAGCAAAAAGGCTTGCTTGTCTTTATTTGACTTTTCTAGTTTGCCTATCCCTGACAGTCTTGCACTCCAGTTTACCAGTCTCCTGTGTCTGGTATTTTTACTTTACTCAAAGAATGAAGGAAAAATGTAAAATATATAAACAATAACAATAACAGTCAACAGTGTGAATTTTTATACCAACATTCAGATATATGGTCTTACAGTGCTTTTTGAACACCAGTCTGTGTGGCCTTATAACCTTTCCCTGTGAGCTGAAGGACAGCATGATATCTAGTGTACGGTTCAAGAATACTGTGGCTGTATTTCTGTGGTGAGTTGTCTGTCAGACCCTGGACATTCCACTTCTCTGTGCCCCAGTTTACTTCTCTGAAAATGAGGTTAATTATATTTACATCCCACACCCAGAGCCATAATTGATTTGGGTCAAATCATTTGAGACCTCTGAATGGAAGGAAGTACAAAAAAATGCCTAAGATTTGTAGAATGCCTTCTGTACTATGTGTTTAAACAAAATACTAGGATAATTTTTTTACTGCTGAAATATAGCACCCAGGTACAGGTCAGAGAAGTTAAGGCACCAAAAGATACTTTGTACATTCCAATTTGCAGGGGAGAGATGGTCAGAGTATAATCACCAAGTTTTGAAATGTTTTGATTTTTGAAGCCAGGCTTACATGGCTTCAGCACTGGTCCCAGATGGCAGCAGCAGCCTCCTCTCATCTGGCGCATAGATCCAGGAGCTTGCACCCCTAGGAGGAATCTAGCACAGCCCAGAAGCCCAACAGGCTGTCCCAGGCAGCAGCAGCAGCCTCCTCTCATCCAGCACGCAGATTCCAGGACTTGCACCCCCAGGAGGAATCTGGCACAGCCCAGCAGCCCTCCCAGGGGTGCAAGCCCCTGGATCTGCGCCCCGGATGCAAGGAGGCTGCTGCTGCTACCTGGGAGAGGTGGCAGCAGCAATTTTTTCCAGTGCTGGGCACAGCCCATGCCCAGCACCAGTCCCAGGTGGCAGAAGTAGTCTCCTCTCATCTGGGTCACAGATCCGGGGCCTTGCATTCCCAGGAGGGCTGCTGGGATGTACTGGACTCCTCCCGGGGATGTGAGCGCCCAGATTTGTGCACCAGATAAGAAGAGGCTGTTGTTGCCAGCAAGTGTCAGGAATTGTTTTGAAGAGCTTGAGGAGCAGTTTCCCAGAAACCTCTGCACCTATTTCCTTGAAACATGGCAGACCTCATGCCCTCGGAAGGGGATACCCCCCCCCCCGCAATTTTCATCCAAATCAGATGAGAAATAACAAAGTTTTAGGCATGTCCATGATTCCCCATTATAGCCTATGTGTGAAACAGCGAAACAGTTTTGACGAAACGAAATGGGACAGTGCTTCGAAACAAAACGAAGCAAAATGATGAAATGAAACACTGTCCCAGCAAAACGGATGTCAAAACCAAATGATGATGTTTCGCACAGCCCTGCTTTACATCTCATGTGAAAGACAGCACCTCCAGGAGCCCTGTGTATATCAGTGTTATTTCTCTTCCCTAGTTACATATTGGTTCCACTTTGAAGCCATTCCACCCAGACATTAAAAGTACAAGCCTGTTAAACTAGGCCTAGGAGAAGAATCTAGTATATTTACAAGTCACAATAGGAAAAGCTCATCCAGGGAGACCTGAAAGAATAAACAACTTAAGGGATCACAGGCAGATGACTCCAGAGTGAAGCCTGAGCCATCTGCTGCAGTGTTAGGATTAATTGTAGTGATCCTTCCTGCTTTTTCTATACCTAGTAGAACTGGCATGGACAGAAGGGCAGAAATACGCATACAAGCAAATTGCACTTACAATACAGCTGAGTCTCATGAAATGGCTACATAAATATAACCAATAGCTAAGGATTTCGGCTAGCAAATTTCTACTCTCCTAAACTGGTTAGAATAGTCTCCCTGTCTGCATAAACTAAAATCTGCCATTTCCAGCACCTGAGCACTGAGTTCTTTCCAGCTCTCATTTGAACTTGTATGTTGGAACCAGACATTATGCTAATGATCTCCAAGGACCTAGCATTCCTGTTGCTTAGGAACAGAAGTTTCACAGGCTGTGGAAGTAGCACTGAATACAGTGGCATTGTAGTTGGGTAAATCCTTTCTACCCCTCCCTTTTTCCCTAACAAGTTATTTCTTGAAACGTTGCCATTTTTTTTAAGGAGGCAGGATTTAGAATTTGCAGGCCTGTGGAAATCAAATCTGCCCACATTCTCCTGAACAAGAAGTTTACTTACAAACCTGGAAGCAGGTTAATTCATTATTCAGAGGAGACTAGATAGAAGATGACTGACTGCTGACGGAGCATGGAAGCTCAGCCAACGCCACTGAAAAGAAGGCAGCTTGTGATGGGGCTGCAGTTGGTGTAAAGTCTCCCTTGGTGTCATCCGGTAAGACTGCATGCAGCGCTGCAATCCCTCAGGCTTGTTTAAATGAAACTTTAGTTCTTTTCTCAGCAAGCATCAGTTTATAAGTATTTGTGTTGCAGGCTGTTCAACCTGGTTGTTCTGAAAAAATCTAGAAAGTTAAAGGAATTTAAGGGGAACCCTATTTCATGTTTGCTAAATGCAGGATGCAAATTAAGCTAAGCCAGCCTGTTAGCAGAGACTCTGTTTTAGAAAGTCAGTAAATTAATCTCTCTCTCAGTAGGTCATATCCTACAACAAAGAAGCAGTAACAGGCTGGAAAGCAGGAAAATGAAAGCCTTCGATGGTTTGCAATGCCTGCCAAGCATCGCACAAAAGGCATAAAACAAAATATCAGTTGCAACTAGTTTGGCTTTAAAGTGTATCTCTATTTTAGGCATTTCTATACAGCTGATCAAACGTGGGAAACAGAACAGAAAGCTGTGTTTTCTCCTGTCTTCTAAACCAGGAGATTTGTGGGAAATGGGTAGCTTAGTATCTGATCCCTTATTTGTGGCAAATCTAAATTGCAATTCATGGAAAGGAAAGATTTATCGAAGGGTTTAATAACTCACTGATTGCTATCTACATAGCACCTCTGCATGTTCAGTTGTATGGATTTGTCCTCCACCCCAAAGAAAGTACCATATCTTGATAGATGCACAGTAAAATTGGCATAAGATGGGAAGGAAAGTTGCTGAAAGTCTGGAAATGTCTGAACAGGAGAGAATCTGTGGCAGCTAAGGTTAAAAGCAGACCAGAGGTGAAGGCAACCAGGGAATAGAAATTATTTCTGAGAAAAAAGCCTTGGTATAGAAGAGAAGCCACTGCCAGAGGCAGAGAGAGCATGATTTTTAAGATAGCTTGGGATGGTAGCAAAGATGGCGTTTAGACCAAATTATACCTTCTTGGGCACATCTACACACTCATTAAGTGCCATAATTACCACGCACTGAATTTAGTACTTGGATAACCAACTATTAAATCAATATGCAGTAATTTGCGCTACTGCACAGTAGCACCAACACAATTTTTTTTAGTGATGCTAACTACGCAGTAGCCTAATAACACTGCACAGTAGCATATTGATATGGTTTCTGCCTGGCATGCTACTGCACGGTGTTATTAGGCTAATGTGCAGGTAGCATCTCGTGTAGATGCGCCCCTCTAGCGGGTGGAATACATGCTCATACTCCCTTAGACCCACGTAAGAGACGTCTAAGCTGCAATGTGACATGCTTGGCCCTTATATGGGCTTGTAGAAGATAACAGGAAACAAGGAGCCTTTTCCTGGTAACCTTCCTGCTCAGGGACGAACTGCAAGTGCAGAACCAATGCTCAGGGAAGCACAACGTTCTACTCCCACTCCACAGCTCGAGGGGACACAGAGGACACATCGGCACAAGACACTTTACCATACAGTAGACTAATTTACTGCACAGTGGATTTGTCAAAACAAAACACTTTACTGTGCGGTAGCATAATGTACTGTGCAGTAAGCATGCACATCTACATGTGCACATACTGCGCAGTAAACCTCATTTATCGCACGTACATTTGCTACCTACAAATCCTAATCTCCCAGCCCCAACAAAATGGTCATGGGGCTCGGGCTGGGAGATCCTTATCTCCCAGTGCCAGCTCTGTGGTCATGAGCCCGTAACACAGCTGGCATTGGGAGTTTCCTGCTGGTGAGGGCTGGGGAGCCTGTTCCCTGCCCAGCTCCATGATCATGGATCAACTGACCCCAGCACACTTTCTTGCCCAGGGCAGGGGGTCAGACTCAATGACCTAGTGAGGTCCCTTCTGACCCTACCATCTATAAATCCCAGCAGCTACTCAGTTTAATGTAGCACAAAGGACTAGGCAAGGGCTATGACTAATAAAGAGTATTATGAACAGACCTACCCTGCAATGCAGCACCCCCACTCTAAGGCTTTGGTACACCACTGAGTCAGGGGGAACCAAATGGATGATCTACAGTGTTTGTTAAAGGATATTACTCCCTGTTCCGGATTCATTTTCAGGTTGCAGAACAAGAATCAAAGCCAAGCCCTGCTTTTCCCCCCAAGTGTCAATGACAAACATGCTTTGGAATTTTTATAATTAACAGCTACCACAAAGCTGGGCCTTGCAGTGCCTGAATTTTTAATACCCATGGCTAAAAGGGGCTGTAACTCTTTTATGAAGATCTAAAGAAAACAAGATATGGCTAAACCATCTCTCATTATCTCCAACCACAGCTCTGTGGCTCCTAATTGATTAATAAAACTGGAGAGACTGGAGAGCTGTTCATCTCATTCCTTTGTCCTTGCCCTCCTGGTGCTGCTGCAGAGTTCTAATGCTCAGCTGGATCAGCAGGCTTCAGGATTGCTGTTTCTCCAAATATGAAACCCAATCATCATGTTACTAGCATGCACCCCTTCAAAAGTATGAACACTTCCTGGGGCCAGATCTTGCCCTGGTAAGTTCACTGCGAGTGTCATGAAGGATGGATGCTGCATTTCAAATGAAGTCATCGTGATCCAGATATATAATAGCCAAAGGCCTAGGATTTTTAAATGTCCCACAAAGTGCCTATCTGAACCTATAGGCTCTTAAAGGCACTTAAATATTTTTATAAGCACAGCATGCAGAGAGGTTTATGAATCTGTTACCATCTGCAGGCAAACAGAGCCAGTTCTTTACCTCAAGCAAAAGTCTCTCGTACTTTAGCCCCTGAAAGACTCTATGTTCAATCCCTACACCAACACAAACAGGGCATTTAATACACTGCGCCCCAGAAGATTTAAACTGGGTTAATTCCTCAAGGAACAGCTCTACCTCCTGATTTCTTCCTCAGGCTCCCTCTGGTGTACTGAAGTACATATAGCACTTCTTAATGCCTGCTTGAATTGGTCAACATCAATTTTATAGCTGCCTGAATAGCTCATTTGTTGGTGTGTTGGCAATTCTAAAAATAACAAAAATGTTTTTTGGGAGGGCCTACTTAGATTTTTTTTTTAATTTAAAATTTCAATTGAGTTGAAGAGTCAGAAAAATATTAATTTGGGGCCAATAAAATATTTTTCTTAATCCAGAATGTGTCATTTGAGGGCTTGATATTTTTAATAAAATCAAGAAAGTTTGGGGGGGAAATCATTTTAATTGAAAAAAGCAAAATATTTATTTCAAAATGCGTGAAAAAATGTTTGATTCTTTTCTGAAATGGTAAGACTTTTTTTGCATTTTTTAGGTAAATTTACAACAACAAAATCAGGCAATATAAATCTACATTTTTTCAGAGAAGAAATGTTTAGCCAAAGAAATTCAGTCAGCTCTACATTAATTGCAAGGAGCCAGGGGACCAGGAATCTCTTCCCTACACTAGTGCCCGAGCAAGGACAGGCAGGGATGGGGGCCTGGCTAGACACGGACACACGGAAAGGGGCAGGGAAGAGGTTTATTCTCTCCCACCCCCTACCCCTGTCTCACTGACATGGATCTGCATTTTTCCATTGGCTGCTCCAGCAGAGGGGGCCTGGCCAGCCCTCGCAGTAGCTTGGGGTGAACTGGCCAGCGATGGGGTTTAATTCCCCACTCCCTGTCCCACCAGCACAGACCCAAGCCAGAGTCCGCCAGGTGCTCCTGTGGCGAGGGGGCAGGGCCGATGGGGCAGCAGCCCCAGCCTTGGTGTTTGGGGAGTGCAAGCCTCTTCCTGGCATGGGGGCCGTGCTGCGGGGAGAGGGGCTGTGCTGTGGGGTGGGCACAACTGCCACAGACTGCACAGGGTGAGTGGCAGTAGTAGTGCTGGGGAGGGTTTGTGGGGGCCATGGCCCCTCTGAGCCCCAGTGCTGCTATTCACCCCGTGCAGTCTGCACCATTTCTGACCCACCACCTGCAGCCCCTCTGCCAGGAAGAGGCTTGTGCTCCCCAGACACCAGGACAGGGGCTGCTACCCCATCAGGCCTCGACCCCCTTGCTGCACCAGCAGCGGAGTCGGAGGCCTGGGCAGAGGCCAGCCAGCAGGGACCCTTAAGCATGGAGACAGGGAGGGCAGTTATTCCCCCCTACCTGCAGCATCTGGCAGAGAAGGCATGAGGGGGCATATCCTGCCGCTCGCCCAAAATAGGGAGCAAGCAGTCAGGGTGGGCAGACTCCAGCTGTGGTCTCCCAGGAGCAGTGACGGGAGACGGGAATAACCCCCCTCCTGCCTCCTATGTCTCAGGGCGGCCATGCCAACTGATGTTTGACCATACCCCAGCCCCACCACTGCAGCAGTGAAGGGGGAGCATCTGGTAGACCCTGGCTTGGGTCTGTGCTAGTGGGGACAGGAACGGGGGAATTAAACCTGATCCCTTCACTTCAGGCTACTGTGGGGGCTGGCCACCCTCCCACCCCCCCAGCATAGCTTTCCTGCACCCCAGGGCTGATCTAGCACCCTTTGTTCCTGGCCTGAGCCATGGCATGTGCTTGCATTTCCTGAGTGTCTATTCACTTGCAAATTAGTTCAACCTAGCCAGATTAGACTAACCTGCAAAGATTGAATCAATTCAGGCTCTGGCTTTTTTTAATGTCTGTCCCTAGCCCAAGACAACAGCACCCTTTTGCTAATCACATACCTACAGAGGCAAAGGAATAGGGCTGTCTGCCCAGCAAGTGTGCATCTTTTGGAGCGCTATAGTGTACCACCCTACGCCCATGACTATGATGAAACAACCCATTCTGTGCTAAAATGCTCTAAGGACAGTCAATGGGAATATTGTTTCAAATCCTAAAACTCCTGGAATTTTGTTGTTAGAATCTGTCAGAAGCACTAATCTAGACCTTGCAGGTCAGACCTACTCCTAGAGTCACTCGTGCAAGCTCAGGAATTTCAGTAAACAGCTGTCATGGAGAGCAGCCTCAAGCCCTCTAAATCCTCTTTTCTGGGCACCCACCACTTGAACCCCTTTCCAGGGGATCCTGCAACATGGCATCAGAACTGGTGAAATGCACCGAGAGTGAGACTAAAGCCTTGCATCGTTTCCAGAACTTCCTGGAGGGTCAGTCTCATTTCAGAGGACCAAGGAGGAGGGGGGCCTGGTGCCAATACCCTGTCTCTGAATTGTTTTGGGCTACAGTATGTAATTGAAAGGAGCTGAAATGCCTTATCTCCAGACTGAGCTCCCCCTTCGTGTACTTGCACATGATTAATGAGTAGCCAAAAAAGCCTGAAGGGTTTGTAATGAAGCCTTTCTAATGGAGAAGTGTATTGTAGACAAATCCATATTGCTTCCCAAACAATCATTTATCAAAGCTGTGATTTGACTCTTTACAATTAAATGCCAGAGCACCAGGATCAGCTAGAAATTAGCCAGCTGTAACCTGTGCTCCTCGCATCTCCCTGGCAGCTTCTCTTGCTGTCAGTCATTTCCAGTGAGTTAGTCTATTTCCTTTACCACTTGTCCCTTTTATTAGTGGTCTTTGATGACATAGGCTACTAAAGACGTCCTCACGCTTGGGAACCCTGAGAAAACAATGTTTTATCATCACAACAGGCCTCAACTCAGCAATTCACTTAAGCATGTGCTTAACTTTAAGCACATGTCTCATTGTCAATTACTATGGACTGGATTTTCAGCAGAGTTTAACGTATTTCTGACAGGCTCTATTTTCCTTCTGAGTGTTTTAAACTCACATTGTCACCAGGGCATTTGGGTCACAAGGTATTTGAAACCCACTGAATTAAGTGGGTTTTGGATCAGGTTACTGGACCCAAGAGATGTATATACTTTTATGTGGCCCTTCTATAGCATCTATTTCTATGCAGTTCTGATGTCTAGTTTAAAAAATTGTGAAGGAAAACTGGAGAAGGTATAGGAAAGAAACTAAAAAAAAAAAAGAAGAAGATTCAAGGGCTGGAAGACATGCCATGCAGAGGAGCCTAAGTACTTAGTCTGTTGAGCTCATGGAAAAAGAGTGAGAGGTGACTTGATTATAGTGTATAAGTACCTTCATTACAAGAAAGTACTAAAAACTGAATGATTATTTAATCTGGAGGAGAAAGTCAGAACAAGAAGAAAGTCATAATAAGATGAAAGAGCAGAAAGCTAAAGACAGACCAATTCAAATGAGAAATAAAGCATGACTTTTTAAGGCTCCTGACAGGCATTGATTTCGTTATACTATCATGATCAAACAATTTTTTTCCTGGATCCTGAAACTGACATGTCCTTCTACATCACATGTATGGCAGAATGTGTGATTTTTGAGAACAAAGGTAACATCTGTCAGATGCCACTCATGTGCCAGGGGGTAGGGAGGCCCAGCATCTGGGACTCAGTCCCCAGTGCTGGACTTCTTGCCTGTGTGGATGTTGTAAGGACACTGCAGGAAGTGCAGTATTGGGACTTGTCCCTGATGCTGTGATTCCCATGGCACCCTTTCAGCTTGCTGGCATGCAGAGAACCCATCAATTAATAGGCTTCCCATGTCTTCGCACCTAAAACTCTTCAATCCCCAGCTGCCAGTGCTGCGGACAGACTGTATAGATGGTTGCAGACTGGAGATGTCCCCAGGCTACCCTACACCAGCTGATGAGCATAAAGACCTGCCATGCAGCCAGCATCATGCTGCATGGCTTGGCTTTACCTTGACACACATTCAATTTAAGGCATGATGGAAACTAGACATAAAAATATTCTGCATATTCTGATACTGAATGAAAGTTACTGT
>JAGPOW010002742.1:34044721-34055307 GCA_030014935.1 Caiman crocodilus
GTCCCCACCATGGATACCATCTGCCCCTAAGTCTCTCATGCAGACACCACCTGGGTCCCCAATCACTCCCACAGACACTGCCTACTCCACCCCGATTCCCCATGGACACTGCCTTCTCCCCAATACTCCTGTGGATGTTGCCTTCTTCTGAGTTGCTTCCATGGATGCAGCCTGCACCCCCAGGTCCTCCTATAGACTCTGCCTACCCCAATCCTTCCCATGGACACCATCTGCTCCCCCAACCCCTCTGTGGACACTGCTTTAGCCCCTGATTGCTTTCGCAGATGCTGCTTGCATTCCTGTTCCCTCTGCTGCCACTGCCTGCCCCCTAGTCCCTGCATGGACTCCATCTGCCCCCCATTCCCTCCCATGGATGCTGGTTGCCCCTCTGATCCATCTGTGGACACCGCCTGGCTCCCCAATCTCCCTGTGGCTGCCACCTGTTACCCCATCCCTCCTATGGATACTGCCCGCACTCTTGATCCCTCCGATAGATGCTGCCTGAACTCCCGATCTCCTAGTGATCCCCCAGTCACTCCATCAGATCCCACTTGTCCCCCATTCTCACCATGGACTCCCAATCCTCTCTCTGAGCCTGCTTGTCTCCCTTGATCACAGCAATCCCCCCACCACTATCCCCCTTCCCGACTTACCTTAGATCAGTGTGGCCATTTTAAACATGATCTAACTTCCCCAAACATGTGTATTTATCCATAGACTAAGGCCCCAATTTAGCAAATCTCTTGAGCTTTGTGCTTAAAATATATTTAAATACTAGGGATGAAATCCTCATCCCACTGTACAGTGCATGTAACTACAGTACTCCAGAGGAAAGGAAAACTCTTCTATACCTGCTCTTTAGGCCACTGCTTTTCAAAATGGGTATGTAGCAATTTGCCAATGGATAGGTGTCTACATTTTCATAATGGTTGTGCCATTACTCATAAGGTACAATGAGTAATGGCACTGCTGCATGTTGACATTCATTTTGATACTTTTCCTAAGATATGAACATTCAGAGACATGTTGGGTATAGAGGGTGTAAACAGAAATATTTTGCAGTAAAAGGGGTACATGGCCAAAAAAATTATGAAAACCACTACTCTGGATGACACAGAGCATCTCATGTAACTAGTGTTATTCTGGCTGGTGTGCTTCATTCAGTCACGCAAACGTACCCTGGAGACCAGAACAAGACCTACAATTTCCGTCTGGCTTTCAAATGGCCAATGGATGGCAATATGTCATTCAGTACTAGAATAAATTGGATTCAATGAACAGCTGAAAAATCCTCATTCTTAAAGTCCTTTAATGCCCTAATCTAGTGTTGAACAACTTCTCCCAAGAGGAGTCTCCTTTCCTCTGTGATCTAGCTGTGACCCCTCCTTTTATACATAAGAGTTGGGCAGGGTGGTCACAACCCCCTGATACCTATTTATGACAGTTTTTTAGGTGAGGAGGAGGTAATGATGCCTGAGTTGAGAACTCCTGACTTAGGGAAAATGTTGTGAGTTGCAAAGAATCTAGCAGTCATTGCTTAATTTCTAAAGAGGTCACTTTCTGTTCTGAATTAGGGATTACCAGAAAGCAGCCTCAACAGATTCTCTTTGGGCTTCTCCATCAGAATATTCAACAGTCTTTTCTCTCCTCACGGGAAAATGGCCAAGGGGAAGGCAAAAGGTCCCAAAGGAAAAAAAATCACCTTGAAGGTTGCCAAAAACTCCATCAAGATCACATTTGACGGAAGACGCCGCCTTGACTTGAGCAAGATGGGCATCACAACCTTCCCCAAGTGCATCCTCAAGCTGGCTGATGTAGATGAGCTGGACCTGAGCAGGAACATGCTCAAGAAAATCCCTGACAGCATCGAGAAGTTCCAGAACCTGCGCTGGCTGGACTTGCACAGCAATCAGATCGAGAAGCTGCCAGAGACAATAGGTATGCTCCAGAACCTCAGCTACCTGAACATCTGCAATAACAAGCTGACCTCCAGGAACTTGCCAGTAGAACTGAGCCAGTTAAAGAACCTCCGCTCCCTCAACCTTGGCCTGAATCAGATTGACAACATCCCCACCACACTAGGGGCCCTGAAGGAGCTACATGAAGTGGGGCTCTTTGACAATTACTTGACAGCCATCCCAAACAGTGTGGCAAAGCTCCCAAAACTTAAGAAGCTGAATGTGAAAAGAAACCCCTTTCCCATGCCAACAGATGAAGAAGTGTTTGTTGACACCATCAAGCGCATTGAATCACTTTACTTAGTGGATGAGAAAGACTTGTGCCATCCCTGCTTGAAGAAGTGTCAGGATGAGAGGGACAAGCTGAATAAGCTGAAGAGTAGAGTACCTAGCTCCCTACGAAAGCCAAACTTTTCTTCCCTCATGACACCTAACTCTACAGCAAAGGAAAACCAAGCGGAGTGGAGATGAAGAGGCAGTATCCCACAGGCCTCACTAAACCTGTGATGTCACACAGCCCAAACCAATAAACAGGTCTACTCATATGTGCCTTGCAGTTCTTTTAATTTAAAAACTGACTGGTGTTAGGAGTCATGGTTCTAGTGGTTCTATAACAGCACCAGATGTGCCCAAAATGAGCCCAAAGCAAAAGGAACAGAAGAACAGAGTAAAATTGGTCGCACCACTAAAAAGCTACCAGTTTTATATAAGAAGACTGTGTAGAGAGTTCTTAGCTTTTCAATTTTAAGAGGGTAAAGTAAGGTGTTTCAGGATCCAGACAGTTCCACTCTGTCTTGGACAAGGACTGTGTAAGCAGGTTATCTACCCTGCTGTCCTAGAGGGGCAAGTTAGCTCCAGGTTCAGATTCACAGACTACTTTTTTCTACATGGAGCAATCTTGTCTCCACAACAACAAAACAACCAACCAATGATCGGCTGCAGTCAGGTTCCGGGCCCTTGAGGGCTGAGCACTTCCTTACACATCCTCCTACTCAAGAGCGGAACCTGAGAAACACTCTTCCAGGTCTAGGCTGTCCGCTTCTTGGGAGAGGAAACTTGCATTTGCATGCACTTTTATAGCATGGTGGCAGGCAGAAAATGCATATAGTTGCTGGGACAGATACCACTGTGTCAACCCGGGGTTTGCCTCCCATGTGTCATGAAGTCACAAGAATGAGGCATGATCAATGATGATGATGAGGGGAGCCCCTCTGGAGGCATTTAGCTGGGTTGGTTTTAAACATGCCAATCTGAGTGAATGCAGTGCTGCTTTCATCCCCTGGGTGTGGTTGTCCCTGCTGCTAGTGATTATTACCACATCATCCAGATACATAGCTGCATATGCCCAATGTGGACAGAATTAATTGAACACTGGAAGGTGGCAAGGGCCCTGTGGAGTCTAAAAGGCAAAATTTGCAACTGATAAATTCCCCTCTAACTCCTGCTTGGCTGGACTGGGATCAATCAAATTCATCTCAACTTTCCAAGCCAACCGTAACAGTTTGGTCATTGAGCTCCAATGCTGACCTATCCATTAGACAGGTCAGGTGTTGGGCCACAGTGGTGAATATCCTAACTTATTTCTCCCCAGTAGTTAGGTTTATGTTGGTTGTAGGTACTGGCTCATATTCACAACATGTAGACATGTTGCACCCTTTGCAGTTCCTCAGGATCCACAAACCATTCATGTGTAAAGGTCTGTCCAGATCCTAAGTCTACCAGACTCATCACCTATCTTAATTGACACCACATAACTCTTCAGATCTGGGCATTCTTTTGATGCCCCTGATATTTAAGCTTGGACATACTCATAGTCCATGTGGAGATAGTCCCTGTACTGATGGTCCTCCTGACAATATTTAAAACAAGTCAAGTAACCACTCCATTTTACTGTGAGGTTGCTAGCCTGCTCCAAGTTCCCCTCTTTACCCCAGGCAACCCTTCAAGGGCAGTCCAGTGAACCATAGTCTTGAAGGAAATCAAGATAGGGACTCAGATAGTGGTGTCCTAAGGAAAGTTCCTTTCAGTTGCAGGTGGTCTCTTCCATGGTCCCAGTCTCCTAAAACTTGGGCCCTGTTGGGCTTCCAGGGAATTCTTACAGTCCAAGTCCACTTCCATAGTAGTGTCCTCAGCATGGACTGGAAGTGTTCTAAAGCCACCAGCTCCACCATTTCTGAGGCTGAACTTTACCCAGATTTTAACCAGCAGGTGTAGAACTCTTTCAATCTTTGGACAACAGCTCAGGGCTGAGTCAGAATTAAATGTCTCCTGTTTAAATCTGCACCAATGTGCCTCATCCATTAAACAGGAGTCCAAAATAACAACCTAAAGAGTCTTATAGTCCTGGGCTGAAGCAGTCCCAGGGCTCCAGTAGACTGCCTGAGCCTCCCTGGTTAAAAAAGGAACTATTTGAAGAGCCCAGAATTCCTGTGACCACTGGTAGACCTTGGCCACTTGCTCAAAGTTCTCAAAGCAGGCCTCTAGGCTGTCTGCCAGTCCCATCTTCATAAGTACCCCACCCTTCTCCATTTGAAAACAGGGTGACACAGCAACTATATGAGGGTCTTGTGGTCCAAGAGATGCTACATAAACTGATGCTGTTCCTCCTCTCACTGGAACTGCTGCCTATAGAGCTGTAGCTGTTGTTATAGCTGATGCTATTACAGGTCTTCTAGCCATTTTAACAGAGTTTCTGACTCCATGGTTCTAGATAAGTGTACAATGCCCAATTTCTCCACCACATCTAAGCAGGTCACGTACACTGCTGACTAAAGCAAGCCAGCCCCAGTTTCAAGTTCTCAGGACAGTTTATTCTACACGGAGCAATTTTTTATTCCATGCAATAAACAGAACAAACAAACAAACAAGGAAGCAAACTACCAAACCCTCTGTCTTAGTTCAGACAACAGGAAAAGGGCATTTTTTTAACTCTGGGCTTCTCACCAGCACAGCAGTCTGCCTTCTTTTTCTCTACCATTCCCTCCAGGAGTTCTTAAGCCTCCTAGTGTTTATTGTTCCAGCTGGCTAGTAGTCTCCCAGCCAGGCGGACTACTATCCACTGATGAGCTGCAGCTGGGTTAGAGACTCTTAGGCTAAGGACAGAAATTACACATAAACTGGTATAAGCAATCAGAAAGAAGTTCACTTCTATAACACAACAGAAGTTCAGTAAACATAAACTGCTTTCAAACTAGGTGAAACCAGTTTAAGATAAACCTGGACAGATGTAGTATCAGACTTAACTGATTTAGGTTATATCAATTTATTGAACTTCTGTCCTAGATCCGCTCCAGATTCAAGTCAACTCAAAGTCCCCCAGAATCCCAGGATGCTTTGCACCTCCCCTGCAATGCCCACCCCCCTTACAGAGTGGTCTGCTTAGCCTTGACCCAAGCGGCCTGCCCCAGCCCACCAGGGGGCTCTAGCATCCCTGGCTACTGGCCTGAGCCACAGCAGGCATGTGGCTGCATTTCCAGAATCAAAAGTGAATGTCTCCCCTCTTGCTTATCAGTTCAATCTATGCAGCTTAACAGGAGTGATGCATAGGGGGTGCACTCCCTGCAAAAAGGCACTGCTGGCACTGTCAGTGGCATTTGCGGGTGTTCCACGATCATTCCTAGCCACCACTGCCAGCCACCCCTGGCTAGTGCTTGCCGCCCCTCCCCCCACCTCCAACCTGCTATTGACAGTGCCTGCTGCACCTGCAGGAGCTCCCCCACTTACTGCTGCCATGTTCCCACCATCACTGCCATGCTCCCAAGGCAACCAGCGCATCTGTACCCACCCAGCTGCTGGGGGCATGTGCCATTCATGTATGCAGCTGAAATTAACCTGCAAAGATTGAATCAATTCTGGCTCGCACTTTTTGTCTGTCTGTACTGAGCCTTGAGAGCTAAGCAAATCCTTACAGAATCACTGAAGGAAAAATTGGAGTGGGCAACATTGTCAGGTAAAAGCCGCATCAGTAATCTGTGTGTCTGCTGCATATTATGGTCCCTTGGACTTTAAGGTTGAAAGAGACAGGCATATTTGATTTGCAAAAAAAGATGATTAAGAGGGAATGTGATAGCAGTATTCAAATACATGAAGGGCTGCCATAAGAAGAGGAAGAAAATCTATTTTCCCTGTTACAGAAAGGAAGACACATGCCATCTGCTTGAAGTTGCAGCAAAGTTTATATTGGATACCAGGAAAAATTTCTTCACTATTAGACTAGTGAGGCAGTGGAACAGACTGCCCAGGGAAGTTGTGGAATCTCCATCTTTGGAGGTTTTCAAGAAGAGCCTGAATAAACATTGGTCAGGGATGATATAGGATTAGCTATGCCTGGAATGTGCTGTAAAGTGTAACAGTTGGAGCCAAGCAGTGTCCCTCAACCTTCCCCTCCACACACACAGATTACTGGGAGATAATGAAAGAGTTCTACAGTCAAAAGCCCATAGATATGAGAGAGGACCATGCTCAGCAGCAGGAGAATGAAGCATAGCTCCACAACTTGTTCAGTTATGAAAAAAAGATTAAAAGAGCTGAGGTAAATGGAGGGATACAGAAAGCGGAATTCTGGCTGTCTAGTTAGAGGGTGTGATGTATAAAATTATGCTTGCTGTTACCAAGCTGTAGAGCACAATGGCGGGTGTTTCACTCTTCCCATGCAATATCCCTTGTAGTTCTAGGACAAGGTTGATTGTTTCATTTTAGAAACAGGTTAGACAAGCACTTGTGTGGGATGATTCAGATGGGGATGATCTAATCCAAGTCACCATTTGAGGCAGGATGACCTCTGGAGATCCCTTTCAGCCCTACTTTTCTATTTTGATTCCTATGGCTGGTAAATCTAGCCTCTGAGGGAGCCTTTCTGACTCCCAAGTGGTGCCAACATGTGGGGAGATTAAGTTAAACTCATAGGACATTTTTACACATGGTGCAGGACATGGCACTGGATGCTTTAATTAGTGAGCCACGCTAATAAAAAGTGTATTCACATCATGTGAATCAGCTTCGCCGCATATCCCCACGCTGAAAAAATGGATGTGGGGCACTTTGAACTAAAGCTCATCAAATATGTTTTATTTTTCACAGTGCACTGATGCCATTTTTTTAGCGCAGGGACACGCAGCAATGCTGATACATGTGACATGGAAGGTTGCTGAAGCACATCAATGTTTGCGCTCCAACAGACTACATGTGTATAGGAGCCCACAGAATTCTTGGTCCTCCAGTCCAAAGAGTACAGTAGGAGGGATTTAGTAAAGGATGGGGTTTCAGGTGAGTAGGATTAGTCCCTACAACCTTTTGCTTAGGCAGTTGGATTGGGTGTGTCTTAGCCCATTAGGAGCGTGCAAAGCAGGCCCTATTCTATTCAGGTTCAGATTCAGCCTGAATCAGGGACAGTGATTTAATCTGTTGATTAGGATCACTGTCCCTGATTCAATTCGGTTGAATCCAAATCTGAAGATTCGATACTGATTCAGAGAACCAGCGATTTGGGCATAGACACAGCTTTAAATGTCTTTTCTACACACCTTGAAGTAGCAGGCATGGCTTATGATCGCTGTGATCCTGGGGTGCATGGAGCATCCCACAGGATTGCAGGGGGGGCCCTCCATGTGCTCAGCAGCAAGCCCAGAAGCGGACTAGAAGTACTTCCAGTCCACCTTCAGGTTTGCCAGGGAGCATGCTGGGGGTTCCCCCGCACTTCCCTGGCTTAGCAATTGGCCTCAGGGGGACCCTGGGTGCCTCTTCCAACCCAGGAGGCACCAGTCACCAAGCCAGGGGGGAGGGGCATGGGAGGACCCCCTCCAGCCCTCCGCCAGCGCACTCACCAGTGGACCCAGAAGTGGACTGGAAGTGCTTCTGGTCCACTTCTGGGTCTGCTGCCAAGCACGCTGGGGAACCCCCCATGCTCCAGTGTGACACTCCATGTGTCCCAGCACTGCAGCATTCACAAGCCCCTACTACCCAGAGGTATGTAGAAAAAACATTTAAAGCTGTGTGTATGTCCAAATCTTTCCAAATCTCTCTGAATCAATTCAGAGGGTTACAATTCGATTCAGAGAGATTGAAGGGTCCTCTCATTCGATTTCAGATTCAGAGATTCAGCCAGCAAATCAGGCCGAATCACTGCTGAATCGAATCAGGGACCAAAGCTCCATCTAGCCCTATAGCCCATGCTACAATACAGTCCAGAGTTATGCAAGCTATACCAGAGTCCCTATGCCTGATGCTCAGAGGGGACAATGAAGGCAAGGTCCTCCCCCTCCAGGGGAGGAAATTCCAGGCTGATCCTTATGGGAATTAAAAATCCCTACCAAAATGTGCTTTTGAGATTCAAGAACAGATGCATTAGCTCCTGTTGCCCTAGGCTCCTTAATTTCTGTAAAGGTTAGTCAAACTTCTCACACTAACCTCCCTTCTTCCACCCAAAGTCCAGGCTGGCTAGGAAAATTAATGACTAGATAAACAAGCAATCAATCTATCCTAATCTCCTGAACTGTTTCTCTCTCCTCTGAGCTGTTTAATTCTCCTCAGAAATTCAGTACAGAGCAGAGTGTGCTGCTCCACACTGAACCTAGGACCTTCTTTGTCTATTTTAGAGGTCCATATTACCCCACTGACATAACGTAGATTGCCCTGACCCTTCTGGTATAAATGTTCTGGTCCCTCTCTCAAGCTGCCCTCTTATTCTCTGGAGCTGTAGCTTTCATTACCTGTTCTGACATTGAAGGAAATCTATAATATGTGACCAAGTGTAACCGATGCAGACACCTAGGAGCTTGCAGAGAGCCTGACATAACAGCTCAGAGAGCCATGACCCATGAATCACAATTGCCTGTTGATTCTGATACCTAACATTGACTAATTTAAGACAACCCCTCCCCACAAAGACACCCATATCCACTGTTCTAAACTAGCTTCCTTTACCTGTCCAGGAGCAGCTTATGGCATGGCCTCTAAAGCTCTGCATGATCTGGAGCCCGACGGTCTGACTTTCTGGGCAGAAGCAAACCAGGAAATAATGGAAATAGTGTGGGAAGCCATTCTTGTTAGAATTCATGCCCAAGCAATTTGGTGAATTTAGGGAAACTTTCAAACTCTCAATGTTTGTCCTTGAACATCCAGATCAAGAGAAATTCTAGGTGTGCTAGTAATTTGTGTTTAGCACAGATAGCCCAGTCATATCACCATGTTTAGAAACAAACTCCCTTCCCTTACAGGGGTGTAAGTGAGGGGCAGTAAGTGGGGATAACAATTATGAAGTTGTTATAATCTGTACTAAATCAACAGTGTGTGATAGGTACAGCTGTCACTGTCTGCTGAAACGGCCCAGTAAATAGGCCATTACACAGAATCTTTATGGATTAGTTTTCTAGCCTCACGTCTGTTCAACAGTCTTTCCCATGCTGTCTATAAAGAATTTACCAATATAATCATATTAGGTAGATAATCAGTATTAATTAACTATTGATAACCAGCTACTTAATACATTCCTCATGCCTTGATAGTGAGGCTATTTTATAGTTATAATGTCTTTGAGTACACAAAAGGAGGACAAAATTACATAGATTTCCAGTGATTTTTGTTAGAGTACAATTCTTTCCCAAATTAAATCTGTTGATTACAAAGATCAGATGTTAAGGGAGTTCCCAGTTTCTTACCTTATATTCAGGGACTCTTCTGTTATTCCTTTTGCCTTCAAAACAGATTGGAATGAACAAAACCTAAAACAAGAGAGAAAAAAGAAATCTTTTTGATCCTTAAAAAGGTCATCACCAATAACAATAATAATATAAGTTTCTATAGCATGTTTTGTCCTGAAGGGTGGTGATAAAGCATTTTATGAATGGAGGCCTGCCCCTATTCAAGGCAGCACTTCAAGTCACTGGGACACTTAGCCTGTGGCTAAGGTCAAGTATACATTTATGTGCAATGACAGCTGAAGAATAACTTCAGAAAGTGCTTTCCTGAATTGGGGCCTCAAAATGATGTACAACTAACAAAGATAGGAACCACTTTGCCTATATCTAAAAAGCAGCTACTTCGGAGGGGGATGTGGCTGCTGATTAGCTGTAAATGGCTAAAAGAGCAGGAGCTTAGTAGAAGTTTATCTTGTCTAACTGAAACCACATTTACATTTTGATTTTAAAAAGTGGGACAAATCTGTATTTGTTATGTAGGCCAGGGTCCATCTATATCTATCCATAGACAGTCTGAAGAGACCATTATCATCATTTAGAATAATAACCAGTCTAAGGTTATAAAATTTCACCTAGCAATTCTGTAGCATGAAGATTTGTTTTGGTGAGGACAGTAGTGAGATTAATCCCAGTGCAACTGCTGGAACTGCAGTTTGGTGAAGACAGGATGATTAAATTAAACTGACTACTAGAGAACAGTGTGCAAATTATCCACTTCATAGTCTAACTTCAGGAAAGGGAAAATGTCATGTACACAAGGCAATAAGAGGGTAAAAACTCTCCTTCCTAGACAAAAATTCTGCTTCATAAAGTCTGTTAGCTTTGTTTATGCTAGAGAAAATCAAGGTCTGAGAGCCAAAAAGATCTTATTCTTAAAGCATCATGCCACCTCAAATATTGATGGTAAATACACACACACACACACACACACACA
>JAGPOW010002742.1:34064309-34106917 GCA_030014935.1 Caiman crocodilus
CTTCCACACCTGCCCTTATCCTGGGGTAATGTGACTGTCCCAATTCTCTGTACCTGGATTGGCTGGTGAGAGCACCCCTGAGCCCTTCTAAGCATATCTGCAGTTTTAGGCTGCAAGCACACCTTAGCAACAGCCTCAGTCTGCTCCTGCGTAGCAAGCCTCACAGTTGCTGCTTTTTTTGGTTCTCCTGGATCCTGTCTTAGCTTTGGCTTTTTGTGACCCTGATCTTGGATCACCCCTGGAACTCGGCACCTGCCTCTCTGACTCTCCTGGGTTTTGACCCCAGTTTGCACTCCAAACCACATTTCTGAGATCTCCATCTTAGCTTTCCTGGAAACTGCTCCTGCGTTTCCCGCTCTAATGATCCAAAGCCTAACCTGACACTCCCATAACCATACCTATCTGACCTCCTGGCTGCCCTTCAGGGCCTGGCCACCTACGTTCTGCCCAAACCCTCACAGGATGCAGCTCCCTCTCTGTAAAAGTAAATGAAAATTTATTTCCATTTCTACATCTATTCTGGTATAAGACACCAGTCTAGGTGCTAGGGTTTGAATACTCTGGTGGTGCAGTTAAAGTGGTGCTACTCTCTTGCATAGGCTTATCCTTGGAAAATTGAAAGAAGTGAAGGAGCTGACTGGCTGGCATAAGGAAGACACTACAGTTGGGTGCCAGTCAAAGCTGGGGTGGGAACAAGAGACAGCTGGCAGCAGACACATGCAGAGCCAACCTACGAAGATCTGAACAGTGGCATCAGGACTGAACCCGCTGGGAGTGTTGCATCAGACAACCAAGATGCATCTCTGCTGGCAAAAGGGCAAAAGCTGGAATCCTCTGGAGCTCTGCCATGAACAAATGCCTTCCCACTTATGCAGGCAGGTCAGTGTGACACAAAGAGGCTCAACTAAGAGGTCCACCCTGCAGCATGTGGCAGGCTCCATGGCCTCCAAATTGTCCGTAACTTCCACTTGAGTAGTAAGTGGATGCAGACTACAGAAATCACAATTACTTGTGCATGTGCATGCATGTGCTATGAGGGCTTACTGGTGGGCTCTGATTTGGTGTACCTCTGCACAATTGCATCTAAGGTAGGACAGAGGCACACTGGCCAGCCAGCAGGATGGCATGCGATGGAATGGAATCTTCCTCAGGCGCTGGGCCTGTGTTGCAACTTAACGCCTGCATTCTGCCTCCCTAGCTCTCCAATGCCTGTCACAAATGTTAAACCCACTTCATTTAGTACAGTGGGTCCCAACCTGTGTGCCACAGCACACTGGTGTGCTGTCACACACACCCAAGTATGCCGCGGCATTTTGGGTTGGAGCCACACCCCCTGCCTGGCTGCAGCCACATCCCTCCCCCCATCGCCTGTTGCTGCTGCAGACAGACAGACGGGGAGTGTGGCTCCAGCCCAAAATGCTGTCCAGCTGGCTGTGCGCCATGCCCCACCATCAGTGTCAGCTGGCTGCATCGTGTCCAGTGTGCCGCGGTGCTTTTTTATTTAGGTAAGTGTGCCACGGGGCAAAAAAAGTTGGGAATCGCTGATTTAAAACAAGTGTCCCCTCTCCAGGAGAAAAACATATATTTATAGACAGCTGGAAAGAAATCAAACTTGTTTTTTTAACTCAGTTGGTTTGTGGGTAATGCTAATGACACCAAGGTTGCAGGTTCAATCCTTGGTTGGACTAGATGATCTCCTGAGGTTGTTTTCACCTTTACTTCTCTATGACTGTGTTAGCCCTTCCTATTCTAAGCTCAGAATGAACCTCATTCCAGCTGAGTAGTGACAGTCCAACAAATAGACAGTGTACAAGATACTCTTCACCAAGCCACTCCATACCTACAGGGTCTCAATCTACTGAGACACCAGCCAACGCAAAATTAACATAAATTAAATAAGCTCTTCTTCTGTCAGAAAAGAACAGATTCCAGTTCACCGGTTGCTAGAATCATTAATCAATGATGAAAGGTGACATAAAATAATTGAATAATTACTTTCTAAGGTATTGCCTAAAGCAATATATTTCTGGATTGTTCTACCCATTCAGATGCAAGAAGGAATTGAAGTGAATGTCATTTTCAGGATGAAGTTGTCATCTTACTTTTTTGGAGTAGGTATATTTTTCAAATGTATCTTTTTAGTTTGAATAGACACCCACAAAAGGATCCCTCACTTGGAACATAAAAGCCAGATTTTCAAAGATGCAGATAGCAATAACGTACCTCAAAAGTAATGAAGCAGCATAGGCACGAAAGTCTGTCAATTTTAATACAACACTCAGGCCCCACATACCCCTCTCCTCAGTTAAAAATACCATGCGAGTCAACATCACAATTATGTTCACCCACAACAAAGACATTGCAAACACAGGGGCTCACATTTTTTGCTGCTGTGACTCCTCTTCAATCAATGCAGATCCCCCGAGGTCAGATCTGGCCCATGGACTTAGCTCTCCTTCCTCTCTTTGCAATGTGTGAGACTTTGGAGCACCCAGAAAACTACAAACTGGGCATGTCTACTCAAGACACTTACTGTGAAGCTACCTAATTAGCTCCACAGTAAGGTTAGGGACAGACATTCAAAAAGCCTGAGCCTGAATTGATTCAAGCTTTGCAGGTTTGTCTAACCTGGCTAGGCTAAATCAGTTTTGTAACCAGACAGACACCCCAGAAATGCAGGCACATGCCTGCAGTGGCTCAGGCTAGAAACCGGGGGGCACTAGAGCAGCCCTCCCTTTCCCAGGGCTGAGCTGAGGGGGCATGGCCAGGCCCCAGCAGGAGCCTGTGATTAGGCTCTTCTTAAACAGCCTTTTTCCAAAGGAAGGAATGTAGTGACATTACCCTCTGAGCTGCCGATTACCTCCAAAAAGCCCTAAGCAGACACTGCCCTATGTGCCTTACACAGCACTAGCTAGCATACCACATGTTGGCTACAGTCCAGGCTGTGGGAGAGAGGAGGAAAGGATTTCTACTTAACAGCAAGTGGTGAGGGGGAGGGAGGGGAACATGGGGAAGCCAGCAGACCCTGGGGAGGTCTGTTATTCCAATTTGGGGGTTTTTTAAGCCTTAAGAAATTACAGAACTAAGGTTGATTGCACAAACTTATTCAAGTTTTCTGGTGTAGATGCATCATGAGACACTTTCTAGTTTTGTGATCAAATGCTAGTTTTTCCATAAAACCTCCCTCCTATAGTGTGCAAGATGTAACTGCTCTGGGGATGAATTGGGTTTTGCAGTGAAGGAGGCTGTGGCTTGCTAGATCCCTGTCCTAGTTTCTACAGAAGTCGAAAGATGTATAGGCAATGACGCAGGTGACTATGAGAAAAGACACTATCATGGTTCAGGTATTAAAAAATGCTGGATTGGGAAACTGGATTCTACCCCTACCTTTCCCTCATAATTATTGTGGGAAGCTAGACAAGTCCCTCAACCAAACTTTTCATATGTCAGCAGGGGTCATAGGATCCCAGCAAGACAGACATCCAAATGTCTCTTGAAGGCATTCAAAGTAGGTGCTTGAACCATCTCCAGTGGCAGTCTATTCCAAACCTTGAGAGCTCGGATATTAAAGAAGTTCTTCCATATGTTCAGCCTGAAATGGTCACAGAGGAGTTCGTGACCATTCGATCTTGTCATCCCTTGGGCTCTGGTGAACGGATGTTCCCTCAGATCCTGATGAGCACCCCTGACAAACTTATAGGTGGCCACCAGCTCACCCCGAGCTTAAGCTTTTCCAAGCTGAAAAGTCCCATGGCTCTCAGTCTGTCATCGTAAGGTCTGTTTTGCTGACCTCTGATCATACACGTGGCTCTCCTCTGCACTCTCTCAAGCGTTTCCACATCCTTTTCAAATTGTGGAGACCAAAACTGGACACAGTACGCCAGCTGCAGCCTCACCAAGGTCGAGTACAATGGGAGAATGGTGTCCTAGGATTTGCTCAAGAAGCATCTATGGATGCAAGCAGCATTTTGCTTGCTTTACTAGCTGCAGCATCACATAGAAGGCTCATGTTCATCTTGTGGTCAATCATGACCCCTAAGTCCCTTTCATCCGAAGCCTAGCCAGTGTAGCACTGCCAAGCCTATAATCATGCTATGGGTTTTTCCTCCCAAGGTGGAGAACCTTGCATATTTTGATGTTAAATGCCATTAGGTTCACATCTGCCCATTTCTTGAGCTTGTCGAGGTCAACCTGGATTGCCCTCCTGTCTTCAGGTGTGGGCGCTTTACCCCAGAGTTTGGTGTTGTTGGCAAACTTGGCCAGTCCACTTCTAATGCCAATGTCCACATCATTAACGAAGATGTTGAACAATATCCAAGAACAGAGCCTTGAGGGACCCCACTGGTTACAGGGCACCACGATGATTGTCTTCTGTCAACCTCCACTCTCTGGGTCTGACCACGTAGCCAATTCCCCAGCCAGTGGATCGTGGAGAGCCGAGACCGCAGTTGGCCAGTTTTGCCAAGAGGTGATCATTGGATATCAGATAGAAGGTTTTTTTAAAGTCAAGATATATGATATCAGTCTCTTCCCCCTTGTTCAGGTAGTAGGTCATCTGATCGTAAAAGAAAATAAGATTGGTCAAGCAAGACCTACCTGCAACAAACCCATGATGGCTATCCTTCAGGATTTTGCCATTGGCAAGTCTGTTGAGAATGGTCTTTTTGATAATCTTTTCTAGGACCTTCCCCAGGATAGAGGTCAGGCTGATGGGCCTGTAGTTTGCTGCATCCACTTTCCTCCCCTTCTTGAAGATCAGCACCACATTGGCCTTCTTCCAATCTTTGGGCACTTCACCAGCGCACTGGGAGTTCTAGAAAATCCATGCCAGGGGCTGAGCTATGATGCTTGTCAGCTCCTTGAGTACCCTGGGGTGTAAGCTGTCAGGGCTGGCTGACTTGAAGGTGTCCAGCCTCGCAAGGTGTTCCTTCACAAGGTCAGCATTGATGGAGGGTAAGGAATCACCCTCACCCAGGCTTTCCCATTCCATAATGGGCAAGGGCGTCCCTTGGGACTGGTGAAAGTACCCATTTAGCAAGTTGGCTTTTTCATGGGTGTCGGTTGTCAGTGGACCCCTGCTAAACCAGGTGGGACAAATGTTGCCCTTGCTTTTCCTCTGGCTCCCCACACATCTAAAGAAGGACTTTTTATTGTCCTTGATACTTGTAGCCAGTTGAAGTTCATTTGCAGCCTTGGCTTTCCTTGGTTTGGTCTCCGCAGGTCCGGATCAGTGCAGAATATTCCTCCTTGGAGGTGGATCTCATCCTCCATCCTTTGTAGGCCTTTCTTTTTAGACACAGGAGATCCACTAGTTCCCTGCACAGCCACAGGGGTTATTGTGCCCTTTTGCTGCCTTTCCTCCGAGATGGGACAGACTTTGCTTGTGCATCGAGGGCTTGTGCCCTTGAGGAGCAAACACACATCCTGAACTTCCCTCCCCTTTGAGCTGAGTCCCTTTAGGGTTCAGAAACATGGACTATGTATACTAGGGACATCAAGAGACTGAACAGCTTCCTCATGAGATGTCTGCATAAGATCCTGACTATAAAGTGACAAGACAGAGTATTAAACACAGAGATACTAGAGTGTACAGGACGGATGGAAACACTTAGAAACCACTATCAAAAAGAGGAGGTTGTGATACATCAGACATGTCAGGAGAATGGGAAAAGTCTGCATCCCCAAGAATATTTTATATAGTGAGATTCAAGATGGCGTTAGAAAGTGGGGTCACCCTCTATGGCAGTACCATGATGTGTGCAAAAATGATATGAAGTCATTTGACATCAAGGTAGAAAGCTGGGAGGAGCACCCTCGTCTAATCTGAAGGTAACATCTGGCACTGGGTGCAGCTCAACATGAAGCAACTTTGAACCGGAGGATAGACGCAAAGTGAGAAAGAAAAAAACAGCATGTGTAGTGGTAAGCACTATGAAAAGTGAGGTCCTAACTTTCCCAAATTTGGGTGCCCCAAATTAGCGAATACTAATAACTTTAACTTCTCTAGGCCTCAGTTTCCCATCTGGCAGGGATACAATATTGACCCACCTCAGAGGAAGACAAAGTAATGCATGAGGTACTCAAATACTAGTGCCATACACCTTTGGAAAGCCCATGAGGAAATTAATTGTTCTTTTTTAAGTGCAAGGCTTGAATACTGTACAGTTAATAAGGCCTGGCAACACACAATAAACAACGAGAGGAAAGCAACATACTGAGTTAACTATCTATTCAGTGAGCACCAGTTATTCTGTGTACTGAATGATGCCAGGGACCTATGGAAGAAACAGCACATTATAATTTAAGTACAGATCACAGTATGAATATAAGCCAGCAGTGCAATGCTGTAGCCAGCAGGGCAAATAATATACTGGCATGCATCAACTGATACATCTCCAGCAAAATCAAAGAAGTCATTCTTCTGCTATACTTAGCATTGGTGAGACCACAACTGGAGTACTGCATCCAATTCTGGGTGCCACACTTTAACAAGGACATGGACAAGCTTGATAGAGTCCAGCAAAGAGCCACCTGTATAATCAGAGACTTGCAAGACAAGCCATACGAGAAAAGGCTGAGGGATCTGGGACTTTTCAGCCTAAAAAAAGAGAAGGCTCAGAGGGGACTTGCTAGCAGCTTACCACTACCTTAGGGAAGTACACAAGGGCTTAGTGAACAGCTTTTCACCACGGCACTCAAGTGAAAAACCAGAAGTAACGGCCACAAACTCCTGGAAGACTGTTTCAGACTCAACATTAGAAAAAACTGCTTTACAGTCAAGGTGTCCAGAATGTGAAATAAGCTCCCTCCACAGGTGGTGCAATCACCTACTCTGGACATCTTCAAGAGGAGACTGGATCGTCACCTTGTTGGAGTCACTTGACCCCAGTTGTCTTTCCTGCTTGGTGCAGGGGGCTGGACCTCATGATCTTTCAAGGTCCCTTCCAGCCTTACAATCTATAAATCTATGAATAAACACTTGCTCATAATGCGTATGGATAAAGGGGGTGAATTAAGGCTGAACAGGTGACTTCAATTTTGGAATTTCCTCGCTTTGGGATATCTGACTTTACAAGCTTAATAATGCTCTTTTAATGTAGTTCCTGTGTTACATTTAACCTACCTATTACAGTAGTGTTTAGAAGCCAGTTAGGTTCAGACCCTATTGTGCCAGGTGCTGTACAAAGGCCCTATCTCAGACAGTTTACAGCCAATTCTCTTCCCTCATTCTTCCTTTCTGCACAACTACTGACACACCACCCCCATCTGCTTCTATTCCATGTTCAATCCTCATCCATCGGGTTTTTCCTATCAGGTTCCTTCCTCTGGGCATTCTGAATGAGAAAGCCATGTAAGCTGTTCATGTAATTTATTTTAACATGTACAATTAATTCACATGATGCATAATAGCCTCAGCAATCTGTGTGTTGTATGCAATTTGACAACAGGATAAAACAACAAATCAGACCTAAGGGAGAAGATTCTGCTTTCAGCTACCCTGGTTTGACAGTTCTGTAACTACACTGACTTCATTGGCTGTCCTTCTGATCTGCACCAACAGAAGCAGCATCTGAATGACCAAGCTAACTGTCCTTTGGGAGTAATATCATTCACTTTGTTGGTACTACATCAGCAGAGAGTTTGTCAATTTATCTCTCGATAAAGCCAGTACATGTAACTGGATAGTTACAAAGGTTTTTCTTTGATTGTATTGCAGTAAAACCCTATGCAACATTATAAAACAGCAAGTACTTTCCAGAGCCCTGGCAGTCTTGTGCTACGGAAATCAATCTACTAGCTGCCAAGGCATTGCAATGACATCTCTGTTCAAGGCATTAGGTAAGCAGGTTCCAGTTGTGTGGTTAGAGTGCAAACAGCTCACAAGGCAGTCATTTACAAGGCAGGACTGTGGCGCACTAAGTGAGCACGGGACAGCTAATGTCACCCCCTACTGCTTTTTTAATACTTCTGTCAGTTCAGCAGTACAATGGCTGCTGCTGGAAAGACGTGTCTGGTATTTCTGACAGCTTCCTGTGGAGTTACACGGAAGACAGAGAGAGCCTGAAGACTCAAAATGAGACCAGGGCTATGTACAGGAAATACATGTCACATTTTCATGCCCTTCTCTTTCTGCTGGGCTTTGAAGGAAAGGAGGCAGAAGTTTAATTATGATGCCTTGTTGTACACAGTATCAACAGCTCTAACGGGACAAGGAAGCCATCATGTTCAGGATAAAGAATGCGACCCCTGGACATTGGAAAAACACCAAGCAAATCTGGCAGCACTAATAAGACATAACAAATAAAAGATAGAGCTCACTCTCTCATACGCTCATGCACAGCAATTGAAGCATTGAGGACAGAGACCGTAAAAGCAAAAGGGTCAGGTTAGAACTGATGGAAAATCCAATTCTGCCTTAATTCTCCTCTGTCACAACTTCATGTTTCCAATCTATAGACCTGGATTCCCTTGTCTTTTAGGCTTTACTGCAGGAAAACACTATAGGGGAAGGTCAAGATTGGAAGCAAAGCCATGTGAAGAAAGCAGGTAACACTCGGCACTCAGAGGGTGGGAGTCTGGTCCAGTGATCAAGGGAAGGAGAGGAAGGGCAGATGAGAGCAGGGGAGAATAGAAAAGTCTCCTATTGCAGCAGGAGTAGAGGAGAGCATTTATAGGGACTGTCACCCCTACAAAACTGGTGGGTTCTTATGGAGGTGGTGAGCAACATGTACTGAGGACACAGCTCAGGAGGTCAGGAAAGGTTTCTGGCAGTGGAAGAAGAGGGCAGGAGCTTTGAATGAGTCATGCCTGGACCTAGTCCTGACCATCCTATCTTGCAGCTTTTGGAACCTTCCTTGACTCCTGAGATGTACACTTCAAGTCCTTGGTGCTGCCTCAAACATTGTGGAACCACACACTCTGCATTTGGACTACATCTAGAAAATTGTGGATGCTGCCAAAATGCAAGGGACAGATCAGTATCAACAATGTTGTTTGCTGTATACTCCAAGTCCTTTGCAGATTAAAAGAGCAAATTTCCCTGCCCTGCTTCATCCTGAAATGCCACCTCCACAAAAAAAAAAGTTCACTGTATTCTACCTTTTCGCTCGCCACAAATTCCTGTAGGATAATTTGTCTTTCTATACACAGTTCCAAGAAGTCTTCGGAGTGGAAACTTTCATGTAGGGCAGGGAAGAATGTTAGCTGGTTACAATCCGTTTCCTTCTCATCCATCTCCCTTTCTGCTTCATTTACCATCAGCTCCTCTACATCAATATAAAAGAGAGCACAGTGTTAGCACCAGCCAGATGACATGAACAGTAGCAGCAATTGAGACTTTTACCCAATTTGTACTACCTTGGGGAATAGTATAAATTACTAGCAAAAAGCTGAAATTGGTTAAAACTCAGGAAGAACAATGTAAAATCTGCTAATTGCTAGGACAGGGTGAACCCATTCTGATAAACTAAAACCTGGCCCTAGTATTCAAACTTTAGTTACAAACTGAGCTCCAATATTTGTCAAGGACTGAAAAACACTGAACAAACTGGATTATTTTGCAGGTCTGTATGAGTTTGTGCTGAACAAGTATAAGAAATAAATAAAAGCTGTTCACATGCACAGATGAGATGAGGAAGAACTGGAAACTGGGTGTCTGGATAAGAAACCCAGTGTCTGGATAAGATTTTAAAACAGCCACAGAAGGGTCAATACCCTGATTGTTTATCCCAGCACTGAGACCACTATATGCTACTGTGAGACTTTAGGAGGTCACATAGTGGTATGCTGATATTCCTGCAGTGTAGATGTCATCTGCTTTTGTCACATTCCCTTTGTCAATTCTGTCCAGCTAGCCTGTTTCATCTCTAAAAAATTTGATGCACAGGCTAATTCATACTCTAGGGTTTTTTTGTATTTAGATGTAGAAACTATTTAGTACCATTTTTAAGCATATAGCTTGTTGCAGAAACTAGTTAGTACCAGCATAGTAAGGTCCCATTCTCAGCTGGACCCAAGACCCTACAACAATAAAAGTGATTTATGAATAAGGATCTACCTAACTCAAAGAGGTGACTAGATGATTTCATGGGGAGATGCCATATTCGTAAGTTGATCACAGCGGGGCCTCCCCACACCTCTGGTTGGGTGCAGATTAGCTGAAAGAGCTATTCATCAGACGGCCCCTCCCTCCCACCCCACTGATTGGCTGCAAGGACTGTTTGATATGTGGCCCTGCCCCCTCCACCTATTGGCAGTGAAGGGCAGGGCCACATGAGAGACAGCCCTCAGCCAATCAGCAGTGATGGACAGAAGTGGCAGCCATCTTGGGCTGCCGTTGGTGCCAGCAATCCTCCCTCCCCACTTTGCCTCCCAGCAGTCTGTAAGAAATGCTGTACCCTCTGGAGAGCCAACATTTTATTTTCAATAAGTTGTCTTTTTCATTGTTTTGTTTGGTTTGGTTTGGGGTTTTTTTTGCAGATTTTGTAGACATTGCAGGATTTCACAATTTCAGTGACATTGCGATTTTGGTAGGTCCCTATTTATAAATGTAGTTTTCCCTGATCTAAACTATAGTTTTGCTACAGTATAGCTGAATAGGTGGCTAAATTCATAGCCTTAGAACTGACTTAGAAATCAGAAGTTCTTTACAAAAATATTTCTGTAAAAAACAGTTCATTTGTCCCTTTTTTGAGGGATTCTTTTGATACAAAAAAGTCTCATTGTACTAGGCAAATTTGCTTTTCGGCAATGAAAGATTTTGGGAAAGAAATTAGGGGCATAAATAAAATAACTCTTAAATGTCTTTTTTTTCCCTTCATTCTTTCCCTGCTCTCCCATTTTTTTCACCAGTTTATTAAAAGCTATCATACATATCACATTAGCCTTAGTCTCTGCCCCATCCTCCCCTGGTTTTTTTTAATAATAATTTCAGAGTATGTCCAGAGAGTCAGAAGTCTGGGAAACAGGTTGAGTGCAACACAAGAGTTTCTGCGCAAGACGGGAAAATTGTGCAGACGATTCTATGTTCTCTTGTTGGGTACATGCAACAACAATGTGCTCTCCAGTCTTCTCACCAAGGCATCTAAATGTTCAACGTGATGGCTTGATTTTTTGGCTTCTACTTTTTTCCCCAATGGCAGCATGAAAATAACGAAATTAGAGACTTAGTATATGGTACAGAGATATCCCCAATTTGACCCTAAAAACATAAGGTGATCTCTAGTCTAGAACACTGTCAACATGTGCTTCCTGGGCGAATTATCACCTGACGTTACATTTACTTATTCCAGCTGTTTCATGAGCCCTGTGTACCCATTTTCTATGACACATTTTAACTCTAAACTGTTACCTTGATTTCCTTCATGACTTGAAATAGATTCATTTCTGTGAACCTGAAAAGAAAAATTACATGATTAAGATTGCATGCTAAGGCAAAACATCAACCACTGCCCTGCTGCAGTGGTAGTTGTCTCAAGATATATCTATGCTGCACTGTCAGCCCTCCCATTAAGCATCGCTATCAAATACACCAGACCCATCAACTCTCACTCACATATGCCAAACCTAAAAATGTGGCAGTGAAGCCCTCCAGGAGTGCCTTCCACAGTTGCTCTTGAGCAATCAGTCTCTTCTGCAGTTACCTGGATAGGGTAAAGATATACCCTCAAGGCCAGACACACAAATAATTCATTGGAAAGGATCCCAAAGGAGCAAAATAGCAGCTATATGTACACTTTAACATTATAAAAGGCTAAGTTTGTCTCTCTGTCTGTTCAAAATACTTTATTCGCATTTTGATTGGCTACCAAATAGCCAATCAGAGTGCGAACAAGCATTCCAACATGAGCCGGCAGTGATGGAGTGCCGCCATGATGGTAGGGACACAGGGGATGGAGTAGGAAGGAGGCCCAGGCCAGCCCAGCTGGCCTGGCTCCCCCCTGCCCTGCTTCCTGGAGGCAGGGGCAATGGAGCAGATGGAACAGGGGTTCTCCCCTGCCCTGCTCCTTGCAGGCCATGATGATGCAGTGTGCGGGGCAGACCACTGGAGCTGGCCTTGCCCCCCTGCCTTGCTCCTTGCAGGTGACGGTGGCACAAGGGGGAGCAGGGTTGGGATGCCACAGGAGGTGTTGTGGCCACCAACTCTGGCCTTGACCTGCCCCATCTTCTTTCTATCATCACCGCCTACACAGTCCAAGGCAGCAGCAGTTGGGGGGAATAGTGGGCACGCCATGATGGTGACAGCAGGGGATGGAGAGGAGTGGGCCCAGGCCTGATGCAGGGGAGAACCATGAACAAGGGTGGGGAGAAGCCGGGATACCATGGCAGTGTGGGAAGTGGGCCGGGGCTGACCTGGCAATGGCAAGGGGATGGGAGGAGTGGGCTCTGAGCTGATGTGGGGGGTGCAGGAGAAGTGGGACTGGGCCCGAGGGAGGGAGAAGGACTGAGCCCAAACTGGGGGAGAAGCCAGCCTGCCATAGCGGTGGGGGGCAGGGGGAGCAGCAGGCCAGGCCCAACATGGCAACAGCAAGGGGAGGGGAGGAGCAGACCTCCTTCTGCCCTTAGGCCCAGTCCCACTCCTCCACCTCCCTGGCCGTGTCAGCCCCATACCCGTTCCTCCTGTTCCCCTACTGCCGGGTCGACTTGGGCTCGGGCTCACTGCTTCCCCCATGGCAGTGGCCTGGCTTCTACACAGCCTTGGGCCCACTCTTCCCCTTCCCCGACTGCCGCCATGGCAGGGGAGGATGCAGCAGGCCCGGCCCAACATGGCCTGACACAGCAGCAGTTGGGGGGAGGGGAGGAATGGACCTCCTGACCCGCATTGAGCCTAGGCCCATCCCCCCCTCTCCCCATGTTAACCCTCCCTCGTTCCACCAGTCCCCTGCCCACTGCTGGTTTTGGCCCCGGTCTGCTGCTCCCTGCCTTCACTGCATTGACCCGGCTTCTCCCCACCCTTGGGCCTAGTCCTCCCCTGCACCGAGCCCGGGCCCACTCCTCCCTTCCCCTCGCCACTGCAGTGGGGAGAGGGTAGAGAACAGTCTCGGATGGGGAGGGTCACGGGGCTCCATTCCCACCAGCTCCTGCCCCCTGTCATTCTTGATGGGCAATTGGCTAGAATATATATAAAAGCTATATCACCTGATACCAATCTGATTGCTGATATGCAGCCTGGCAGCTTGGAGAGCTGCATCTGGGTAGTAAGTCTGTGGGGGGAAGAGGCGTAGGGGAGGGAAGGAGTGGGGCTGATGCAAGTGCAGGCACTGCACAGCTGAGGCAAGGCACCACGTGGGATAGAGCTGTGGGTGGCTTGTCCAGAAGGCATGGGGGGGCTGCAAAGGGAGGGAGGCTCCCACCACTGCACGCACCCCTGGGGGAGGCATGGGGGCATGTGCCCAATGGATTTGTGCACAAGGTGAGGGCAGACTGCTTGTTGTGGGCTGGGGCTTGGGGTGAGTAGCGGCAGGGAGGGGTGGGGTGGGCAGCAGCAGCAGCATTCACAGGGGGCTACAGGGTGGTCTACAGCCACCCCAATATTCACTGTAACCCCCTCCAGTAGCTCCCACTCCCACTGCACCACTGTCTGCCCCACCCTGCCTACCCCAAGCACAGCTCTTCCCCAGTCTCCCCACCAGGAGGAGGCTGACCCCCAGCCCTGAGCCCATAGCATGCAGTCTGCTCTCACCCCATGTACAATTCCAGAGGCCCACACCCCCCCCAGGGTGCACACAACCCTCCCGCACCCTCCCTTCCTCCCCCAGGATGAGCCGCCTGTGACTTTGTCACATGCCCCATCCCAGCTAGGCAGTGCCTGCCCCTGCCCTGCCCCTGCTCCACACCATGGGGGCCCCTCCTCACCATGAGGGCCTTGATCTGCCCCACACATATACATATATATACACACACACATATATATTCAAAGGGGAAAGAACCCTGCTCTTCCTAAAAGAGAATGTCATAACTTTACCTTAGATAAGGCCAATTCCAGGAGAAAAAACACATGATCTAGTGCAGTGAAGGAATTCTGAATTTGAGATTCATTTATAAGTCAAGCAAGGATGAGCAGGGCCAATCCTGCCTGATACTTATGCTACTGAGAAGAGTTGCCTCTCAAACCACAGTGATAAGAATCAGTATAGAGTCCTAAAATAAGACAGCTGGACTCCAGGTTGAACTGCTCTTCAGCAGATTAGTCTAATATATATATAAGATAATACAGTAGGCAGGAAACATATCTCAACTGCAAAGTCTTGTTGAAAAGGAATGTGAATACGGCATGGGCAGAAAACTATCTCATGACTACTAAACAAGTAACAGTATCTTATTCCATTTATTTCCCCTATTTCATTCAGTAGTCTTCTAACCTCAAAGACCATGGTCCAGTGGGTCAGTGGGATCAGGAGCTGAGAACAAGTGGCAAGATGATTAGAAAGTGTCAGAACTCTGCAGTGTGGGAAGGTGCTATTGCTGGAAGTAAGAATGAAGGATACAGCATTTGTACCTCATGCAAATATTTGTTACCTCACTCATCATCCGCATCATCGTCCTATGGGCACCCTGCTGCCGAATCCTCTTCCTCATCCGTGCAGGCCCTTCATACCAATCAAGTTCAGCGTGTGGGGTGGACAAACCTAATACGGACCCCCACAAGCCTCCTCTGAAGAAAAGCTGCTCTTCGAGTGCTGCCCAGTCCTTTGCTGCTTTGCTATAACTGCACTGTAGCATCTGTGGGACAGAACCACTCATGTCACTGCCAAACACTCTACTACAGCAGTGCCTCCCCGCCAGTTGGTCCAAGATCTCAGTAATCCTAACAGATCTAAATCACCCTGCTGAGTCACAGCCAGGAGAGCTCCCACAAAAGGGAGAACCATCAATCCAGCAAATGGTGCTCCTTACTGAGCACAAGAGAATGCTGTGCCGCTGGAGGTACCATCAAAGAGACTAAACATGGAGTGGGATTTTAGGGATCCCAACACCCACTATTTTCCAGTGAAATTGAAATGTCTAATTCCCTTAGGCTCTTCTTTGAAAATCCCAACTGAGTTCTAACACCCATAAGTGTTCTAAAACTTCAGACTGCTTATAAAACTTAAAATGATAAAATCTAAATATTGGGATATCGGGAAGATACCCACATGGAAATATTTACAATGCATTTGATGTCAATATTCTTCTGCATATCTTTGATATGCTCATCTGCAACACACCAGAGGGAACTAAAATGCAAAATAAGTTCACAGGAAAAAAAACCTACATAATATGGAGCAAACTGGAGAAACTGACAGGCCACAATTTCTCTCAATCCCCTTGAAGGTAAGTGTCTTGCTTGGAGGACTATGGTCCAGACCAGAACCTCAACTGATAGTTTCATGATAAATGTCAGCATTTATAAACCTGACTCTGTCCCAGTTAGTGTTTATCACATATGAAAGCAAATAATTACACTCTGAATGACTCATCAGGAATATCTGGTAATCTCTACACTGTGGCTATGGATTTAAGTACATTACAAAAAGAAACTCTACCTTTCTAAAGGGCACATGAGGTTAGACTTCCAAGGGAAAAAAAAAGACTCTTGTTGACCTTTGCTGAGTTCATCAGCAAACAGAGATTTGTATGTAGGATTCTTCTTATTGTAAATCTGAGTGTCATGAAAATTAATATTAACTGATGAAGAAAATAGCCAAATTCTCACTCTCATTTGCACTAGAATATTTCATAGATTCCATAGACATTAGGGGCTGGGAGGGACCTCATGTGATCATTGGGTCCAGCCCCCCATAGGGAGGAAGTCAGCTGGGAGCAAGTGATCCCAGCAAGAAATAAATCTACCTGTTTTTCGCAGGAGTCTAGAGTAGGTGCTTGCATCACCTCTGGGAGAGTCTGTTCCAGACTCAGGACACACTCACTGTAAAGAACTTTTTTCTTATGTCTAGTCTAAAATGACCTTCCTGGAGTTTATGATCATTAGACCTTGTTATCCCTTGGGGAACTCTGGTGAACAGGCGTTCTCCCAAGTCCTGATGTTCCCCTTATGTAATTCTAGGCTGCCAGCAAGTCCCCCCTGCACCTTCTCTTCTCCACACTGAAGAGTCCCAAGTTCTTCAGCCTCTCCTCATACAGCCTTCCCTCCAGGCCTTGGATCATACAAGTGGCTCTCTGAACTCTCTCAAGCTTCTCCACATCCTTCCTGAACTGGGGGGCCCAATACTGGATGAAGTACTCCTGCCAGGGTATCACCAGGGCCGAGTAAAGCAAGAGGATGACTTCCCTGGTTTTGCTTGGGATGCATCAGTGGATGCATGCCAGAGTTTGGTTAGCTTTGCCAGCCACAGCATCACATTTGTGGCTCATATTCATCTTGTGGTTTATCAAGACCCCCAAGTCCCTTTCAAACATGGTGCCAGCAAGTGTTGCGTATGCCTGAAGCAATTTCACTGAAATGGAAATCAGGATTCCTTGAGGACAGAACTAGAGATATGCAATCCAACTGACTGATAACATTGTTCCGCAGTTCATGGATTAAATATACAATAGGAACAAATTACTGTTTCCACCTGATTTTAACCGAGGATTTTTACAAAAATATCTCAAAATCTGTAGGTAGAATAAGGGTCACTTAATTCAAGTGTGAGATGATGCTAAATTGTCAGAGCAATCTGGCAAGTTAAAACAATATTCTCTTCATGATAAAAGGAAGTCATGAAGTCTTTAACTCTTACCTGCACGTGATCCTTGTATAAAGATGCATACAGCTCCTGTCCACTTCTTCTGTACTTTTCCATACATGGCACAAACCCCTAAAGAAAACATTGCAATGTTCAGTAATAAGCACTGCATTTGCAGACTTGAGCAGTGGGCAGAGTTGCCAACTGTCAATATATTTCTTGACTGTCAGGAAAAAAATCAGGTTGAAACACCTGCCAATGAAGTCAGTAAAAAACTATAGTTATCAGTGGTCGCGTCTACACGAGACACTAGCTGCACAGTAGCAATGAGAAGTTACTCAGGGACACTAGTGCACATTAATGCTGGGACTTGTGTCAGCAAGTAGTAAATGACTGCACAATAACAACTGCACAGTGTTTCATGTAGATGCAGCCAGTAAAAAAACAAAATAGACAACTGCTTGATTGCAGCTCTGACAGACAAGGCACAGCAGCATCACCTGGTGTCCGAGTGGGAATGCAGCACCCTGCAATGAATGTTCTCCTAGCCATGTGCTGCCGCTACTCCTGTGTCCCAAGCTGCCTGTAATACTGCTGGGTCACAGGGTTCTTTGGGGGTCCATGGCAGAATAGGGGGAGCAGGAACTGCAGAGGTAAGGCGGGATGGGGGGGAATATTGTAGAGGGTGCAGCTAGGGACATCATGGCATGGAGTAAGTAGGTGGCTTCTGGCAGGGGACACCACAGTGTAAAATTTTCAGGGCAGTAATGCAAGGTTGCTAACCGAAGAAGATTTTTTTTTTCCTGCAAACTTTACTGGCAACCAAACTTTTTGTTTTTTTACTATAGTTTATGTTTATACTTGAATTTGAACCCACACCTTTTAACTGGGGTCTGGAAGTAGGACAGGGCCTGGCAGAAGAGTTACATTTACATTATGTAGGCACATAACAGTGAAAACTTGCATCATTAAACAAGTCTGACTCTTTAAAAAAAAAAAAAAGTCCTGGGTTGGCAGGAGGGCAGGAGCAGAGTTTAACGGTCATTGATCATCCTGGCTTTTGAAAGTACAGAAAGAATTTTAAAAGTCAGCTAGGATGGGCTTGGCGGGTCCCTGGGATGTACAGTGATGAAGTGATGAAATGGGCTGTAAACAGAACTCCTGAGAAGTAACTGCAGACATACCAGTCAAAGGATCAAAGGATCCGAGAGGGAATTAAATAGTCAGAAACTTAGCACAGGGCATTGGCTCTGGAATCTTTTTTTTAAGGAGGAAATATATCAGACACAGAAACTTTTAAACAAAACACACACATGCACACACCACTGTGTGGGGCTTCATACATTTGAAAAGTGTTAGATAATAGTGCAACTATAGTATAAAACCACTATTTTTTTCTATTTCAGCAGCACCAACTGAAGTCACAAGGGTGACATTTTGCTAAGGAGCAGTAAATACAAAAGACAGTCCCTGCCCTGGAGAATGTACAGTCTAAGAACAGCAAGAAAGGCTTATTGCTGCCACTTACCAGACTGAAAGTTGAGAGACAAATGGTAAGATTTGCCAGAGCACCTTAGTGATTTAGGTCTACTGTCTAACAATGATGTCAGTCTTAGGAATCTAAATCTCATTCAAAGTCAACAGGACTCAGATCCTAAATGCCAAAGTTATTTTTATAATATATAATGCCTCTGAAACAGAGCTGTCTGAAGGCTACATGAGGTATCTGGTACTTGAGAAGGGAATGCACACTTCCAGGAAAGCTTACCTTTCAATTTACACTAGGATTTTGCACTCCAATATGCACTAGGATTGTGGTTTCAACACGTAGCAGTGAATCCAGATAATGTATACATATTTCATATGAACAAGTATCTTACACTCAGGGCTCTGTGCTAATCCTATGAAAGGACAAGTACAGTCAAGCAATACAGACTGCATTTCCAGGTCTTTCAATGAGTTGTCATGTGACCTTGAAAAAGGCATGTTACCACTCTGAATCTCAGTTTCCCTGTCTATAAATGGGGACAGGTACCAGCATCACACCAGATCGTGATTCTAAATTCAATAACATTTAACATTTGTCAAGTGCCATGAGAGCCTCAGATTCAGGGTGCAAGAGAAATACAATGGGCCTAGTTCTCACTTCACTTACTCTACTCTAAATCATACAGGCAAAATGTATGAGGCAAGAGATTACTATTTTTATCTAGACTAGCCATCTGTATACCACAGGCACAGAATTTCATCCAGTGATTCTTGTTTAAGGTACAGGATCTCTTTTAGAAAAATGTAGCAAGAAGAATGCCTTGAACTTAGTGGAATTACATGGGTGGAAAACAGGTATCATATACAGAAGACAACACAGTTATTACTATCATTGCTATTATTACAAAAACTCCTCAAACTTTTGTATTAAGCTCAAACCGAATCCAAACTTCCAGCTGTGAAAAGGCTAGGTGGATTTTTTCCCAATCAACCACTGAAGTTCTGGGACCCAGAACGGACTAAAAAGACAACTGCCTCCACTATATTTCCCTTCTGACCAGAAGCATTAAGTACATTAGATTTACCGGGGAAGTGGGTCTAGGGTTTAACACTGAAGAGTCAATGGGAACTATTCTGGAACCTAGTGGCTTATTTTCCATATCTGGTGAAAACAAACAATTGACCAGAGGAGGGTTCAGATTTAATAAGCCCCCACAATAATCCTGGAGCTGTTTTCAAAGGGCTGAGGTTGTGACTCCTGCCTTTGAATGAGAATGAGAAGATGGCTTCACTGTTCATTTTCATTTCTTAGTCAACCTCTTACCATATAATTCTAGCAAAATTCCAAAGTTCCTGTAGAACAGATAACTGTATTTGCCAGTCACATAAGTAGAATTGATTGTAGATTGTTTTAGACAACTGGAGATTTTTTTTTCTCTACTTAACAATTATAAAAGTCAGCTTGGGGCTATGAAATAACATGGAAAGGAAACAGGGATTTGCTGAGAATCAGAAGAAGTTGCAGAGAGTACTACAAGCATCAACTTATTTGAGAAATCTCTGGGGATCAATGGTAGAGAAATGTGGAATAAGATCTCAAGAGATCTTTCTTTTAGTCTGGAAGGTACAAAATGCATAGACATTATGCAAATGGGGTTAAGGTGTGGTCCTGGCTTTCACTGTTGTAAAAATCAATCACTGTCTGTAGGAAGAACCACTGTCATGCAAAGACCTTCCTCCAATCAGAATCCAGAGACCAGAGTCCAGGTAGGTCAGATTGCCATTATCCAAGGCAACAGAAGAGACAGCTGTGAGAATCTAGTGCCTCTCTACCTAGGGCCATGGATCAGATGGGTAATCTTTAAATGCATTGACTCTGTGCCATGCATGCCGTGATTGCTCACAGCAAACTGCCGAGTTGCTGCTTGTGCTGTGCTATAATTAAGTTAACACACAAGGTCTATGTTGTGTGCCGATTGCTGCTGGCTGACAGCCAGCTCTGCACCCCTGCCGTGAAGTCACATTTATTGGTGTTTCCCTGCAGGAAGCTCCTGTTTTACACTGATGAAAGTCATTACATTTTGTTTGTTTAAAGCATCATTAAACCTGTAATCACAGTTGTGGCTACACAAAGCTATTCCATAATTCATATAAAAATCCCATAAAGACTGACCTACAAAGCTAGTAGCAACCCTCTGCTGGTGAGTTGGGCTCTGCACAAAAGTGGATCTTAGATTCCAGCTTCATAGCAATAAGCCAAAAGTTGCTTGGAGGAGACGATAACCTGCTTCAGGAATGAGCCCCTGGTAGACACCCAGCATTTCAGAACCCCTTAGCTCTAGCCAGGTCAGAGCCCCAGTGGCAGCAATTTCAAAGTGTTCCATGCTGGGCATTTTAGTTGTCAGCAATTAGATCAGACCTTACCAATTTTTGGCAAGCTGTCGAGGGTCGCATGGGTAGCCCTACCCCTTGACAGATGCCCTGCCCCCTGGTTGTCATCTTGTAACTGGAAGTCTTGGCTCTAACTCCAGAAGTACTCCTTTCAGCAAGGGGTTTTGCCATTTTGGAGCCAGAAAAATACCAAATTATATTCTAAAAAATGAACATTTAAAATATTCATTAATTGGGTTTCAAAAAATATTTTTGTCTTGATTTACATGTGTTTGTGTACTGCACATAGAGGTGATTGCATAACAGCTTAAAATGAAGTCTTACTCTTGTATATTGTGGGAGGGTATATGTTTGTGGGGGGCTGTGGGTGTGTCTATGGGGGTGGACAGGTGTGGGGGGTGTCACTGGGTGGGAGATTTGTGAGGATGGGGGGCTGGAGGGCTGGGGTGCATGAGGGTGTATGAGTATGGCAGTGAAAGAGGGCGTGGGTGCATGTCTATGCTGGGATGTATATGTGGGACACCCTACAAACACACACGTACAGTCCCTCCCTCCCTCCCTCCACATACACACACATATACACACAAGCAGAGTCTCTCCCTACACACACCCACACACACACAAACAGGCAATGCGTGGGGGGACACAGAGGAGCATGTATCCCCTTGGAAGCACTGGTGCCCCCCTAACAGTGAGCACTCTGGCTGGTAGGGGGGCATGGAGAGCACTAGTGCCCCCCTGAAATTGGCTCTGCCAGCAGCACGTTGGCAGCAGAAGTGCCAGCACCGTGCCACCAGTGCACTTGGTGACTGGCCACTGGGGAACCCCCCAACCCCTCCCAAAAAGGCTGATTTCCCCTCATAACTGTGTTAGAGGAAACTGAGATGCTACTGGCAATAATATGTAAAAGTGTTCAGAGAAAAGTGAGGTTTTTAAGGTAAACTGTTGAACTCTGGAATGTTTTAAGTCCAATTCTTTTTATATATAGATATGACTTTTACAACTACCACATTCTGTAAAATATAGGCCCTCCATAATACTCTGACACAGGTGATACATCATTTTGTTCCTAAAGAAACATCATGTTACTGCAGGACTGCACTTCAAAGTTTTCGTTAAGGAAGTTATAGGCCCAAGTATTATATTAAATAGCGCATACATACACAAGAATGCATGCATACCTTGGGCCCCTGTTCCACCCCACACACCCCTACACGCACAAATTAGATTCCAAAGTTCTTATTAAAGAAAAATAACCCAGAAGAGTTAACAGAAAGAAGCCGCACATGAATGAACTCCCTGGGAGATGTGCCAGGTCAACAGGGCAAAGAAGCCAAAATCCCTTATTTGGGCTAATCCCACAAAGTGCTGAGCATTCTGGCCCCAGCCAGCAAAGTATCAAGGCAGATATCTGACTTTGCACACAAGCAGTCTGACTGAAGTTAATTGAAACTAATTACATCCTCAAATGCTTTGTTGAATGAAAGCTTCAAACTATTGATATGTCTCTGCAATTTTAATTCTTTTTTGAGGGAATTTGCACAGCAGCTTCACATCACAGCACTAACATAAGTGCAACACCACCACCATTATGTAGCTCCTGTAGGCACTCTCACCCATAGATCTTAAAAAGCTAGAAAAATTGATACCAGCATCATTAGCTCCACATTACAGATAGGCATAGTGAGACGCAATAGCTTGTGCCAGAATTCACCCAGCAGGGTAGTAGCACAGCCAGGAATAGACCCCATAACACCTGAATACCAGCTCACTACTCTACTGATTGGAGCACACAGCCTCCCTTGTATAGCATCCCACCCACCTGCCTGCCCTAATACAGCAGCACATTTAACACACTGCTCGATATGGAAACTTTGATCAGGTTCTGTGCAAATGCCCTGCTTTTTTGACGAGTACAAGGGGACCTCTCAGGATGTTAAAGATCTAAGAGATCATTTGAAAGATGTCTTACTTTCCAACTCACCTGCTAGGTAAAACTAGATCTGTGTGAAAGGCTTTTTTCCCTTTAAAATTTCAGGGAAAGCAAAACATAGTTGTTTTACCAAAGCTTTGATTTTTCATTAAAAAAGACAAAAAACAAAACCTGGCAGCTGGACACCAAAACTTTTGAGGCAAAAACTGGGAAAATGTTGCTCTCAAATCAGGGAAACAAAGGTCTAAAACTACCAGAAAATGAAGGGGGAAACAAAATCACATTTCAGGCAAAAATTTGCTTCTCAAATATACAAAGTAGCTTGTGCTGAGCAGTGGGTTGCCACAACTAAACAGCTGCTGATTTCAAAGTTAGCTGATTTAAAAACTAGTTTGATCAGTTCTACCTTCCCACTACAATGTCCGGTATAAACACATGCCTTAAAGAGGTTGTCTTGTTTAACATAGCAGAGCGAAAGCTGAGCAGATGCAAGGGCTCTATCAATACATCAGAAGGAAAACAGCAGGGAAGATGAAAAGCTAACAGGCTTAAGGACAATGTTGGCATTAGAACAAATAAGGATAAACAGGCCATAACTAAATTCAGACTCAAAATTCATAAATGATTTCAAACTATTTGAGTAGTGACGTTCTGGAGTAGCCTTTAAGTGAGGGTGGTGAGACCAGAAACCTAACCAGTTTTAAGACTGGAGAGGTAGTTAGCTGTGTTAGGGTATTGTTACTTTACTCTTAGTATATGCTAGCTGCACTTACAATGCCACTGTCTGAGCATTCAAACAGTGAAGCATGTGCTGTGTCCTTGTAGTATAGTAACGTTAGGCCTTTTCTGGCAAGAAGTATCTCCAGATTGCATTACTTACCAGGTGTTGAGCTAAGGTCAGACTGCTCCAAAGAGGTAATACAAATCAGTTTTGTTGGGCTCCCATCCCCCACCACACCAGAGCCTTGCAGTTGGAGGCTCCAGTGCAGTGTGGGGGCCAGGAGTGACATGGGAGCTTGTCCCAGAGCTCACAACATACAAGAACCAGTTCAAAGCTCTCATACAGAGCTGTGCTGTTGCTCTTAGCCCCCACTCAACACTGGAGCCTTTGAACTGACCCCCATGAGATGCTGGGGCTGGATGCCTGTGTCAATCCCAGCTACTACACCTCACCAGAGCCTTGAAAATCAAGTGATTTTTGCTCTCAGCCCTGGGACTGCACCAGAATCTTGAACCAGCTCAGTGTGATCCCAGGGCTCAGACTGAAAATCAGCTGATTTTTGGTTTCACCCCTGGGACTTCACTGGAGCTCATGCTGCAACAGCAGCAACTAGGGATATTTTTGAGTCCTCGAAGCAAGCAGAAGTTCCCTGATGCCCCCTCCCCTGCTCTCAGCACCCCCTTCCCTCTAGCACTCAGTGGCACCTCCCCTCCACCCTGCCAGTTACACATGAGTGCAGGAAAGTTGGATCTTCCTGCCACCACTGCTCTCCTCAGCTTACCCAGGGGCTCCAGGTGCAGAAACCAGCTGCACAAGTTGCTGATCTTTGCCAGGGACAGCAGCAGTGCTGAGAGTTCCCCCTCTCTTTGCATCTTCTCCCTGCCTGATCCTCCCAGGTGTCCCCTGTACACCAGAAGCAGGCACAGAAAAGATAAGCCCACATACAGGCCCCATCCCAACCATCCCAACCAAAATGACCACCCTGAGCTCCAATACCATCTGCTCCAGAGCAGTTCCTACAGCCCCCAGCGAGAGTGGGGCAGAAGCAGCCCTGGGGTTCCCCTGACCACCCTGGGAAAACCCTGCTGGAAAAAGGTGAAAGGAGGGAAGGAGAGGTGCTGCTGAGTGCCAGAAGGGAGGAGATACTCAGGGGAGTGATGACAAAATTCTTACCTGCTTTGGGAACTCAAAAAATCACCAGTTGCTGCTGTGGCACAATATGAGTGCAACAGGGGACCCAGGTGACTGGGGCAGTGAGGAACAGGAGACATGGGGACAGGGGTTCTGCTCTATGTTAGTTGCAGAGCTTATGGCGCAAACTCAGTAAAGTCCCAAAGCACACCTGTATATACATTCCCAACAATGAAAGTGTTTAAGCATACAATTACTATTAAGAAAATAACAAAAATATTTTGTATTTGAGTCTGTTTCTGGAAGAATTCATATATTAAGCTATTGTCTAGAGTAACTGATCTGGTTAGGCATAAAACCTTTCTAATAGTTGCTGATATGCTTGAAAATAATATATACCTCACCTACTCTTAGATTATAAAGCCTGGCCTACAGCTTTTCTGAGATTTAAATTATGGTTGCATGAGGTCTGATGAGGTGGGTGATGAGGTTTATCTGGGATCAACAGAGTAAACTGCAGCTCAGGCATGTGTTTCCATGTGAAGTAGGTGGCACTGGATTTTTTATTTGGTCTGCGAAACACTGTTTATGCTACTCCTGCTTTTCCATCTCCTGTTGTTATTGTGAGGTTTCAGAGTACTTAGATCTGCAGAGTACTTAGTCTGCAGCAGACTCTTCCTCCATTTGGGACAGTCCTGAGCAATAGTCTCCCATGAGTTGACATCGATATTGCATTATTTTTACATTGGTCTTGAGGACATCCCTGAAGCGCTCTCTGCCATCCTTCTAAGCACATGCCTTGGCTGAGCACTGAAAATAAAACTTGCTTCAGAAGTCTAAAATCAGACATCTGGATAATATGGCCGGGCCAACGAAGTTGATGTCGGATGATAGTTGACTTATGACTCATCTCTGTACATCAAGGTGTGGCTCATAACTGCTTAATAAACAATAAGCTTGCTTTCAGATCTGATGTCATGATCTTTGAACACCCATTTCTTCAGGCACCCAAAGGCTGCCCTTGCACATTTGAGGCAATGTTGGATTTTTTTCATTGATGTCAGTCTTCTGCAAGGTGTGGCTTCCTAGGTATGGTAAATACTCAACACTCTCCAGAGTCTCACTGTGGATCTAGATTACCAGAGCTGGGCACTGTTCATTAGGAGCTTGGGGTAGAGGACCTTAGTCTTCCAAATTATTAAGCATCAGTCCCATTTTCTTGTATGCCTCAGTAAACACACTGATTACCTGAAGGTCTGCCTCCAAGTGAATACACACTACAGCATCATCAACATACTGGAGCTCGATGATTGTGGTCGGGGTGATCTTGGTTTTAGCTTGGAGTTGGCTAAAGTTAAACAGCTTACCATCCATTTGGTAATTTAACTCCACTCTGGCTGGAAGCTTGTTGGTTGCCAGATGTAACATCGCAGCAAGGACACTCATCTCATTTTAACCTCAAAGAGATCTGTGAGAGATCCATTACCAATAACCACAGCTCGCATTCCATCATGGAGTAGGCAGAGAATGCTGACATATTTCAGCAGGCATCCATATTTCAGAAGGATCCTACACAACACTTCTCAGCTGATGGAGCTGAAAACTTTTTTGAGGTTAAAGAAGGCCACATAGAGAGGTTTATGCTGTTCCTGACATTTCTTGTGCACCTGGCAAGTTGTGAAGATCATGTCAGCTGTGCCTCCTGATGCCCTAAACCCATGCTGATTCCAGGAGAAGCTCTTCATCAAATGGAAAAAGATGGTTCAGAAGGGCTCTCGCAATGATCCTATGGTGGATAGCAAGGCAGTCCCCATCTGTAGTTTCCAGTTAGACTTCTTTCCTTTCTTGAAGACGGTCATAACCATGGCATCCCTATAATCATCTAGGATTTCTCCGTCATTTCAGATCTCTAAGGTTAAGGCATGAAGCTGCGAGGTGAGCTCCTCTCCTCCCTGTTTTAAGATTTCAGAGGGGATTCCATCCACTCAAGATGCCTTGTTGTTCCGCATCTGCTTAATGGTCTTCCTCATCTCATCAAAGGTTGGAGGGATTCCAATATCATCTCTGACTGGGTGTTGTAGAATGGAGTTGAGAATACTCCCATTAACAGAAGAGTCTCAATTGAGAAGGTCTTCAAAATGCTCCTTCCAATGGACATTGATGGCTCCCCTTTCCTTGATCAAAAATCCTCCATCCTTAGGTCTCCATGGGGTTGGTTCCCAAGTGCTTGGACCATAGATGGCTTTGGTGGCATTGAAGAAGCTGCACAAATCATGGATGTCAGCCAGATGTTGAACCTCCTTAGCCTTGTCTTCTCACTATTTGTTCTTCATATTGAGTGTTTGCCTTTGGACCTCTGCCTTGGCTTGCTGGAGATTCAATTTGTTTTGCTTGGAGTTGGTTTCATTTTGCCAAACACAAAAGGCCTTGCACTTGCAATCAATCAACTCTTGGATTGCCTGGTCATACTCATCAAACCAGTCTTGATGGTTCCTGGTCAGGAATACAAGCATCTCTTCACAGGAGCTGAAGATGGTGGCCTTGAGGACACCCAACATACTGCTGATATTCTCCCATTGTTGCTGATTGGAATTCATCAGTTTCTCATTGAGGTACTAGTGGAAGAGGTCTCTCTCGCTTGGGTCCTTGAGGCCTTCAACACTGATCTTCCATCTTCATTGCTTCTGCTGCAGCCATCATTTGGGAGCCAATTTGAGTGACATAATTAAGTGGATTAGTCAATGATCAGTTCAGCAACCATCAGCTCCTAGCATAGCTTGGGTGATGCGGACATCCTTGCGATCCTGGGAGCGCATAATGATGTGCTTAAACAGGTGCAATGCTTGGATCGTGGGTGCTGCTATGATGTCTTGTGCCTTTTTATCTGATAAAACAAGGTGTTGGTGATGGTAAATTCATGTTCCACACAATTGGTCAAGAGAAGGATGCCACTGGAATTAACCTTTCCTACTCTTTTGCTGATGGTTCCATTCTAGGGGTTAGGTTACAGTCCCTTCCAACTCTGGCATTGAAATCACCACGAAGAATGAGTCTGTCTCCCTCCAGAATGTCAGAAAAGACTTGGCCAAGGTTGGCATAGAATTCCTCCTGGGTTTCATTGGCAGCATCAAGGGTCACACGCTAATGACAGTGGCATGTTGGCTCTCTACCAGTTTAGGATGGAGAGTCATGAGGCACTCATTAATTCTGATAGAATGAGTTGGTTTAGGAGTTCATTGTTAATGGCAAAAACCAACCTTGTAAAGTCAGCATTCTCCTTTCTGTTTACCTTTCCAGAAGAAGGTATAGCCACCTCCATGTTCTTTGAGCTGCCCATCTCCCTCTCACCAGGTCTCACTCAGTGCATCTACACTGATGCTGTGTTGTCTGAGTTCTCAGGCACCGATTGCAGCATGGTGCTCTGGGCATTCGCTATTATGGTTGTCCATGAGTGTCCTGATGTTCCAAGTCCCGAAAATAATGGTCCACTTTTGCTGATATTTTTGACCACCATAAAGGTGATCCCACTGGATGCGGTTATCCAGTCAGGAAGAAATACAGAATACTGTATTAGACAGGCTATGTTTAGGACACCTTTTCTAGCCCCTTTCTCATGGGGGGCGGGGGGTGAGCAGAGTGGATCCTGAAGAGGGCTGCTCAGTTACAGTTACAGCTGCCCAATTGCACTCTTGTCTCACCCAAGTGCTAAATGACCTTCTTGTGACTGTCGCCTTTGTGCCAATTCAGCTTCCAGACCTCGCAATCCTGCTCCTGTTGCCATTAGCTGGTCACCAAATGGCTTGAGGAATGTGCTAGCATGGAAGACACCTGTGCATGACTTCTTTTGTTTTGGAGAAGCTGCTGCACATCAGCTCTGCCTCACAGGGTTCTCCTAGTAATCTGCATGCTGTGGCATGCCATTTAAGTTAAACAAAGGCTTATACGTGTAAATGAGAAAAGATTTGAGTTCTAACCAAAACTGTATCTTGACCATTATTGGTGGGGGGGCATTGTGAAGAGGCACAGAGGAGATCAAATTTACTGTTCAACTAATCAGTGTATATTCATTTCTTATGGTCTCTAAAGCCAACTAACACCTTCACAGAATCATGGAAAAATAGGGCTGAAAACCACTGAAAGAGGTCATCAAGTCCAACCCCCTGCTTAAGAGTAAAGCTATCTCTAACATGTCCCAAGAAGATGACAAGAGGAAGCTAACCAGGACAGTAGGAAAAGAACCAGGATTTTAATTAGCAACATGTAATAGATGTAAATGTAAGTTTATAGTTTTAAATGGAACAAAATGAAGATTTCTGCCCAGAAAGTAATACTGATATTTCATCTTTGTTTTCATCTCAAATCAGGCAATACAAATAAAATATATCAACATTTTCCATGGAATAAAATAGTTTGAAAAAAATCAGTTTGAAGATGCAAATTTTGGGTCAGATCTGTTCTACTTTTTAGGAACTTAAGCAGATTTAGGTAGTTAAGTGTGATTCTATGCCACCCTATCCAAGTCCATAAACATTAATGAATACATCTATTTTTGTAACACACCATTATCTAACACTCAAGACTGCATTATAAAAAGCAGTAAGGAAGGAGAGAACTCACCTACCACTTCAATTATTTTTTTTTCAAAGACTCAAGCAGGGTGAAATACAATGACACTTAGGTAGCTAAGTTCATTTATTTGCCTAATAGGAGGAACAAAATGGGTGTGTCTACACACTGCCATGCCTTACTACTTCCTTTTGGAAGTACTAATGCATGGCATAGTACAGGTGGTTACTGCGCTGTGCATGTGGCATGTGGTTAGATTTTGCCACTATGCTGCCATAGGAGCACGCTATATCCATGGAGCATGCTGCTACAGTGACACAGCTGGTGACCATGTGTAGAGACACATGATCACTACATTGCCATAGCATGTCATATGGCAACATAGCGCGTCACTACATTGCCATAGGGCGACATGTAGATGAGCCCAATTTGGCCCAAAGTACCACCAGCAGGGCAGTAAGCATGATGCTGATGACTATTGGACTGATTCTCCATTCTCTTACAGGAGTTTTATGCCTACATAAGCCTAGTGACTTCAGTAGAAGGGAAAGCAAAATCAGGCATGCGCACAAAGCTGATCTAAACACTTCAACAAGGAAAGCTCGTTGGATTTATATTGAAGACATAGTAACAAAGAATCTTCAGTCCTTGGAAAGGTAATAATATTAACTCAGCAGGATGCAATGGGTAATTAGACACAATGTCGCAGGAGAAAATAATTCCAAAGATGAAGGTGAGAGGAGAACTATTTGCAAACATGAAAATGTGGGAGTGACCGTGACAGCTCTAATCCTAAAGTTAACTGACACTCTTTAAGAAATATCACTACAGCTGATGGGGTCATCTGTGTGAGGAAGGGGTGCGCTCTGAAGAAATGCTTTGTAGGACCAAAGCCCATTTTTTGATTTTACTGATGAATCAGGAATCTGTCTGAAAGTACATAGCTCTAGTACTTCAGAAGGATTGGCAACAGAGTATCCTTTAAATATACCCTACACTGCCTTTTTTACTGTGGCTTATGCTAGTGCTCTATTTGTTTGAGAATTTTTGTTGTAAGGAATTATTTTAGTACCTGGTCTATGAGCAATGTAGCAATGCCTGAAGGCAGAACAATGCTCTGTTTTGTGGTAGAACAAGCATTTCCATTCTAAAGCCCGTAAAAACCTATACTATGTGTTGCCTTACCTACTTAGGGGCAATCAACATAGGTTCATTAGAGGCAGGTCCTGTCAGACCAACCTGGTTGCCTTCTACGACCAGGTCACGAAATCCTTGGATGCAGATGTCGCAGTGGCCATAGTCTTTCTGGACTTGAGGAAGGCCTTCAATATTGTCTCTCACCCCATTCTCATTAAAGAATTAGGTAACTGTGGTGTCGATGCCTACACAGTCAGATGGGTCACAGACTGGCTGGAGGGCCACACCCAGTGGTGGTGGAGGGGTCATTTTCAACCTGGAGGGATGTTGGCAGTGGGGTCCCTCAGGGCTCGGTCCTCAGGCCCGCACTGTTCAACATCTTTATCAGCAACTTGGACAAGGGGGTGAAAAGGACCTTGTTCAAATTTGTGGATGACACTAAGATATGGGGCAAGGTGGGCACGCTAGAGGAGAGGGACGGACTACAACTAGATCTGGATAGGCTACACAGGTGGACGAATGAAAACAGGATGGGTTTCAATATTGACAAGTGCAAGGTACTGCACCTGGGGAGGAAGAACCAGCAGCATACCCACAGGCTGGGGAACTCCCTTCTCATCAGCACAGAGGCAGAAAAGGATCTTGGAGTCATTATAGACTCCAAGATGAACACGGGCCACCAATGTGAGGATGTGGTCAGGAAGGCTAACCGTACCTTGTCATGCAGCCACAGATGCATCATGAGCAGGTTCAAGGAGGTGATCCTCCCCCTCTGTGCGACATTGGTCAGGCCACAGTTGGAGTACTGTGTCCAGTTCTGGGTGCCACACTTCAAGAGGGGCAGCATCGAGACGGTCCATAGGAGGGCCACTCGCATGATCGGGGGCAGTAGGGAAGGTCCTACAAGGAGAGGCTATGGGACCTGAACTCGTTCAGCCTCCACAAGAGAAGGCTGAGAGTGGATCTGGTGGCTGTCTATAAACTGGCCAAGGGAGACCAGCAGGCAATGGGAGAGTCCCTGTTCCCCCAAGCACTACCGGGGGTAACAAGAAATAACGCCCATAAGTTGACTGAGAGCAGATTCACGCTAGATATCAGGAAACACTACTTCACAGTCAGGGTGGCTAGGATTTGGAACCAACTTCCAAGAAAAGTGGTGATTGCTTCTACCCTGGGGGTCTTCAAAAGGAGGCTAGATAATCACCTTGCCGGGGTCATCTGACCCCAGCACCCTTTCCTTCCCATGGCAGGGGGTTGGACTTGATGATCTGCTCAGGTCCCTTCTGACCCTACCATCTATGAAACTTCAATATTAAGTGCTTAATGGTTAGGATTTTTAAGGGCCACAGGCAGTGAATAGCACGGAGGCATTGTATAGTGATGTTGGAGATCAGACATAAATTCTACAGTGGGAGTTAGGCATATACATATCTTCAAAGATCTGTAATTGCCTTTGTGAACAAGAAACTAAAGGGCCCACCCATCCTCCTTTCCATTTTAATCTTTTACTTATATGCTGACATCAGGAACACTTGTTTCTAGCCTTAACTACTAATAAAAACCATGATATAGCTGTAAATAACTGTGAATAGCACTTGCATCACCATTTTGGTCCTTTGGTCACAAGCATATATTTTATTGGCCTCAAAAGCTAGTTGTACTTGTCAGCACTGTAACGAGATTCCTGACGGCTGCAGGCGAACATTTAGCGTCGGGCCCCACTTAGCCAGAGATAATGATAATAATAATTTTTAAATTACCATTTTCAGGCCCCCTTTCTGTCCAGGCCCCAGGCAACCCAGGTACTTGTTCAGAGTTATACTGGTTTTAAAAGATGCTTTAGCCATGGGGATACCTACTTCTGTAATATTTTTTTAAAATTACAGTATCCTATTGGCTCTCTGCAAGGTTTACATATTATAATTACTCTCTGTGTAGATGGGGATAATACCTTGATGTCCCGATCATGCAGCAGAATCCCACTGTGTTAGGCACTGTTCAAACAGAAGAAAACAGCCCTCCCTTAAATGTTCCTTACAATTATACACCTATACATATGCATATATTAACCAATTACTTCTCTGCCATAGTAGTGTCCTCATCTCCCCTGCTTGTTTCCTATGGTTAGGAACCTACTAAATTCATAGAGGAGGTGGGCCGCACAGCAACTCCATTTATTTTGCAGGTTCTCCCATGCTTCTCTCCTCTCCTCCTATTGCTAATTGCCTGAGGGGTCCTAGTGGCCCTGCCACTTGTTGTGGACTGGCCAGGAGCGAAAGAAAGGAGCCACACTTAATACCATGGTTTTTGCCTCCCTGCCGATCAGGAACAAGCAACAGGGCCCCTCAGACAATTGGCAGGGGAGGCACATGTGTGAACCTGCAAATTTAAAGAAGCTGCCACATGGTCCACTTCTGCTGTGAAATCAGTAGGTCCCTACCTATGGCATAGTATTGGTGTTCTTGGTGTTTTCTGGCTTTATGATTTATGGTTATATGTGAAGGGTTGAAGTCATGATTTTTAGGAATCCCTGGGTACGTGGTTGCCTGAAAATGCAAGGGACTGGAATCAGTGGGCCAGGAGACCCCTTTTGGGCCTACATTCCTAATGACTAAAGGAAATGACAGCTTTTTTTAGCAGATCACATTGCTGCTAGCTCTACTCCAAGTAGATACACTAATCACTGGGAGCTGTTCGAATGTCCTTATTAATCACAACCTTGTCGCTGCATAGATTTCAGTGTATGTTACTTAGCTAAAATTCATTTAGCTTTTCAACAGGGTATAGTTCAGCAGTTAAGTGTTGCATGCAAGCCTTGTGCCTCAACCCTCTAGGAGGCTAATGTACACCACCAACTGCTCCTCTGGATCATGGATAGATTCCTGGCATCACAAGTTGGTTGGGGAATAGCAAACTTAATGGGAAAAAGCCCCATATTTCAGTGCACCACACACCCAGGAGCAATTTTTGAAAGAAAAAAACAGAAGCATGGTGTATGTGTGACCTTAACTGAACAGAATTTCATAGCATAATGCACAGCTAAACACAAACAGCATAATATCAGCAGTCCCTTTATAGCAATAAAATCACTAAGGAAATGAATGCGGTGGGCAGGGAATAGGTGTCCTTCTACTAGGAAGAGAACAAGTAGGAAATCAAGAAACCTGGGTTCTCTACTCCTGGCTCTGAAAATGATTTCTTATGATTAAGGGGAGGTTGTTAAACCTCCTCATTTTCCCAATTCGGAAATAGGGATAATAGCTCTCACCCCTTCTAGAAGGTAGAAGTAAGTCTTTTGATATTCTTGGGACTAGAAGTCAAGGCTCCCGAGTTTCTCACTCGTGTTTTTTTATCACATGCATCCTTCCTATTAAAGACAGTGGCTTGACACAAAACACTTCAGATAAGTAGGGCTGCACAATTTGATCATGAGTCTAATGATACTCCAATTTTTTCATAAACACCCTGGTCCTGGAATTCTCTGAATACATGAACATCTTTTCATTCCTACTCCTCCTTGTTGTGGGAATAGGCCTAAAAATGGTGCACCCTAAGGGTGGGTCCCAGGTGCAGCAGCGTGCAGTTTGTGGTGCCACAAACCACATGTGGGAAACATGAAAACATACACCACACTGAAAATTTGGAGCCCAGCAGCAAATTTTCTACCAGGAAATCCTAATAGCAAAAAAAAAACTCCTAGGAAAAAAGTAGTGTACAGCAAGCATCAGTAGCATGGACCACAACAAATGGAGAGCAGATTAATGCTCTGGCTCCTGGCCAGGCTCTAGGCTGCTGGATCTGCACCCCTGCTGCACCAGGACACCAAGTAATACTGCCTCCAGTAATTACACCAGATAATACCCAGCCTCCTTACCCCTACTCTGGACAATTTGCTGAACACAAAGAACACATGCAGGAGGATGATATGGGCACAAAGCAGTGGCACACATTTAGCATTGTGCCTCTACAAGCACACCCCCCTACACATGGAAATCTGCCCTAAGGGTTCAAAAACCAGAAGGCAAAGAAAAAGAACCCTAAACTTATCATTTCCTAAAATACCTTATAATCTCAGGACTTTCTGAGCCCTGTTTCCTAGTTTTTGAGTGTGTGGGATGGGAATAGAGCATAGGCAGCATAACTCAGACCATTTCTACACAGCAATCAGAGATGCAATTGCAAGGATTGGCAAAAGCAAAGTACATAATTTAATCTAGTTAGAAGGAGTAACAGCCGCAGCAAAATCACAGTGGCACAGGCTTCAGCAATGGCTAGAAACCTGAATACATACCCAGGGTACTCAGTGAGCCTGTAGAGTCTTCACTGAAGTCTGTGCTATTGCCTCTTCCTTGCCATTCATACTTAACTAGCTAGATTAAATATAGATCAGATATGACTACCAAAATGTACATGCACCTTCAGTTGCATGTAGATGCACCCTGAGTGAATGATGTTGGTCAGATTCTTACATTACGACCATTGTTGTGGTATTTAAGAACTAAGCCCTTTCACATTGCGATTGATGGAGTTCTGTGGATTTAGATTCTCCACTTTAGCATTCCATTAGTGGGATTCCTTTAATTGCACTTGGCACAAACTTCCAGCAGTCATCCTAAAATCAAGCACTTTCTTGTCTCTCCTGATGGCTCTACTCCCCATCTGATGAGAACATTCATTGTCAACCTGTTTTCATTTCCCAGGCTACTTCCAGCTCCCTCACAGTCCACTGCAACTTTGTGTCTAGGTCTTGTGACAGCACCAGATCCTACATACTCTTGGCATAAGGCAAATGCACCCACATACAAACCAATATCTTCCCCAGATCAAACTTCTGCCACATGGAAGCATTTTTTTTCCATGGCAAAATGTAAATTACAACATAAAATATTATAAAGAATACCAAGGAATCAACATTTTGAAATTTAAAAAAAAATAGTAAGTTTCATTTTGACCTTAAAATATCATTTAGTTTCGATTTTTGGAAATCTGAACAGAAAAACAAAATTATATTTTAAGTCAAAATGAAAGCAGCTACTTCCCTCTGAAACATCAATTCAAAATGAAACCAGTTCAAATTTTCCACAAAATGAATATATCCTAAGCAAAAAAAAAAAAGAAAGTCAAGCAATGACATTTTGACATTGTTTTACTTTCTAAAATGCTTCTAAAAATTGTGGTTTTCCAACCACTTTATCCACAGCATAACATCAGTACATTTCCTGAAGGGAGGACTTTTCTGATCTGAGTAGGATCTGCTGTTATCTGCACAAACACTATTCGGCTCATCAAGCATGATTCCTGCCATCTGGGACTAAAAGGGAGAGCAACGTTCAAGACTTCAGCAACATCAGCTCTGAACTTTAAGCTCAGTTTGGCTCAGACCTTGAATCTCAGACTAATCCTGATCCAAACACAATCTGTGGCTTAAAAATAAGAATACTCCTGTGGGGAGGGGGGAAATACCCCCCAGAATAAAAATAAAAAGGACTGCATATTGCAATCAAAAACTTAATAAGATTGAAATGGGTTTGGATACTTATGAATAACAAGCATATACAGAACCTATTACCATAATTAAGGACAGCAAGAATTTTGCTTTAGGGCTTAAGATGATTTCTAACTATTCTGGAACAGGACAAAAAAAATACATCAGAGGCAGATTATGCCACATTTTCTGCTCTGTGGATTTTAAACATTTCTCTAAAGCAGTTAGTGTTGGTCATTGTCAGATCTGGAGGCTAGCTAGACCTTGAGTCTCATCCAGCACAATGACATATATGCATTTAAAATGCAACTTGCATATAATCAGGTTCTCAGTGGGTGCGTTTACAAAGGACACTTTTCTGCGCATTAATCTAATATGCAGTAAAACATCACCATCTATACATGCTCAGGACTAACTGCACAGTAAATTACACTAATTTGCCATTTGCTAGTACCATGAAATACGGATACCAAATTAATGGCACATTAACTAGTGTAGATGCTGGCTGAGAGCAATTTGCTCCTAGTCAGCCCAGATAGCAAGGGCCTACTGCTGCCTGGCTTAGCCCCAATATGTGGGGAAGCTGCAGATGTCTGGACCCAATTTACATATGGTTGGGATGCAGTAGTCCCAGCTGCTGGGGAAGCTCTCCCAGCCACATAGAGATCAGGACCAGCCCAATGCTCTCTACCATCCCTGGGCTGGCACCTGGGGGAGCCTGAAGCTCCCCCTGGCTTCTGTAGAGAGACAGAGCTGAGTAGGAGCAGCCCTGGACTGAACTGCTCCTGCTGGGAGCAAATTTGCTCTCAATGGTCACATGTTCATGTGTGCAGGTACACAACTTAATGCAGGGGTGACGTGTAGGGGGTACATGGGGGTGCACGTGCACGCCAAGCATGGTGGTGCACCCCCTACAAAAAGGCACCGCCAACAGTGTCAATGGCACCTGCGGGCATATGCTGTTCAGTGCTATGTCCCCCCCACCGCTGACACTGTCTACAGGCGGTCTGTGATTGCCACTGGCCACCGCCGCCAGCAACATCTTCAGGTGATCGCCACCTTCTGGTCAGTGCTTGCCACCCCTCCACAGTGCTGAGAGTGACAGAGGAGTCTGCAAGAGCACCTGCTTACCACCACCATGCTCACACGACCACCAGGCCCCCACAGCAGTCAGGGGCATGCATCATTCATGGTTTCATTCGCCTGAATTTTCTGCAAAGAAAATCCAACCGCATTAAGTGCACATGTAGACACATCCAGTGTTGCAAAGGAGACTTAGTACATGGTAAATCTGTGGATGTTATCCAATATTAAATTTAGAATGTGTTCTGAGCAGTTGCGTGTTTACTATGAACCTTACACTCACAGATTGCACTCCACCATTAGAAGGTCAGCAAGCACACCTCTCAAATGCAGACAAAAGTGTAGACTGACAGAGGTGAGGTGAGATGAAGAGACAAGTTCCAGTCCCTCCTTGACCAAGCATTGCAGCTGGCATCAGTTCTCCAGGGGCTTCCTTGACATAATAAGTGGTAGAACTGAGCAAATCTTTATCCTGACTGCTCTAATCCATAGGCACTTCATGTTTCAGTGACATGAACTCCTGGCCCTGGTGAGGCACTACTTTGAGAACCATAATGATGCCATGGGCATCATGCTAGCCCACTTGCAGGTACAACACCAAGTAAGCCGGGTGCTGCAGGCCTGGTATCAAATGCCACTTTGTTGCTGCTGGACACTACCAATGATCTCATGCTGGTGGGAGCAGCTCATGCTTAGAACCTAGGATGATGAATAGTGGTGGGAAAACTTTAGGATGTTCCATGGCACATCCATGGACCTTTGCTGGTGACCCTGCTCCAGCACCAGGCTTTGGACTTTGGTGCCTTGTGTCCATCAAGAGACACCTAGTGATTTAGAAGGCAGTGAACACTTACAGCCTCCATTTCATTGTCAACCAGTTTTGCATGGGGTGGACAATAATGATGAAAGACGTACAGAAACTGAGAGACACCATACTTGAGGAGCTTGGGCCTTAGCTCATCCAGCTAGGAACCCAGAGGAGGTCATCACTGGGTTTGAACAGCTGGTACCCACATGCTCATTCTGTGTCTCCATCACCATGTCTCTGATTACATAAATCATAGAGGAATCTTTTTAGACATGTTGCAGGGAGTTGTGGACCACTAGGGATGCTTCACTAACACCAGTGTTGAGTGGCTGGGCCAGGCACATGACATCTACATATTCAGGAACTCCAGTTTCCCAGAGATGATAGAGTGGGAAGAGTTTGTCCCTGGCACTCCCACCATAGATTTGGGCAGGCTGATTATTCCCACACTTATGATTGAGGACCCAGTGTCCCAGGGACGCTGGGGTTAGAAGGAAACCCAGGACAAAACCAGGGGGGAAGTAAACACTTACTTACCCCATGCAGAAGCCAGAAGGATCAGGGACATGCACGTGGGAAAACTGCCAGGGCAATTTGTAAGCCGCGCTTATATCCAGCTGGGGCCAGGTAACATCAGAAGGAGACGCCACCCAGCAGGAATAAAAGGCAGCCCTGGGAGCAGAGCAGGGTTAGAAGTGGGGAAAGCCCGCAGGGAACCCCGAGAGCAAGACCCGCGCCTGCGGGGCCTGTGTACCCAGCCTGACGGGGGAAGTCGTGGCAACGGCAGTGGCAGCGGCGTCGGGAGCGGTGGCGAAGAAACCGACAGCGGACCCAGCGAGAGAGCCCTCAGACGGGCCGGCGGAGGAACCAGCAGCAGAACCGGCGAGGGAGTGAACGCCGGATATGAGACTCCCAGAGAGTGGGAGCCACGGTCCTGAAGAGTAGACACCCGGGGGAGTCGGTGGCCTTAAGCCACCCAACAGACTTTGAGCCAGGGCAGCCTGTCTATCGGGGCTTAGGCACCCGGGTCAGGTCCTGGGTTAGGCATGATAGAAGGGCTTGACTTTGTTTTGTTGTTCGCTTTCCTTTAGGCTCTCTCATTTTGTGTTGCGGTGGCCTTGGGTCAGTATAGGCTAGGGGTAACAGGGAATCAGGGGGTGTGAAACCCTCAAGGCTGATTCCAGCCTGGGAAACTTGGGTCTCCGGAGTGGGGACCACCGGAAGGCACAAGACCGAAAACACAGCAGTGTTGCCAAAGGAAGGCACAGGGAGACCCACAGCAGCAAGTGGCGATTGGCTGGGGTGTAGGGGAGGTTGGAGCCCCACGAGTGCTCACCGAAGGCGTGACGACCTTGGAGGAGGCATTAATGGAGACCCCACCACTGAGGTTCCATCCGAAGTCATGGCAGGCAAGATTCGGGGGCCTCCCGACACCACCTGAGGTACCTTCTGGGGCCTTCTTGTGGGCTCGGGGCAAGCTAGAACAGCCACCTGCGCGAAGGCAGCTCAAGAGCGCCTAGTCGAGCAGAGGCGGGCATACCCAGCCTACCCACTACTCCTCTAGCTTCTGAAGCCATATACCAGCCAGCCAGATCCTAGAAAGGAGTTCTTCAGTTACTAGCTGAGCAACTTTAAGATGGTAATAGAGTGCACCTTTAGGCACCAGAAGAATGCTAGAAGTCCCCCAGGCTCCACTTTGTTTCTCAACCTGAGTTCATTCTCAGGTTCATGGCTGCCACTTGCATCCTCCACAATATATGCAAAGTGAAGCGGGTAGCCTTCCTGGAAAATGGAGCTGGCTGTAGATGGACCTATGCTGGTGGATACCCATGGCACTTCAGATCATGCCCAAGCTGAAGTGGCACTCCCAGCTGAAGAACCCGGACAGAATCATGCAAGCTTTATTTCTTCAACTAAAGTTAAATGTTCTGTGGTGTAGTTCTACCCAAGTTCCTTATCTTCAGGTGTCTTTGCTGGCTGGGAGAGTCCCTAGTGATTCTGTGGCATGGAACATGGTTCCCCCAGTCTAAGCCAGATGACTCCAAAGAACTTGATACATGGAGAAGACATCTCCATGGGCAGGTCTGAGTCCACACTGCTGGGGACCTGGCTGGGGATAAACAGGCCCAGGGACAATCCTCTCATTTTGTCATCAAAGTTCAGGTATCTTTTTGTGGTGCTGCCCCTTGCTGCTGGAGTGTAGGTGCTGGGGAGAGTGGAAGCCTTTCCCACTGGCTGCAGGAAAAGGAAATGCCACCCCTGCAATGGCATCTGGTTGGACCTGCCACCCACACCTCCACTCCCTGCTTGGCATCCAGCCACTCCAAGGGGTGCAAGATTCCAGCCAGCCAAGGCAGTTGGTATATGGGGTGGTGTGCATGTGGAACACCTAGCCAGCTCCCATTGGTCACCTAGCAGTGCTTGCTACCCAGGAAAGGGAAGGAGAAGACACATCAATACTGGAATCTCTCAGGCAATAGGCTGCACTTAACTGAAAAGTAAACATAACAGAAACAACTTTGATTGTGTTTTCATAATTAGCCGATTTTGTATCTTGGTTCTAGATTTCTTCACATTCTCTGCAGCTGTCCATTCTCTACGGTCTGCCTCAAGGATCCTTGATAGCTTCTTGTGGTACAGGACCATGGTTCCTCATGGTGCTTGAGACTTTGTTGGCTTCCTTGCCCCAAATATAGCATGACTTCAGGTACTTTAGTGTATATCTGATGCCAGTCCCACTAGTGCCCCGAGTCACCATCTAGGCTGCAATGCACTCATAGATTGCCTGGTTTTGTCAGCTGTCCGTCCCAGGTGTGACATAGTTCTTCCATTGCTCTAGATCACAGTGAGAGCCAACACCTCACCATGGGACCAGTTCACAAACTTCTTGCGGAGGTCTGAGGAGGACACTCTCTGGTTTAGTTTTGTTCATGAAACAAGGTGTTCACTGGAGCACTCAGGTGAAATTGTTAAAACTTAGTGAACCCTGAGGCTTTCAATGAGTGCATGGGGAGACGTTTTGTGGACTGGGATCATGCCCCACAAGGTAGGGGTGTTGTCTTGGGGTTGGTGCCACATCCCTGGGCAGTAGAGTTCAGGTGGGTATACAGACCAACCCTTGGAGCAGGAATGAGAGTGCTGGGAGCAGTGCATTCTGGGATGCAGAAAAACTGAAAATTGCTTGTATTATTTCTGTGGAGTAGGCCACTGGTAGCCTACAAATTTGTTATTCAATATGATCTGAGATAATCCATGCCCAAAAAGTTGTAGGTTTGCGACAACACAAGTGTACTTAATGTAGCTGTTTTGCTGTTTGAACGCACAGATGCTCACATTCTAAGTGCATTTAACATGTACTAAGTGTTCCATGCAACGTAGTTCATGAAAAAGTGTTAATTTAGAATTCTGAATATAGAGCAACTTTCTAATATTTAAAATGTTATTGCAATTGATGTTATATCAAAACTAGAAAGCCAGATAGCTACATAATACTCTATTAACCTATATAACATATCAACCTTGAATTATTGCCCTGAAAATGGATTTCTGAACCCAGAGAGACAGACATCTCTTCCTTAAAGAGGGCATGAAAACTTTTCTTGGTTCAAAGTTAAAGAAGCTTTCTCCAGCTTGCTGCAGACCAGTTTAATTTAGCTGTGAAGCACTTATCAAACAAGACAATAATATTATAATGGAAATTGTTTAATACACATCATTAATAACAAAGTTCCTGCTTTCAGGAAAGGAAAAAAGTGTGTGCTAGAAGCAGTTTTGAAATGAATATCTGATTTCAAACTTCCCTTGTGCATTTAATGGCATGCTAATTTACATTTTAATTACTTCCTAAGAAATCAAAGCATTTGTTGACAGTAGAACATAATGTCAACTTCACGGTGCACTGTTGGTGGATGCTTAATGAACTTAATTAGATAATTAGTGATGTTAATTATCCTTCTATTATGAAGATAAAGATGGTACACAAATGATGCACTTCGCGAAGAAATACCATCATTTTATGTTTGCTTATTTTAGTTTGGTTTACTTGAAATAACTGTAAAAGAACAAGGAGAGGCCCCCTCTACACCTACAAATACAGCGCAACTATCTGGTTAATTGCACAATTTCCTTGAGACCAGCTACCTGTGAAAAATAGCTATAATGCCATAAAAAGCTCCAACCAGCTATAAAGTTACACATCAAAAAACGCATACCAACTTTATAGCTGGTTGCTATCAAGCTTTAATGTAGCAGGATCACCCCCGTGGCTGGGAGTCCTGCAACTGAGGGGACTCAGCCCCAGGAACAGCTAGCTCAGTTTCCCTGCAATACAGGGAACCCAAGTCCTGAAGCTGCAATCCCCCAGTCTCGAGGGTACATGAAACTCCCAGAACTGGGGGAATCACAGCAGCCATGATCTCTCAGCCCTGGGGGTGCATGGATGCTGTCAAGACTAGGAACCCCTCAGCTGAGGGGGCTCCCTGCTGCAGGAGCTTGATTCTTGCTGGGCTACCCCTGCACTAGCAATAAGGTGCAGTAGGATCTAATGTTTCAATACAGACAAGTGCAGGGTGCTGCACTTGGGCAGTAGTAACCGGCAACACACTTATAACATGGGAAACTCCCTTCTTGAGAGCACAGAAGCAGAAAGGGATCTTGGAGTCATCACTGACTCCAAGATGAACATGGGCCAAAAATGCGAGGTCACGGTCAGCAGGGCTAACCAGACCCTATCATGCATCCACAGGTGCATCTCAAGTAGGGCCAAGGAAGTGATCCTCCCCCTCTACGCAAAACTGGTCAGGTCACAGCTAGAGTACTGTGCCCAGTTCTGGGCACTCCACTTCAAGAGGGATGTGGACAACATTGAGAAGGTCCAGAGGAGGGCCACCCGCATGATCCGGGGACAGCAGGGCAGACCCTACAAGGAGAGGCTACGGGACCTGCAACTATTCAGCCTTCACAAGAGAAGACTGAGAGGGGACCTTGTGACCATCTATAAACTCACTAGGGGGGACCAGAAGGGTTTAGGGGAGACCTTGTTTCTCTTAGCACCCCCCGGGATAACAAGGAATAATGGCCACAAATTGTTAGAGAGTAGGTTTAGATTAGACATCCATAGGAACTACTTCACAGTTAGGGCAGCTAGGATCTGGAACCAACTTCCAAGGGAAGTGGTGCTGGCTCCTACCCTGGGGGTC
>JAGPOW010002742.1:34107017-34126813 GCA_030014935.1 Caiman crocodilus
GATTAGACATCCATAGGAACTACTTCACAGTTAGGGCAGCTAGGATCTGGAACCAACTTCCAAGGGAAGTGGTGCTGGCTCCTACCCTGGGGGTCTTTAGGAAATGGCTCAATGCCTACATGGCTGGGGTCACTTGAGCCCAGTTTCTCTCCTGCCCAGGCAGGGGGTCGGACTTGAAGATCTACAAGGTCCCTTCCGACCCTACTTCTATGACTCTATGAATGTGTGATCCCACAATCATGGTTCCTGCCATGCACGTGTGATATGACAGAAGGCATAATTGTATAGATTACATTTAATTCCTTGGGGATGCTGAGGCAAGACACAGGGTATTCTTCTGTGTCCGCATCTGACAAGTGAGAATATAGGTATCTCCATAGTGGGATGCTGCATGGTACTCAGATGCTATGACAACAGAAGACAATGTAGCAGGACCAGGCCCCAGAGGAGTCTATAACACCCACTGGTGGCCGCATAGCTCCTGCACTCACCCCAGCTCCCTAGGTCTCCTTTCTTCCTTCTTCCAGCCATGCCTTCTTGTATTTAGTCAAACTGATAGAAAGGGAGTCTGACCTAAGATCACAGAGCAAGCCCTTATCCATGCTCATCACCAACAAGTCCCTCCTGGATTCACGGGTCTCAAACTCACCCCTTAGGTGCTAGGTGGGCTCTCCTTGCCCATCGGTGCTCTAGTACAGTAATCATCTTAAGGGCTAATTCTATGGTCTCTGACCTGCCCTACAGCTACACCCAGTCCCACAGGTGTTACTAGTCATCACAAAGGTGGGACATTTTGTCTCCTAGTCAATACCTGACTTTGTTGGGGCTTTGGGGCTTTGGCCTGCTCAGCCTTCACCCCTTTTCCTTTGCTGGTCCCCTTTAGCCTTGGCTCAGTGCCAGACTTGGCTGCTGGCTTCCAGCCCTCATCTTGTCCTAACAGGCTCTGCTTTCACCCTTCTTGGCCTGCAGGTTCCTGGCCCTCACCCCTCTTGAGCTATGGTTCCACCTGTCTTAGGCTTCAGACCAACCCTTGCAGGGTTGTGGGCTGGCACTCAGCCTCAGGACTGCTGTTGCCCCTCTCAGGCTTGCGCTGTGGGCCTCTCTGCCCGACGCTCCACCTGCCACAAGTCCATGCCCCTGGCAGGACTCAAAGTTGCCACATGCCTCTCAGGCACCATTGGGACCTGCAACTTTCCATGATAGTCACTTTGGGTAAACCAGTATAACTTTTCAGTCTGCTGGCATAACTTAACCAAATAATAAGCCATCTAGCTGTCACACAAACCTTCCAATCTGAGCAAACAAACACTATGAAAAGAAAAGCACACTCCCACTTTAAGAAGAAAACTTCTTTTTCTGCCATCAGAGCAGCAATAATTCTCGGGGCAGCCTCCACCCTGGGCTGTCACCACTCACTGCTGCTCTGCTCTGGTTCAGGGCCCCTCTGATAGCTCTCCCTGGTTACAGCAGGGCCAGACTGCCCCCCTGGCTCTGCCCCCTGTGTTTATAAGCCTCCCCAAGCCCCACTTCCTCTGGTGAGATGGTTCCCCAGCTACCCACAGAGGTTTCTAATCAGAGTCCTAAAATAGACCAAACTGTAATCTCCCCCTTCTCTCTCTATATGTAGAATCACCTATTACAGTGCTCCCTGCTCTACAGTAGGGCATTAGGGCAGAGCCCTGTTACAGGCAACAAAGGCACCACCAAAGTCAGAACAGTGGTTGTAAGCTGCTCAGAGACCTATCCATCAGACTTATTAGAAACCTCTGTGGGTGGCTGGGGAACCATCTCACCAGAAGAGGTGGGGTTTGAGGAAGCTTATAAACACAGGAGCTAGAGCCAGGGGGGGCAGTCTGGCCATGCTGTGACCAGGGAGAGGAGCTCCCTGTAAGAAAGAGCTACCTGAGGGACCCTGAACCAGAGCAGAGCAGCAGTGAGTGGTGGAAGCCCAGGGTAGAGGCTGCCCCCAGAGTAAGGGCTAGAGAGAGAGAGACATTACTATATATGTATATAGCATTCCTCATGTAAATGCAAGCAGACCTTGGGCCCTGTATTCACCTGGAGTTCCAAAATGTCCTGGGCACAATCTGACCTCTCCCCACAGACACAGTTTTGGATGCTTTATGTCTGTTTGCCAATACAGATTTGGGCAAACCATAAAAAGAGCATACACGGGACTCCCTGGGAAGTCTGAACTTTCAGCACCAGCAGGACAACTCTGTTTACAGGTTTTAGTTGTTAAACATGCCTACAATTGGGAAAGGGCACTTAAAAAATGTATAGATAGTCCGATCCAATGCTCATTCAAAAAATAGAAAGACTCCTATGGTATTAGGATCAGTCCTTTGTACATCAAACAGCATAAATACAATTATACCCCTCTGAAGTACTCCTTTCTAATGCCAATTCTATTGCTATTCTAAGAGAGAAAAATATCCTAGGATATTATTTCAGTACTCCCTTTTCCAAGGATTGAATCTGCCTCTAAAATGGCACCTCTTTTCCTAGTAATCTGAAAGTAAATGCAAACCAGTGCCAGAAGGTAAGGTTTTGTGCCCCATTAGGATTTGTTGAGCCCCTGCCACCCTTTTCAATGGCCTGTTTTCTTTAATGCTTATGTTTTAAAAAGCTTTGTGCCTGCTGCTGAAGAGCTGATATTTTTGTAAATGTTTACAAGACTGAAATTTTGCCTTTCCCATCTTCAAGGTATCTGCTTGTTGCAGACAGTGAATTTGCGTATTTGCCCTACACTTTTTAGTTCTAGGCTGAAAACATTTTTTTGTTTTCTAGTTTACTTTTCCTCACAAGTGAAATATAATGCAAATCTAAGGTGACAATTTGAGACAATGCAACAGACAGACAGCAGTGTATGTGGCACCAAAGTCTTCTATTGTATAGAATTAAAACTACTTATTCATGCCTCAGTTTCCTACGTGGTAGGAAAGGATGCTCTCCAGTAAACTCTAACACATGAGGTCCTAGTTGCTTCTGTGATTGTGATGCATTGCCCTCTCATGGCTGAAGGAGCTACAGATAGCATTGTAACTAAGATGCTATCACACAAATCAAGGATCTCCTAAAACTCATCAAGCACAGAAGAAATGTTAGTCCAGATCCTAAAGGGTATTTATGGAACTTACCATCATTCATCTCAAATACCTCTGAAAATCTGACCTGTAATTCCTGTTATACAAGTAAACCGATATAACTTTTGAGCTTGCTGGTTACATAGTCAGTAATTGGTATAACAGATAAAAATAATGTCTTGCCTTTCTGACAGCTGTGACAATTTTACAAGAACTTTGCCTTGGTAAGTCAGAGTATGTTTGTGCAGTAACAGCCCATCTGGCAATGGGTCTAGAAGAAAACCCTGGATGACTAAGACTAGCACAGAAATACTAACAAAAAGTTTCTGCATGTGTGAAAAAATGGAGCAGATTGGAATTCAGAGTTTCAGGCTCTTTGAAAAGCCAGGTTCACAGAGGCAGGCAAAAATTCCCAGTACAATTTTTAAATGCAGCAGCCTTTGAATTCCCAGGAATTTAAGATTCCAATTAGGTCAAAAGGAAGAGATAAGTAACTACAGCTAGAGCCCCAGAGAAACCTTCTGCCATCTCAGTGCAAGAACCCTGCATTGGATGATTAAACTGATCTCATGTTGATATATTTTTTTCCAAACTCAATTTCATTAACTCCCTGATACGCATATTTCCTCACAGATGGCCCTGAAATACCAAGATTCTTTTCTTGAATGACAAAGGGAAAATATATAACTTGCTAGTACTGACTTACAGATGTACTTATGTACACGCACTTTGGATTAAAGTAGGCAACATCAAAAATGCTGAAGACATGGATAATACAGAAACTTTAAGTATATTGAATAAAATTAAAAAATACAGGATTTTCAAAAGCATACAAAGCATTTAGGCAGACAAGATTCCTTGGGTGAATTTGATATCTTTTATTAGACCAACCCAAATAATTGGAGAAGAGTTCAAAAACCTTTCAAAAGCTTGCTTAATAACTATTCTCCAACTATTGGGTTGGCCTAATAAAAGATATCAAATCTACCCAAGGAACCTTGTCTGCCTATGTCTAGACCAACACGGATACAACCTACCCCCCTACAAAGCATTTATTCCTTTCAACAAAACTCAGAATCCTAAATCATACAGATGTTTTAGAAAATCCCTTCTCCTCTGTGAACTGAGTCCTCTGAACTGTAGGAAGCTGTCCATTGTTAGCACACTGATGGAAACAGCTTGTTAGTTCAATTTTGTTTTATTATTATCCACCTGTTGCTTGCAAAAAGAGGGTTGATGGCTGCCTTCATACCAGAAAGCCAGCCAAAAGAAACGAATCCATCTGAACATAGACAGATTAGCAGCTGGAACTCCTCTAAACACTTTTCTACCTTCTGACCTATAAGGTTCTAAATGGCCTGGGCTCTAAAAGGGACTACTACATTTTGAGGGCTCCCTGGAAGCTCAAAAATATCCTGCAAGAAAAAGAATGTAGTGTTTATCCAGAGTACTAGAGAAACCTTAGTGTTTAAGGGTTTAATGCTCGTCTTGCGAAGACCATACATTCCCTTGTATTTGATGCAGTGATAACACTACTACAAGTGAGATCAGAGTGCATTTTAAAATGGCCACAGGGACACTTTATCTAAATTTCATTGAATGAGGTTTAGATAAAGTGTCCCACCACCATTTTTAAATGTACTGGGGTTTAATGCACATGATGGTGAACTGTTTTAATTAGAACAGTTGTCCAGGAACTGCTATAATTAAAATGCTCCACCTCCAGCACATGTATAGGCAATCTAGATCTTCAGATTCCTTTATATGTGCTGATCCAAATGAACAAAAACATCTGTTGTATCAGCTTGCTCTCAGCCACGTATGAAAGCAATGTTTATCTTATGTCCTTCATTCTGTAGCTTAGAATTAAAAATAAATCTTTTATTTCCATCCTTTCAAGGCATGTATGTACCACAGAGAAAAAAAGATGTAAACAATGAACTAGCAAAAAAGAGAAAAAAGATAGAAAAGTCTAACTGTGAAACTTATTTTCTGTAACACAGAAAAATTTACTAGAACATATACAGCAATGAAAGCATGGTGTTCTCCAGCAGTGAGAGGCTCTAGTAGCTGAGATCTTTGTCTACCCTGCTTGTCTCCTGAAAGCATGCCAGTATGCTTGCTTCCTAGCATGTTTGCATAGGTGACCACATAGGGTGATCATACGTCCTGGACTGGCTGAAGCAGTCCCCGATTTTGGAGGCTGTCTCAGTATCCCAGCTGTTGGAAAAAAACAATGAAAAAGTCCCAGATTGACAGGAATCCGCCCACATGAACAGCTCCTGAGTCAGGAGCCAGACACATGTGGGTGGGTTCATGTCAGTCCAGGACTTTTGCTTCCATGTCCTCTAGGGAGCCCAGTCAATGAACTGTTCCCTGGTACGAATCCAGCTGGGCTGCAAGCAGAATGGCTCACGTGGTAGATTTGGGGTTGGAGGAGGGGTATGCACATGGAGCCACAGGAGTTAGGGCTCTGTGTGTGTGTGTGTGTGTGTGTGCGCGTGCGCGCACACGCCCAGTATCTACCCCCCAACCTGAATTTCCACCAAATTATTATGGTCTTCGTAATAATAGGTGTTATCAGTCAGTTCCAGATTTGCCAAAATAAGACTAATACAGTAGTCTCTGAGTGTCCATGCACTTTGTGTAAGTAGCCAAATATAGTGAATTGATTAATCCTAACTCCAAAATCAAATATAAATGTAACCTTTGTGTTGCTTCCAACAGCAGCAAAATGCTGAGAAATGCTAAGTGTCAATGAGTGGGATCTGACAAACAGAAAGGACAGTAGAGGAGATCCCAGAGGAACCATGCATGGTAGATAAGCGCTCATCCACCACCGCCCTGGGAAAATTGTCTTGTCACCCCTCCAGTTCAATGTGTATATAAGGACAATGGGTTATACTATTCAAAGATTTAGAGTGAGGTGCTATCAGACACTTAGTTCTATCTCTCTTTCTCATCTGACCTATGCCTCACAGTCTCAGTCCTTTCCAAACAGCTGGATGAATCTGGGGATTGGATGCAGGTGAGCCAATTGAAAATTAATCCAGAAAATATGAGGTGATGGTGGTGGACAGACTGCTTGAAGTGGGGTGTAATGGGATACCGATGGGATTCAGCATCCCCTTGTCACCCAGGTTCACAGCCTTGGGGTGCTTCTGGATTCTCTGCTGCATCTGTATCTTCATATGGAAGCAATGGCTAGCAGTGCCCTTCACCAACTCCATCTGCTGAAAAGGCTTCAACCCTTTTTTCAGATTCAGTTCTGGCCACCACCATCTATGCCTTTGTAACCTCAAGTCTATACTACTGCAATGTGCTCTACATGGGGTTGGCCTTGAAGACCGTCTGAAAGCTGTTCCTGGTGCAGAATGAGCAACATGCCTTCTGATCCCAGGGCTGGGGGCAGGGGGTTGCAAAAGGCATATAACTTCAGTGCTCCAGAGTCTTCACTGGCTCCCAATAGCTTTCCAGGTGAAAGGCAAGGTGCTGGGTTTGACCTATAAGGCTCTAAATGTCCTGGTCTCTATATACTCAGGGACTGCTTTCTTCCTTGTGCCCCAGTGTGATCCCTAAGGTCAGTCAAGAGAAAAATCCTGCAAGTATCACCAATGCACCAAATCTGCTTGGCAAAAACACATGGGAAATCACACTCCAGTCATTCATCAGCTCTGGAACTCCCTCTCCCCCATGAGGCCTGCAAGAGCCCAGGCCTAGACATCTTTTGGAAGCACTGTAAGACCTTCCTATTAGAGTAGGCATTTAGCAAACAAAGCTACGCTGGGATATTGTTTAGGAGTGTCTGTTTTATGTTGATATTTCAGTTGCTTTTTAAAGCTATTTTGTTCCTGTTCATTCCCCTATTTTATAAATGTTTCTGTTTTCTTCTTCTAAACCATCCCAGGCCACTTCAGTAAGGGTAACATATAAATCAAATCAACTTAAATAAATAAATAAATACATTTATTTTTTCAGCTTACATTAGAGTCAGCAGGAGAATAGATTTAATGAACCAAAAAAGAGCACTTTCACCTCTGATGTTTATGGAGCAAAATCTGAGCTTGTTCTGATTCATCCAAATCATCCCTTGGTTGCAAAAGAGTTTTATTCAGTTAGGGACCATAGAATTTTGCCCTTCACAAACACATAGCAGTACTTTTGTATTTTGCCCTGGGAATCTAGGGTTTTTCCTCTACTATTTAGTAAGAGAAACAGGACTCTTGATTGGAGAATATTTTCTAGAAAACATGAAGAGGTGGTTGGCTGTGCTAGTCTGAAGTCAGGCAGAGGGTGCCACAGGGTGCCACCCTAAAGACAAATTCATTCAGAAAAGCACAAGCTTTTATAAATTTAAGTAGCCATTTTTAAATAAAAATATGACCCTAAATTTAAACTGTTGGCTTAATTCATTGCATCTTTAAACCAACCAATCAGTCAAAACCAGGTTTTGAACACATGCAGTTTCCTTGAACCTTGATTTCACCTTCATAAAGTGCCATATAAACCTATTAATTTCAACACCTTAGGTAGCAACCTATCATCCTGACCAATGGGCTTCCCAGACTGAGAAACAAAGTTCATTTCACTTATCAGGAAGTGAAAGACTTCACCTAAAGCAAAACACAGTCATGAATAAAGTGCCAAGATAGGCCATCCACCTCTTTTCTTCTCCACATACTTTATTTGTCAATACAAAGAAAAAGCCCAGAAGTTGGAATTGGACTTAAATTCCAGATAGTCCCTTGACAATTCTATTTTTCCCCATTCAGCAATATTTTTATAGTATTTAAATTAAGCCTTAATAATTCCCCATTCACAAATATTTATAAATCACAGGCTAAGTACACACGTTCAAAAAACCCCTCATGGAAGCACTCTAACCATTGTGCTTTCCTTAAAGTGCTGTACATTAGAGTTAGAGTGAACTGAACAGATGTTTGCTATTCAGTGGGGCTGGGAGCAGGGGCTCAGAGCCTGCCCACACTGACTGAAGCCATCAGCCTGGGTGTACTCCGGCATGGCTCCCAGGAGGCTGTCCCCTCTTCCAGCCCCACCTCCACCAGCCGGCGACTGTCAGCAGTGTCAGGGGGAGGAGAATGAAGCCACCATGTTACGAAGCCCCCCCAAGATTGCTGGGCCAGGTCCTGGGGTGGAGCTGGGCCAGGTCCACATGGCAAGGAGGCTCCATTCTCCCACCTCCAGGTCCTAGTGCAGCAAAAAGCTGTGTGTGACTTTTGCTACAGCTCCAGCCTCCCACCTGGCCATGCAGAGAGGAAACAGAGCCTTCTCTGTCTTCTCTTTTGACAGGCAAGGGGAGGGGGCTGAGCTGGTGAGCTGAAGTTAGCAAGACACTCAGCATCCCCTGCGATACCGGGGGGAGTGCAGCCTACCTTAACTCAGGATGAGATGTGGTACAGATATTTGATAAAGTGCTCTCATCTAAGGCACATTAGTCTGATACCACATCCATCCAAGGTTAACTTAGAGTAGGACCCACCATTTTTAAAGTGTTTATGCTCCATGAACATCTGTTCTGTTGCAGCTATAAAGCGCATTCTATGCACTTAATGCATGGTAACTGTAACTTCTGTACAGGCCCATAAATATTTTGGCCAGAAAAGCAAAGGAAATTGTGAGTCTACTGTTACATAGCCAGAGTCAGCTTCTAACAGAAGATGCACAGAAGGCAGAGCTGCTTAATAGCTGCTTTGCCTCAACTTAATGTGCAGCAGCAAAAGCACATTAATGAATGTGTAGACATGCCCCTTGGGAATAATAGTCAAAAACACAAATACAAAATGGATGACAACTGGCTGGATGGCAGCACTACAGAAAAGGATCTGGGAGTTTTTGGTAGATCACAGGTTTGTGAGAGAACCTGGAGAAGATAAAGAGGGTACAGGCACAGGCAACAAAAATGATAAAGGGCTTGGAAGGCAAACCATATGAGGATATATTGAAGGAAATAGGCATTCTCAGCTTGCAGAAAAGGCAATTAAGAGGGGATATGACAGCAGTCATCAAATATCCAAAATGACTGCCATAAAAATAGGGGAAATATCTTTGTTTCTGTTGCCACAGAGATAACACATACCAGTGGTTTGATGTTATAGCGAAGTAAGTTCAGATTGGTTAGGAGGAGAAATGTATTCATTGTTAGAACAGTGAAGCAGTGAAACACACTGCCCAGGAAAGTTGTGGAATCTCCTCCTTTGAAGGTTTCCAAGAGGTTGGGTAGGCATTCATCAGGAATGATCTAGAAGGAGCTATGCTTGGCATGCTCTGTAAAGAACAACAGTTGGAAGCCCAGGAGCTCACCCCATCTGAACAAAAACACAGGTTACTGGAATACAGCAAGAAAAGCTCTGCAGCCTAAAACAGATAGATACTGAAGAGGACAATGCTCAGCAGCAGGAGAATGCAATACAGCTCTACAACTGGCTTAGTTATAAAAGAAGATTAAAGGAGCTTGGATAAGTTTATGGAGGGGATGCAGAAAGAGGAGTTTTGGCTGTCCATTTAAAGGGTGTGATATGTGGAGCTATGCTTGCTGTTAACAGATTGCAGAGTGAATGGAAGCTCTTTGGTTTTTCCCATGCTACTGAGCTTTGCTGGCTGCCACATGGGCAAGGAATTTTTCCCTTCCTGTTGCTAAAGATGTCAGGGAGCGTTTTACCTTCCTCAGAAACACTGGGCATTATCTGTAGCCAAGGCTGGAGATTCTGACTGGGGAGTGCCAGTGCTCCTTCTGGGACTAAAACCCAAAGGTTCCTGGTTAAAAGGTCCTTGCTCTTCCACATCACACAGTTGGGATCAGGAAGAAATTTTACCTTCTGGTTAGACAGCTATAGACTGTGGCAGTGTTTGCCTTCCTCTGTAGCAGGGGAATGGACCTCTTCCTTGGATCTCTGAAGCACATTTTAACAATTCTTGCAGTGGACACTGACAGCCCTCATCCCCCTGCTTTACCTGTGGGAGGTTAAGGTGCTTTTGGTGTCTTTGGGCAATATGCCTTGTTCAACAATAATTGTGTAATTTTAGGAATAGGTTAGACAAGCACCTAGGGTTTGTCTAGCACATAGGATGGGTTGGACAGGGATGATCCTGCCTTGAACAGGATTTTGAATTAGAAGATCCCCAGAAGTCTCTTCTAGTCCTACTTTTCTATGATTTGGCTAAGCCTGCAAACTTGAACTGTCATTCCAATCAATGGCCAAATCCTGCATATCTTATTTATTTGAGTGATCCCACTCAAGACAGCAAATTCCATTGAGAACAATCTAGGCCATGAAAAGTGTATCATATTTGTAGAAAACCACCTCCTCCACTTAAAGAAACCAATGGGCACTTTGTCAGTGCATTTGAGGGAACCAAGTTCATGGTTAGAATTTACAGAAACATCTAAGTTTGTTTTGAGTACAAGTCTCAATGAATTTCAATGCAATTCATACTTCCAATTCACTTAAGTGCTTTTGAAAAGTCCCTTATTTAGGGACTCCAGGAAGTCCAGGCTGAAGACTAAGGACAAGCTAGGAAATTGGTTCACTCTTACACTCAAAAGAAATGCCGGGTAGAGGGGAGGAGGGAAGAAAAGAACATTTAGAATTGTAGTTTTGCCTCTCACTGAGAAGAACAATTTATCAGAGCTGCAAAGCTGTCAGCTGCTGACATGATAAGGAATAACACCAAATGAATAATGTTTCCTCCAAACCCAGCTCCTTTAATTACGAGCCGCTCCCTTGCAGAAGAGAGACAGAAGATGCAGAAACACCAATTTCATGCACTTGTGCCTGAATAATATCTCCGTGCTGCCTTTTCCAGATGGCAACCTTTTCACTGGAGGAACTAATGATGTGGGCATATTTAGGGAAAAACCAATAACGGAGTCTTTAACCTTCAACAGCAAAAAGCATGTTGTACAAAATGTTCCTTGGGATACATTAACAAATATCAATTACATTGCTCACTGAGGTGTAATCAGCTGTAATAATCAAAATTAATTTTAAAAAATAATTAAACAGACCCCAGGGCAAATAGTTGATGCTCTTGCAGTATGACATCACAGTCTACACATGTACCTGTAAGGAAGTCGCTCACTTTGTAACCACCAAAGGGATCTTAAAGAGCAAGGAGGATGCCATAGGGTATTCAAAAAACGCTTGCTATACAATAGACTGAGGTGCAGCTTCCACTGCTGGTGAGACAGCTGCCATCTGGGTCAATGCACCAGGGAGCAAACTACTGACCTACAAAGCCAAAGACATGAGCTATAATAGTTTGAGCTAGAAAATGATAAGATTCTCCATCTGGTTATATGAAAAACCCATGTTGTCCCCAGATCTGGACAGAGAGAGCCCTGTAGCACATGCATCAGCAGGTTAAACCCAGGATGTCTTAAGGCTGAAATGGGCAGAGATGGCCTATGCATGCTCCAAAGCAAAGGAACTCACGTATTACCCATAAGCTAGGGACAGACATTACACATAAACCAGTTTAAGTGATCAGAAACTGGTTTAAACATGAAATAGAACAAAAGTTCAGTGCATATAAACCAGTTTGAAAATGGCTGAAACTGGTTTCAGATACTACATTCAACCAGGTTTATCAGACTTAGCTGATTGAGCTCAAACTGGTTTATGCAATGTCTGTCCCAGACCCCTACCTGGCTTAAAGTTAAACCACAGTCCCCAGCATCCCAGCATGCTCTCTGGGCTGGGCCCTCTGCTCCAGTCCAGCAGGGCTGGCCCCACCGTTCTGCTCCCTAGCTGGAGCAGGGACAGGCAGTGGCAGGGGCCTGGCCAGACACTGGCCCCAGAAGGAAGCAGGAAAGAGGTCCATTCCCCACCTCCCTCCTCTGTCCCTGCATTTCTCCACTGGCTTCTTCAGCAGCAGGGGCATGGCCAGCCCTGGCAGTACCCTGGGTGAACTGGCCAAGGAGGGGGTTGAATTCCCCGCTCCCTGTCCTACCGGCACAGACCTGAATCAGGTGCTCCTCCCTCACTGCCACAGTGGTGGCAGTATGGCTGGCCAGCATGGCCCCCTTAGGCCATGGGGAGGGGTGGAGAGAGAGGTTATTCTCCCCTCTGTTCTCTCTGTCCCCAGGGGACTACAGCCAGGGTCTGCCTGCTCCAACCACTGCTGCCACTCACTTACTGCGCAGGGCAAGCGATGGGATAAGCCCCCTCCTGCCCCTTCCATCAGATGCCAGAGGGAGGGGGGAATACCCCACTTCTTGCCCCCTGCCTAAGGGGGCAATGCCAGCTGGGCTCTGGCCACAACCCTGCCCTGCTGCAGGAGTGGCAAGGGGACAGGGCCCTTGATGAGGGCAGCAGCCCCTACCATGGTGTTCCAGGAGTGCGAGCCTCTTTCCAGTGGCAGGAGCTGTGAGCAGAGGGTCAGAACTGCCATGGACTATGTGGGGTGAGCAGTGGCACCGGGGCTTGAAAGAGGCCATAGCCCCGCAAAACCCTCTAATACTGTTGCTACTGCTCCCCCCACAGTGTCCATGGCAGCTTTCCCTGCCCCACTCCAGCCCACACCACGGCCCCATCACCAGGAAGAGGCTTGCGCTCCACGACACCATAAGAGGGGGTGCCACCCCCATCAGTGGCTTCCCCTCGCTGATCCAGCAGGGCCAGAGGCTAGCCAGAATGGCCCCTTATGCAGGATGGGGGGTAATTCCCCCCTCCTTCCAGCATCTGGCAGAGGGGGCAGGAGGGAGATCATCCCATGGCTCGGCCCACGCAGGGAGTGAGTGGCAGCAGCATCAGTGGTCGGAGCGGGCAGACCCTGTTGCAGTCCCCCAGAGGCAGAGAGGGGGAAGTGGTACAGTGACTTGGGTTCCCTCCCTGCCTCAGGGAGCCATGCTGACTGGCCTCTGGCCACACCCCCGCCACTGCAACAGCGAGGGGGCAGTGCCCAGCAGACCCCAGCTTGAGTCTGTGGGACAGGGAGGAGGGAATTAAACCCTGTCCCTGGTTAGCTCACTGCAGGCTACTGTCAGGGTAGCACAGCTGCCCTGCAGCCAAGGGCATGCTCTAATGCCCCTCGGCTCCTGGCCTGAGCTCTGCAGGCATGTGCCTGAATTTTCCAGAGGGAATGTCTGTTCAGTTGTAAACTGGTTCAACCTAGGCAGATTAAACTAACCTGCAAAGATGGAACCAATTCAGGCTCCAGGAGCTTTCTGAATGTCTGTCCCTAACCATACTGATCAGCAGTGCCCACCTCTAGTCTGGCCCTGTTCAAGAACTGATTGCTCATAACAGAAAAGTTATGCTCTTTATTCATGCTATGGATGAACGTCCACCAAGGATTTGAAAGAAACCATCATGTTCATCCAGAAAGGAATGGGATATTTGGCTTATGTGGGGCTTTTTAAATTAAACCAAATCACTCTTTTTGGGGACTATATGGAACAAGACAGTTTAGCTGCATAGTCCCTGTCAGGGAATACTTATGGAACTAGTGGGGCACTGCTAGGCCATGCATACTCTCTCTGGACCCAGCCCTGCTTTCTGCACTCTTCCTGCCAGCCTACCCAGCCCTGCAGCCTGAACTCTCCACAGTGGGCAGAGGTGGTGAGGACAGAGCCATGGAGACAGCTCACCATCCCAGAGTCCATGGCAGAGGTGGGAGATTAATATGTGTTCTTCAAACCCTGGTAATGCAAATAGAGCTCAACAAGCAACCTAAAATATTTCCGCTCAGCTTATAAGATGTGTGTCGCAAACATGCATGACAGGCGTTGCTTTGAAGACTTTAGTTTTATTACACCCTGACTTTTGTGACCTTAACCCTGCCATCAGAATGGTGCAATTTTATTTCTATTTTTCCACTGGCCCCCTTTTCAGTACAGTGCTTAACTATAAACCATGACCTTACTTTAAGGCCATTTGCTTAAATTGGGGCCTTTTAATAAAGAAATGTTTCCTACAAACAGGATATGTGCCTAAGTCTCCAGAGAGAAAATGAAAGCATAAGGATCAATAGCAAAAGGTGTGCTTAATCTCTACAGCAGCAGTGTAAAACCCAATTAATTGATGGGCCAGATCCAGAACATGGGGGTCCTTGTGAGCTGGAGGACACACCTCCATATCTGGCCCGTGAGGTCTTCTCTCTGTGGCTGTCAATATTGTTGTGTCAGTACTGGCAGTCAAGGAGCTAATGCTGTCACTGTGGCCACAGCTGCTGGAGCTGCAGCATCAGTGCAGCAGCATCCAGGGGATGAACACCACTGATTTGCATTGCCAGCAGTGACTGAAACCACTTAATTCAGTGGCAGAATTCATCCTCTGGATGCTGTCCATGCTGAGAGTGTAACTTCAGCAGTTGTGGCAATGGGGCATCACCAACAGTGGTATTAACCCTTGGCTGCTGGCAACTGCAGTGAAAACCTCTGGAGACTGGATAAGCCTCCTCCATGAGCCAGATTCAGCCCACAGGCTGTGTCTGCCACCCCTCTTCTAGGGTATCTATGTGGTACAATGACTTGGGTCCAGAAGTAGTTTAACTTAATTAGTTATTCTGGGAAGCAGGATAGTTCAGTGTGGGTAGAACAATGACAATTTTAAAATTGAGGTTACCTCAGATTTGCATCCTGTTTCCTTTGTATTTCTTCCAGGTATCAACCTCATTGCTGATGACCAGCTTTCTGTCCAGGAATTGTGCTTGCTCTGACCTGACATTGTTTTACTTTGGAGTGCCTTCTTTTCAGAGGCTGTGAAACAGAAAAAAAATGCTTAGGAAGTAAAAATGAATCCTTGTCCTGAGTGTGGGCGGGAGGCTAGCATCTGTTTTAGACATCAGCCCATACAGTGGTAGAGATTCACAACATCTGGTCTGTCTCTGCATTTGTGAGGGTGGGAATGCATCCATATGTGCTTTAGAGTTGTACTGCCTGTCTCTACAGGTCCTATAACCCTGGAAGCATATTATCAGTTCTCCCCACTACCTACTCACAAGCAATGTTGCTGTCCATATCTAGTATAATGCCATATTTTAGTACCTATATAATGCTGGTTTGGACATATATAATGCAGCTTGACATGGGAGGTAATGGTAACTGTAAGCCACCTTCATGTATTAAAGGTTCTGGGCTTCTCCAAGTGCCAAAATATCCCCTTGGAATGAGTTAAAATGATCTAAGAATACTCTAATGGATGGTAGCTGCAGTATAGTCCATCAGTAGCCCATGGAAAATCAGGAGAAAGCCTGAATCTCTGCTACTGAGGTTCCCTCTTCCAACCAGGACAGGCACCATTCTTCCCCTCCATACTAGAGCTTGTGAGGGTCCTGTGCTGCATGGCTGTGCCAAGGAACTTTTCTCCCAGCAACCTGTAACAGAAAGTCAGACTTTACACACCACTAGATAAGTGTGAAGAACCTAACAAAATAGGAATGTAGGACTGAAAGGGGCCTTCTGTGCTGTCAAGCTCAGTCCCTGGAACTGGTGGGACAAAATTTGCCCTCTAAGGCAACGTCCAAATGAGTGTGGATGTTTGGCTTACCTGGGACAAGCAGCAGCAGCACACCTTGTGCCCCAGATATTTGTCCCTGTGGAACGCCCAGGTCATGCTTGCTTTGGCATGTGGCAAGTTACCCCAGAAGTGGTAGGGGACGCTGCACCCTTACTTGGGTGCTCCCTCCCAGGGCTGCAGCAGTGGCAATTCTGCCAGGCACAGCTTGACTGGGAGCTGCAACGTGGACCTGGGCAGCCTGGCTCCGCGTTTTAGCAGCGTGTGCTGCCCATGCATGCACTGCTCCAGTTTTTTTTCCATGTTTTTTTTTTTTGATCCCTGGTTATGGGGTCAAAAGAAACCACAGGAGGAAAAAATGGAGTGGCGCATGCACCGGCAGTGCACCCTTGCAGTGCAGAGAACACTGGACTGTGTGGTATGTGGTGCTGCAGACATGTGTGTGATGCTACATACTGCATGGCTGCACTTGTCTGGATGTGCCCTAACTGAGTAATTACACAGTAAGGGTCCATAGTGTCTGGGTTGGAATGTGTAGCAGGAGACTATAACTAAGAAATCAGTGCCCTTTCAATAAGTGTTACAGTTACTGCAGTGCTACTGCTATCTGTGGTAAGCACTCCATTAAAGATCAGAGACCTATGAAATTCTGCCAAGCCTTTGCCATCATTTCTTCCCACAGAGGAGTGATCTCTGCTATCTTCACTTCCCTCTCTCTGTCTCCTGCCTTTACAGAGAGGTCCATTTTGTAAGTGTCCTCCAGAACCTGCTGCCTTTGGGAGATGAGCTGCTTCCAGATGATATCAATGATTTTCAGAATCTCTTGCTGAACTAGAAAACAAAAGAAAACTGAAAATGAGGAAAGGGCTTTTTGCTTGATAAAGGTGAACAACCAGTAATTGAAGCAAAACCTTTGCTCAATTATACTGTGGCCAATCTGAAATAATTCTATGGTATGCAAAGGAGCAGCGTAACAGCGATCCACCACTGTTAGGGAGGTAACTTTTGGAAGATAACTCTGGTAAAGTGGCTTTGGTGAGTGGGCAAAAAAACCCAAACAAACCCTGTCAAGTTTCCTTTCTGATGTTGAACAATGTTAGAGTAAGGTAGTTACTGGGGTATGTCCAGCTCTCTCAGTATGCTGGACTGCCAAACTGCTGTTACAATACTGTCATTTTGCAGAAATGATGGCAGTTGGCAGCAGGAAGCTCCCAAATGCCTATTTTAATTAAAAACCTCATTTTCCATTGTAATCCATTTCCCAGCCCCATGCACAGAGAAAGGTGCTACTGCACAGGGAAAGCTGCTACTCACAGTGGGAACTTTCATAGACTACTCTGTGGTTCAGAACGAGTTGCCTACCATATGGTAACCCATCACAGGGAGCAAAAAAGATCTTCAAAGTGAATTGCATTGTGAAGCTGCTTAAAATACCAAATAAATGATTGTGAGCCTGAAACACTGCAGATAAAAGTTGGACCTCCTGAAAATCCCTATCATTCTTGGATGCCAGTAGGGGGTCAATAGAGAATGAGGTGCTTTTCTCCCCACCACCCAAGATACCTCCTCCATTTCTGCTCTGGGATGATACTGTGAAAGCTGCAGACATACCCTTTCTAGTTTACTTATAGAACCATTTATATATAAAATATTCCCATAACGAACAGTTATTTTCCAGCTCAGAACAAATGGAGTGAGCTCTAATTAGAAAAGTAAGACAGCCCTACTTTGCCTGCTACTTTAGTAACAGCAACAGTAAGATTTTATCTTACTTCTCCTATACAAAGCCACTCACACACTGATTACTTACAACTAGCAGGTCCCTGTGAGTGGTATTCATTGCACATACAGAGAAATTAAGGCATAAGAAGACTAATAATCTGCCAGCGCAATCAGCATCAAAAGAATAGATCAGAAAACCCTTGCTCTCATCTTCATTCTCTGGCTGTTAGATTAAATGTCTTTCTGGATTTTGAGATGGTAGCTACACAAAAAACACTTTGTAAGTCTAAAAACCTGTCTATCCTGTCCTGAAAAGATTTTTTTTTGGTTAAGGGATTGTTTTGCTCCTCTAAGATTAATGGATGCCATATGCCATGCATTACCTTCATCTGGAGCAGGGAGATCATCTCTTCTACACTTCTCCTCTTCACTTGGAGCCAGGAAAATTTGGCGATAGGATGCTAATCTTGTTTTTGCATCCACTCCAAAACCCTCTGGATAGCTGTTAGCAAACAGAATAGCAGAGTGAGTTAGAATTCAAACACTCTCCATATTATGTCAATGTAACCGAAATAAACAAGAGCAAGGTATTTTTACCCAATCTTTCATGCTTTAGTTATTCAAAACTCCTAGTCCCTGTAATAACCACATTATCCTCGGTTCTATTATTAATACAGAACCACAATGCTGAGTTTTCACTGACAGATCATGGACCAACAGGGTTTTCAGCCACTGTACTGATCTCTCTGCTTCTGCGCTACATCTGTGGCTCTTCCCTTTCTTTAGCTTACGTAGACTAATACCCTGTGATGGTGACTGTCTACTACTTTGTTTATATAACACCTAGAACAAAGGGGCCCTAATCATGGTGGTATCTCAGGGTTATAGGATGACTATGGTTGGCCCATAACATAACTAATATTCATAGGATTAATGGCAAGGGTGCCAAAAATACTGAGACTGTGAAAAAAGGGCCTCTGATTGTAAACTTTTGGGTAGTGTGTTTATTATCATATGGGCAGAAGATACCAGGACATTCAGAGTTAAAGTTACATTTATAAGAAACTCAAACATGGATATGTAAGAAGTGTCTGGTTACAATACCCATCCATCCTTAAGCCTGCCTGATCATGATGCCATACAGAAAAAAATAATGAAAAAAAATTCTAATCTTTGTAATAAAACTATTTTAATTAAATGTAGGACATAATCACTACAATGCTAAAGCAGCCATGGCAGAGTTTTTGCCTGTACTACTACATGGGAAAAGGAAAGCTTCTTGGGTACCTTTAAGAGTGAATTTATTTTTTATAAGTATAATATGAATTCTGAATTTCCTGGATTGTGGTGCTGGCTTTCAGAATAACTGTAACTACACTCTAATTTCTTTAGGTTTACGTTATTTCTATATATACTCAGCTTTAACTCCATCTCAACAGCTTTTTGTTTGTGAATTATTGTTTGAATTGGAATAAGAATAAATGCAGAGCCAGCTCTGGAAGAGTGGTATATCTTAAACAGAATCCTGTTTCTCTGGATCCAATTTAGAAAGAGTACATTAATGGATTCCTGAACCTCAAGGGAGCACAGACGGATTTTACTGACCCAGCAAACAATTCTACTGACTAAAGCTCTGCCGAGCACTCACTTCTTTGGCCAAAAAACCTCCAAAATGATTCCATAACTAATGCCAGCAAGAATGCCCCTGATGCATCACCTGTGATAAAAGCCAATATATGTGGGTGGGAATTCTAGCCCAGTTGAAGTCAGTGGTAAAATTCCAAATGATCTCAATTAGCACCAGGATTTCACCCTGTGTGCCTAAAAAACAGCTATAAATAGCATTAGCCTTCAGAAACATTTCAAAAGGTCCATAGCTTATCTCCTTTAAATCTAGCCTCAGAAAAACTGCTCTGCTGGATCAGAACAGTGATCCATCTAATGACGTGGTACATCTAATGAAACTTCCCACACTGTACCAGATGTCCCAGAGAATGGCCACCCACATGCATATGTAGTTTAGCTAAGTGATACTACTATATCAGAGGGAAAAAATATTTCCAGGCCCCCCATGTACTGGTGGTCTTGTAGGCCAACACCTATGAAGCAAACTCAAGCAGCTGTTATTCTTACCTGCGGAGCACAGCAATGATGCTGCTAGGCATGAACAGTAGATGTTTGAAAATGCTTAAAGCTACTTCTGAATAACAGTTAAAGAATGTACTGTTTCCAGCTCTACAGGGTATTCTCTATGTATCCTCAAAAGCCATAGCTATTTCTTCAAGTATCTAATCCAGTTTTGCTTGCTAAACTGTTTGCCTCAATATTATCAAGCATAGTATCATAGTATCATAGAACCTAGGGTCAGAAGGGACCTGGAGCAGGCCATCTAGTCTGACTCCCCAGCAGTGGCAGGAACAAGTGCCAGAGTCACAGGACCCCAGCCAAGTATGTATCCAATCTTCTCTCAAAGATGCCCAAGGTAGGAGCAAGAACAACTTCCCTAGGAAGC
>JAGPOW010002742.1:34144361-34171444 GCA_030014935.1 Caiman crocodilus
TCTCATTCACATGAACAGGGCTGATCTGAATGCTGAACTGGCTTGTAATGAACAGGCTTTCCCTTTCAGTTTATTGGCAGGATTCATCCTATACTCACTCAAAAATGCAAAGATAGAGCCAGCAGAATCACACATAAGCACACCCCTGTGCTTGCATGGGAACAACTCATTTACAAGTTGAGAATATATTGCAGGGTTGTCTACCTTAGAATATCTTTGGTGTTGAAGCAGCCCTGCAGCAGATAGGAGAGGATGGAACAAACAATGGTGACTCTTGAGCAACTTATCTCAGTGTCATTGAAGAGGAAAATCAGCTTGGGCACCATCTGCACTTGGTAGGCAACTTCAGCGTTCCAATTTCTATCTCTGCATGAAAGCAATGGGAACATTAAAAGCTTTTACTGGAAAAAGCCAAATCTGCTCAGTTTCTGCTAAAAGGATTCTCAGATTGTGCTTACAATTTGTACCTTTGACTTCTAATATTGTCTTGGCAACTGATCAAAACACTGTCAGAGAAATTGAATATGTGTCAGGGATAGAGATCTGAAGCCTTCTTCATGAGTTTACCACCTTCCCCCACTGCTCCCTTCCCTGGAAGCTGCCATGTTTCAGACAGTTCAAAGGAAACAAAGTTATTGACTTTAAAAGTGGTGCACCGGTAGAAATAAATACTGTTCTTGTAAAACTCAGCAAGAAACACCAGACAGGATTATGAGTGGCTTCCTAGTGCCAGAGGAGTGGAATCCATAGGCTTGCTGTAGGCAGCCACTTCAGCCTTGCCGGATCTTTCCAAATCTACTTAACTTTATGCTGGAACTTGTTACCAATACTCTTTTCCCTGAACAAGTTTGAGGGCTTTAGGGGATAGAAAATCAAAACTCTTTAGTCTAAATTTCAATTTAAGTCTTACATTTTTCACCAAACATAATTTTCTTTCAAAATATGTAATCCTCAATTTTTTTTTTACAAAAGTAATGTCATACCATCCCTGATAAAGGAATAGAAAATGAATAAACAAAAACCTGTTTTTCAAGTTAAATTTCTCTGTAAAGTACTCAGCATGATATAAGCAATGAATAAACAATTAATAAATGACAACAAATCATCCTCAGCACAATCTAAAGATTGAATACCAAAAGGAATTCCAGACTAAATTCCTCTCACCAGTGAAGAGACTTGTCTGCCCAAGAGAAGAGACTGTCTACCCACTATTCCAGTCAGCTCTTCTAGATATCTCATTGCTTTAGCAAAAAGGTGTACATAGAGCTAGACTGCAATTCCAACTCTAGTCAGTCTGGACTTGTTCTCATGCAGCCCACAAAAAATGAGACCTGGTCAAATCACTAAAAATGACTTAACAGGCCTTTTCTTTCTCTAATACAGGGATGTTCAACTTCCAAGTGACCAGGGGTCACATGCCGCATGAGCTAAACTAGGGAAGGCTGCATCAAGGTGAGCCGTGGGCCCCTGGGCCACAGACCATATGAATGCCCTTGCTGCAGTAGCCACCTGGGCAATTCTCAATTCTATACTGAACACACACAGGCACTGCACCCCACCCTGGTGGCACTGGGATTTACCCTCCACTTCTCACGCTGCGCAGCACCGACTGCCCCTACAGCAGGGGTAGGAAGTCACAGCTGGTGGAGAAAGGGAGAACCCAGAACCCCTGGCTGCTGTTGCAGGTGGAACAATAGGAGGAGCAGCAGCTAAGCAAGAACCTAGGGGGTTGCAATCAACCCAGTCAACTGATCAAATCCTCATCTGGTGAGAGGTCTTTGGATCACTGGCAACACGTAGGGGGTTCACACGAGTGCACATGCACCCCCTGAGATTGGCCATGCACCCCCTGGAAGTGCACTTCCAGTTTCACTGTTTTTGCCACTGGTGGTTTTCCACTTAACAACTGGCTGCTGAGGGACAAGCCCCCCGGTCTGTGATCAGCTGTGGGCCCCCCCCCAGACTCTCGATAGGCATCAGTCACCCATGCTTTGGATCCTCTTACTTAACTAACAGGATCAAGTAAAGAGATTTTGTTAGCCATGTTAGTCTAAAGCCAGGCAAAAGACAGGGTGTGATAGCACATTAGACACTCACTACAGAGAGGTAGTAAGATGTATTAGGGACTAACTGGTTCACAGAGCCACAGGCTTTTGTAGGAAACATCCTACTTCCTCAGATGCCATGAATGGATTTGCAAAAAGCAGAGGTTTGAAGTAGAAGGGAATGTAAATACAGAGGACAGAGGAAGGGTACACTCCTGAGTGAAGCACTCCTGAGACAGGCAGTTAACCCACTAAGGGACAAAGGGAATAAGAATGCATAGTCTCTGTAGAGACCATAGTTTGCGAAGTTCAGTCTGTGGATGATTTCTTGTTCCACAATTTCACATCCAAGTCAGTTTTTAAAGTCTTGTTGTTTAAGAACAGCTCCTCTGAGGTCACTGAAGGAACATTCAAGGAAGTTGACGTGTTCCGCTATGGGTTTCTGTGCCTTTCTGGAATTAATGTTAGATCAGTGCCCATTCATTCTTTCATGTAACGACTGTCCCATCTGTCCAATGTAGACAGGAGAGGGACACTGTAATCTGGTGGTGGCACATAGCATTGATAGAGGAACAGATGAATGAGCCCTGGATGTTATAATCTGTGTGTTTTGGTCCAGTGATGATGTGGTCTGTGTTGATGAGAGAACACAGCTGGCACCTGGGTCTCTGGCAAGGCCTGGTGGCTTGATGGATGTAGCCTATGAAAGCTTACACCTCTAAACAGTAACTAAGGAACAATCTTACCTTAGTCTTATCTTAGTATCTAAGGTACAATCTTGCTCAGGATCAAGGAAGTTAGGGCTTGGATTTTCAAAGGAACACAGAAGATACAGTTGCCTTTGGTCCCCCATAGGTTTTAAGTATCATTTGGACATGCAATTAAATCCCTTTGAAAACCCTAGCCACAATTAATGCTAATTAGTGATAAGCATAATTCATCCCATCTCAGTCTTAGATTTGGGTATATACCTGGAAGACTTCAGAATCTCCATGAGATGTGAAAAGACAGCCAGGTCGAGATTTTCTGGTGCATTTAACCAAAGCTGAAAGACAAATGGACCATGAGATATCAAACTTCTTGAGTTCAGCTTCTTTATTAAGATAGGACAAAATAAATTATTTCTTTTTAATACATCTTTACACTTTTGCAGCATGTTGCCCTCACCCTGGTCTTTCAAAGTACTTTTCATACATTTGCTGGTCCTCATACAACTTATTGAAGGTATTAGAAAAGGTAAGGGAAACTGAAACACATTGAGACTGCCCCAATGACTTGGTAGCAGAGGCTGACAGAACCCAGAAATCTTGATTTCCACTTCTTCTGCTCTGAGCAGTGACAACATCCTCACTACCTCCTTCACATCTGAAATAACAAGAGAGGAAATGTGCAATGCAAACAATGAAGTCTGAACCAAATGGCTTGAGGCAGCATGGGTCGGGGGTTAGAGCACTGGACTGAGACTGAGCAATCTGACTATGTTAGTCCTCTTCTATGTCAGCAAAGGCAACCATGTGTTTTCACCTCAGTTTCCCCTTTCCTTCCCTGCAATGGGAACAATAATATTTTCCCTTGTAAAACATTATGGCTGAAATTAAATAACACTCCTTTGTGGTTTGCTGGGTGCAAGCATAAGGAGGAACTCTGGAAAACTTTGGTGTAGGCTCAAGCCATGTTTAAAACCACATTGCAAACAGCCCCAAGTCTGAAAGGTTTTAGTTCAGACCTCTCTCTGTTAAGTTCAGCTTTGCACCAGACAGCAACACAAAAAGTATTTCCACAAAACTATGTACATACCCTATCATCATCTTTAATCACACAAGCAGCTAAAGCATGTTAATAGGTTTACCTCGAAGTTGCAGAGAACATACTGGAAGGCATCACAGTTCTTGATAGCTGAGGACTCAAAGCCGAGCTCAGCCGTGCCTACTATGGAGAGCACCAGCTGCAAAATCCTGTTGTTTAACAAGTGTGTCTTCCTCTTAAGTAAGTATGCCAACACCTGGAAAGTTATTAATGACTTCTTTTAATTCAACAGATGTAGTGAGCACAGGAGAAAAAGTCTTCTCCATTCAACTTATTGCATGCTTTCCTGTACAATGCAAACAGCTAACAGGATTTACATATGCACGTGCATCCTCCAGACATGCACAGGACTTGATGCTTATAAGTGAGCTTCAAGCAGTGACTGAAGTGTTTAAAGTACATCTAAAGCTTGTAGGAGCTATACTTGACAAAAAATTATATATAATTGATGTTTCTTGGTTGCATTTGAAAAGAGCAAAATGAATGTCAATTTGTGGAGTATGAAAATTATAGTATCTGATGTCTAAATGTTATGAACAAGCAAGAAGAGTTCACTGCACTATTACTCATTGAGTTACACTGAGTTATTTGTGCATGGAGCTGGTAAAAACCAATTGTTAATCTTTTTGGATGGAAAAAGAGATTAATAATAAAAAAGATTACAATATAAAAACTATACTATTAATGGCATAGTTATTACATTTTTGTAAAAACTATGCCATTTCTCAAGTAAGGTCTATTAATGAGACAACCGCTGGCTGATTTGCAGAAGTGTCCAAAATCCACCATGTTTCACAAATGGTAGAAAGAATAATTTTTCATGTGAAAAATATGTCAGAAAACAGCTAAGTAGGAATTACTCTTGAAATGACTCTCCTGGTTAAAAGCTTTAGCCATCCAATCAGAGAACAAAACTACCCCCATATGACAAAGATAATCATATGGACTGGAAAAATGTACAGCAAAGAATTAAAGGATGCATCTAAGCTGCTTGCTCAGCCGAGAAGTGCATCCCCACCAAATTGCTCTAGCACCATACATACAAAGCTGGAAGTGAGGTTAATGAAGCAAGTCTGGGGGCAGCCCCTGCTGTCACTCTGGCCTGCTCTGTCTCGTGTATGCTTGGGTTCCCAGGTAACTATACTCACCAAAAACAAATTATACCTACCCTCCTTAGTTTGCTCAAACCTGGTACAGGTTTCCCCCAAAGTCTAAGCCAAGTAGAGTTTCAAGTGTGAATGGTAATGATAGCCAAGTTTAGGATAGACCTAAGTCAGTATACATTTCAGAATACTGACTATTCAACTCAGTTCCCAAAAAACAGCATTAAAAACTCATCACTGTCAATTACTGGAAGTCTCAGCACAAAGGAGTCACAAGCTGGGTGGGCCATGTGGACCATCTGCCCCACAAAGTAGTTTCCTGGAGGAGGGTTAAAGAGCTTTGGCAGAGAGATATGCATATGGGGAGCTTGCACATAAACTACCCTCTCTGTCTGCTCTGTGGCTAAGGTCTTAACAGAATGACCAATGAAGTACCTTCCATTATTAGAATGTGTAAAGAAAGGCTTCTTGTGCCCTGTTAGCTGTGTCTGGAAGCAAGTCTTCTCTGGTCGCTCTCCATATCATTAACTGAGCTGTTGTGGCATATTTGTGAGGTTATGGGCCCAAGACTTAGAGCCCACACCTGCAGCCTTCATTCTCAATTGTGTTACAACTCACATGGGACTGACTATATTAAGGGCTACTGGACTGGACTTTTAACATTTTACTCCCAATGGCTTCCATGGGCCAAGTCCTCAAAGGAGCTAAACACACACAATGTAAATGAGGTAAGTGGCAAAAGCAGGTTGACTTGTTCTCACCTGGTATCCTCCTATATGCCTCATCAGCTTTTCACTCATCGGGTTGCTGTTCAAGACAGAGTTCAGGACTTTGACAGCAGCATACATAGCGTGGTCATCACGGCCCATGGCAATGAGACCTAACAGAATGGCAGGGCCCCCAATGAAGTTCAGGCTGTTAGCTGCTGGAGATGACTGGAACACTCGCACCCCTGAAGGCAAGTCAAGAGTTAATAAACCCTGAAACAGCATGGGCTAAATCTGCTATAACATGGGGAGGGACATTACTGGAAGCATGACTGCAGTACAGACGGGCAAAATTACAATATCCTGTTGATATGTGTGATCTCATCACAGGAAGGGCATTTGTCCTGGAAGTGGAAACCAGGAAATCTTTTATTTCTCTTGCATTTAAAAGTGAGTCTAGAGCAGGATCTGAGCAGCTACGCTGGAATCTGGGTCAGTGATTGGAGAAGTCTAATTTGCAATCTGAATCTTGGCCATTACTGTTCAAATAAGGCCCAGCCACAATGGTCAGTCAGAGGACAGAACCTCTCCAAAATTTAAGGCTGTTCTTATCCAGGGTTGTGGTTTAGGATCAGTTTGAAGAAATCTACAATATTTACATGAATCAAAAAGTCCAAGAGCAGTGAGCATTCCCATAAGACAGGTGAACAGAAACAAAACTACAAGAGGAAAATACAGTCTTAAACAAGGACTCAACTTCTATAGCACATTTCTGATGTCACCTACAATTATACCAATTGATATACACACACAAATATATACACAACACATTCTTGTGCGTGCACACACCGGAATAAAATAACAAGTGCCTTGAAGCTTAATATATCAGAGGCAAGTTATGCCCTCAGACACATATACATGTGGGTTTACTACTTATCAGGTTGGAAGCCCTGTAAGTATTTAAGGACAGAAGTCTTAAATATCTTTATACAGGTTAAAAAATATCTTGGTACTGTCCTTTATGTTACATTTTTCAGTTTCACAATTTGCATTTACCATATTGTCCCACAGCGACCGATCCAATAGTTCGTAAGGGACCAGAGAGATGCCCAGTGACATTTCTAGCCAGGAAAACTGGTGTTGAGCTGTCACGAGACATGATCCCCATCTGAAATAGACCAAAAAGACTTCCTATGAAGAAATTGTTAGAAAGTGAGTAGGAAGCAAATAATCAGGTGTTTTATTTGTTTGGGGCTCTATCTTTTTGGGGTGTTTTGCTTTGGTATTGTCAAACTATTTGTCCTTGCAAGCACAAACATGTTCTCAAAGGGCGTGTCTACACAAAATGCTTTACTCGAGATCAGCACAAATTCTGTGCAGTGTCACCATCTACCCATGCAGACACTCATTGTGCAGTAATTTGCTCTAATCACGAGTAAATTTGCTACCTGGAAATGCAAGTAGCAAATTTACTTGAGATTAGTTACTGCATAGTACGGCATGTGTAGATAGCCAAACAGCAGCATATTTGCTCCTGGTCAGCTGGACAGTAGGAGACAGAAGATTGCTCCTTGCCCCTGGGAGTTGCCTACTGCTGGGGCAAGCTCCATCACCAAAGCCTGGGCAGGGACAATGTCCCCCTGCCCTGGCAGCATAAAGCATCTAGGCACTGATCACAATTGTGGAACTGGGGCTGGGAATGGACTAGGAACAGGCTGTGGATTCCCCACCCAGCTGGGAGCTTGCTGTTAGTTGCCCCACTGGCAGATCAGAGCAGGTGACTGGGACGTGCCCCTCTCCTGGAGCTCTTTCCAAGTCCCCTGCCCTTGACTGGGGAGGTGGGGACAGGAACTCCCTGATGCTAGGACAGAGGGACGTTGTCCTGGCCGTGGCTCTGGTAGCACAGCCCACCCTGGCAGCAGGCAGCTCCTGGAGGCAGGGGCAATCTCCCAGCCTTCACCATGAGACAGCTGTCTCCTGGCCTTGTGCTCCCTGCCAGCCCCTGTGCTAGCACCCAGGGGAGGCCTAGAGTTCCCCCTGGCTGCTGCAGGAAGGGGTACAGGACAGGAGGGTGTGGGAGCAGACTGCTGCCAGGAACAGCAAATCCGTTCCCATATCCCCACATGTATAGATAGCTGCCTGGGGTGGTTTTACTCTAGAGTAAACCTACCCCACAGTAATCGTACATGTAGACATGCCCAAAAGCGATCTAAGGAAATTAAGAGTCATAATGGGTCATCCATCCCCAATGCCCTCATGTACTCCCATCACACACACATACACACACTCACACACACACACACAACTTGTTGTATAAGCAGCAGGTACTGCACTGGCAGAGGTTTTGGAAATATGTGTAGATGGGGACTCAGCTTTTGTCAAGTGCCCTAATTACTAGACTAAAGATGGGAAGGGCCTCCTTCATCCTCAGTCAGACACAAGCAAAAGGCAAAATAGTACTGTGTGGAAATGTCAAAAACTATGGTTATGTTGCTACATATGTGCCATTTAGGCTCCTACCACATGATCACTTAATGGTGTGATGGAATCTGTTTCCTGATTCTAACAAATTGCACCACTACTACTTGCCAGTGCATGGTGCACATGGGATCATGATCCCCAGCTCCTTCTGAACCAGAAAGTAGAAAGTCAGGTACCAAGTGAACAATCAACTAATTGGCAGTCCCAGCCCTGGGAATTCACTGGAATGCCACCCTGATGCAATCATTCTGATGCACTCCCAGGACTGGGACCACCCATCATCTGACTTGTTGATCTCAGCTTTGGGACAGCACTAGAGATGGTTTCCAGGACTGGGACCAATAATCACCTGATTGTGGTTCTGAGCCTCAGGACCCTGCTGGGGCATGTCCCAGATTCTACCATGCAGCTTGCATCAGGCTGCATGGTTGGGACCCTGCCACATGATCAATATAACAATGTTTCTCAACCCATGGGTCATGATCCAAAAATGGGTCACAAGAATATTTCAAACAGTTGTAAACAAGTGCCAGAAAAATGCACAGAAGTGCACTTTTCCCCTTGCGCGTTAGCAGCATTCCAGCCTGCAAGTGGCTGCTTGGGGCATGACCAGAATGCAAGATCATAGGAGCAGCCCCTGCAGCTGGATGAAGGTATGGGGAACAGGGGTTGGAGGGCCAGGGCTTGGGAACTGTTGGTGTGTGTGCATGCACATCTGTGTGTGCATGAATGTGTGCTTGTACACACACACGTACAGAGAGGATGGGGAGGCAGGTGCCTGCTGGCACTGGAGGAAGGTGGCCGGATGCCAAGACTGTGGCAGGGCAGGGAGGACGGGGCCTTGTGGGTCAGGTACTGGCAGGGCCAGTGTGGGTGTGGGTTGGGACAAGCCATTGATCTTTGCAAATGGTTCCCAGTATGAAAAAGGTTGAGAACCACTGCAATATAAGGTGTGATCGAAACCAGCCACAAAATTATTATATATTAATAATGTTGTGGCTTATTTCCCATTGAATCATGCTATTAATTGCATGAACATGTGGCTGGGTAACTATTTCAAGAAGCAGTTGACTAGTTAACCACATCTTAAGTGTAATGTCTGCCAAGGCCTTAGGCACAGAAAGCAAAATATGGCTCACAGCACCCTTGGAGCCCCAACTGGAGTTCCAACGCTAGGGTGTGCCTCATCCATTCTGGGGTGAATTGCCCTTGCTGCATTGAAGTGTTTCCCATCAGAGGGATGGAGCTACAGAAGTTGAGTCCATTGTAGGGCATTGGGTATACACTGTTGCTCATGCTGTACCAAGTGCATGGTCTTATGGATTGGCAATTAGTTGGAAAAGAGAGTAAGCAACCTCTTTGGCAATCAGCCGGCCATCCACTTCATTGTAGCAGCACTTTATATCTTGGATTGTTGTGATGGAAGAACACACGGCATTAATCCCAAATGAAATTTTCTCTTCTGCCATCAAGGCCATGACACGAGGTTGGCTGGACTGATCCTCACCTAAAATGAGAGAGCCTTTAAACCTCAAAAGAGTTATGAATTCTCAGTGCATGAGACTAAGACACACAGATGAATGACAATTAGGGGAAATTATTTTAAAAAGAAAGGGCCCATCTATAGGTTAACTAGAACTGAACCTGGACCTTAAACCTTTGCAACCCAGTGACAGCAACATTTCAGCAAGTGTGTTACTTGAGGATGTGCTCAGCTGTCTCCATTAGATACTGTTCCATGCAGCTCATATAACCACCTAGTATTTCCATGAAGTGATGAGTCCATAGCCACAGACACAGGAAGGAGGTGCCTGTTGTTAGCTAATTGCTATCAAAGGGTGACTTTTGTCTGCACATACAACAGTTGAATAGTTGAGCCGCATTAACAAGACCTTCCCATATCCACATGATGACAGACAGGGAATGGTTTACCCCAGTGTCTTTACACTACTTTCTCTATGGTTTCTCAAGCCTTGTCCCAGAAAGCCAATGCAGGTTACTAAATATAAAGCAGTGGTTAGTACTCTACAGTGGCTGCTATCCTGCTGTAAACAGATAACTGGAGTACATTACAGGAAACAAATGCCAGCTGGGGATCCCAGGACAGGCAAGAGACACTGACATGAAATACCTGAAATATAACTTCTGCAAGACACTATAGCAGTATTTCAAAAACAGGTATCTGTTTTTCTTTGAAAAGCCAAAGTTTTTTATAGCAAGCAGACATGTCACATGCCAATTTTCATTTAGCAAAGACTCCAAGTTTTCAAGTTTGGATAGAAAACTTTCAGCTAGCCCTAGCCCTTTTGCTTTAGGTTGCAGCCTCAGCAGATGGATTTCATTTACTCTTTCCAAGTGGGAGATGACCCCCGCCCCCACCATGTCCACCCCTCATCACCTAATACAGAGGTATATGGGCTTGTTTGTTGAACAAGCAGCAATCAATAAATAAAATGTACTGGAGATGCTTTGTCTGGCTGTTTAATAATTGAAGCTAACAGTATGCTTTAGTTAAAAAGCTTCTTCATTAAATGGAATGGAATGTAGTTTTCCCTTCTTCTCTCTCACTCTTTCTCCCACCCTGTGTTGCACTACCCCAAAGTCCTCTGCAGTGAAGCATATGTCTGTTTCCTTTTCTACTACACTTTGAGTATCACCATAAATATGTATTATCTGGTCACATCTACATATGCACTTTATTGTGAAGTAGACTAATTAGCTCTAAAGTATCATCATTGGTACATGCAATGGCATTAGGCCACAGTGAACTAATTTACACTGGTGTAAGATAGTATTATCTCACAGCAAGGTAATTTACATCAAATAAATGCATGTGCCAGGCACATATGTACACTGCACTAGGAGTCGTTTACTCTGGCTCAAAGTACTCCAGAGTTTATTGCTTCACATTAATGGCATGTGTAAATGCACCCTCTGAGTACTAAGATTCTTCCTTAATGTCTACCCCATGGAGATTTCAGCTTTCATCAATAACTTGATATCCACATAAAATAAAGACAATTGGTCTTGTGATTAAATCACTATGTTGGGACTCAAGAGATCAGAGTTTCAGTGTTGGTTTTGCCATAGATTCCCTGTGTTCCTTGGGCTACCTACTCAAGAACAGGTCCTTAAAGGTATTTAGTCACCTAAGGTGCAGACAGATATCAAGGGAGAGTTTCAAAAGCACCTAGGAATCTAACTCCTGAAGGACATACACCTCCTTGCATCAGTTCCCACCTATAAAATGAGGACATTATTACTTGGTTTCTCATATCCTTGGTCTGCCCAATAAGGCTATGCAATTTTCATGGTAGGGACAGCCTCTAGCTGCATGCCTGGATAGTGTCCAGCAAAATGGGACACAACTGAAATATTAATAACACATATTAGTAACACAGTAAAACACAGCCATGGCAGATGCATAATGTTGCAGACCTAAGCCATCACGTACCTCGAAGCTGCACTGCTTGGAAACTACTGCAGTATCTTGGGCCAAGCTTGTTAATAACCTCAAGAGTTTCCAGAGAGACTGGCTCATCAAGCAAATAGGTAGGGCCAAGGCGCCAGGTCAAGGAGGACTTCTGTTTCCAAACCCGTGGGGTCGCTATGTATCCATAAACGTCAACAAAGGATGATGATTCCATGGAAATATAGCCACCAGGTAAGGGTTGTAGGTACTGCATCTGTAACAGAGAGATTCTCTTCTTGAAGCAGTTGTGTCTGGGAGCTTATTGACTCCTCACAAGGTGCTGGCTGCCCTCTTCTATTGAAATCAACAGATGCTAATGGCACCCAGCACTTTGCAAGTTCTAGTCCTTACTTAGTGAAAATCCCAGTTATGTAAAGACTAAAATTAAACAGGAACAAGCTTTCCTATTACACAAACATTAAATTCATTCCTTGTGCAAATCCAATGACAGGAAGTGATAGTACCACTCTACTGAACAAAATCACTCCTACCCTTCAATTGGATAATCCAGAGTTGGTTGCAAGGTGCTGTTTGATTGCCCATTAGGTCAAATAGCATTCTGCCCTAAAACTAGTTATTTAACTGCATGACTGTCCACATGTCCTCACCAGAACTAGATAAGAAGTAGATCTCTAACAGGAAAAGTGGTGCCCAAAATGTGCTCTTGTGCTTGTAGTCTTGGACTACTGCACAGTAGCATCATGCAGCAGCAACCATAAGGCAATGCTACTGTGCAGTAGTCTCAGGCTACTGTGCAGTCAGCATCACGAAAAAGCCATTTGACAGAGCTACTGTGCAGTAATGCAGGTTACTGCCCAGTCATTTAGTACTTGTACTGTGTGGTAATGACTGTATAGTCAGTGTCTCATGTAAATGCAGCCTTTGAAGAGCATCTTACTCCCTTTTTGTAGATGTGCCACAAAATCACCTCTTTATTCACAGAAGCTAAAAAGCATCAGAGGCAAAATCTAGGTTATATATTTTCCTACTGCTGCTTTATCATACAAGTATTTGATGTAGTTGCAATAGTGCCGTTTAAAAATGGAATTTGGGCTTCTCTCTCACTTAGCGTCCTTTGATAATCCCACCATCAGCAAGAACCTGTTACACCGTAACTAAAGTTCCAATCCCACAGTTTACTCGATATGGCCAGATCTCTGCACCCCTAAAGGCTTCAGACAGGGCTTAATGCAAGGTCATGTGAACGAATTTTCAGGACCGTTGCCTGCCATTTAATAGCCCATCTTTTTTTTAATTTAATTTTAATTAAATCAGCCTTGTGGCTAGTTACTAGGAAAATCTAGTAAACAGGGACTGTGTCAGGAATTTGACGAGGATGTAAGACCAGCAGGACAACAGAAAAGGCTGCCTGGGGAAGTTGGGGAATTTCCTTCATGGAAATTTTCAAGAAGAAGGTGGAAAGGCATCTGTCTGGAATGTCTTAGAATCAAAGCCTTAGAAGAGACCTCAAGGATCATCTAGTCTAATTCCTAGCACAGGTGCTATTCCTATGTTAAAAGGATGAAATTTTCAAAAGTACCAAACTCAATTAAGCATTTTTTTTAATTCCCACTCATCCAAGTTCCTAGCTAAAGAACTCCATGTCCAGTTCATTTCAAATGTAGTATAAATGAATTCTACTGTGACCCTGGGCTTAATCTTCCATGCCCTTCTCCCCCTTTCCCCCCACCCCGCCTTTTTTTTTATTCCCTTCCTTATTTTATAATTTTTTTTTTAAAGAGGGGCTCAGACTTATAATGTGAATCCAGCTGCATGCTTAACTATGGAAAAGATACTGCTCTATGGCCTTCTAAAAACAACAGCCTAAATGTAAAAGTCGTCTTCTGAAAAGTGCAGAGCATTGAGCCACTGCAGTTGATTTCAATGGGAGCACAACATTTTGAAAAATACAGCTACCAACTGAAGAAATACAGATTTAGGCTCCAAACTTCAGCCTGCTATTTCTGAAAAATGTCTTAAATTATAATAGAAAATATTTTTACATTCAATTTGGAAGAGAGATGTTGCACTGCACCGTAATGAAACAGGGATGAGACATTCATGGGGTAGATCTCCCTTCTCCTCCCTCCCCCTTGGCCTGTTGTGGGATTCTCACACCTTGTCCTGAAGCAACTGGCTCTAGTCACTGGACAGTATGTAGGGAGTGTTATATAGGGAGTGATGGGTCTAGCCCACCAAGAAAACAATAAGCCTCCCTCAGTTAGGGAGGCCAGTAGGTACATGACAAGTGATTCCTTGGGACAACAAAAGAGGAAACGGATGGGTGTGATTGTCACAGGACCATAACAAGGATTCTGAGGAAGAACACCAAGCAGAACACACTGATTAGTGCTCACTGCCTCTCAAACAAGGCCAAAGACCCTGTGGACACCACCTAGTAAAACTCTGCACAGAGACGTGAGTGGAGGAGTGGCAGGAAAAAAGCCCCACAATTGCCTGGGCTTCTCACAGCCAGAGCTTCCTTTCTGGTCTGGTAGATGGCAAGTTTGGCCAGAGCTAGAAGGAGATTGACCAGGAGGTCCTTGGTGGGGTCTTGTCACTGGACATGGGACTGGACTGGATGGAATATACAGGTTCTGCATTCCTGAAATCCTACTCCTAGATGCATCCTTTGCCCTTGTGCTTTCCACTTCCCTTCCTGTGTCAAGAAAAAAATCCTACAGCATTCTCTTACATAAGAGACAATGACTGGGACAATTTTTATTTACTAAAGACTTGTTTTATTTATCATGGGCTGTTTCACTATATGATAAACACATTTGCTGTGAATTCTGTAATCAATTCCAGTGTTCAAGTTTTACTGATGACTTTCAGTCTCGTCTGAATGAAATCTTAATTTAATTTGCCTTCATTCATGGAATAGATATAGGTCCCACAAGGCATTAAAGAGACTGATAGTATTGGGAAAAAATATTTGGAAGTGAACAGATTGCTTTTGCAAGCATAACTCAGAGCACTTCCCATACATTACAACTGATTTAAAATTTAAGAAGAAACCAAAGTTAGGAGGACTACATAACAGTTCAAAAGATATGCATTAGAAATGATTTTCATTTTCCATACTGCCAACCTGAAAAACTCAAAAATCAAATGTGCAGCCTGAAAGCATCTTGAAGTGGCTAAAAAGCATGAAGTGAAAAACATAATAAATTTAAGGCTTTCTTTATTTGCCTATAGTATCTGTTTTTGGGGTGTGTTTGGGTCACTTTTCAAAAATTTGTCTCACAATCAAGCAATCTAGAAAAAGGAAATTACTTACCACTAAGTGTGTGAAAGGCAAGAACTTCTTAGGGTGATATCTTAAATTGGACCAGCTATGTATTGGGATGAAGCTGAGATAAATCCTTGCATTGCACCTAATTTCTGGACCATCACAGCTACAACATTACTCTTACACTGCAATAACCAGTACATGGAATTCTTTGAAATGTAGTGTCCACATAAACAGTCTCCCTTGTGGGTGTGACTCAGCCCCCAACCCCTGGAGCAGATATTTTTTGTCTTAGCAGTACCCATATGGCACACACTGGCCCTATCTTCCTTCCCACCTCATGCTGAGTGAATAAAAGACAGAACACACATCCCACTCCTCAGTTTCCTTTCAGCTACAGAGTCCTCTCTTGCATTTGACTCCAAGGCAAAGAGGAATGCAGTCAGAATTTGAATGTTGGGACATCACATCTCAAAACACTCCAGCTACTGACAAGTAGGTTCATTTTCTCTTTTGAGTAACAGTATACAGACACGTTTGCTCTTGTAGGTGACTCCAAGCCAATGTCCATATATACCTGGAGGTGGCCATTGGAGTCCTGAAACAAATAGCAAATGGAGTGTCCACCTGCATATGAGAAAGAATCTCACTCTGCCCTACCTGTTGATATAAAATATGACACAGGTGTTATCTGCCTTCATCTGGACATGTTATCTTTGACTGTATAAACTCTCAGCACTACTCCAAGTTCTAATACAGTGATGTAAAGGCTCATCTCCTCCAGCAACCAGAGTCCCTGCACCTGGTGATCATCGGAATGTGTTTCACACCCTCAGAGAAACATATTCATCATGCTATATTAACAGACAGGTGGAGAAAGGCGAACAGCATTCCTCTGCATGGGCCCATATGTGGGAAGACAGTGTCTAGATTGGAAGTGTGATCATTTTGTCCAAGGAGTCACTGGAAAGTAAATTTCATGCATCCCAGTTGCAAGCCCCTAAAGTGAAGTCTAATATGAGGCGTCACAAAGTCACAAGAGGCTACATGCGTATGGATGGACAGGCAAAATCTTACTATCTTCATAGGATTCTTCCTTACTCAAGGGATGAGCTCAGTTGGCAACTGGAATCAATCCTCCAGGAGGTAAGCCTTCATTTTCACAGAATTCAGAATAGCTTCTATGAAAAAGCCTCTGCCTTGGGACTATGGAGTGGGCTCAAGTATACTAGGGGTGAAACAACTACGGTAACTAACATCATTATAGGAATGATACTCTGCCAATGCCAATTCGAAGCTGGGTACCTACAGAAGCTGTGCCAATGGGCTGGGTGACAGCATGTCAGGAGACCATGCTGAATAGAACAGGAAAATATTCTTCATTTGAGAAAGAGAAAGATGTGCAGAACTTGACAGTGTATCAGCCATGAGCTAACTTACACTGAGGTCAGCAAGTACCAAAGAGAAGGACATGAGAAAATTACCCTACAAAGAACAGACATCTTTTAAGGTCTCAGGAAGCTTCAGACCTAGCACAGAGGTGAAACACTGCTTGGGTGCAAGAGGATGAAAGGACATGTGTAGACAAAATGAGAGGTGTGTGCAGACGACACTTTAAAACAGGTTAAATACTTTTGTACCGCTTTAATGGTGTCTGTGTTTGCACGTGTCATTGGCATATTGCACATTAATTCCAGCCACTATAGGAAACTCTGTGGCGTAATGCACCTTAAATAACTTGGGGCACAGAAAACTAAAACTCCTTTGAGCCCCCAACCCCTGGAGGAGTTTTAGTTTGCTGCCCCTACAGCTGCAAAGCAAAGCACGGGGCTCTGTGCAGCTCCATGGCTCTGCAGGAAGCCCTGCAGTCAGCCTGGCAGCAGCCCGGGAAGATAGGCTTCACCCAAGAAAAGCAGTGAGCCTGATCTCTTGCTTTCCCCACCCGGAGCCTGCCTGCCTGCCTGAGCTGCTCGAGGGCCCGGTGCTTCCCTCCACGGCTGCAATGCCCCCCAGGACCACCTTAGCCAGGTGCCTGTGGGTAGATGCCACCTCAGGCGGGAGCCACCGCTGCCGCAGAAAGAAGCACCAGCCTCCCTTGCAGCCCAGGGGCCACTCCGCCCACCAGCAGGTTGCCTTCCACTCCCCATGGGAGAGGCAGGTAAGTCAGCAGGGTGAATGCATGACATGGGGTTTTAATCAGCCCTAAATTGAAGTGGTGTTTTTTAAAACCCACCACTTCAATTTAGGGCCCCTGTTTCATCTACACACACCCAAGACCCTCTTCTTATTGACAGCTGATAAGGGGCTCAGACCTATTTTCCTTTGGCCTTATGATGGCCTGTGAAGCTAGTGCAAAGCCAACAAATCTGGCTCCTAGATTATGTGAGGTTCTGCATTAAACCCATGGGTCTGAGAAAAGAACTTCCTGAGGCAAGATAGTATGACAGTCAAAGAACCCAGGTCTTTTTGAACTTTAGCTATCCATCCTGTCAGCATTAAGGTCTCAGGCCCTTTTCTCTCTGTCTAGAACCTGATGGGTAAAGGAAGTCAGCTACGAATCAATGAGCCAAAGATGAGTCAATTGCATTTTGGATCTGCTTCTGATTGCTGATCTCCCTTTGAAACACCGAGGGAACTTTTCCAGTATCAACTTTGCCAACACCAAGGTTGACTCAGGTCAGCACAGGGATCCAGTGCTGGCTGTTCAGTGCTACAAGGAAGATCTTGACTATGGGTCTAAGGTCAAACAAAAAAGGACCTCTGCAGGAAGAGCCTCAATTACTCCTCCTTGTAGCTTTGGTCTGAAGGATCAACATGAGTCTCTCTCAGACAGAGGAGACATCTTGTACAGCCATCTGTTGCCAGAATCAGATTGTCCCAGGAGGGTCACGGAGGAAATCATAGAGAACATGAGGAATCAGAATTCTTGGCTGAGGTGATCTCTTTTATTAGACCACCTAGATATTTGCAAAAAAAAAAAACCAGTCTTTATTTGCAAGCTTTTGGACACACACCCTTTTTCAGGCATAGCAGAGTACAAAGATTGTAAAATTTCTCCTGGATGGAAATAAAATTCATATTTCACAGGAGAGCTGAAAGGTGTTGTAAGATCTCCTGGCTGGAGAAGTTAATTTTGGGCAAATTAGGCTCAGATAAAAGTTAGACCAGTCTTCTATTTACCTCAAAGTTGTCTGATGGCAAGCAGGATACTGACTTATGCTTCCCTCTGGTTATGATGGGAGGGATATTTCACAGGAGGATGGGCTGATGGAAGGCTGTCCTGGGCAAGGAATTTATCTTGTGTTGAGGCAGCTCTGTGAACTTGCAAATTTGGCTTCAAACAAAAGGCTGGAGCAACGGTGTCAGCTTTTAGTTTTCAAGATGTTGAATTTTGCTTCCTTCTTGTAAAATCATGAAGTTTATGAGGAAGCTTAAGATGAAGACAATGTCAAGTTCAACTCACCATATGCTCAGAAAGGCTGGTTCCAAAGTGGGACCAGAAAGCAGTTAGGACACCAGCCTGAAATGGTGGTGCCCTGTGGTATTGTTAGATTTACATGTTTATGCAAAAAGTGGTGGGCCACCTGGTTACAAACTTAAGGGAAAATTCTCAGCTTTTCTTCCTAGGATGGTGAAGCAGAAGCATACAAACTGAGTAAAAAGGCAGGGGGGGAACCTTACGATTTAAAGAAGGTTTCTTACTACCTGGGTATCTACTTTGCTCCATTAGACCTAAGTTGCTCAGAGTCTCATCAGCACTTTGTCTTTCATAGTGGTTGAGAATAACTGAGAAATAGGAACAGTGTACTGCCTTTTGCCCTTTTAGCATGGGGCATGAGAGCAAGAGCTAGAGGACACCCTCCCAATACTGCTAAGGCAAAGCCTTGAACTGGGGACCCAAGATGCGAGAGACACCCACAAGCGAGAATGACTCCGTGGACAATTCATAGACAGAGAACTTACTTTTTTAAATTAAAAGCCAAGATTCTAATATAACATCAAGACTCCAGGAAGTGGTGACCTATTAAAAACACTTCATTGCAAGACTTGCAGTGCTTAATTACAAGAATTAGTACTTGGGAAGTTTGTAAACCTCTTTTTGAGTAATCTGACACCATAGCAGACTGTTTCACTGGGAGAAGCAAGCAGAGGATGAATGGAAATCACTGGTGAAGAGATTTGATAACCTCAGCACTTGAGGATCTTGATTTTCAAAGCTCAGGTGCTCAACAGTCCCAAAGATTGTCCACTCTTTTTAAGATATCTCACATTTGACACCCAAAACTCACTGCACTTTTTTTTAAATCTGGACCTAAGGGTACATCTACACTGTAATACAAAGATGTGGCTGCAGACCATACCATACCCCTGGCAGCTTTATGCTACCTAGCATGGGTTATGCTAACACAGTAGTCAAAGCAGCACAGGGCTCAGCATGGGCTAGGTGCCTAAATATCTGGCTAAGTTCTTGGGAGGATTTTGTGGACTCTGCATTGAACCCCACGTTGTTGTGACTACGCTGCTTTCAGTACCCAAACACGCCAATGTACAGCTAATTTGGGTGTAGTATGCTCATTCAAACTGCAATGCAGGGATATCCTAAGGTCCTGGACAGATGAACACAGCTCCCAGAGTAATTTACAATAGTTTTGTACTTCACTGAAAATTGCAACAGGATAAGGAATAGACAGACATGCAGCCACTATTCAGTAGGTGGTTATAATTGTGCCTGACTGCTGCGTGGCAGGGAGTAGGTAAAGATGCATTGGCCTTAAATTGCTATTCTGGGATAGGTGCAGACAGACTAAGCCTAAACCAGTATAAATTATACCGGTGCAGTTTTACTCTTGATTCATGGAGGGAAAATTCTCTCCCATTTTGGTTATAGGGGATGCATCATATTTGCTACTTGAATATGCTGGCGTATTACTGATTATATCAATGTAAATGCATTGTCTAGCCAAGCCCAAAGTGTCTAAGTATTCAGGAAATTGCCAACTTTAGTTTAATACCATACCTTCCGGTGTATATGGAGAGCATACAAAGCACATGGAGTTTCCTAGCTGGCGCAACCAAAACAAGAAAATTCAAACAATCACCTGTCAAGAATATTTACCTTAGCAGAGCCAAGCATCTGTCCATTTATATAAGCTGATACAATGCAGTTCCTCTTCATTTCCTTAGCAACAGTCACTACAAGGTGATGCCACTGCCCGGTGACTAGCAGTTTGCCACAGCCAAACTGGACTTGCACTGGGACCACAGAGGGAGCTGGGACTTCACCTTCAGGTTCCATGATGTCTGCAAAAACCAAAACAGGGACTGTCAGACAAATCAGGGGTTGCCTCTTATTGTGTGTTTACCCAAGACCTGGCATCACTGGACCTCAATTCTGACAGGTGCCTTTGGCAATTAATGGTGGTAATAATAATAATAGTGAAATCTTTTCATTTGTAGAGTTCAAGACTTTTTTAAAATAAAAAATGGATGTCAATATCGTTTTGCCCATTTCACAGTATCATTTTCCCCTTTCTCTATGGGAAACTGAGCCAATAAAAGTGACTTGTCAAGGTCACCCAGTGAACCAGTATCAAAGCTAGGAACAGAGCACATTTGCAGACTCCCAGTCAACATTGCATTCACCAGACCACACTGACTATGGAACACAATTAATAATAAAATTGAGGCATAGAAAATTGATGAAACTTGCACAATGCTGTATATGGATTGAGCAGAAGAGCCAGAAGTAAGACTGGGACATTTCTCTTAAAGTTTGCTAGGAAAGGGAAGAGATGAATAAATATACACACACACTAAAATATTGGAGTTCTGTCATCAAGACCTGAGCCTTGGATCTGAGACAGGATCTGGCTGACAAGAGGCTATTCACATGCCATATATTCAAAGTGTCGCTCAGTGCTTTTCTAGCAAGTTGAAGAGAGGAATATAGATACTGTAAATACACAAAATACCCATTTCAGTTGCAATGACGATTCACTCCAAACAACACAGAGTGCTACCACTTTCAATTAGTGCTGCTGTTCTGCAAGTACAGCTCTAAAAATTAAGTACAAGGACTATAAATGGAACACCAAACAGAATCAATATAAATTTTCATGTGAGTTCCCATCAGTCAGAGCTGGGCAGGTGATAATTCTCCAGGTTTTAGGATATTCCAGCTGGTGAAGTATAGTGTGCTTGGCCTCTGCACCAGCTCTGGTACAGGAACTGGGAAAAGGGGTTGTAGTACTTCCATGCTTGAATTAACTTGGTTGAGAGGTACATTACTGATTACCATCAGATAGATACTCCTTCTACAAAAAGGGCTAACTTCATGATATGAGTGCACTTAGCACATGTTTTACTGCTTGAATGTGCAGCTCCTCATGTATTAAGGTAGTTAACATATCCTAAGTATCACATGTGACAGAACCCTGAGTGTTGGACAGCAGTGATCCCCTACTTACCCCACTTGCTATATCATCTCACAAAGCAGATTGTTTTAGTCCACTCTGCAGGACTGGCTTGGGGATCTGGGAAATATCACTGATTGGGGCACATGCCAAGTTTCCCTAGCCCATATGACATATCCCAGCTAGTAATCCCAGCCCACTGACAATCCCAAGGAGTGATTTGCACTCTGAGCATGCCCCTCTCCCACCTCCTATACCAGGACTGAGCTGGCGCTAACACACAAACCAGACATTCCAGTTCCACAGCAGTAGGTAGTTACCTCACTCTGAGGGACGCTTGCCTATCCAGTTATTGCTATTCAGATGACATATAAGATGCTAAGATACTGTGTTACTAGGTGGCAGCATGAAACCCCACAATAGAGAGACAATAATTTGTAGGAGGGGGAGCAAAACAGGAGAAGAGGTCTTTCATCTCCCTTATCTTCTCCCTATTTGTCCCTTAAGATCAAAAGTTTTCCACATTTTTGACTCAAAGAACTGCTCCATAACTTTTTCTGAATTTAGCAGCACCCTCTGTGGATGCAGGCAAATGGAGCTGCTCCTTTTTTGCATGCAAGGGAGACATACCCCCTGCACCCTTTGTCTTGATGCATGAAGCCCACCAGGCACCCCTCACCCACCAGGAAACAGGGGCAGTGAGGACACTGACTTTATCTTGTCTGCAGTGGTAGCATTGCCAGTATGAGCTCTTAGGCAGACCAGCAGCAGCCTCATGGCAAGCATTCATCAGGCCAGGCTGCAGCAGAGTGCCCCTTCCTGCCACAGCCACCTCCCAGTCTGGCCCCACATGGTGTCTCCCAGTAACAGAGGTGTAACAGGGCAGTTCCACTCGGTGGCACTGGGAGGGCAAAACCTTTAAAAGGATCTTACAACACCCCAGTGTGTCACAGGACCTCAGCTTAGGACCGCTGTTTTAGACCACAGCAACTAGTTCATAGTAGCTCTCAATTCCCAGGGTTCTTTGCAGAAAAAGAGACTGCAATTTCCTTTTAAAATCAAAGTGGAAATTCAATCTTTAGAACCTCTACTTTTTTCTCCAAATGACTGAGACCCTGTAAGGACCACAGAATGGCTGAGGAACACCTTACCCAATGGCTGGAACACCGTTTCCTCTGTAGAGATGATTAAGGAACGGTTTTGGGGAGAAAAGCTCACTGAAAAACAGACAAACTCCTGCTCTGTCCTTGACATATGTCGCACCACACTAAGGAACCGGATTGGGTGGGTATCGTATGCCAAACCAAACCTGCTGACCAGGAACCAGGAGGAGAAAGTCAGGCCACCAAGAGGAGGAAACAATCGGGCACCTGTGGTCAAGAAACAAAATTGATATAAGGGCTTTGGTTTCCCCATTCCCAGCAAGACCTTGCCTTTTTTATCTGAAAAACTCAAAGAATATTGGTCCAGTCTCACTGCAGAAGTTCAGAAGTTCCAAGGCATGTTTGTGGAAGGAACAACCATGAAATCTATAAGTGCTTCAAATCCTATTTCCAGTAATGAGCCCTTTATCCAAGACAATACTGGAAAAGTATCTCACAGAAGCATCCAGATCCACAACTGAAAATAAGCATCTCTAATTTACCAAATCCAGATGTTCAGAAATGGACAAAGGTTCCTACCCACATTTCCAATAATGTTGTCCTATCTGGTTCTAAATGTCTCAAGAGATGCCTGGTTCTAAATGTCTCTTTTCCCCTGGGATACTACTGTGCAATTTAACAAAATTCACTAGGTAGGACATTCATTTATCCTTTTAACAACTGGCTCTCATGTTGCAGCTTGGTCCATAGTAGAGAAAGGCTCAGAGCTGGGTCTGAGCACAGAGGTAGAAGACCGTCTGTGACCACCTCTGGCTAACACTGAATGCTTGAGGTTCTCAGAGGGCATAAATGAAACAGAAGGCACTTACCTTTTCCAACTCCTCCTGAGATGGATTGTTCGGTATTGGGGCCCAAAACAGTGGCAAGCGTGGGGAGGAATAAACAACTACAAAAGACAAAAAACCTACTTAGCAGAAATTCAAACACTTCTTAATGGGCCTCCATTAGCCTGGTCCTGAACTCATTTTACCTGCAAATGTCCCAATTAACACAATCCAGTAGGACTGGAGTCTCGGAAAGTAGGGCTCTAAATGGAAAATTTTAAGAACGTGAACAAGTTTTCATGGTAGGGTTGGAGTGTTGTTGTAGCTGTGATGGTCCAAGAAATGTCCAAGAGGCAAGGCTTTATACCAGATTTCAGACATAAGGGCTGCCTATACATATGTCAGTTGGCATTTTAATTAGAACACTGCAGCATCACTGCAGCATCACATGTATTAAGCCCCCGCTCCTTTACAAATGGCCACAAGATGTTTTAACTAAACCTCATTGAATGAGGTTTAGATAAGGCATCCCATGGCCATTTTTAAACGTGTGGGGACTTAATACATGTGGCGTTGCAGCACTCCAATTAAAGTGGGCAGCAGGGAACTGCTCTAATTAAAATGCCCCTCTCAACCCCCCACCCCGAGCATGTGTATAGGTAGCCCTTGTGCCATTCCTCAGATCTAAAGAAGTAGCAGACACAGGCTGAGCTAAATTTAGATCAGCCTGTGTCTGCTTCCCTTTCAGAACTGAGGAAGGATACTAGATGCTCAAAAGTTTATCCAACAGCTCTTCAAACTTTCTGTGCTATCACTGAAGTGACAGTGGGCAGGCAGAGTTGTGTACCACCACTGAGGCCACATGTGGAGCGTGGATAGGGACATAGGCTCAGCTCAAACAAGAAATGAAGGACTCTCTTTAGCCCAAAACAGAAGCTTGAAAACACGGCAGAGCAGCAATAAAAGAAGGAGCAGTGATACCCATAGCCCTCTGCTGACATGTCGAACTCCACAAAGGATGGAGCCAAGGAAGTGTTGTGTAGCTGGAAGCTCCGTGGCGACGTCATGGAAATGAGACTCATCGCTGTTTGGAGAGCCACAGCAGACCCCCTGTGCACCCAAGATGAGTTGGTGGCTGGTGGAGGAACTGCACTTTTGTCCATTGTGACTACTTCTAAACCTATAACAACAATGCACAGCATTACTTGGTGCACACTACTACACAGTGGCTTTTTTCATCAGTCTTCTTCTCAACTTTGTATCCAACATAGAAAAGATTGGATACCCTGGGTATGTCTACGTTGTGTCCCAGAAGGGATTCCCCCAAGCATGCCTTCCTAGCAGCTCCCACACATATATGTCAAATTTCAAAATGCAGAGGTGGAGCTGCTCCAGAGTGTTCAAAAGTGGCCACTACAGATGCCTCTGGAGAAACTGCACCACCAAATTTCCCAGTTTGGCATATGCAAGCAGGAGGGGGTGGTGCTGTCTTGGAACTAAGCAAAATAAAGCATTATAGTACAATGGGAATCAGGGCTGGAGGCACAGATGGGGGTCTGTAAGAGGAAATGGGTATGCGCCCTGCTCCAGCCCAGGAAGTCCCCTTTTTGGGTTGTGGAAAACTACTGAATGTGCTAGTATAAACTACAGCTTGGTGACTGTTACACACTTCTTCCTCTGGCTATTCCCCAGACACTGGCCCATTCCTTTAACCAGCCTAGAGCATAATGTCCTCAAACACTATATCTATGTTCTCTCTAGCTCCTAAAGCAGCATCCCATTAACATATGAACAGACCATCACCTGAGTATGGACAACATGCTCAACACTCTTCCTTACTTTTATTCCAAGCTGCTTTATCCAAACCATCCTCTTGACCTGATGGCACCAGAATTCTCTTTGTGCTGCCTCCTGACACTGCTGGCAGAGAGGCTTCGAGCCAGAGAAACTTCCTGGAATGTGTAAACCAAAAAAGAGGAAACCATTCTTAGAAGGAGAATTTATCAGCATGCTGACATCAGTGCAAATACAGCACAGCCCCAACATCACCAAATTTTATCTTGTGAAACAACCCTCCATTTGAAAAGCAGAGCTAGGCAAAATAAAACAAAACAGCAATAAAAGACAATTTTTTGACAGTATCAATACTTTCCATGGATTTTTTTCATTGAAATTGTCAATTTTTTCTTAAGTATAAAAGTAATTTTAATTTTTAAATCATGTTGCTTTATTTTATGCTATTTTATACATGTGGTGCTCAAAGCACAACCCATGGCCTAAGTCATCCACCCATGTTCTGGGAGCCCTGCAGCAAGTAATACTGCCACTGCATCCTACCACTAAACTTTTGGACCAATAAAGTTCCCCATTGGGTAAATGTCAAGATCCCATGTGCTGGATCAGACTGGCATTCAAGTTCAGGCCTGGCATATATGCCAGGACCTGGCCCAATATGTTGCTTCTCACCCCCAGACATGGTACATGAGACCAGATCCAGCACATGGGCCTAGGATCATGCACCAGATCCAACCTGTGGACTGCCTACACAGCATTCATCTGGTCTTGGTGCCTGAAAGTTTGAACAGCACTGTTATATACTCCACTTTCAAACGTTCTTCCCTTTGGACAAAGTGAAACCAAAATAAATTTTAAGCAAAACTCTTTTCACTTTTAATTAAAATTATTCCTGAAAAGATATTTCAAATGAATTGTGTTCTTTTCTATTATTTTTGGTAACAAAATTAAATATTTTCACCAGCTTTACTGAAGAGTCTATCTGTGTAGCAGCATGAGATTGGGTTATAACGCAGATGTTTAAATCACTGATGCCACAGATCTCATCTGAAACAGATGTTGATCAAGAGGGCACTGATTTTAAATGGTATTGTGGAGATACCAAATGTATCTTCAGATTAGGTGTTTCTAAGACAAGATATTTCCCAAGATCAATTATAGAAGTATTGGCCTTCTGACCAACATACCACTGGAAAACCTGGACAAATTCCTGGACTACATGAAAACCTGATATTCATACCAAGTTGGCCTTTGTTAGCATTAAGACAATTTTATCTAATGATGGGAGTAAGGGACTGAGAAATAAGACCGTATGGTCAACTTGTGGGTCTGTTATTGACCCTGAGTGACTGTAGAAAAAAATCATTTAATCCCCCTGTGTATCAGTTTTTCCACAGGTGACTGTTGGCTGGGGCATGAGGTGGGCACATGCCTCCCCTGAGATTGGCCTCTGACTTGGCACTGCTCAGGATAGGACAGGTTTTTTGCCACACAGGCCAGAGGGGGGTGGAGGGGCAGTAAGCCACAGCACAGAAGTATAGGAGTGGATAGGGGGCTTTTGGCCTGCCCCCGGGCCCACCCACAAATTGTGCCCCCCCAGACTCAGGAGGCACCAGCCATCCCTGAGTTTTTCCCATCTGCAAACCAGGGAAAAACAATCCAGACTTTTCCTTCCTCTGCCTCTAATAAAAAAAAAAATCGTTCAGCACATGGATGAGCATGACTTTCTTGGGAGAAATCAATATGGCTTTGTCAATGGGAAATCATGCTTCATCAACCTGCTAAGAGTTCTTTGAAGGGGCAATAAGCAGGTATACTGGGGTAATCCAGTTGTATAGGTAGCTGGACTTTGTATAGTATAGCTGGACTTTGAAAACACCTTTGATAAGGTCCCCCATCAGAGGCTCTTAACTTGAGCAAATTGATGATCTTTGCTATCATCACCTGCTGGAGTGATCATCACCTGCTGGATTTCACTATCCAACGCAGGGCGTCTAGGGCTCCCACCAAGGCTAAAGCCCTTGACTTCAGAAGGGCCAACTTCAATGAGCTTAGGAGACTAGTGGGGGAGGCACTAAGGGCCCAGAAGGTAGAGGAGATGGG
>JAGPOW010002742.1:34182452-34201853 GCA_030014935.1 Caiman crocodilus
AAAAACAGCAACTGTAACAAGTACACAGATTGGGAAGGAAAAATCTTCATTTTCTCTATGTGTTATTGCTCAATGAGGAAAGCTACTCAACTTTCTCTGTCTCCTTTTGTACCAGATCATGAGTCCGTTATGTAAAGTGAGTAGCTTCACACTCCACAAGTGTTCTCTTAATACTATTCAATATAAGAAAAGGTACCAAGCCAGACCTGAGTCTTACTGCTTGGTGCTGGCATCACAAACCTAACACAACCACAGAAGAGCAGACTTCAGTCTGTTCTGTCTTACCCTCCTCCAAACAGAATCAGTAGCTAAGTTCTGGAGACCAAACCTTTACTGTGGCCATGAAAAAGCAGCAAAAAGACTCCAGAGATTCCCAAAGATTGCCACAAGATTCCCAAAGCACTAACAGCTAGTCACATTTGCAAGCTGAGCAGTGTGGCCATCATAGAGGACATTCCAGTTTTCTGCTACTCTGTCCTCCGTGCTCTATTGATACAAAACCAGACATCTTTACGTCCTCTATTTTTCTAGAGGACATATAGGCGTCCGGTTTCGTATCCATAGAGGACAGAGGATGACCAGACTGTCCTCTCTGATGGCCACCCTAATACTGAGCAAACCTGGCCAAGACATCTGAGGGAATCTGCACTCACAGTATCTGCATTCGAGAATTAAATGTGAGATTACGAAGACACTAAATCACATCCCTTAGCAAGGTAGCACATTCTGACGGACCCAGGCAGTAGATTAAGATCTCTGAGAAACAAAGGACCAGATTCTATTCCACCTGTTAGGTGCATAGACAGACTTACACATCTAAATGCAATCCAATTCCATTCTGTTCCAGTTCATGAAGACGCATATCACATCTAATTTTGCAATGAACCATCATCTGACCCGTAAGTCACAAAAAAACAGAAAAAGGAGGAGAACCCAACCCATCTTTTGTATTAATCATTTTCATAAGGTCAAGCAAAGTAGAATAGAATAACATTTAAGCCCCTAAATCCACTTGCATGCTTGCTCAATATGTTTAATAGAATTTGGCCCAAGGTCCATCATAGGCTCTACTGTTGATGGGACCTTCAGAAAGTCACTTCTCTCTCTGATCCTATTTCTTCTCCCATGCTTTCATTTGTCCATTTGCACTATACTCTCTTTTGAGACAGGGATGTTTTTTATCCATAGTAAGAGACAAATGGAGCTCCTATCTCAAAGGGGGCCTCCAGTCACTGTGGCCATACCAAATAAATACTGCTAATCATTTTTATCAAATGAGAAAGGAGTGAAGAAGAAAATTTGAAAATGAAATAAAGATTAAAAGATACAAATACGTTACTGAGATGGATGGAATATGTGTCCCAGAACTTCATATTTTTAATAACACTGCCATCTACTGAAAGTCTGCACAGTTTTTATTTTTCTCTGCCTCGTACAGCAGAGCCCTAGAGCCAACTTTGCTACAGCAAATTTCTTGATTGCTATTTCTCTCATCTAATTAACTGTTCTACTTGTTTTTCAGAAATTAATTACAGTCATTATCAAAATTTTAATAGATGCTGGCTTGGATTGCTACAAAGACTCAAGAAATGCCAGAAGTTAATTATGCTCCCGCCTTCCAGAGACGTAGATGAGGAATTCTGATGTGATTGCAAATCTCCAGTTTATATGTTAATTTGTATCCAAATATTTTAGAAATGGAAGAAGACATCATTTGAGTAATCTGCTTGTTCAGTTGGGGTGTGTCAAGGGAGTGTTTGACAACATAAAATTTATCCAAGAACATTCCTATTTTCACTGAGGCTAAGAAAATCTTGAGACTGAAGTGCTAAATTCCTATTGGTTGATGCAGCAGTTTGTAACTGCTACAGACAGTCTGCGGGCTTGATCCTGCTCTGATGCACCCTTTTACACTTATGTCACACCATTGGCTCCAGTGATTTACAACAACAGGAGAATCAAGAGCAGAACTAGGCCCCAGGACCGTAAGCAGAAAATGCATCATGCACTACTCACAATATAGGAAAACTGTAGATTGCTGGGGGCCAAGTAACAGCTGCTGTGTTGCAGATGGATAAACAGGAAGCACAAGACAGACTATCCCCTCCTTCCCAGACTCCTAGGAGTAAAAGGAGGAGGAGGAGGAATGGCCAGCTCTCTCAGCAGTCTATCTTACCCAAAGAGTGTATTTCTGGATCAAGAAGATCTGTAGTCCTTCCTGTACACTGATCAATAAGAACTGTTCTGGGTGGGAAAATTTCAAGTAAAAGAATAAGCAAAAGTTTCAGAAGTCACAAGTGATCATACTCCTTCCCTAATGTCCCATGCCCATGCCTGTTCTCTGCAGATATTAGTAAGCAAAAGGAAGCACACATGGGACAGTAGGGAAGAGCTTGGGGCAGGTACTAGGAAGTTAGTTAATGTGCACATGGTTTGAACACAAAACTGTAGTGAAAGCCTCTCTTTAAATATTTGCTTTACTAAAGAGCTAATTTAGAGTCTAATTATCAAGCAGACCGTATATAAATGCAGACACAATGTCTTTCAGAGTACATGAGGAGGTGTCGACCTAAGGAGGTACTTGAAAAAAAGGGTCCTTACACTCTAAAGCAGGGATGGTCAACCTGTGGCTTTGGAGTCCAAACTTCCAAGTCCAAACTGAGTAAAGTGCTCACTGTGAGCAGCTGTATCACGTGACGTGACGTGACGTGACGTGACGTGACAGCTATGGAAGTTGGTCACCATGTGCTTGTGTAAAGAGTCAAGGAGAAGCATATTAACTTCTGAAGACCTACACGTGGCTCCGGACCTGTGGGTTGGCTACCCCTGCTCTAAAGCCTTTAACAGCCCCCTCTCCCATTATAGTATACAGTTAGTGGCAGAAGGAATGGTATAACCCAGTTTGATAGATCCGGCCCTTCATTTGTCCCTTTATATTTTCTGAATTTAATATATTAACATTCTTTTGAAACAATGGCAGCAGCAAATTCCAAGATGGACATTCTTTAGCAAGCAATGGCCCACTGTGCAAGGACTTGTGGCCTCCATTCCCATTAATATCATCAGTTACTATATGAGCTGCCATAGTTACTCATATATCACATGCACATTTTTCCCAAAAATCAGCCCTCCAAAATTGGGGTTCATGTCTTAAGATTGAGCAGGGGCATTTCTTCATTGGAACAGAAGCAGGAAAATACTATGTCCAAAATGGTTGTCTGTTTCTCTCAGTAAGCAAACAGGAGAGCGAGGTTTGGTGTCAACCATTTCTCAGCTACTTCCAGCTCACTGGCTAAGAGAAGCAGGCAGCCATTCTGTGACATAGTCTGTCCATTAAAAAGTCAGCTCCAGGCCATGACTCTGGAAGAAACTTGTTGTTACTACATTCTGCTTTCCAAAAAAAAGGTGTGCAACTTATTTGGAAGCATGTGCTATGCAAAGAAATGAGGTACCTGTATTATGGTAGAGCCTACTAAATGGCCTCCCCTTTATATTAGGCACCAAGAGCACCTATACACGTGCAATCAAGGCTGCTGGAGCAGGTAATTACCGATTGTCTTTATAATAATACAGACAAATACATATCCAGTAAAATGAATAAATAAAAAGCATGAGTTCACACTGGGATTGTCAGGCCTCTTACTGATACTAGACTCTGAATATTGTTCACCAAACAGCAAGCAGAGATCCAACATCCAACCCACAAAGGGTCCCAAAGACTTGCTGTGGCCTCAGATAACTGTTCAGTCCTGAATATGATTCACATTTACACTTTCCTAATGCTGACAGTTATTGGTTCAGAATAACAGTTAACAAACTTGTAAAATCCATCTGAATACCTAACTTTCTAAAAATTACAATCTCTCTCTCCAGTGTTCTTATAAATTAATGCTTAATATATGTAAGCATTATTTGATAGTATTGACCATTATTTGACAATATTTGATGAGTCAATTGACAAGGTATTTTTTGACCAGCCAAATTCCCAACCTTAAGTAAAACTAATTCTCCTACCTCCTGATGCCTGTGCAGTTACTCTGGCCAATCTATACAGAGAAATTGGGACTAAGACCCAACGCACCCAGCCCCAGAGCTGCAGCAGGTTGCATCCAGAGAGCAGATGCTCTGCACCAAAAAAGGACCAAAGTGTGCAGTCAACACCCCACCTCCCAAACAAGAACCTTTAGAACGGAAGGTACTATACTGATGTAGGTCATTATCAATCTACAGGGCACCTTTATCCTAAACACAAGACCCCATTAATTCCACAAATCCTATGATCTCTCTAGAAGACAATCTCCTAAAACTATCCAAAAAAACCCCTCCGATTTACTTTTCTCTGATAAGCACAGCAAAACTTGCACTATTGTTTTGATAGTATTTTATACTGATGCCAGCAACATTTTTATGCAGGAGGGAATGATTCTTATAGTAAAAGCCAGGGCCAAAGAGTAGGAGAAAAGTAAATGACAGCACCATCTAACCAAGCACTCACCTGAGCATGTTCCTCCCTGTAGAGCTTTGGAAGCAACCTCACCATGACACAGACAGCTCCTGGGTGCACAATTGAACAGTTTTCCCCTTCCAATCTGCAGGAAATAGACAACATCACTATAACAGCATCATTGACAAAGATATGCAAGGTTGGTTAATATTATAGCAGACAACAGGATTATGCTCTGCCTGAATTTGCCAGATTCAATGTTAGCAACAAAACTAACAGACCAGCAACCTGGAACTGTCATAGACAGACTTGGAGCAACAAAGCCGAGGGATGATTGACTAGAAGTACTGGAAACTACAATTCAAGTTCTAATCTAACATTGTGTATGATGAAAGTATGGCTGCACAGACATGAGAGGCGGTGCTATCACCTAACTTGGAGGTCTTCAAGAGGAAGCTAGATAGTCACCTGGCTAGAGTCATCTGACCTCGGTCCTCTTTCCTGCCAGGGGCAGGGTGTCAGACACAAGGATCCATTGTGGTCTCTTTCAACTCTACAATCTATGAATCTATGAAATGGCACTTCAAAAGCACGCTCTAACTTGGAGAATTTGCATCATAAACAGTAAACAGTAAAAAGTCCCTAATGCATCAGCCCAAACCAGGTACTATGTTCTCTGTCACCCTGATGTCCCAAGGAACCATCCTGTTCTCAAAAGGTACTCAAGTCCACCTAGACCTTAGGATTCATCCCCAGTTGAAAGGCACCAGCAGGAAAAAGACCTAGTCTTGATAAAATCAGTGTTGCTCCCCTTCTCCCACCCTTCCCTGAACATCAAACAAATCAGAACCTCCCCAGGGCATTACACGGTTGGGTTGCCTGTTTTTCTGCACAAATTTTTCACTTTTAGCACACAGCCTTGCATATTTAGGCAGCAGGTGGAATTGCATCATCAACATATCACAGAGAAATCATCTCATGACATCCTACTGGCAAGATGGATGCACGCCTGAGAGAAAAATCTCATGAAAGCATTCTTGTTTAATTTCTAAGCTAAAATGTTGCATGGAGAGCATTCAGAAGTACCGAAACCTCTGGCTGCATCTCTGAACTAAATCTATAACCTTCTTTCTAGAGCAGTGATTCTCAACCAGAGTGCCACAAGATCTTTTCAAGGGTTCCCCACCACCGTGGTCACAATGTGGACCTGCCCTTCATGCCTCTGTTTCTGGAAGATGTTATGCAAGGAAGCCATTAGGACAGGATGGGGCTCACTCCTGCAGCCTGGACTGAGGACAGGTCAGACAAGATACTGATTATTGCCAAGTATAGGGAAAAACTGATTGCAGACAGGTACTTGAAATTATCTTCAAGCTTGTCCCGGGACTTTCACAATCTCAAGAGTATTTCAAGTATAATAACCAAGATGGTGTAGCAGGCTTTCCCTGTGTACCTGGCTCACAGTTCCCTGTGCAGGGATATACAAGACACTATAAAAATAGTGCCTACTCCAGAGCCTAAGCGGGGCTCACAGCCACTGAAATTAGACCCTGTATAGCAATGGTGTCAGTGTTCACTTGATCATTTGGGACAGGGGTTGGCAACCTATAATCCATGAACCAGATCATGCCTACAGATGTGAAGCTTCAGCAGCATTTAGCAATGGGACTTCAGCTGCATTTGCTTTCCCATGCTTGCCAGCTGCGAGTGCTTCTCCCTGTGATGCCACAGGGAAAAGCAACATCAATATGTGGGTTCTAGCGTTAGGCCACCTGTGACCTGAACTGGGTCAAGTCCAGTCCACAGCCTAAAATGGCTAATGAACACTGATCTGGGGAAATAGAAAATAGGTTTATTATTGAATAAATATATTGTGGCTTTCCCCGTTATTTTAAACAGTGATACTTCATGCTGATTTCTTAAGTGTGTGTATCAGGGCACATCTACAGTCGATACGGTATTTATATTATGTATGATCTGTATGTACTTCACTAATAAAAATACTTTTTAAAATGTGGTGCCACTACATTCAGAAGTTACGGAGGGGTGCCTTGAGTCCAGAAAGGCTGAAAACCACTGTTCTCCGGATGTGGGCTGTCCAGTATCATCAGACATGCCATTCTTCTCAAATAAAACCCAGAGAGAAAACTTCAGACAATGTCTGGCAGCCCTAATGGGATGTAAAAAATAAAACAGCAAGCAGCAATCTACTGTATAAAACAGAAGAATAAATAACAGAATGGTCATAAAAAGGCCTTTACAGAGAAATTGAAAGAGAGCAATGTCTATAAATAAACACCTGTTAAGTCATTTCCAGAACCCCTTGCTCATATATCAGTGCAAAGTAACTAACATGTGGCACACTGCCCCACTGTGACAGATGAATATTACTGCACCCTCAAGGCAAATATTGCTTTATTAAACAGTACTTGCAAAAAAAACAAACAAAAACCCACTTGTTTGCTACTCTTTATGTTTATAAAGTTAAATTCAGCATCAGTGTAAATGGCTGCTATTCTACTGACATCCGTGAAGACGTAACAGCTTATCCCACTGAAGAATAAGCATCTATATATTTTTTTAATTTCTATATGTAACAGGCAGTTTAAGGGGCACTTACCTTCTATGTGTCCTACATCAGGCTCTGCTTTTGAGGGAGATTGTCCCAACAGGGACAGCATACTTGTAGTTTGTATTACCCCTGGGAAAGGGATGCACGATTGTCCCAGCAGGGACACCATACTTGTAGTTTAGTAATATCTCCAGCAAGGGGGTGCAAGATTAAAAAGCAGTTCGAGAGCCTGGGAAAATTCCAGCCCAGGGATTGGCTTGGTGGCTCCCCTTAAAACCACAGTGTCTTCCCACTTCTGGGGCGCAGAGAAAGGTGCACAGTATGAGAAGGGCTGAGAAGAGCCTGCAGTGTGGTCCCACCCCGCAGTTGCCTGCTGGACCCCTCATGGCTGGGCCAGAGGCCAGCAGAGCACCTATAGGGTCAAGCAAGAGAAAGCAGACCCCTAGATTGGGCAAGTGAAGTTCTTAAGTGAGCTGAACAAACTCTTTAGGGTGGGGACACAAGAGTGGGATGGCTATTCCCCTCTGGGCTTGGAGACTTGGGGGTTGGTAAGACTGTGATAAACCCCTGGTGTGAATGGCTGTGGAAAGGACTGTGGCAGGACTGGGACAGTTTGGCAGAAAGAGATGCCAGCCAGAGAAATCCTGAGGACATCTGTGTGGGTTGAGACCCAGGAAGGCATGATCTGAGGGGAAGGCCTTAAGGGAAAGTGAGCCCAGAGGTGCTGCCAGGTCTGTCAGCGGCAGCTTGCTCTCCCACTGTGTGTTTAATAACTGTGTAAATAACTCTGTGGACTTGGAGAGGCCATGCCCAGGCAGAGAAGAGTGCACGGAAGTGCGTGGAGGAGAATTTTTGTTTTGCAGGAGTCTGGAGTGGAAACAGTTGCTGCAAATTGTGAAACGCCGGGGCCTGCATGGATATCCCAAGGCAGGTGGAGCCCTGTGGCAGGGCACTGTTTGTGCCTGCCACTTTAAGGGCCAGAAGGCAGCAGCTGGCAGGTGCCTGATAAGGGCAGCCATTTTGAATCCAGGGTTGCCCACATAAACAGGGCAGTTCTCCTGCTGGGGCAGCAGGCAACAACACTGCCTGGCCAGAGGGCTGCTGGTATCATCTGGAGGTAAGGGAGGAGCTGGAGAGGATGGTAATGAAGCTCTGGGTCCTGGGCATGACCTAAAACTGCACCCTGCTGGGAATGGGTGGCGTGGTGGAGCTCTCAGTGGCGCAGGAGCCCCCACGAAATGCCAGGCCAGTGACCACCCCAGTGAAAGGTGGGTTGAGGTGCCTTAACCCCTAGCCTCCACCACCGGGTGGGTGACCCCTTTGTCTGGAGGGCCCAGAGGGTGGACCCTCGGAGAGTGAGAAAAGGGCCATAGACTCAGGCCTGTCTGAATTTCCCCTGACTGGCCCATGCTGGGGCCAGGACCAGAAGGGTCAAAGGGCCAGAGGCCCACTGCGAGGAACACCCAAGAGCTGCACGCCTGGGGTCCTGACTGGCCTTCAGTTCAGGGAGCTATCATGCGCGATATGACTATGGAAGAGACTGAGGGGAAGGAATCCAGGTGGGGTTCAAAGGTAGGATTCTGGGGCCCAGTGTGGGGTCCGGTGACAATGAGAACTATAGATGTCATCAGCGAGGCTTGGGCTGTGGTGTAGGGGAGGAATGGAGCTGCAGATATCGCCTCCTGGCATCAGGGCAGGAAATAGGCAGCCTCCCACTTCTTAACATGTATTAAATAATTAACATCAAGGCATGGCGGACAAGAATGCAAAGGTTTGGCTGAGGAACAAGTGGGCGGGCCACGGTTTGATCGGCCCCGAGCACCCCCGCACCATTACAAGCCCGCAACTGTGTGATGAGAGGAGTGAGGGACTGCTCCTCCCACCATTCATTGGGCATAAATTGGGATAATTGGCAATTGGTTGTGAATAGTTAATTAGGGATTTAATATAATGAGTATCTAACATAGTGCCTAAGTTGTTAGCTATGTATTCATTGATTTGATCATTCTTTTAGTGTAAATAGTTATCAAGTTATTTTTGTATAGACTCAACCCTGTGCATTGTAAATAGAGCTCCAAAGGTTTTATATTATTTAATATTCATTAGCATGTAGCAATTACCTCCTGTAGATAATTAAAATAGTGAATTGCCCATCAAGAATGGGGGGGGGCAGGCAGGGGTGGAGTGCCACCATCCATTTCCCTGCATCCCACAGCCGCCCAGGAGCGGGGACAAGGGGGAAGCTTGCACACAGCAGCTGCCACCCACCACCTTGTGCTGCTGCTGCTCCTCATCTGGCTGCGTGCCACTTCCCCCCTGCCCCCCCAGCCACTGCTGCCACCCACCGCCTTGCACTGCCATTGCTCTGCATCCAGCTGCATGCCGGCCCCCCCCACCGACTGCTCCACATCTAGTCCTGTGCCCCCCCAAGATTGGGGAGGAAGCTTGCAAGTGGCAGCCGCCAGCACCATCCACCACCCTGCACTACTGCCGCTCTGCATCTGGCCCCACTTCATTCCCAGAGCGGCAGCAGGGCAGGGCAATGTGGGCAACAGTGACAGCATGCAAGCTTATCCATCCCTCCGTGTCTGGAGAAGGTTGCACACGATGGTTGCCACCACCCTGTGCTGCTACTGCTCTGCATCCTGCCTCATGCAATTCCACCATTCCTGTCTGGCCTTCCCACCGCCCCCTCACTCCGTCCCCACCATCATGGCAGCACTATGTTGTCCCTGTGTCTGTCTGTGCGGAGCACTCGGATTGGTTGTTTCAGTAAACGTTATGATTAGCTGCTGAGACAACCAATCCGAGTGCTCCAAGAGCATTACGGGCAGACAGACAGAAAGATGGACTAAGCCCTTTACATATACAAAAGTCTGTAAATAGTTATTTATGAATCTGCAAGGTCTTTCCATTGTAAAGGGAGCCATTCCTTTCAGGAAGCCTCTGGCCACTCCTAGGTGAGCTAAGCAGGAGGTAGAGCTACCTGGTACCCCAGGTCCCAAACAATTGGCCATGGCCGTGGTTAGAACCGTGCACTATGGGTTATATATACAAGATGAGAAGGCATGCTGCAAAAACCTGCAAGTAAAATCCTGGCCTATCAACATCACTGGCAGAACTCCCACAGAAATCAACAGTATCAGGAGCCATATCAGGCAGTCTTGATTGTGCTTAATGGACAACTGAGGTGCAGCAGGCTAGTCGCTCCTAATTTTTTTGAAGGAGCAGCAGCAACACAACACAATGGTCTGCAAGTTGTTCAACAGCCTTGCTTACAAGCCTTCCTTTGATTTAAGACAGTCTGTTCCCACCTTAGTAACTCTTGACCCCTGGCTCACTGGCTTCCTTCTGGACTGTCCTCTGGATGCAAGACTCTAGTTCCAATCTTGGATCTTATCATTGGGTCTGACAGCCCATGTGCCAGTAGAATAACAAATGGGAGGTGAGTTGTATTCTGTATTTTCTGTTCTTTGGCTATGCTTCTTGGACAAATCATCTTCTATAGTGGAAGTTATAATTTAGAGACACTGCCATACTTAGACTGGAGAAATTGGGAACTGGGAGATCATTCCTCAGTTAGGTTAGTTAGAGATACATAAAGGGTCTGCAGAAGTTGTCTACCATTTCACACTTGAAGTTTATTTTTTTAGTTCTCATTCATTGTATGCCTGTATTTACTGAACTCAATGATGACTATACCTTCAACATAAGTTCACTCAAATCAAGGGAACTAGCTGTACAAGGGAGGAACTTGGCTTCTCATTCTGGAATATTAAGTCATGATATATGTCACCACAACTACAGAGACTGACTCTTAAATTTAGTTTCTTAAAGCCCCATTTCCTAGAGTCCTGTGATTATCTGAACATTTCAACTTCTATTTAAGGGGAGGGGAAAAGAGTAGTGGCTTGTAACCCTCGTTACTGCTGAGAAAAGTGAGAAAATGTGTTGAAAACTCAAATTCTTATTTATGATTTGTGAGTGCCTGTCCATATGCCTGTCTGGTGTTATAAGGAAGGATAGGATACAAAAAAGCCCCAGCCAAAGTCTCTGTTCTTCCTGCAACTGTGCCTCAGCTTTTTCTGTAAGGTTGGAATACAGCTCCCCAATTTCCAGAATCCCCAACAGGCCCCATGGCCCGCCGTCCCCATGACCTTGCAGTTAGGGTTGCCCTGGAGTCTCCAGGAATTAGAAATAAATCTCTAGGATATTGCTGAGAGTCCCTCAGGAGATAAATGATAGGGCATTCATTAAAATAAATATTACATGTTGAATCTGATGTATGCAGTAATCCAGTGGGTTTTTAAAATGTAATAGTAATGTGCATTTACCTTCCTCGCATACAGTCTACACACCGTAATCCATAACTGATATATGCAAACATGCAGGCACATTCACATAGTGTCATGGCTACACTGGCATTCTGGAAGTCTTCCAGAACAGATTCAAACAGAGTTGGCAACCCTACTTTCACTAGGGCATATCTTACTGCCTGGCACATTCCAGCAAGCTCCCTAACACTGGTCTTCACTCACTTCTTCTGGGCTCTGAAGTAGGCCTCAAGGTCATTCCCTGTTCACAGAGCTCCGGTGTTATCAGGCTGTTGATCCCAAATCCAATCAATGTGGGCTGCTACTTAAAAATAAGACAGAGGAGCCTACAGGGATGATGTGTGATGCCCCAGTAAATCTGAAGAACTATTATCACTGTGAATCTGTGCCACAGCAGCTGTAGCAGCCCTTCCACAGCAGGGGAGAGCCTACCTCCCAAAGAGGGATCAGCCTCACTTAACACACAGCTGGCAGCAAACTATTTTCTCTAATCACAGAAACACAAGGAGAAGAGAGCCAGTCTGTCACATGAAGAGCACTAGATATTTGCACTAGAGCCATAAACCACATTCAAGAAGGCAGGGCTGCACTTCAGATGGGAACAAAGGACTGGTGCCCTGCACCATGTATTGCAACTGGCAGGGCAACACACAAGAGACTGCTACCACATCAAAAAAGTAGCATTTTACATCCTCTAGTTACCAAAGTGAGTGCATGAATCATCAGACCCTAAGACTTTAAAATCAAGTGAAGAGGAAGTCCCCTAAAAGGGCAAAGATAAATATTCACCTGTCTGCTAGGGTACCTCACAGGCCTCCATCATGGTTTCTACTTTAGAACTGCGTGGCCAAGGGGTGGTCTGGGAGAACCATCCTTTCTTGAGAGGAAGTGTGACTGGAGGAAAGCCACTAAGAGGTAGCTGTGCTAGACAGAAAGCTACATGTTCTCAGGAAGCCTGGCTCTGTGAACTACATGATGTTTTTATTTTAACAAGATGCAGCACTCAGGACGGTTGTCACTTTCAAGTCCGGCAACTCTAGCAGCATAATAGTGGCCCTGCAAACTTCCCTGCCCTCTTGGTATTCCTCAGTGCTCCTGAGGTCCAGCTCCCTCTCCTGCTGATGCCTGAGCTCAACATGGCTCCTTTTTTGTGTCTACATGTTCAGAAACTTAGCACAGAGAGCACTGCTGAAAAGCTCACTGTGCTTAGACCACAGTTCCCCTGGTAGGTAGTACCATAGATGGGAGCAAGGGTAGATTGAGAGAGCAAGGGGGAGAGCTAGATAGGGTGCAGTAGCATGGCTGCACTCCCCTTTTGGACTGGACCATGCCATGAAAGCTTTTGGGGACTTTTTTGAAGTACCTACAGCAGATAAGAATCCCGTCTCCCTTCCCCTTTCCTCCTCTCCTCCTCCTGCCACTGCTACTTTCCCTGCTGTCCCTAGGGGTGGAGGAAGCTTCAGAGATGCTCCTGCTCACTCCAGTCAGGCTGCGTGGGTGCTGGATCAGCTGGGACAGAGATAGCAGCAGCAATGGAAGTCTTCCCTCTCCCTGAGCCTGCTCTGGGGGGACCAGGAAGAGTGGGCTAACATACCTCCCCATCCATCCTTGCTGCCACAGTCCTATCAAATTTCCAGCTGAGCCAAGTCCCTGCTCAGCCTGGCAGTAGCAGGAAGAAACCAATCTGAACTTTCTCTGCCCTGGGACAGCAGGGAAAGCAGCAGGAGGGGGAGTTGAGGGGAGGGGGCATGGCTGTGACCACAGAGGAGAAATGGGGAAAATCTTGCCTGCTTTCAAAACTTTTAAAAAGTTCCAGAAGGCTCCCCCACTTGGTCTGCCTACACCAGTGGTTTGGAGGTGGGAGGAGAGGCTGGGAGTGGTGGGTACAGCCACTTCTGCAGCCGGATTGCTGCTCCTGCACCCTCCTTTGCCAAATCTTGGATGGATTTGCCCCTGACCACACCCCTCAGATTTCTCAAACCCAACACACCAGAGATAGGAGCATTTGCCCAGTGAGTCATACTCACCTGTAGTTAATTTCTTCTAAGTAAAGGTTGGATTGGAAGGACTATCTCAGATTTATAACCATTCCTTGGTATTTGATCAGAGTACTTGCCTGATATTTACAAAATTCACACATCCTACATTCCAGACTTCAAAATACAAACTGAAAACCTCTCATAGACACCCATTCCACTACTGAGTTCTACAAAGACACCTGCAACAACATTTGCAATCGTTTGCCTTTTATAAAGTGGAAGTTAGAAAGTAAGTTCCTCATTCTGCCATAGATTCACTCTGTGTTATACTGCAAGACATGTCACGTCTGTGCCTCAGTTTACTGCAACCCTCCCTGTAAAATGCAAATAATATTACTAGCAGCTAGCTACCCAGTGGCTTTGCAAAGCTTCATTCACCACAGCATGTAAAATGCAACACCATCTTGCATTAAAGAGCTGAAAAACTTGCAAAAAAACCCAAGTAGTGCTGCTTCTGTATGTGTTGGTCTTTTTATACTAAAGAACAACAATTAAGACCTACCTTTCTTCAGAGTCTGCCCATGGCCTGTAGTCAGAAACAGCCAATTTGTTATCCAGCTGTTTGAAGCTGCCACTCTGAACTTCTTGTTGCACATACCGTCCCTCCAAGGAGTCTGCTGATGACTCTTCCACACCTAACTTTATATCCATAAAGCAACTTTCCAGGTGCAAGGTATCTTTGACCATATGGTCAAGGAATCTCAGAATCTGTATGCAGTTCTTCAGCCATGTTGGGAAAGACTCTGATGAGCAGAAGGCTGCATTCAAGAACTCCATAAATGTCCTTGTCTTCTCCAGGCACATGGAGATTTGTTTCACCTCCTGAGTCCAAAAGCAACCAAGCAATCCAAGATCCTCTACCATCTTCTCAAAGAAACCATTCCTCTGGAAGAACCTGCTGTTCACAGGGTCCAAGTGCAGAGCAGCTGCTATTCCCTTCAGTGTATAGAAAATAAGCTCCAGGATGTGGCTGTGTCTAAGTGTAGCCCACAGTCCAGAAGGTGGATCCTGTAATGCACCTTCCATGTCTGCAAGAAGGGACAGGAGCCCATTGAATCCACTGCAGGTTCTGAAAGCTGAACGGCTCTTGGGGTTCTCCAGTATCTTCAGGAGAGACTGCAGCACCAAAAAGAAGGAAGGCCAAGCAAGATTTATAATGCAGTGTTATGCACAGTACCAAGCAGGGGCTATGGAACAATATTTTTAATTAAAACTTTAACCTTTGAGCAAAAAGTTGGGAGCATGTGGAACTGACACTTTTGTCAAAAAACCCTTCCTCTTTCTTTTGAAAACTTACACAGACCACAAGGAATTTGAGATGGTGTCAAAAAGAATCTACATAGTCAAGAAACAGATGTTGCTGGATTTAGCTGTGCCGCAATTTGTCACTCGGTGGTGCAGGACAAAGGGTGATGTGATCTCCCTGCTCTCCCAGGAGTCTGGGGCAGCACGGAAAAGTGGTTTCCCCAGTCAGCCAGCCCTGCAGGGCTAGCTGGACAGGGGAGCATCCAGCATTCCCTGCTGCCCCAGACCTACAGATCTGGAGCAGCAGGGAATGGTGGCTGTTCCCCTGTCCAGCAGAGGGGAATGTTAGGTGTTCCTATGCTCAGCCAGTACCACAAGGTTAGCTGAGAAGAATAACACTTTTTTCTGTTGCCCCAAACCCACGGCACAAGTCTGAGGCAGTGGGAAAAACAGGGTTTCCCCCTGTCCAGCCAGCACTGTGGGGCTGGCTGAGCAATGAAGCATTTTTCCCCCTGCCCCAGATCCAAAGTGCAGGTCTGAGGCAGTGGAGAAAACAGGGTTTTCTAACACTGATTCTTCTGTCTTGTGAGTCAATAAAGGGTAGGGACATCTATTTGCTCTACATTTGTGTGCTTTAAAAATGTTTAAAGTGACAAGCAAAAAAATCAGACAACAGTCTGGTTTTACCCTATGGCAACTCTCAGAGGATGCTAACAGGGATCAAACCAGGAAAGCACAGTTCCAGGCCTTGGCATAGTACATCTCTATTCTGACGGAGACCAGGCTCTAAAGTGGGGATAAACAATTGCCAGGAAAAGAGAGGCTTCCTGTTGCTCTCAGGAAACCCCAGGCAACCTTTCAAATTGACCATAAGTCCTATCCATCCAATTTCACCTGTGTTCTTTAAAAGACATTGTTCCCCTGGCCCTATGCAGCTACAAGGAGTCTCCCCTCTTACACAGGTGGCAACCGATGGTAAAGAGAGGCCCTTTTCTGTCCCAGGACCCTTCTCTCCCTCACCAGCTTTTGAACCAGCAGCCAGAGTATATCTTCTTTGTGAGGAAGGAGGGTTAATCTAAATGCCCACCTTTTTCTTGCCACAGACACTCCATTTGGCCCAATCACTCAGAGAAAGTGGATTTGGGGTTATCATCAGGAAGGGGTATATGAGGCACTTTGCACCTCTCAGAGCTATTACTTCAGGCAGTCTGCAGACCCAGGCACAGGTCATATGCTGGTTACAATCTATTCATCTGTATAAGAATTTTTCTGCAAGCAGGAGGCCTAGAAACTTACTTTTGCCTAAAAAATGAAAACTGATTTCTGTGTAATCACCTAACTCCAGGAACTAGAGCCATAGGCAGAGTCCTACCATGCATAAATCCGAAACCAAGCCATGTGCATGTGAGAGGCCATACTGGACCACATGCACAAGAGGAGCAGTATTGGATCACACTGGACAACATGGACCAGAGAATACTACATACAAAAGGCTCCCTCAGAAGTAAATCGGTTATAATGGTTTGTTGTCTGGCAGGGACAAGCCTAATTAACATTTGTAACAGTGCACTGGAAGAAAAAAATAAAGGTCTGATCCAAAGTCCAGTGAAGTCATTAGGAATATTTTCCATAATTGATGGGCTTTTGAGTGGTACTCAGCTATATGTATCAATATTAAGTGTCCATGGAAATCTATCCCAACCTTTGGACTGTTTCAGTACTTTAAATCCGGTTCTTATTTCACTTATACAGGGTAAATCTAGCAAAGTGAATGGGCCATTGTAAAAATCAGTAAGGGAGAACAAACACCAGCATATTTGCCTCTAACACTTGCATAATTTTTCAATATTATGCAATTTATTAAATGCAAATAACAGTCTAAATGGGCAGTGGAAAAGCCTTCTCAATTTAGTTTTGTCTTCTGATTCTCTCAAGAGGCTAATCTCATGTTGGCCAAAAGTAGTACAGAAAAGCTTCTCAAATCAAATGAGAGGTTTAATTCCAAATCCGCTGAAGAGGAACACTTCTATCATAAATATCTTGCTATAATGGGATCTATTACTATGAGAAAGGTTTGCCAGAACTGTAGGAGGGGGGACTCTATTACTGTCATTCAATTTTGCATGATAATGTATCAAACCAGGCAGAGCCTCTGAACAGGGAGTAAATTTAATAAGTCAGAGTTGAAGTTATCAGGATGGCTTTGACACATTTCAGGAAAGGTCAGCAGTAACCACATTTCCTCCAGCTCTAACTCAGTTACAATTAAATTGCCTATGAGTTAGTATTCCTCTGCCTTGAATATATAAAACTGACGTCTGCTGGAAATCCTTAACTCGGTTATGGATAACAGAATTTATTTCACATTCCATTATTTGTTATTCCTCATAATTGTCCACGTGCCACGCTGGAATACTATACTGCTAATCACATTTGGGCTCAGGGTGTAACAGCTAAATATATATTAGCAAATCAATCTGAATTTGCGTGTAACACAATCACAGTCCCAATGGGGGCAGATAATAAATTCATTTGCTTATATTATGTTTTAACATTGTTATCATTTGTCAGAATTAGGCACCAAAGCCACATTTGTTTTTATATTAGTTCAGGAACTGCTATCAACTTTCCCATAAACTCAAGCAAAGTTTTATTTTTCAGGTCAGAACAATCATCGTTGTTCTTTGGTTTATCAGATTTTTTTTAAATGACCACAGTAACTACAGTGCAGAGACCACTTACTTCAAATTTGGCCTGGTAACTGGTGTGAAATGCAACCCCAAACTAATGCTCATGCCACTGTAGTTCGCTAGTTTGCCAACCAAGGGCTGTTTCAGAGCAAAACAGAGACAACCTTTCCATTGATTTGGATCAGTTTCAGATCGAGACCTCTTTGAATTCTTTAGAGAGTATATACCAATCCCTTTCGAACCTTCAGATATTAATTACTCTGCTTCTCTCCGGGCTTTATTATATGTTGCACTTAGCACATGTTAACTGCATTTAATGCTAGAGTCTGAAGCCATGTCCAGGTGAGCGCAGCCATTTGTTTCCCTGGGGACAAGCAGCAATGGCATGCCTTATGCTGCTGCTACTTGTTCCCAGGGAATGCCCATGCCATGCAGGCTCTGGCACAGAGCAAGTTACCCCAGGTGGGATAGGGGAGGCTGGAGTCAACAATTGTGTTAGCCCTAGCAGCCTCACCTGGGGACACTGGGGAGCTGCAGCCACGGTACTTATGTAGCTGGGAGCCTGGCTGGCAGCTGGAGCGCGGATCTGACAGGCCAGGCTCCTGTTTTGGATAGCACATACTGCCACTCTATGCACCACCTTGCTTTAAGGCACTGATCTCCTGGGGTCAAAAAAACCCCTGCGCTGCAAGGTAGCACATGGGAAATGCCGGCGTGTGCAGTGTGTAGCAGTGCCACATACCACATACCCATACTCATTGGGATGGAGCTTGAGTGTCCAAGCAGTAAAGCACATGCTAAGTGCCTTCATAGCATAAAAAGTTGGGCTTTTTCTGGTGAGGAGCATCTCCAGACCAGATTACCTAACCCCTCCCTGTTGAGCTAATGTCCAGCAGCTCCAACACAGTATGGTGGGGGCAGCCTGACAAAGCTGTTTGTTGGGCTCCCTGCCTCCTTAGTGCATGGGAGCCTTGCAGTAGCAAAGCTATGGTACACTGGGGGGTTGAGACCTTGACAAAGAGCTGTTTGTTAGGCCTCCGCCACAACATCAGAGTCTTGCTGGGTCATAGCTCCCATATGCTGCCAGTGCCACTCCCAGCTCTCACACTGCACCAAAGCCAGTTCATGGTTCTGGTGTGAACCTAGGGCTGAAACGAGAAAATCAGCTGATTTTTGGTCTCAGCCCTGGGGTCATCTCGGAGCCAGTTCAAGACTCTGATGTGGTACTGTGATCTATATTAAGATCCCAGTAAGCATTAACTTGCGACTTGACAGAAAACTTTTTAAGTCGTATTAATCCTTTTTCTGATCTAAATATAACACATACTAAGTGTAATGTGTAACTAAGTCCTAAACATTTTCCTGCAGCAGGGGTGGGCAAAATGCAGCCCGCGGGCCAGATGCAGCCCACCAGGCCATTCTATCCAGCCTGCGGGGCCCCTAAAAAAATTATAAAATTAGTATTTATCTGCCTCTGGCTGCCTGTCACGAGGCCTTTGATTGCTTGCCAAAACTCGGTAAGCAGCCCTCTGCCGAAAATAATTGCCCACCCCATCCTACAGCCTTGCAAGCGAAATCAGAATAAACCACTATGGCAATATCACCTCAGCAGTACCAAATCAGAATAAAGCCATTTGTTTCACACCTACCCTCACCATACAGCTAGCGTACCTCTTCTACTTCTTACATGCTCACCTCTACCCACCATCCTTTTCTTCCAGATTTACACTTTCTCCTTTCTCTATGCCTCTTTTCTCTCCCTGCCGTATCTCTGTACCATAGTACTGTATATACAATTGCATCATATTATTGTAGAACCATATTTAATTTTCTAAAGCAGGGCTATCCAAGTTCTGAGTGGCTGGGGGCTGCATGCCATGTGGCCTTGCCCAGTCTCCATCCCCCTGTTACACAGGCTGCACAGTCTCTCTAGGCTCTTCCATCGCCCTTTCCACCCACACTCAGTGCAAGAAGTGGAAGCCAGAGGAGGGAGGGGAAGCCTGGAGGAGACCCTGGCCACAGAAGGAGTGGACACTGAGCAGGAGGCTGTTGTCTGCAAGTTAACCCCTCACAGGCC
>JAGPOW010002742.1:34201953-34247260 GCA_030014935.1 Caiman crocodilus
TGAGCTGGACATCCCTCTAAATTCTGCAAAACATCATGGAGTTGCTGCTGACATTCTGGCAATTAAAGATTAAAATATGCAGTGACCAATACTGAAACAACCTTAACTCTGCCGCTCCATTTGACTTCACTTTTCTAAGTAAGAAAAAACAATACTACCACTTTAGAGAATAGGTTATGCCAAACAGGAAGTAATGTTAATCACCTTAAGCAGATCCAGTTTCAGGTTCAGTTCCCCTTGTGTGGAAGAGCACAGGGCCCCAATAATTATGCTCATGTATTCTTCAGTGTTGATGACTGACAGCTGCTCCAAAATGCTGAGGGTATCACTTCGGTAGCACTCAACATCCAAAAATATCTTGATGTATGGTACCATCCCATAATCTTTCAAAACAACTAGGGAACAACCACAGCTCATTAGTTTAAGTAGTATAGTTAAACACTTACATGGTGTTTAATTTTAATATAGTTTTCAGTACAGAGTTACAAAGTTGGGTGCATACTGCATCTATAAATACATACAGAAGAGAAGAAGGGGGGAAAACACTGGGGGAGGGGGAGAGCTATTTAAGCTGAAGGACTATGGCAATTTGAGAAAGTTTTTAATTCTTAGAGCAGTGAAATTTTGGACTAGCCTCCAAACTGGAGTAGCGTGGAAAGAAACCTAATTGGATTTAAGATGAAACTTGACTGAAACGGAATATGTGACATGGTAGGAGGGTGTTGGACCTAATAACCCAGGACACCCTTTCCAGCTCTCCATCTGCATACACTTAGCTTATGAGTGAAAATATCTGTTGTGCATGTAAGAACCATCATGTAGTCGAATATGCAGATATCTAAAATGAAACACTGTAGAAAACAGTCCAGATGGGAGTGGGGGGATTGCACCATAATAAAACTACAAACACTGCTTTATTTTCCCCAGTATACCATTAAGGCATTATATTATATAAAATATTTTTGTTAGAATTTACTCTTTTGGGATGTGCCAGTAAATCACAAACAGAGCAAAACTAAGAATTATTGGAGGAAAAAAGCTAATTTTAAAAATGCATGTACGTTTAAAATATTTCCTTCTGGGCATCTAGGAAACAGAGCACTGGACTTGGACCCAGGAGACTTGAGTTCTATTCCTGGCTGGGCCACAGGTTGGCTACATGTCCTTAAGCAAGTCCCCCATTCTGTGCTTCTCTTTACCTTCCTACCCTTCATCTGTTTTGTCTGTTTAGAGTGAGCCATTAATGGCAAGGACTTCTATTTTGAAGTAGCTTTCACAGGGCAGTCCTTATCTTGGCTGGGACCTCTAACAAAATGTAAAGAAATAATAATTGTGCCTGGATTTCTAAGACAAACTGCAAAAAAAGAGAAAAAGTAACAGCCCTCAGACCAAGTCTATGAGCAGGCATTATATTTGTGCTGAAAGAAAGCTCTTTCTCCCAGCACAAAAAGAAAAGGGTACAGTGGCTCAAGAGATTTCTTGTGAAAAACTGGCTCTTCTGCAAGATTGAAGCAGATACCCATAAAGAATATCTCCCTTTTCCTGATCTAAATTGAATGGTTATATACTTCTCGGTGTAAAGGACACTTAATATCCCACAGTCCTTTGCTCTCTCCCCTTTGAAGGAAGGAGAGCACTGGTTACTTCAGTCCACCCCAAAGCAAGCTGCTAGGGAGTCCTACAGGGATTCTGCCCTGAAAAATTCACCCACCTCCAGCCACCTTGCTCGGGGGCATGTTGGGGGTGGAAGCAGCATTCTCCTGCAACCAGAACTCTCCACCCTCCTGGAAGGGGTTCCCACTATAGCAAAATACTTCTCCCTCACTCCCACTGCTCTGGGCTGACCCAAGGCAGCGTGGGAAGAGGCAATGGAAAGCCTTGCAGAGCTTTGCTGTGAAGCTCTCCAGCCGGGGGACTGGAACGCATGTACACTCTAGCTCCTGAGATGTTTTTCTACCATTAAGAATTTCAGAGAAATTTCAGAGACATTTCAGAGAAATTCTTACCAGTAGAAATGAATGCTTGTCCATGGCTTGAGAAGGGAGTTTCTATTTTGGCCTGAGGTATTATGGAGTTACCTTCCATTGCTGCTTTGATGCATCAGCAATCAGGCACTGTTGGAATCCAGAAGCCATAGCAGATGGACAAGTGGTCTCAAGCAAGATGGTCATTTCTACACCTCTAGCTCTCCACTTCAGTTAGTGGATGAAGCGTGCAAAACTTGGGAACATGCTGATGCTTATTATGCTGTAGCAGATCTACTTGCTATTAAGTACCCCAGAGGTGAAGCTTCAAAACTTCTTCACTTACCAGCATTCCTTACAGATCCTACAACTAGGGCAGACACCATCTTCAGCATCACACAGGTTATCTCTTTCTCAGTGCCTTGTTCAGGACTGGGTGCCTCGGTCCCAGCTGTGTATCAATAAGGACAGACATTTTCCATGAGACACCTGGCTATTGGGAACCAGAGCTTTGCAAAGCAGATAGAGAACACAGTTTTTCAGCAAATACTTATTCCTCAAATGCTGTTCACAGCCTATGTCAGAAACCTAGAGTTATTGATAAAATACAGCAGAAGAATGATAATCTAGTGGTAAAGAATGAATGGGGTGTCTGGGAAACCTGGATTCAACTGCTGCTCAGCCAGTCTTCCTGTGTGGGACAAGTGACTTGGAGCCAAATCCTATTTCACTGTTATGGACCTAAGCGGCAAACATATAGCCATAAAAGCAATTTTTGGCATTTATGCAGAGTTTGTACTTGCATAGTTATGCTCACCCTGAACTTCCCTTCTGAGGAAGCTCAGCAGACTGTACTCTGTCTTGATAGGCTTCTACACAAGTATACATTTAACACCACGTGAATCTCCCAAACTTCAGTTGTAGAAAACCCACAACATAGTGCTAATGAAAGAAAAAGTACCTGTTTTCCTCAGTATCTTAGCTTGCTTCCTCAGCTGAGCCAGTAGCAGACCCAAGAGCCCTGAGTCCCTGAATATGTCGGTGAAGAGCAAATCCCTCTTGGTAATGCTACAAAGGCACCGCAGAGCAGCTAAGGTGCATAACGGCACAAGGTCTTCCTTTATCAAACACTGAACTTTCTTCAGAATTTCATGGGGGATGTAGGACAGTTCTAGGACCACAGACTCCACCAGCTCAAAGAACTGGATCTGAACCAAATCAGTTTTGAGATGGATGATATCAACAAACTGGGAAATGGGCTGTAGTGTCCATTCCAGAAGGAAAAAGTTCATTAAATCCCAGGTCCATATTGTTTTCATAGCTGATAAGATTCTCTTACAGAGGTTTTGCTTGTTGGTTTTCTGGAAGATGGATTGCAAAACCTGAAAAGCCTGTAGGTTTTTTACTGTCAGTCCTGTGAAACAAAATCAACCTAGGTCATTTTAACAGCAAACAGTTGCTTATTGTAGCACTGAGGCATACCAAGGAGCAAAAATAGAAGCCATGGGTACAGAAATGCACGCAGCATACACTGCATCATTGGAGGAATGCAGGAAGGAAAGAGAGGCATTCAGTGGGTCCACCACTTCCCCACCTACCTCTGGCTCCATGCCTTCCCGTATGAGGGCTTAAGAACTATGGCAGTAAATCTCCTGACCTATGTCAGCTTGGGGGAGGAAAACTCCAGGGAAGAATTCCAAGAGTAGGAGAAAGTGAAGTTAGAGGAAAAGGCATGGGAGCAGCCTCAGTGAATACCACAGCAAAAACCATCAGACACTGATGATATCACTGGAAGGTAGGATTCTGACTGGCCGCTGCCCCGGCTCCTCTCCTCCCTGCCTCCTCGTTAGGGCCTTCTTCCCAGTTTTGTTCCTCCTTCCTCTTCAAATTTGTTCTGTTCCCCTCTCCATTTACCTTTTCTGGCCCCTCCTTCTTCCCAAGTCTCTCTGCTTTAGCTAACCCATTCCCAACCAAAAGGCCACCCCCCAAAAATTGAATAAAAACAAAAAAGCAGTGACACAAACACAGTGTTGTTGAACCATTTGTTCTTCCACTCCCCAAGCTTTTTGTCTGTCTTGTCCCTTTAGATTGTCAGGGGCCATTTACCACTTTGTGATTATACAGCACTTAGTACAACAATGCATGAAAATAGATGCTATCTCATATAGGGTCAGAGGATCATGAGAAAATTGGACTGGAAAAGATCTCATGAGGTCATCTAATCCCACCCCCTGCTCAGGGAAGGAAGCAGCCCTGACTAAATTATTCCAATCAAGTGTCTGTCTAGTCCGCTCTTGAAAATTCCCAGGGATGGAGACTCCACAACTTCTCTTGGTAGCCTGTACCAATGCTTAACCATCCTCATAGTCATAAGATTCTTCCTAATCTCCAGCTAAAATTTCTCTGCTGCAGTTTGAGGCCACTGCTCCTAGTTCTGCTCTATACAGCCACAGAGAAAATCTTGCTTCCTAGGCCTCCAATCATTTTTGTCACTCTCAACAGGACTCTTTCCAAGCTGTCCACACCTTTCTTGAAGTTTGAGGCCAAAAAACTGGGCGCAGTACACTAAGTAAGGCCTAACCAATGTCAAATAGAGTGGAAAAATTACTTCCCTTGATTTGTTCTACTCTTCTTAGTACAGCTCAGAATTCTGTTGCCTTCTCTTCAGTACTGCAATCTAGTCAATGATTGCCTATCTGTATTTGTCCAGGAAGTTATTTCATCCCAAGTATAAGACTTTCACTTGTCCTTGTCAAATTTCATCTGCTTGATTTTGTTCCACTTCTCCACTTCATTTAGGGCATTCTGGATCCTAGCTTACCTTCCAGAGTGTCTGCAACTACACCCAACTTGGTGTCACCACAAATTTGCTAAGTATGCACTCAAGAACATGGAGAAGTTAGAGAGGATCCAGATGCATGTAACAAAAATAAGAAAGTGTTTGTGAAGGTTAGTTTACAGAAAAGGCACTTAAGACGGGACAGTATAGCAGTCTTCAAATGTCTTCAGAGCTGCCATAAAACAGGAGAAAACATTTTCTCTTTTGTTGCAGAGAATAGGATGTGGACCACTGACTTAAAATTGCAGCGAAGTAAGTTTAGACTCAATATCAGGGAAGACTGCCTAGGGAAGCTGTGAAATCTCCATCATTAGAGGTGTTCAAGAAAAGGTTAGATAAGCACTGATCAGGAGTAGTTATGCCTATGTTGTACAATGAGCATTTCCCATGCTTTTAGGCTTTGTTTGTTGCCACATGAGGACAGGAACGAGGCTAGGGGGCGGGGGGGCTTGCCGTCCTCAGAACTAAGGTTGGGTGGTGGCTGCAGCCAAGTCTGGGGAGTTTGACTAGGGTGTGCCAGTGCTCCTTCTGGAACTAAAACCTAGGAGTTCCTGGCTAGATGGTTTGCCCCTCCATTCAAGTCAGTCCAATTACCACATTTGGGCTCAGGAAGGAATTTTACCCCATGGTTAGTGATACTGACTATGGGGGAGTTTGCCTTCCTCTGGAGCATCTCTTGGGCTTATTTTAACAACCTTCACAGCAGCAGAATGCTGGCCACCATGGTCCCCTTGTTCTACCTGTGGCAGGTTAGGGTGCTATGCCTTGTGGTTGTATGACAGGGCTGCCTGTGTAGTTTTAGTAATAGGTTAGACAAGGATTTATATGGAATGGTTTGAACAGGGATGATCCTGCCTCAGGCAGAGGGATGGATTAGATGACCTTTACAGGTCCCTTCCTACCCTACATTTCTATGATTCTATGATGTAATCCCATCATCCAAATCATTAATAAAATGTTAAACAATATCAGACCAAAGACAGGCCTCTGGGGAACCCCCTTGATACACCCTCCCAACTAGATATATTTACATCCCTTTGTCATACACACATAAAGTACAGTGATTCTTTATTTCCTAAACTATACCCACACTGTTATATGTAAATATATATACTGTACCAGATGATTGCCTCTGTTCCAAATCAAAGTGCGGTAACTGAGGGTGAGCAATATTGCCAGAAACTTTCAGTTCAGTTTTCCCACAAACTGTGAGGCAAGTCATTATGTCCAGTACCTCTTCCAGATAGAGCTGTCCTTCATCATGGGGTAAATCCTCACACCTAGAAAAAAGACTGAAGTACTTAGTCATATGCTTGTAGCACAGTAGCACATATGCCCTTGTATTACCATAATGTATGGCACAGCCAATATTGAGTTTCCCTCTCCTAGCTTACTTTGCTTTCTGTTCAACTGTTTGACTTAATTGCCCTGCTGCCAGTCTAATGACCTAACCAACTACGCACATTGTAACACCATATTTTAGATCAGCACAGAAGTATAAACTGAACTAGACAATTAAAGTGCTTCTGTCAATAGGTGACTGTCAAAGAGAAAGAGTTTCACTTGAAATTAAGTCTGATTATATGTAGTACAAAAGTATACATAATACAGAAGTATTATGTCATCCATGGTGGTTTGTTTCTGAGAGAATTTGGAAAGTCTCTTGGACTTTCACATTTTGACAAAGGTTTTAATTTTAAAAAATTACAAATTCTGGTAACCTCCACCAGTTCTACTGATCCAGACTAGAATTCCAGTATCCCGTTTCAGAAGATACACAACTAGCAAATGATAAACCTCACTGCTGGAATGTACAAATCTCTGGACAAGGGCCAATGGCAGGGAAAAGCTACCAATGAGGATTAGGAAAGTCTCAATAAGAAAAGACCATGCTTTTTAACAAATTGATATGAAATTGAATCCTTTCTTCCTCAATAAGGTAAGTCCTTAGGGTCAGGAGGTCTGGCTTTAAAAGATTGGGGGAGGCAGAGGAGGAAAAACAGAACTAGATGATTCCTCTTTACCTAGAGAAGAGAGTGTAGAGGAAGTCAGCTCACTAAAGAAAAGTAGAGAAAGGAAGCTTGCTTATCAATCATTTCTGAGCAAAGCATACTGTGAAAGTGAGAAGCCTAGGACCTTATACAAGGCTGGTTCCTTTGCTTCTTTGGCATAGCAAAACCTTAAAAGATTTTTCTCTATAGCATTCTCAATTGAGAATGTAAAATATACCCCTCATCCCAACTGACACAGCTGTACCAATTTGCTCAGTCACAACAAAAATCCTTTTCCCAGCACAGATTTGTTTGTTCAGAGAACTGGCATATGTTTTATCAGCCAAAGAACTCTTTTGCCACCACAAGCTGCATTTCTACCAGGAATGCCTGCCATATAATTCTACATGGCCTTGGCAGTGAAACAAAATGCTACAGTGGGAGGGATAAATGCTAAAGTCCTAAATGCTAAAGAGGAAAGATAATGCTGGATAGTAAAGATAGAAGCTCTCAACCTGAAAACCTAGCTAACATTGTCAGAACATGACCACGGAGTGCTTTGGACAAAACTGTTCATGTATACTCCACTGTTTGTCAATGTGGCAGATTCAGGGCCTTGTTGATAATGCCAGCAACAAGGGATACATTAGGGCGTATTGCCCGTAGGCAGAGGCTGATCCAGTAAGGTATGGCAGTGAGGCTGCGCCCCTTTCAGTTAGGCAATGCACGTGCGGTGGGCTCTCTGAGCTCACCAGCATATCACTGCAGCCCCTTCCAGAGCTCTGTGTACACTACAAACTCCAAGCTCATCAGCAGGTCGGTGCAGGCTCTGGCCAAACCCCCTGCTGTCACTTGGCTCAGGGAGGCCAGGGGGGTGAGTGCCACCACTGCTTGCCGCCTTCCCTCAGCAAGTGAATTCAGTGGCAGGGAAAAAGAGGAGTGGCGATGGGTCTCACCCTTGGGTTCCACAGCTGTATCATGTGGCCTACATGCCATACAGCTAAAGGGGCGTGTGGATGCAACCTCTCACCATGATCCTGGATCCACCAATGCCTCTGGGTCTTGTTCAGTTACATTCATATTTGTCCTAGCTTGGCACAATGAGTCCACCAGTTTTAAACAGCTTATATTTAAAATCGTTTTTAAATAGAGCAGTCAAAAGTTCTAGTTGCTCCGTCTGATGAAATACTTCCTCTGGATTAAGTGTTCACAACTACTAATGATGTGGGAGTAGACGGTCTCTAATCAAGGTCTCCCTTCAAAGTAGTTTTTGCAGAAGAAAACCTAATAGGCTCGGTAAGTCCCTAATCCATCTCTAGACTAAGTTCTCCAATTGCCGATTCAACCCATGGTTTCTACAGAAGTTAAGTAGTGCTTTCCCTATTAAAACAGCAGTGCAATGTTGATTTTGGTTTGCTATATCAGAGTCCTTGTTAACAACAGTTTAGTGCTTTCCATACCCACAGAGCTATCTGGATTTTTCTAAAACACAACTGAAATGTTTAAGTGAATCAGCACAGCCTTTAAAAATTGTATTTAAGCCCTTGCTTTACCGTCCCCTAGAAACCCAATAACGACTCTCTACTTGCCTGAGTAAAATTTTTAGCAGAAGCTGGTACCCATCATTATTCTCAAATTCCAGAAGCAAAGCAGGGGAAATAGGATAAGAATCCTTCACAAAACACAAGACGATACTGACTGCTTCACACATGTCACAAGCAGGCAAGGTGTCAGCCAGTTTAAACAGATTCTGAATGGCTATCTTAATGCAATCCATAGCTGTAAATTAAAAAAAAATGTGGTGGTTAATACTAAGAATTCAACTACAAAATCACTGACAAAAACATAGCATTATGCTCAAAATTACATTTCTCAAATAAAGGGTAATTAATCTATTTCTGGCCTCGGGGAAGGGAGAAAAGAGGTACAGTAGTAAAGTGCTGACCTTCAGGTTAGAGTAAAATGTCTCTCATATATCTTGACAAAATACTGTTAGACAACAAGAACTGGCTCAACTCTCAAACACGTAAATGTTAATCACACTCCCAATGAAACCTACATGCTGTAAGCCCCGCCCTTTTGATACAAGGTAAATGGATGGTGAATCATTTAATTAGCTTGTACTCAGTTAATCATGTACTCTGAGCAATGTTTATACAAAGATTAATCCCTAGTTCAATGATGCAAAGTATGGTTTATACACATCTTGCTGTGAAGCTACCACTGGAGACTGGCCTCTTTCTTCTTTTCTAGTGAACTGTCTCAAATGTGGCCCCAATCATGATTCAGCATAACTACTGTCAAGACTACCTCCTGCTACATGACTATTTAATCTTAAAAGCAATGTGAATGAAGCACCCATGAAATCGTGTGTCAGACACTATTGTATAAAAGTAAAGAAGATAAAGAATACCAAGACAGAGTGTTGACACCAAGGTGTTGATTACAAAATTATCCTGATTTTTTCTTCTGAGGGGTGGAGTTTAGTAACCTGTGCATGTTCTTCTTCTAAAAGTAAAACATGCTCCCTAACAGAATATCCCATTTAGGAAGAAACTAACTGTTACTGGCAACCAATCCGACTTCTCCAGTGTTTTGAAAGCTGCGAAGTATGGGGGACTACCAAAGGAAATACCATTAGAGTAGTAGTTCTCAACCTGCGGCCCATGGACCACAGCCCATATGACAGCCTGCATTACTATCAGATAACAAATACAAAACATTTTTAAATGGATACACAGGAAGTTAGTTCTGAGGGTACAGCCCACATAATACACTGAGAGCTGCAAGTACAGCCCACTATGGCAAACAGGTTGAGAACCACTGCTGTAGAGTAAGGGGGAATTGTGTTCATTTGGGTCAAATGACTTATAACTAACTATTTTAATATATCTCTTGGTTTGAGTAGATTTGTAGGATGAACTTTGACATTTAGTTGTTGTTTTCTGTTTCATAGGACTTTCATTTCCACATTCAAGCAGTATTAAATAGATCTTCAAAAAAGCCAAAATCCATTCTTCAGTGAAAACAAGGGTGTTGCAGAAAGTAATGGCAATTTAAAAATAAAACTACTTTGTGTGCAACGAATGAGAAACTACACAGCAGTGAGGAAGGCACTGATGACAGCATTGTTGAATGCACCCATTGTTTATGACTACGCAGAGGAGTGATGTGGTCCAGTTAATGATCATGGTACCCAGAATAGTTTTATTTTGAAGTTGCCATTACATTCTGAAACACCCTTGTAGAAAACCTATCCAAAATAAACATCTCTGGAGGAGAATTCACTTCACAAATGCACCGGAAAAAAGTTACTAAAAACAAACCTTGTAGATACATGATGCTGTTTTTAGTCTGGGCCTTTGAAATTGCCCGAAGCACGCGGCCTGTGGGTGCTTTCCACGAAAGGCTGCAATTGTCCCAGAGGGAGGCTGTTGCTATAATTAAGGACTGAAGTTCAGGAGCTGTCAGAAGTTGCTCTACACCTTGTTGTTCCCTGTACATGCTGAGCATTATCTGAAAAAGAGAATCAGTTGCAATTCAAAGAAAAATGCAGATATTTGGGAAAGATGGACGAGCACCACAGACTTGAATGCATCAAGTCAGACTTTGGGCTGCTGGATACAGATCCACTGAAAACAAAAGCAGCTTTATACTTGACATTTTTTAATGACACAGCCCAATAACCATTGGGTGAGAGCCCCTTCCAAGTTTCTTAACATAGAAACAACAGTATATTTCTTTCTTCCCAGGCAGCAGAATAAACTACATAATTAGTTTATATTCCAGGTCGGTGGAAACATGGGTTACTTGTGCAGAAACTGGTGAGAAAGCCAAAATTACAAAACAAAATCTGTGTTTGCTTAAGTATCCACTTCCACATTCATTCTTGTTTCTGTAGCAGTGAATTGTACAAGCGAGCCAGCTATCATGAAAAGTCAATTACTGACATCACTATTTTTCAAAGTTCATGATGGTGGTAGGGGCACTTTATCTAAAGTTCAAACAAACTTTAAGTAAAGCCTCTGCCCGCATTTTTAAGGGTGGGGACACTGAGACATGAGATGATGGAGCCTGCTGGAGCGTGGTAAAGTACCATGCTCCAGTGGGCTCGATTAAACAAGTCTGATCTACCATGCTATAATTACAGTGTATTAGGAGCAGCCTTGCTGCTCATGTATAAACACCCAAAATTCCTCTTCCTGCAATCACTGGCCTCTGATAGGCTGATGTTATCCTTGTTCTGGAGACCACAGCTCTCATCAGAGCTCTCATAGCTGGAAGCTGAGTAACCCTCTTAGGAAACCGCAACTTCTGTCAACTTTAAGCTCTCCTTATTTTCATATTACTCTTTCTAAAATCCCTTTGTCCTACTGTAACAGGATAGTCTGTTCCCTTAAGAAGAGGCAGCCAGCCCTGTTAAGGACATTCAGCTGTTGGGCCTTCTGATAATGAGGGAGTGTGCTCCTGGCAGCTTAAAACCAGAAGGGGAGAGAAAAAAGGGGAACAGTAAGGGGACAGTTTGCAGGAAAACAGCCAACTGTGAGCAGAACAGCTTCCTACAGCAAGGGGCAGACTGCTTTGCTGGGGACTAGATCTACAGGGGGTTCCTATCCTAGTGTTCATGACAGGGCATAATGCTTTAATTTTGTTTGCTTATTAGTCTGCTCATTTGTACCTTAAACACTGTGTTTTAGTTGGGAGGAGTGGCTGAGTGGCTTCTCAGGGAGCGAACCTGCCTGGAGAAGACAGCAGGTTTAGGAACACACTTATACCTATCCTACAAAGGATCTCACTGTGCCTCCCAAGATCTGTGGATGGTTGGTATTCTGTCTTGGTCAGGTTTCATAATTAACTCTGGTCTGATCCATAATTAACTCAAGACAGAACTCTGTCCTTTTTATCTCCCTCCTCCTGTGGCAGTACCATAGTGCAGACTGACTCCTTTGTGCAGACCCCTTGTGCAAAATGACTCCTTCCACTGGCTTTCAAGCTGGTTAAGGATATTTGATACTTTGCAGGTTTAACCAGGAGTGATCAAACAGTATCACCCCAATATCTTCACAACTGTTACCCCACTATACTCTCCATCATTACAATGATTCTAAACAGCAAATGGGCTTTTCAGAGCTAACATTTACTTTTAATGCGGTATGCATTTGGAAAATGCCTAACTGGCCTTTGGAAATTTCAATCAATGCACACAGGAAAATTAAATGCCATGATTATTCTGCATGATATAAAACTCTAACCTAGTCTCTACAGGGAACTCTTGGGCAGGGGCCAACATTTTATGGTAAGTAAAAAAAAAAATCAACTTAGCTTAGTATATATAGTTATTTAAAGGTCAGCAGAAGTCAAAGACAGAATATCAGAATTAAGTTCAAATGCAAAGGCCCACAGATGTATCTCAAGGACTGTACAGAGATTAGTGTTTTATGACAGACATGCAGGACAGGAAATAAATTGACAAAAATCAGGAGCCAGAAATTAGACTTGACCTGTGAAAAAAATAATGAGATTATGGAATTACTCTACCCATCATCCTTTTTGAGAACCTTACTTTCATGACCCAGCTAGGGGGAAACATAAATATGACACTGATGCTAGGAAGCAGATAGACTGAAAACAGTGAGCTCACCGTGATGTGAGGGAGGATCTAGTGGCCATTTACAAACAAGTCAGGAGGACCAGCAGGCATTGGGGGAGTCCCTGTTCCCCCGAGCACTACCAGGAGTGACAAAAAATAACAGTCACAAGCTGGCAGAGGGTAGATTCAGACTAGACAGCAGGAGGCGCTACTTCACTGTCAGGGTGGCTAGGATCTGGAACCAACTTCCAAGAGAAGCGGTGCTGGCTCCTACCCTGGGGGTCTTTAAAAGGAAGCTGGATGAACACCTTGCTGGGGTTGCTTGACCCTAGTACATTTTCCTGCCATGGGGGGGGTCGGACTTGATCTACTCAGGTCCCTTCTGACCCTACCAACTATGAAACTATGCCTGCCACCCCACAATCTCCTCAGACCCTGGGATCTATTGTGACATCTCTGAACCTTCATTTTCCTGATCCTGACATGTGCCCTGATCATCCCAAGCCAGAGAAGAGGACCCAGATGACATCAGCACCCTAAGTGGTATAACCAAGTCCTGCTCAATACCTGAGCAACCCGTCTCTTTCTACATCCCTGTAGCCCACATTTTTTCGTCATGTTTTTTTTTAAGGGGCAAGGTCACGTTAAACACCTTTAACTCTTTGGGCCTATTTATTCCACTGCAATCAACAAAACATGCTAAGGACATAGTACAGTTCTACTCTGGATATAGCCAGGGATTTTTTTCTTGCCTGCAGAAGAATGTTATTCTTCATGTTCCTGACTTCCTCATGGAAAAGGGTTCCAAACTGCTGTTATGGAAAAGCCCTAAAGAATTAAGTAGAAATTAAACTAACAGGGCCCTACAGAAAATACTCAGACTCCATTTGATTTAATAGACAATGAGATCCTTTCCCAAGAGTTTTTAAACCACTTTATAGAATGCCATAAATAATTAAGTTGTAGCTCTGATGGTCCAGAAATTATGCAAGGCAAGAATTTGGAGGGGAGAGGGGGTAATATCTTTTATTGGACCAGCTGCAGAGTTGGGATAGAGTAAGACAAGTTTTCAGATTGTCACCCAAAGAAATCCTTGCCTCTTGTTTATATAGTGACAGAAGGCAGGGTAGACCTGCATTTTATAGACTAACTAAATCAGAGATGCTAGTATAAGCTTGTGTGAGCCCAAGCTCATTTCATCAGATGCTGTAATGTAAAAGGATAATTTTTACTCTAGAATTCTATAAGATGGCTTAAAAATTTTCTGGGAAGTTACAATTCTCCATTAAATCCAGTGGGATTTCGTATAAAGGATGAATAGACTGTTCAGAAACCCTTGCTCATTCCTTAGTCTCTCTCATCACCTCTGTAAATTCAGGCAACCAAAGACATCTATAGGTGTAATTTGAAGCCCTAGTCTCATCAAAATTACTTATATGCTGCTTAACAACTAAAGGAACTTTATTCTCCCAAACTGTGTAATGAATGGTCCTCAAGATGCTGTGGAAACCATGCAATGAGTTAGCTTCTGGAGCAGCCAGCAATACACTTAAATCACTGTAGTCATAGGTAAAAAAGACCCCCTCACAAACTACCAGGACTTTAAAAGTAATACCTTTCATCCAGCCATTTATGACTCACAACATTTAACAAGCAAGCCCTGAAGCACAGAAAGCAGAACTGGTCAGAACCTTTCATGTAGATAATATTTCCACTGAAAAACACGGCTTCATATCAACTGAATTTTTTAAAGCAGAAATGTCAATTCTCACCAAATAAGTTTTCTGTCCTTTCCCCATCCCCCCAAGGAAAATTTGAAGTTGAAAATTCATTTTGAATGAATAAATTTTGAATAAATTATTGCCTCAACTTAAAAAAAGCTATATTTAAAAAAAAAAGAAAACTAGTGCTTTAAGTCAACATGTTAGTTCCCAACAGAATGATAATTTAAAACTGGTTCAAACATCCCATGGAAAAATGACATTTTGAAACAAAAAGTTTCAAAATAGTGTTAAAAATAGCAAAATAAAAGTGATTAATTAAACTCCATCTGATCATAGGGACCAACAATTTATTCCTTTTCCAGGGTTCCTGAACACTTGAAACAAAGAATCACAAAGATGGATACCTCACCTGAATGAGCATCTCCTGGACTTCAGGGTCATCTTTATTTGTCTCTTCACTGCAGGCTTTTGTTGGAGGAAAGGTAAAGAAAAGGTACAAGCATTGCATCAGAGCAACTGGGAGACCAGAACTGATGATGTTCCACAGAGTCCCCTGAAACAGAAAAAGCAAAGTTAAGCATGTTGACTACTGACTATCACCTTCAATGTCTACCCGCTGATCTTGTAGCCTTATCTAGTGATGAAAGTACAAGACTATAGCCCAGAGAATCAAATATTTTATTCCTCCAGTCATGCTAAAATTCTAGTGGCAACAGTGAACAAGCATAGTGATAAGAGGCCAGGGATGTACAGTTTCTGTCAGGGGGCAACACACATTTTGGTAAGAGTTCCTATACCTTGAGGACGGGCTTCCTTATATTTATGTATATGGTGCCTAGGCTTACATGATACAACCTGCACTTTGAAGTCTGCAGTGGACTCTTTAAAAAAATCTAGCCTGCAATCTTACTAGCAACTAATATAGAGCAATGAGAAATTCTGTGCTTTGCCAATTTTAGCCTTGGGGACAGTCTACAGCAAACCAGGCCTGTGAGGTAAAAGATGCCTGTTTTGTTCTAAAAGCAGTATACATACAACTCAACTATGGCAACTGCATGGTTGCAGCCCACTGAGTCAGTGCATGTAGTTTCCATATTCATTCGAAAGGCAGGAGACAAACTGTCTAAGGGATTTGTCTTTTGAGACAATAATGAATCAGCTTTAGCCTATCTCCTGCAAAGCTTTATACTAGCCCACAAAGGGAACAAGGAAGTATCAGTGTGTCTGCTTGGCCTTAAAGGAAAGTGACCAGAAATAAGCTAAACAGAGGGGAGGAGGGTTGCAGCATAAAGCTCTGAGAGACTGTGTTCTAGCAAATATCAAAGCATTTTAAAAATCTTTGAAAAGTACAAATCTTACTAAAAACATTGCAGTGACTCTATCAACAAATCACTGAAAGGAGGGTTAGGTGGATAATTGTTTATTAACAACTGGTGATAGACTTTAATTTACTATATTTGCATGAGAACAAATAGCACTATGCTGTATGAATAGTAAACCCTCAAATTTGCAGTGGGATCCTGGATCAAATAGTACCCTGCTGTTGTGGAATGCTCCTACTACTACTTGTCATTCCAAAGGGCTGCTCTGTTCCAGTGCAGCCCGGTGTATTAATGGAGCAGACAGAAGTGACAATTTTCACCCAATCTGGTCACAGAAAGCAGTTCATAGCTGTAACCAAACACAAGTGTATGGCTGCAGAAAGCTTAAAAAATGGCCAATTGGGTGAAAATCTGACCCCTCATTGCATGAGGTATCAGATAAAGACACTTCAAAATGTAGTGTCTTTTGTAAGACGTGTCTGCAGAGCTCCCAGACTGTTACTGTTTTCAGAATGAGAGGAGGGAAGGTAGTCGAGGGAGTTCAATTGGTGGGTGGGGGGGCATGTTTCAGGCCCCCACCCCCTCTGGAGGACGGGGTGATTGTATTGGAGCCCCCCCTGAGGTGGAGGTAGAGCTCCAATTCACCCACCTTTCAGCATCAGCTGAGGAGCCCCAAGACCGATCTACCTCTGCTGCCTTCCTCCCCACCCCATTCCAAATACAGCGGGCACTGGTAGAGAGGCTTGCCATTGCTACAGGAACCTGGCTGCAGGCTCCCAGGACAGCTAGATTCCCCTCCCCCTGGAACCAACAGTGAACTTCTGTTTGGTCTGGGGTAAGGTTACAACTCAGAATGCTTTGCAAAAATCGTTCTGCACTGCAACTGGGAGCTGCACTTCTGTTTGTAAAGCATGTTCTACAGAACAGCAGATGCTTGAAACAAGGTGAATAGTTCAAACAGTGTCACCAATAATGAATCACTTCTGGCTAGTGTTTCCCCCAGTCCTATAGGTTGTAGCCATGAAACTGGGCCAGAGATTAAAGATTTATTTCAAGGAAAGCCAGGGAAGCTCTACCAAAGCCAGAGTCAGCAGGGCATCTAAAATCTTTTGGCTAAGTACAGATATTCATAAAGTCCAAGCCTGAATCAATTGAATCTTTGCACAATAGTCTAAACAGTGTATACTGAACTGAGAACCAAGTGAATAGACATGAATAGACTTTCACTTTTGATTCTGGAAATGCAGCCACATGCCCGCAATGGCTCAAGCTAGAAGCTGGGGGGCGGGGGCTAAAGCAAGCCCTTCCTTTATTTTGGCAGTGGCCAGAAGGCTAGAAGGAAACTGGGAGAGAAGCCCTCCAGGCTTGTCCGCACTCCCTGCTTGAACTGAGTGGAGGACATGGCCATGCCCCACCAGGCCACTGAGTATGACTGGGGAGGGGTTTACACCCACACCCTGGCCTGCATGGTCCCCAAGCACAGTGTGCCTGGAGGGGGAGGGGGGAAGCAGCCCCTGGTAGGTGTTTCTCCACTCATCACTCAAGTGGCAGAGGATGTGGCCAACCTCAGCCCTTGGTTGGCACGCTGAGGCAAAGTGGGGTTGGGAGGAAGAAGAGAGGTTTAATCCCCGCATCTGTCCCCTCTCCCATGGGCACAGGACCCCAGCTAGGGTCTAACTGGCAGAGGCACAGCATCTTCTGCCAGGCTTCCCTGTCCCCCCTCCCCCTACGCACACACACTTGAGAAGTGAGGGCAGGGGCAGGGGCATGGCCAGCAGCCTGAAGCGAAGAGAGGTAAGGGAGGGGAGTTTAAACCAGCTGAGGTACGGAAGGACAAGATTGGGAAGGGGTGCTGCATCCCTGTCAGGCAGACCCCAGCTAGGGTCCTGTGCCAGTGGGAGAGGGGAGGGAGGAGGCCTTAAATCCCTCTTTCTTCCTTCCACCTCAGCACGCTGACTGGGGTCTGGCCATGTCCCCTAATCTCAAGTGGAGAAAAGCCTATCAGACTCTGGCTTCAGTCCCAAGCAGGGTTTCCCACCCCCACTGCCACCTCCTTCTCAGCCAGCTGGACCAGTGATAGTGCTACATCTAGGGAGCAGGGGGGTGGAACCAACCCTGTTCCACTGGAGCAGACAGCACAGCACACCCAAGGGCTGCAAAGCATCCTGGGATGCTGGGGGACTGTGAGTTAGCTTAAATCAGGAAAGACTGAAAGGGCCAGAAGTTCCTTAAACTGGTTTGACCTAATTCAGTTATGTCTGATACAACATTCACCCAGGTTTATTTTAAACCAGTTTCAGCCATTTTGAAAACAGTTTACATGCCCTGAATTTCTGTTCTGTTACAGGTTTAAATCAGTTTCTGATCACTTAAATCAGTTTGTGTGTAACTTCTCTCCCTAGCCTAGAGGTTCTATGCCAGGTTATTACAGGCTGTGAGACAGAGTAAGTTCCTCTGCATACTACAGGCTGGACCTTAGTTAATGCTTAGTGGGCACGTCTACACGTGGATTCATGCACTTTTCCTAATGCACATTAAATTTAGTTTTTTTTACTTGAGGCCCTAGTGCACAGTAAAATAAGCTAATGTACATTAAAGCATACATGTAGACATGCCCAATGTATTCTGTTTGACTTTATACTCGGGGAATAATTTCTCGTTAAAAGCTGTACATGATGATGTCCAAGGATAAAACCATGCAGACCAGCTTCACCTAATAGAAGCTGGATGTTCTGCTGCTGGAATGGCATCTTCACTTTTCTGAGTGTAAGGAAGAAAACAAACTTGCTTTTTTTCTTACCGAGTCAGTCTGTGAGAGCAAGTGCACTGATCTCAGGAGCATGGAGTCATCTTCTGCTTCCCCTTTCTGCTGCAGCAGCTGCCCCACAGCCAGCCGAGCTTCCTCTGTCGTCACAACAATATTAGACTTTAATACTATTAAATGACAACAGCACTACATTGTGTATCTCTTAACAGATTAAGTTAAATTAGCAAAGCTACATTAACAAATGGCCTGATCCAAACCCCACTGAACTGAATAAAAGGAGTTCAGTAAGTTTTGGTTCCTGCACCAAGCATGCAGTTAGTTAATGCAAACGAGCAGTTCTGTGTAACTGAAGACCTCCCCTGGGCAAGGCTGGCAGAACTTTATATTTACCCAGCTGAATAGCTCCAGGAGTTTTCTGCAGCCACTAGAAAGTTATATACAGCTAGTAGTAGTATTTCCTTTAAACTAGAAAGCCACTCAGGCAATTAAATGTCAAGAACCATTATTGCAATCTTCCACAATTAGATCAGAGTGTACAAAAGGCTCCAAAGTAATGTTTACTTGGCACATACGGGGCCAGCTCCACTAAAAATAATGCTAGTTTATGCCAGGTAAAGATCAGGCTCACTACATTTATTATTTTCTGTTCCTCCTTTTTCTCCCTTAAATGTACGGTATAACATATTACAGGGGACACTAAATCTTAGCCCATGAGAGCAAAGACAAGCATATTCCACTACACATGTTCTGTGGCTGTTACCTGCAGGTTTGCCATTTAGTTTCTTCCTGATTTCTTTTGTCAGAAGTTTGGAAACTTCACTTGCTAGAAGTTGAACGGGGAAAGAAACTATGCCAGCTGATTGTTCCCAGGCCTGAAATACAGCAAAAAGGAGTAATTTAGTTGTCTCTGATATAAGACGGCCTGTGTAGATGGAGATGTCCTCTAAAATGGTGAGAAGAACTTAAAGGATAGAAACAAACTTTTTTATTTTTCATCTCCTACCAGAACAGTTCATCAAACAGCATTTGCTAGACTGAGATAGGAATCTGAAATTAAACAAGTGTGCAAGAGCCGGCTTAGAAATACCTTATGAAAAATGTAATGAATTGGCTAGAGAAATGGTTCTCATCCTTTCTGCACACAAGGCATCCCTCACTGGATTCAAGGCTCTCCTTCACAACTTTTATGAATTAAGTGGCATCCAATTTAAAAAACAAATTTATATATTATAGCACCCTCCTTGCAAAGAGGTTGGACACAGAGGCCACATCCAGATAAGCAGTGATTGTTCACACATTCAGCTGTTCTCTGTGTTGCAAGATAGCAGTGAAAGGGGTGGTGGGGGAGGTTGACCCCAGGAGATCCCAGGGTCAAAAAAAAGGTACCAAAAAAAACCAAACAAACAGTGGAGCAGTGCACACAGGAGCAACCTGCACTGCCAAAACCAGAGCCTGGCTGGCCAGAGCCACACTCCAGCTGTCAGCCAGGCCCCAAGCAGCAGGATCACCCCAGGATAAAGCCCCACGGTAAGGCTGCTGGAGCCAGCCCAGTGATGGTCATAGCCTACGCTACCCCATCCAAGGTAACCTGCCATGCACCACAGGGTGCATGGCACAGGCATTCCCTGGGGACAAGTATCAATGGCACAAGGTGAAACAAACGTCCATGCTCATGTGGACACAGCCAGGGTAGGCAGTCATCCGGAGAGGGTCAAGCCCAAGCCTGTGCTTGTTTAGTCTATCTGTTTATCCCCTCACACCTCACTACACTCTTTAAAGTATATGGAGGCACCCTGGCTGAGAATGACTGGGCTAGAGCCCATGTGACATTCAGTTTTCATGTGCCATTGCATAGCTTGGTCCCCAAGGAGATGAAGGTGACAGAAATACAATTCCCACAAAACACAGCAGGGGCTCGCAAATACCAAACCTGTTGCTGATGCCTGTCCCCAAATTATTTTAATTCTACAGTCACCATACTGCTCAGATTGAGACTAGCAAGCAAAGTCTTTCCAAAACAATATAATTGTATGGAAAGTTTCAGCATTTCACAGACTATTATATTATCCCCCAGGAAATAAACGCTGTTTTTCCATCAGCTCCTATATGGAAACCTGGGTGGGGAAGAGACAAAGTATTAATTTTCTAGATCACAAGTTGATTGATCATGCTTCTTAAGTAGAAACATGAACTCCCTGTGTCTTTCCATTAGGAAGCTGAGGCCATTGTGTGCAGCAGAATGACAACTGAAGCTCTTGGAGGGCTAGGGATTTGATACAATAGCATAAAACAAGTTGATCCCTTGGCACTACTTAGATCCTGCTAAAGGAAATATTTAATTTCAGTATATTGAAATAATGACAATAGATAGTTACAGCCCAGTATCTGTAAATATTTTGTAGAGTATGAGGAAAAGACTGTCCCAGACTTATACAAACAGCAAATCATTTGCCCTGCCCAAAGCTGGACAGTTAATCGGTGGCAGAGTTGGCAGTGAGTGTAGGAGTTTTGATACTTACTTCCCTGCTTTGACTGCAAGCCAAACCCTTACTATATTAAATGCTTATTCACTGAAAAGATGAGAGAGAAAACAGTAACATTTCATGGGCTTCCTTATTTTTTCTTGAGCTATTCAAAGGGCAGTTTCTCTAGTATGCTAAGTAGATTCATTGCCATTTATATCTACATAAAAGTGTCCTTAATTCGGACTTTTAAAATCTGTTTATTCTCCATAAAAATTATCTAATGGAACAAGGAAATTTCACTGAAACAATATCGACAGGACAGATGCTGCTACTTTCATACATAGTGCAAAGCACCGTTGACTCTGGCTCTTGAACCTTTCTGTTGAAGTATTGTCTACAAACTAGATTTAGGATAAATCACTCAATATACCTATAAAAATGACAGTCCCTGATACAAGATTACAGACAAGATCTAAGAGCTGGATGAGGCAAACAATACTGTGCCCAGTTCTGGTCCCCACACCTCAAAAAGGATATAGAAGAACTAAAGGTACAGAGAAGGGCAACAAAGACAATTAGCAGTATTGAGGGGTGTTCAGGCTAGGCCTGTTCAGTCTAGAAAAAAAGATACTTGAAGGGGGACATAATAAGGGTCTATAAAAGACTACATGGCAAAGAGAAAGTAAATAGGGATGTATTATATACTGTCTTTCACAATACAAGAACCAGGAGTCACAAAATGAAACTAGTAGACAGTAATTTTAAAACTAACAAAAGGAAGTTCTTCTGCACACAGCATGTAATTAAAGTGTGGAACTCTTTGCCATCAGATTCTGGGAAAGCTAAGTTTAGCCAGGTTTAAAAAAGAATTGGACAAATTCTTGGAGGAGAGAAGCATAAGTGAGCATGGGAGTTAGGGGTACAGCCTCTGAATCAGAACCTCCTAGACTTTGCATGCTAGAGGCTACAAGTGAGAGGGGAACAGTGGGGAAAAAACCCTGGTCATACCCATTTCACTCTGCCTTTCAGCATCCACTCTCTGCCATTGCAACACAGGATAAGGCCAAAATTAACCTGTGGTCTGACTCAGTAAAGGGCAGTTCTTACGTTCTTATGCTCCCAACAAGTGATGCAGGCCAGGGGGTGAGATTCTGTTCCTCTGTTAGATGTGTAAGTAAACTATGGACCTCTCTGTGATTTTATGCCACCTTACTTGAATCCCTGAAAAACTGTGGGTGGGTTTCCCTCCTTCTTGCTGATTTTTTGCAACTCAATATTAAAGGTCAGAGTATGGTGTGTTACAAAAGTAGGTGCAGGAATGGATTTTCAAGGACTTTAAAAAAGGTGGTATAGAATCACATGTAGGCATCTAGAAGTGGATCTGACTGCTCAGAAATGTTGGCTGTCATGTGGAACACTTAGTACTTATTAAATCTGTACAGTGTTAAAGTCAGAACATGTTCTGAGAAGTCACATAAACACTTACTATGATCTCTAAGATGCACAGCTTGCTGATTGCCAGTCCCAGCCCCAGCATTGCACTGGGGTCTTGAACCAATTCTGGTACAATCCCAGGGCTGTGACACACTGGAGTCCTGAACAAGCTCCAAGTGTAGTGGCAGGGCTGGATCCATCTCATTTTCTGTCCCAGCCTCAGCAACACACTGAAGTCTTAAACCAGCTCTGATACAGTGTAGTCTGGGACCTTCAATAAGCTGTGGCCACATCTACACAAGACACTGACTGCTCAGTAGCTCAATACTACTGTGAAGTAGCATTGTGTGGCAAAAACTGACATGACACTATGTGCAGTAGTATTGGGCTACTGCATAGTAGCATCACAAAAAAGGCATTCGCCAGCACTACTGTGCAGTAACTCAGTTTGCTGCACATTTATTTAATGTTCATATAGATGCAACTGGTCAGTCCCAGGCCTGGTACTGGAGTCCCTTCACCAAGGCAAAAAAGCAGGATCAGGCCCCCAGTCTACCGTAATACTATCTGCATGCTGACTGTAAGGCCCAAAGAGAAGTGGGGGACTTCAAGAATGAGCCCCTCTACTTGTTGTTCTAACTTACAACTTGAATGCATGCCTTGGGGTACCACCAATAACTCATATTATTTCTGAGAATCTGCACAATGATAACTGAACATGTTACTTAAAATTATCTGGAAAGACTCCTCCCACAAAAAAGTCCAAAATTTGTTACACTAGGATAGCACTTAGCACATGTTTTACCATTTGAACATGTGGATACTCATGTTTTAATTGCAGTTAACCACAACTTAAGTGTAACATGTGACACAGCCCTGTGACTTCTTGGTGCTCTTATCAGTTCCTTTTTAACCCAACTTTAATCCAAGTAAAAAATGCTGTGAGGGTGCAAACTCCCCATAAGGCGATGTATCCAAATATAAGACACTCAAATTTAGGGATTAAAAAATGCCAACTTTAATAATTAGGGAAAACACTATAACAGTAGAAGATGTTCATCTGTGGAAGATGAAATATACAAATAAAGGCTTAAAACAAACTCTCCCCTAGTGCTATTCACTCTCACACCTGGCCAGTGCTTTCTTCTCAGTCCCCAGCTGGTTCCAGTGTTGGGGAGGAATCATCACTGTTTCTGCAGCAAACTGCCACCTTGTCCCCAGAGCTCTCAGCTTCTCCACTGACCCTCAGCAGGCTGCCCCTTCACTCCGGCCTTTTCAGCTGCTGTCCACACATAGCAGATTTTCTCTGTCTCCACTATCTGGGGCTTCACACTAGCAGGCTTCTGTGGACTCCAGCAGGCAGCAGGCAAGCTGACACTCACGCAAGTCATGCAGTCTCTGGTTTCCTTGCTATATCTCCTTCCCTCTATCACCAGCCTCTAGAAAGAGCCAGAGTTCTCTGAATGGGGACCATCTAGCACAGGGGCAGGCAATTATTTTGGGTGGAGGGCTGCTTACTGAGTTTTGGCAAGCCATTGAGGGCCACATGACAGGCAGCCAGGGGCAGATAAATATTAATTTTCTAATTTTTTTAGGGCATACACAGGCCGGAAAGAATGGCCTGGCAGGCTGGATCCAGCCCATGGGCTGTATTTTGCCCGCTCCTGATGTAGCACCATCCGGAGGGCACAGTGAAAGTAGTCAGACCACCTCCAGCCCTTCTGCATTCCAGCCATTATTTTTTTCAATGACAGAACAAAACCCACCCAGAAAAGAAAAAGCAACACTTTCATTATATAACATCAAACAAGCAATACAACCACATAATCATAACACCAATCAACATAAATTGTCAAGCTAATTTTATTTAGATTTGGCAAGGGGAGAAAAAAAGTATCTTGCAGGATCTGAGAGAACATATCTTCATTTCTTGCAAAACTTCCTAAAATGTAAGATATGGATGAGTAATAAAAATGACAATTTAGCCCATCAAACTTGACCTGCAAGAAAGCCGAGGTCACTTAATTGATCCCGGGTTGTTGCACTGCTACTTTAGGGCAATAATTTAGATCACTGTGATCTAAAAACACACGCCCCCTGATTTTTAGGAGAATGCTCCTGGTGGCAAGCAGATCAAGGCCCAGGATACACTGTGCACAGTTCTGACTCACAGAATCATAGAAAATAGGACTGGGAGATCATCTAGTCTAAACCGTTGCCCAAAACAGGACCATCCCAACTTTATCATCCTAGCCAAGGCTTTGTCTAGCTAGGTCTTAAAAATCTCCAAGGCCAGAGATTCCACAACCTCTCTGGGTAACCTGCTCCAGTGTTTTACTACCCCACTAGTGAGAAACTTTTTCCTACTATCTAACCTAAACTTCCCTTGCTGCAACTTGAGACTGTTGACCCTTGTTCTGTCATCTGTCACCACTGAAAACAGACTTACTCCTTCCACTTTGGAACCCAATCTGGTAGACAGCAGAGCAGTCACATGTTCACTGTCATTCTGTCATAGGGCAAAACCCTTTCTGGATGACCTTACTACCTACCTTATATAGGGTTAAAGGCTCTGTCAGACTGCTGTTGGGAAGATCATTACGTTCCTCAGGATTCCTGGATAATGCTAAAGGGGACCATAGTACCCCAATGGCCAACTATGTAATAAATTAGGGATATTGTTATTGCTATCATTTTGAAGAGTCACAGAGGAAGGTGGGAGGATTATGACACAACATAATGGCTTCCCATCTGGGCATGATTCACAGGCACATTGGATAATGTTTTCCATTTAAATGCATAACTCCAATGCGTCATAGATGCCATATGTTCTCTTTGGGGAGTCACCTATCACCTCCTACTGCAGCCAGAAGCAGAACCAAAACAGTCTCTGAAAGGAAAAGCTGTAATCCACTGAGTGACACAGAGAGATAGGATGAAAGCCAGAGATGTAAGTCTGAACAGAAGCACCACTGCAGCCATCTTAAATATAGGGGTGGCAGTTAAGTCTTCACCCATATCTAGTGACAATTCCAACATATTCAATGTGAGCTGAGATTTTATTTACCAAATAGGAATTAGGGGGATTTCAAAGGAAGGATAGGGTAGAATTTCATTACATGGTGATGAAAAAAAATTACATCATGAAAAAACAGCCTTCTCTTCAGAGTTAATTAGCTGGAATTTCTCTGGTACTAATCAGCATACAGACAGTCCTCAACTTACAATGTTTCAAGGTACATTTTGAACTTACAACATTGATAAATTGACACCCTGTTTTAACTGTCTGATGTCAGTTTCAACTTTACAATGCTTGATCCCACGCCACGCCACGCCACGCCACGCCACGCCACGCCAGTGAACAAGTTCGCTGCATTGCCCATCTCCCTGGAGAATATCTGTGCAAACTTCCTTGGACGCTTTCTAAGAAAGCAGACAAGACTCCAGAAAAACCTGCAGGCAAGACTCCCAAGAAGACTCCAGCCAAGAATGCTTCAGGAAGTCCAACCAAGAGCCCTTCACAAAGTCCAGCAAAGTCACCTCAAAGAAGTCCTTCCAAATCAATGTGATTGCTATTTACAACATAAGTACATTAATGTAGCTATATTACTCATCTATAATTGACTGAGTAAAAAATTCTGGGTTACTTTCGGTGAAAATAGGGTATCGGGCCTCAGTTCAGGAACCAATCCCCCATTTATAGCATTGTTTCCTCTGGGAAAATCGGTTCCGAGTTACAACGTTTCAAATTAAGATGAGGTTTTCAGGAACCAATTGTGCCATAAGTCTGAGAACTGCCTGTAGTTCTAAATCCCTGGAAACAGGCTAACTGATGCTGGCTATACATCTTTGCACAAAGCTCTGGCAATTCATCCCAACAAACGGGAAATCCTTCACCATAAATATCAAACACGTGGCCAGCAGGAATCCAGTGTGCACCCTGTGTGCTGTGCAGCACAGTCATTTGAGGTCTTTAGGAATTTAAAATTCACTATAAGGGTGTGTTAGCTGAATTTTGAAATTTGCTTTCCACATGCAATCATGTTGAAAAAACAAGACAAGACTTAGGGGGGATTTAATAACAGCCTTCAACTACCTGAAGTGATTACAAAGAGAACGGAGCAAGGATGCCGTCAGTGGCCACATTCACACTAGCATGGACATTTGGTTCCCTGGGGACAACTAGCAGAGGCACACCTTGTTGTCCCTGGGAAACGCCTGTGCCAAGGACCCTCTGGCACATGGCAGGTTACCCTGAGTGGAGTTGGGGAGTCTGGGACCAGCACTGGGCTGACCCCAGCAGCCTTGCCTGGGTAGGGTTACCATATTTCCAGGTGCAATAAAAAGGACACCTGTCATGCAGCGTCGGCGGAGGGGAGGCAGTGACATGTTGGTGCTCTGCCCTTGCCCATTTTGTTGCCCCTCACTGCCAGGCCACGACAGTCCCAGCCCTGTTGCTGCCCCTCACTCCCAACCCACTAACCCCAGCCATGGGCAACTGGTGCTGCCTAAGTCGGGGGGGGGGAGGGGGCACATGCCCTCCCAGTGAGCAGTCAGCAACCAGGGGGGATCCCCCCTCACAGCCAATCTCGCTCACGGGGGGAGGGGTCCCCCCAGCCAATCCTGCCAACCGGGGGGGTCTCCCCCTTGGCCAGTCTCACTGACCAGGGAGGTTCCAGGAGGGGCCGGGGGATGCTCCAGCCCTGCCAGTGCCCCTCACCCCCGAACCACAGTACCCTGCACACCCTGCCCCCCTCCATGCTGGCACCCTGCAGCCCCCTGATGCTGCCAGTGCCCTGCATGCCCAACCCAGTACCTCCCACCCATAGTAGTGGCACCCCCTGTCCTGAGATGGGACTGCCATGTGGGCCAGGAAGGCTGGCCACAACCCCCTTCTCCTCCCCCTCTCCCCAACCTCCAAGCACTTCCTGGCCGCTCCGCTCCTGTGAGCACAGCCACCGGTCCTGCCACAGAGTTCTCTGCTGCCCTCAAAGGGCCCCCGCCCCTTCCCCCTCCTGGGTGAGTGGGCAATTCCCATGTCCCCCTGCCCTGTCGCAGCCCCAGCCCCTGCCCCCACCCTGACCAAATGTCTGGGATTTTGTTTTGTTCCAGGGCTGGGACCAGGGGGAGGGCGATCAGAGGCAGGAGGGAGTACCACCTGGGTCTGCATGCACCTCTGTGGCTGCAAACACATACGTGTGTGCTCCCTAGTGCCTTTGATTGCTCTCCGCCTGCTCCCACCACTGAAGAAAAGCAAAATCCCGGACATTCAGTTAGATTTAAAATACCCACTCAGATGGGGATCAGAAGGCTCAGGAAAACCTGTATGGTAACACTATACCTGGGGTCTTGGGGGGTCTCCTGAGGCTGCAGCAGCGGCAATCCTGCTCCTTGGAGCCTGGCCAGCAGCTGGAGTGACTCCAGTCTGCCAGGCTGTGGTTTTGAGTGATAAATACTGCCCCTATGTACAATGCTCTGCTTTTTTTGCATAGGTTTTTTTTTTTTACCCCTGGATATCCAAGGGGTCCAATATCCCACCCCACACTGCTTCCTTTTTCATCACAGAGAACAGCTGAATATGTGGTAAGTGGCACTGCAGATGAGGGAGAAAAGCTCCCAACTTCACATGAAACCTGCAATTTGTTGTTCAAAAACAAGTCAGTTGGCAATGAACATTTTCTCACCTGAAAGTTATCACATTTCGGGTGAAGCTGCCAGCATAAAAATGTGGGGAAATTAAACTTTCACCATAGCTGAAAATCTGCTTGAACTATCCCATGAAAAACCTAATGGTATTTCAAGGCACTTTCACTTTCCCATGTCTTTATTGGCTAACCTGGTATTCCCCTCCCTCAGAAGGCAGGGGAGTTACAGTCATAGACCTAATGCTGGTTCATCATTGCCCTGGGCCTGCTTCCTCCCAACTGGGCTTGTGCAAAAAAAGCATGAGGCAAGCAATGCCCCAATGCTTACCCTGGGGTGCAAAAAGCCTGCCTGCCACTTGCAGGGCCAGTTCTACCAACCCAGCACTGCTCCTCTGCAGCTGAAGGCACTGGCAGAGTACTAAGATAGACAGGTGGGTCAGGAAGCAGCAGGTCAATGGAGCAGGAAGAAGTTCAGGTGAATATAAACCCCACTGCTTCTAAACTACTGCACAAGCCAATGAAGGTCACTGCAACAGAGGTCAGGGCCTCCTTGGCCTGTCCCAGGGACTAAATCAGCCCTCTACAATCGTGAGTCAAAGACAAGGCATGGTGACACCCAGGGATGTAACACAATCCTTCCATGCCTGGGTGCAGGGGGCGGAAGGGCAGGGAAGATGCTGTATATGCTGACCACTAGGGGAGGAAGTGGGTTCAGGAGAGGGATGCAGAGTGAAGGCTACAGCAGCTATAGCAGTTTTGGCTTGGCCAGGAACAGCTCTGTGGCCAGGCTCTGAGAACTGCCCCTGGTGTCCCTTTTGTTATTCTCCCTCCCTTCTCCTCCTCACCCCCAAGTTACTGGGAGCAGAGCTGCTCCTGCTATGGAGCAGGAACGGCATTGCTGGGTGTTGTATTACCTTGTCCAACTCCTATGGCTGGGCTGGGCAGGGCTGCACATGCCATGGCAAAGATTCTTGGGGTCAGGCAGGAAATCCAGCATCCCCTCCATAGTCAGCACCTGGGATTGATACCCTTCTTACCCCCTTCTGCCACCCGCTCCCACCTAATTATGTACTTTAGAGAATAGCCTCTCATTCCTGAGTAGAAGTATAGTGGAATCTACTGGCATAAAGGGTCTCCATCCTCAAGGGATAATGGTTACACTGGTAGTTTTGCAAGACTTAGTTTTAACCTCCTGGAAGAGAGCAGCTACTTTTTCCTTTTCTCTACTCAGCTGCAAAATGTACATATCAAGGTATTTTTTATTTTTTCCTCTTCCAAAACAGAGAGTCTGCCTTTCCCTCAACAAATGTGATTCCCTGATTTTCTCTGAGGCCAAGCCAGAATGAATAACTCCATCTGAGAACATTTCCTGACAAAGCTGAACTCAAAAGTGTTCACTAAGCAGGTTGGAGTAGGAAGGCAAGGTTCCTAATAGAAATACTCATAGAGAATGGACAATAGAAACTCAAGGCTATATTGTGCCAGAAATTCAAAGCTAGACTCAGCTACGGCAACCTGTCCTGGACAAAAGACTGTAGCTCACTACTGAACTTTCAGACAGCCTATGCAGGGTTATATACCCAAGGGTATGGAAATATCAAAAACTTAAGTGAAAAGATAATTGGGGGTTATACTGTGCACCAGCTGCTCCATAGTGACTGCCTGTGTACACAGTCTTACTCAGCAGTAAGTAAGCATAGCTCTTTCACTGTGTTAATCTACATGTGTAATTAATGTGGCTGAATAAACTCTGGCACTGTTTGCACCGGGGTTTATTGTTCCTGGGCACCGTGTTTACACACGTGCCCAGGACTGCAGTACACTGAGTTGGGTCAGAGCAGCCCCAGCTAGAAGGGGACCCAAGGGTCAGCCTTGGGGTGGTGCTCCCCACCACGTTTCAACATGCTGCAGTGAGGCTTGCTGGGGCACAAAGGTGTTCCATGCAGGGCTAGCTGGCAAGCAGCCCTCACGCTGAAGCACTCTCATGCCCCAACCAGCCCCGTCAGCATCTAAACATGCATTGCAGTGTATTAAATAATGCCATCATGGGACAGTACTTGCGTTGACAAGTTACTACCCTACAGTGGCATTTATTAGTTGACTGCAGCCTAATAGGGCTGCATGCATAGATGCTGAGACTTAACTGTGAAGTTAATTAGGAAACTCCAAAGTTAGCATCTAGTGTAGATGCACTCAGTAAAGTCTAAGATGCTCCAGTTTAGCTTTTATTTGCCCCAAGGTAAGATTATGCCCCAGGTAGTCATTGCAAGGCAGCCTATACACAAGAAAGCCCAACCCTATCTACCTCAATTTAATGTGACATAATAGGATGGCTACTGATAGCTATGGCTATTGAAAACCATCTAAACCATAACAGTTTGAGCCAAACAGTTCAAGAGAATGTCCTCTCAAGGTCAGGGCTGAAATCATGGTCCCCATGAAGTTAATAAGAGTTTTGCCAATTGACTCAGTAAGGCCAAGTTGTCCCTTTCAGGACTGTTAGGTAGGTTTCAATGTTGTAAATCTTAGCCAGGAAGAATGAGAGGGATTCTGCTGCATCAGTTATATGGGCACTCCCATGGGGTAGGACTGATGTTCATGAATACAAATAAGGCCTTCAACTCAGGAAAGATGTATGACTCAGGAGACTCCTACTTCTAGGCATACAAAGCCAAAGGCAAAAGAGGAAATGGCAGCCAAATGAGACTTTCACTTTTCATCTTGTAAAATATTAGCAGGGCCGTTGTTCTAAGCTAGCGGTACTCAACCTTTCCTAACCACAGGCTGGATGGACAGTACATCTGGGGCAGGCATGATGGGTACCAGTTAGCCCTGTGGAAGCGGGTGGAGGGAAGCCTGGGCCCAAGCCAGCCCCTCAGGGAGGGGGCCATGGCTTGGCCCTGTGGGGAAAAAGGAGGCATGGCCCAGTTCCAAACCAGCCCCTGGACAGGGAGGGGAAGAAGAGGGCATGGCCCAACCAACGGGAGGGGAAGACAGCACAGCCTGGCCCCAACCTGGCCACACAGAGGACAGGGGAGAGGTGTGGGGGTGTAGAAGAGGGCATGGCCTGGCTGCAACCCGGTCCCATAGGGGGAGGGGGCATGGCCTAGCCCCAAATTGAGACACAGAGGAAGGGGGCATGGTTTGGCCCAACTGGGGGGAAAGGGGGCACAGCCCATCTGTGACAGGCAGTGCAGGGCTTGGGGTTTGTGAATTTGGTGGAGCAGGGAAGGTGGCTGAATTAATGGCCACTGCTCCCCTGACACCAAATTTCCCAACCCAGGAGAGCCCTACAGCATAGGTGCCAAGGCTCTATGGGCCACATTTCATAGACATTAGGGTTGGAGGGGACCTCAGAAGATCATCAAGTCCAGCCACCTGCCCCAGGCTGGAGGTTGAGCACCCCTGTTCTAAGCAAATCTTAGTGGAAGGGAAGCAACAAACTGTTAAAGCTTGTTAAAAAGGTACTAAGTGTCATCTCATCATCTCAAAGTTATGCCACTTCAGGCAAGGATTAACTCAGGGCCAGGCTACCTAGCTTATGCTAAAGTAATATCAGTCTTCTTCACAGAGATAAATGAGAAATCTACAGTCCAGGATGCATCATTCCCAGCACCCTCTCCTCCAACCCAGGGTATCTTGACTCCTAGCCATGCCCTTACTTGCTTGCACAGCTCTGACTTTGCTAGTAGAGAGCTGGCAAGACACAGTTTTAACTCTTACCATGTGACTACACGAAGCACTTTCTAACTTTAACACTGCTTAATATTTCACAGATTTAGTATTGTCCAAGTGTAACATGCAACATCACCCTAAGTAATTATTTCTCCAGAACAACACTGAGCCAGCTGGAGGAACATGGATATGGAATGTGTGCGTTCATAGATGTTAGAGGCCATTACTCTCACAATAGTTGGCAGAACACTAGAAAGGTGGTACATGATTGATCACATTGGTGATTGTTAAGAGAGCCAGGGGAGTAGTAGTAAAATGAAAAGACCAAAGATGGACCAACACAAACAACTGGCTCTTTTATTAGTGGGGCCATATTGTTTGCCACTCATTAGTGTTCATACAGTTGACATGTTATTGGTGAATATATGAACTAAACCCTAAAAAAATCATGCATTTCACCACCAATACTTGTTCCCAAGAAGCTGGATCAGAAAAAAAATAAGATTTATCAGCCACCATGTGCCTAGAAGTATCAAATGAACACTTACCAGACTTAATGGATACAAAGAACTGCAATGGGAAGAGACACCTGTGCATTTCACATTCCCTTTTAGAACATCCTAGTCTACAGGAGAAACCATACACATATTGCACAATGCTCCACTTTCCCCTGCAACTCCTTTACAGCTATTTGACCCCTGAAGGAAAGCTCTGATGCTCTCCATATGCAATGAATAAGCCAGCTCTATGATCCACCCCACTGCACTCCTATTTAAAATTCTTGGCTTGTGTTGGCAAAGAGCAGCAATGTGAGATTTTGTCACTTAAGAACTGAAAAGTCATTGTTACAGCGAGTCAAAAGATCTCACCCCAAAAAAGTTGTTTTCAAACACATTTTATTTTTGCAGAGAATTTGATTGCTAGCTGATGTCTGAAATTTGCGTTAAAATTTTGAGGCCCCAATATGCATCTTAGGTATGGAAAAGACAAGATCTTCATATACTGTGACTCCCAACCAGATGGAGTTAGAAAATATACAAGGACTTTGTATATGTCCTGACTTCTATCCCTCCCCACTAGATTCTTATATGGGATCCATTGCCACAGTATGATATCATTTGCCATCACCTTGGCTACTGATAATTGCCAGACACTGCCTTATAAAAGCAGCATTCTGGGGTCTCATCAACAGAAGAAGTGGGCAGTGTGCATGGCCCTTTTTCAGGAACAGTGCTCATTGGCGATATCCTGAAAGCTTGCTGAAAAATAGGAGTTGTGAGGAATCATAACTTTACGACAGGCAACATGCTTTACGACAGGCAACATGATCTAAATAAGTAGATCTTTCAACATTCTCAGGCTCAAGGCACCTTTCCATAACTCTTCTGAATGGCATCTCAGTTGAGAATCACTGGCCTAAATCAGCCAGTATTTGACCAGACATGTTCAGAACTTCATACTGGGTCCATTTTTGTCACAGAAATAGACATAATAAAAGGAGAGAGAAACTGAAAACTATTGGCAGGGCTAATACCACTTCAAAAGAAGCATCCCTAATGCCAAACCGAGGAGCAATCTAGCATCCCAGAGCGCAGCCAGTTATTTCTATGCTTTGGGTAGGGAAGGGGGAATGAGTGTTGTACTAAGTGTAACCTGGGTAGTGTGCAGAAAGATACCCACTCTCCAAATGAAGGGATGGGCAGCAGGTACAGGTATGCTGTGGGAAGCATGGCTGCTTAGCTATATACAGCTCCCCTCTTCTTCCTCCAGAGCAGAGCCAGGACATTCAGATTGATCTCTCTCCCTCTTTTATTTATTTAAGATTTGTGAATTCACCCAAAACACTCCAATTTACTGTAAACCCATGCACAGGCCTAGTTCCCAGTGGCCCTCAGGTTAAACTGCAGCCCTTCTCCTCCTTCAGTGCCCTTCAGGCCTGAGGAAGAAGGGGCACTCATGGGTAAAACAAGAGTTAGTTGATGAACCAGTAACAAAACAACTAGCAATGATGGGTCAATAGTTAAATATTCTCATAAGGAGTTACATTACATACAACACATTTGCATAAAACATTTCATACAATAAATACCAATACCGGGCAGCCTATAACACTTTCCTAATACAATAATAAAGGTTCAGGGTTATCCCAGGGATCCCAACAGCATAGAAGAGGGAAAAAAACCCAAACAATGCAACAGTTGCTGGATGGTTGTAGCTGTGCTGGTCTAAGAACACAGGCAGCAGGGATGTGGGGCAGACAATTTCCCACTGCTTTATTTTTCAATAGGAAATGTTCCCATTTCTAAAAATTCATTGTTTCATAAAATCCATTAGTAACAATGAATGGATGCCAATAAAATATTAGACAAGTTTGGCAGTTTCAAAGTTGTAATTAATGGTTTTCAGGTGATTATCTCTAGGAAGTGTGAGAGAGAGTACATACATGTTTTATTGATTTGTAAACAGGAGGGTAAATACACTCACATTATAATCCAAACTAAAAACCAAGTTATGAATTCACCTAATTGACTGTGCAGGTCAAACCAAAACCAAATGAACACTGCTAAGCTTGCTTCTATTTCTAAAATCTCTTGCTTCTGAAGAATCAGTCACTAACATAATTAGTAAAGAAGATGCAGTGTGGTGATGAGTTGCTCTTGCCCACAGACTTATTGGTAAAATCATCTTTTAGCAGAAGAGAACGTGGTTCAAGTAATTCTAAAGCAGATTTCCTCAATCTGACTCTGAAATGGAACTAATATGTAGTGCAAGTGATTCTACAGATAGTGACAGTGAAACTGGAGGTGCAGCAATGACCTCAGTGGTGAGAGTTAAACTCTGTTTAAGTAGAAGAGTGGACAACAACAGCATATCATGCACAGTTCTTTGGGTGTGCTAAAATTAGTGTCCTAGTTTTCAGAACCTTTGGGTTTTTCCCCCCCTTAAATTTAAACAAACAATGTAAGGGAAGTACATGCTATTGTGTATTGTCTTTACATTTTTACAAGTATTCAGTATAGACATTGGAACCTGTGTGCTGTCGCTGCGGCTCTCTCTATGGCAGGACTGGGGTGCAGCCACTTGCTGCTTCCTGTCCTACGAAGACTTCTTCTGGAGCAACCACTCCACCCCGCTAGTCGGCTACACCAGCTCTTCCTCAGCCCTCTTTGTCGTCCCTCATTGAAGCCGCCCACGTGCTGGGCACGCTGGCTTTTTATCCCCTTAGAAGGCTCTGCCCCTGGACCAATAGGAAAGCCTGAAGGTTTAGTTCCCCCTCAGGTCCTCGTCTTCACTTTGCCCCTAGGTAGGGGCAAGGCAAGCCTCTCTCTTTCCATTTCCTGATTGGTGGGGAAGGGGAATGCTCCCACCAATTGTTCTGAGCCTTTCAGCTCCAGCCGGAAAGCTGGGCTTCTACTGGCAAGCCTGCCATATCAGCATAGGAGAATGGGGAGTGGTGGAGCTAGGCAGAGTCTTAACTGCAGCCATATGGGCTCACCCAGGGCTTGCAGGTTCTCACCCTCACTCTCTCTCTAGCATGTTAACCCTTTTGCACCTGCATGAAGTCAGGGCTGTACAAGACTTAAGTTGGCTGTGAAAGGATTAACAAAGTAACACCTGCCATAGGCAAAGGAGGTGAGGGAGAGAGGCTGCAAAGGGAATGCTGCCTCCTCTCTGTGCTGCCCCCAAAAGGTCTATGGTAAGAGAACATGACTTACCACAGCCCCTCCTGGTCTGACCCCACATCCTTCTCCCAGAAACAGAGGAGTGTGGCACAGTCCCACATGCCATGCATGCCTCTGTTTCTGGGAGAAGTATGCAAGCTTGGACAAGGAAGAGCTGTGGCAAAAGCACGCACTCTGGCTACAACTGCTTCCCAACCTGCCACTGTAGAAAGCATGCTGGCATTTAAACTTACCCTCAGCAGCCCCATATCGCAGCAGCCCAGTTGGGAACCAATGGTCTAGAGCTCAGGAAACCTGGGTACTATTCAGTTTTATCACTGACCTACTTGGTAGCTGTTAAAAAAATAATTTCTTCTCCCTGTCCTTAAGATGCGTCATCTGTGGTGTGGCTAATGATGATGCTGGAGCTCCTCTGTAAAGGATTTGAGGCACAGCTTATCTATGAAATGGACTCTACGAGAGCTAAACATCACTGCTGTTCTTATCATTATCACACCCCAAGAATTCGATCTGAATATCATCCACTCAGCATTTTTTATCCACTCTCCATTTGTCCATTAGGTTATGTACACTAAAGTTTTTACCCAGTCCTAAAGCATACCCAGCTATGATATCTTTCCCTGCTTAAAATAGGATTATAGATAGTGTTACCCCTCTCAGACCAGATCTAATTTGAGACATAGCTTCCTAAATACACAGACACAAACACACCAGAAAAATGTGTCCATCCCCTCACAGGACAGTATAATCACAGCATCAGGAAATATCATCAGATGGATGGAAAGAGAACAGAAGGTTCCCCTGGTTCCAGCAGAAGCCATGTTCCCTCCTCCATTTAGGAATTAAAAGATCCACCCACCACAGCATGCAGAAAGAATGCAAATACATGTTCTCAGAGTGCAACAATGATGACCATACCATGTGCATGGCAACAAAGATTTACCCCAGAATTAGTTCAAAAAATAAAGAGAGAGCAAACCTTTAGGAAGTGGGGAAGGAAGTCAAGCAGCCTCCTCTGCTGCTCTTCTGGGATGAGGAAAGGAGCTGCCTGCTCATACTCCACAAAATGTTTGGCTAGCATCTCCCACAGGAGTACAGAGCACTGGTGCTCCCCTTCCTCGTGGGACTCAGGCTGCACAGTGGCATCTACATCACTGCCATTGTCAGGGAATTGCTTTTGTTCTGTTCCATCAAGTAAATCATCCTGCTGAGTCAGTAACTCTTCTCTTACATCCATGATCTAGGCAGACCTGAAGTTAAAAAACAAGTATTACCTTCTTGCAGAATTTTCCACTAACATCTTATTGGCTGCTTTCCTTGCCTGAAGAGAAGTTGGAGACACATGGATTTCCTTTCAACTTACATGCAACTGTCTCTCTAGGACAAAGTACATTGCTTGTATCCAGGGCCGAATTCAGGGAGCTTTTACACCCCTCTGATTACTGCTTTACCCAAACTTTAAAACTGCCTAGAAGGGGCATTTCTTTTCAGACCACACGGACAGAGTTAATTGATTTCAAGGGTAATTATCATTTCCCTGATTCCTGCTAATCTCTCTTTATTCCACAGGTGTTAATGGCGCTCTTTATTTTTCAAGGGTCTTGATGTTTCATTAATCAAGGTATCCTTTCTTCTGCAATTTTTCTGCCTTTTAGCTATTCCTGGTAATAACTCTCTTCTATTTCACAGCCCTGCAGGCTAGTTTTACTTCTAGCTAAACACCTTAACTTAGGTGTGTTAACTCAGGTGAACATTAACTCAGGTGTGCCTACTGTATTTTAACTTCCACAATTGAAGGACTTTTAAATTTTAGCCTAAAAGTCTCACATTGGCAAATCACATTAATGAGCTCTCTCACATATGTAACATGCAAATACTATATAATTAGCATGGGCCTTCCATGCTCAACATGACAGAGTCATGAGCTAGGGCTTGTGAGACTCAGGACTTGTGAGACTCAGATAATCCTCAGGACTTGAGAGACTCATAATCCTTGCTCAGCTGCTGCCTGCTGGGCAACCTTTGGCAAGTCACTGTGGTCTCCATGCCTCAGCTTGCTATGTAAAAAAGGGAAAATAATGCTCTGCAAAATCTCTTGAAAGCTACAACATACTCTATGAGAGCAGGGACTTACTACTAGAGAAGTTGCATAACAAACCATATGTCTCTAGGTGTCACTGTCTGAGCTATGGTGGGCTCACTAGGATAGAAGTGCAGTGTTTGCTGCAGGGACCCAGGTGAGGTAGACCTAGCTGGAACGGTCAGGGGCTGGGACTTGGTTAAGATGACTGTTCAGAATCCCATTTTCACATCAAACTGGACAACAGGGACATGCCAGGCAGGCTATTTCTGCTTGCTGTAGGATCTAGCTTAGGGGTGGGCAATTATTTCAGCCAGAGAGCCACTTAATGAGTTTTGGTAAAAAAAAACAACAAAGGAACACATTCAGTGGGAGGAAGGATCAGCTCATTTCCAACTTGGACTTTGGCATTCGGGCAGCCTCCCCATGTGCTCCCTCAGCATGACCACAAGCTCCAAAGCTGCAGGTAGGCAGGGCATTGGCCCAGCCTGACCAGGGATGCCAGGGCCTGAGTGTCGCTCACCCAGGGCCTGCTGCATGAAGCTGGATGCGAGGGCTGGGGTTGCTTCTGCCCAGTATCGCCCACAGTGCTAGCAGAGGCTGAAGCTGCCAGGACCCAAGTGTGGCTCCCCCAGGGCCACACAGGGCTGGGCAGGCGAGTGAGCCCTCTTCCACCCAGTGCCCCCTGCGGTGCCAGCAGAGCCTGGAGCCAGAGTTGCCAGGACACAAGCACAGTTTGTGCAGGGCCACCACCCGTCCCACCTGCCTGTGGGCAGGATAGAATTAATTGGTGGGACCTCTCTCATGGCCCATATTTTGCCCACCCCTGGTCAAGCTGAAGCCCACTTGTGGCAATTTACTGAAGGCTGGTCTATACCGAAGCCTGTAGCTCCTGTGGCTCCTGGTTCCTTAACCCTCATCTTGTCTCCTGGTTTTTGACTTTCATTCCCAACCTTTTGCTCCTTTCTCCTCCAGTCTTTCACCCTAATTACTGGACTGGACTGGTTAAATCCTTGTTTGTTTTCTGTGGACAACAGCATAGCTAGTGGGATCACTGAATGGAGTAAAGGATTAAGAAGCTTTCAGTAACCTAAAATAAGGCCCAGTGAACAACCATTTTCTGCTTCAGGCAGATGGAGGTCATAGCATCTCACCCTTGTCCCCCAAATCTAATCTTTGCCCCTATATCCAGCTTTCCTCTCACAGCCTTCTGAGGTCCTTCCTTCATCCCTGTACTCCAAACCCATGTAATCATATTAATTGGACTGGTGAAATCAGGCTTTTCGAATTGTACAGTTTCTACCAAAATCCTGCCTCTTGATGCCTAGAGTGTTCCCCAAGTGTCTGGAATTGACAGGATATACCATATTTAGCCAAATCCAAGATGATTCTGAATTTAACAATAATTAGATTCTTCACATGGAAAAATTATATATTTTTTAATTTCCCTGTCTGGAACTTAAATTTTGCAGGGTTGCCTTAAAAGCTGTCCCTTCCCCTCACCAGTACCACCTACCGTTACTGCAAGCAGGCAAGCAGCAGCAGTGAGGCAGGTAATGGTGGGACAGGCAGCAGGGGAGTCAAGTGGCCTCACCTCTGCCCCTTGCCACCTGCCCCCACTTTCACTTGGTCCCCTGGTTATATACCACCCAGTGCTTGCATATCCAATGCTGCCTCTAGCCCCAGCTTGATCACACAGCAGTGACAGCAGCTCTGGCTGGGGCTGGAGGCAGCATGGGCTCCAGGCATCCTGCCCCCCCAGCAAGAGCAGGGCCCTAGCAAGAGCCAGAGCTGCAAGGAGAAGGTAAGCAGCAGTGCAGAGCAGAGGAAGGAGAACAAGCTATAGTGGGCAGGTGGTGCGGGTGGTAGTAGCTGTGGCTCCAACTCCGACTCTGAGATGCAGCCACCTTATACCTGAACCTAAGACAAGGTGCTTCCCCCTCATGTTGAATGGGGGGGGGAAAAAAACAACCTTTGTCTTATATTTTAGTAAATACAGTAGTTATCAAAAGCTAACATGCTGAAGACAGACACACAAGTTCCATCCACTGAATGTTAAGGCTTTGGTGGCTTCAGCCAGTTTATTGACAATCACAAACCAGCAGGGCCAGCAGCAGAGGTGGCAGGGCAAGCAGCTTCAGGCCAAGGGGCCACTTGCCACAGAGGTGGCAAAAGAGCCAAACAACTTCAGGGTGAGTGAGGCTTTGCTGGACCAGCCCTTCTGCTGCCGAGGGCCATGTCCACAGGAACCCAGGGGCCCCAAATTCTGCAGGAAGCCCTGTCCTACCCTAGCCAAACCCCCAACTTCTCTAGTCCTTAATAAAGCAGGAGTTTCTAACGTACAGCCTAATACTCTATTGCTTTGCATACAGAATAGCTACAACCAGTGTTCTGTGCATATTTAAGGGATCTATTTTCCATACAAGCTTTTTACTTGCTATTCCTGGTTGCTGATGGACAGGCAGTGCCACCAGCCCAAGTATTCAAAAATCATGGAGTCAGCCCTCCTCCACCGAATTTAGTGACCAGTTTATAAATCATGAGATTAAAATATACATGGGGACTTTGGCCTGTGTACTGTTGTTCACACTTTGCCCATCTCAATTCTGCCTCTCAGTTTCACTTCCAGATTCTCACTAGTAGGCTAACAGTTCTCAGCCTTTGTAGGGGATGTAAAACTGTTACATCTAGATCGGCCTAACTGGGTTATGTCAATCTAAATGCCCATGTGCGCTGGCATTTAAATTGCCCAAAAATGGCAGGCTTGTTCTAAGGTTGGTTCTCCTGAGAAGGCAAGCTAACTTAGATTGGGCACAGGTTAACCTGTAAACATTAAGACCACAGCCCTGGGGCTGGGGAAGCGCTCTCACTCTCCCCAGCTGTGAGGCTGTGCTCTTCCTACCCTTCCCCTGTAACCTTTCCAGGCTAATTTTACTGGGAAAAGTTACTTACACCCCGCACAGCTGCCAGGAGCAGCAAATGTGTGTACATGCTACTCCCACTCTACATTCACATGGCTAAAAGCAAGCCACGGAACCAGACTGGGTACAGCAAATAGCCTAGACTCCATGCACCCCATGTTAGACTCAAGGCACCCCTCAGAAAATGTCATCTCATTGCTTCCAATTTTTGACTGCAGAAAAATAGTAGAGCAATTCTGTTGCAAAGAACTAAGAAAGATCACCATGGATTCAAATATTTTTTATATAATAGATTCCTATTTAAAATCTCTGGGTTCCCCTCATGAATCATGCAATTGTTTGCATAGCTAACTATTGTGCAGTACCTCATAGTGCCCTTAAAAGGCTGCCATAGCACCCCAGGGTGTTGCAGCATCTTGATTAAGAATACCTGTAGGCAATGAAGAATGTAATTGTCCTCTCAAAACTATTCATCAGCCCACCTGGAATGCACTGATGGCCACAACACTATTCTTAGTGGGATGTGACTGGCACTATCCAAATCACTGACAACTGGAACAGGGAGGCCACGGTTCACATAGACACAGAGAATAAAGTATCAGATTAAGTCTATGCCTTAAAAAAAAAAAAAAAAAATCAGGGTTGAGGTACAGTGGCCGAGCAGCATGAACAAAATACTTCTGTGGGGAACTAGAAGACTTTACTCTAGGGGCATTTGTAGACAACACTTTGAAGCAGGTCAAATGCCTTTTGCACCACTTTAATGGCATTGCTGTTTCCACACTCAGCAGCGTATTGCACATTAATTCCAGCCGCTGTAGCACCTTCAGCAGCATAATGCACCTTAAATGACTTTGGGACGCTGCAAAGTAAAACACCTCCGAGGAGTTTTAAGGGGGTTGTATACAACACGGTGGTTCAATTCTCCCTAAATTGAAGCCATGGTTTTTAAAAAATACCATTTCAATTTAGGGTAAAGTAAGCCCTTGTGTTGTGTACACCTGTGTTAGGACGGTTGGTCTGGCATTTCTCACCAGCACCAAGATTTCTAAAAAGCAGATAATTAATGAAGGCAACACAGTAACTCAGCAGAACACATGCAAGGACCACATTATACAAAATAAACAGGAAGGGCAGGTTCCTCATGACTAGTGGGAAGCGTATTTGTTAGAATTTATATTTAGCCCTGGTAGAAGGACATTGCTTGATATCAGCCCACTGCTGAGCTGTCACAGATCTGTGCATTACACTGACAGCGATCATGCTAGATGAAGAAAGTCAGTGAAGGCCTTCTACAGAGCCAGCTCTTCATTAAGGGAGGCCTCAGCTTTGGCAGGGATTCTGAAGGGCATTTCTTTATCACAAAATATATTAGATGCCTTGGTGTCAAATACTATCATAACTGTAGTGCACAGAGATCACCAGATTTAGGTATTTTTTTCCATTTCTGGAGCCTCATCCAGCAAATGCCTATTAAAGCAAGTAACTAATACTTACAGTCCAACAGGACCCAGCATGATCCCCTATCTGAGTGAGGATGGGTCAAGTCCAATAATGAAGATATGTATGGCCTCACCCTTATCTAGAGTATTCCATCAGGAGGTCTTAAAGCACTTTTGCAAAGGAGGTCAATATTGGTGTACCCATTTTATTGATGGGGAAACTAATGCCCAAGGAACTGAAATAACTTGCCCAAGGGCTCCCTGCAAACTGAACTGCTCTAATTATTTGATAAAAGACAAGTTATTTGCCTTTTATTTTACACTAATAATTTATATAGCTAACCTATTCTTCTAATATGGAATAAAGTTGACGTGGGTTCTACTTGATGGAGTGAGACGCTGCACTCCAGAGGGTGACATTGTGGCCATAATAAAATCAACAGCAAAAATCTAATCTGTGTTGAAGAACTGGAAAAAACAGTCTTAGAAAGATTATGTTGTAGGTAAAAGGGAATGTGACTAATCTCAGAAGTTGAATTTATGTAAGAAAACCTCTAATATATAAATCTAAGTGTAAACATCATTCCCTCATAATGGAGGCTACAATTTATTCTGCTGCTAATTCCAACAGCCCTGAGGAAGATGCACTGAACTGCAAACTAAGGCCTCTGAATTAATCTATTCCCAATCCAGATTGACCTGAGTATATTTTCTTACAGTGGTATCTACTATCTCCTAACAGTTCCTTCCAAACCCTTCAAGCTTACCATCTTCTTTGGAAGATAATTATTTGCCTAGAGAGAGAGAGAGAGGACAAGTTTTTGTAAACACAGGTTTATTTCCTTAGAAGTCAACTTGGGTGCACAAAATCTTGTGCTCTCTCTATATCCCTTATTTGGTTAACCCAGAAATATACCCTGCATTCGGACCACTTTAAGGCTAACATGACTAGCTACTTCTCTCTACTTATTAAAATTCAACCACTTAGGACTGTTTACTGTTGGCAAGTTTATAGGCTATTTTTGTATCTGATAATGACAGATCAGAAGTCTGAATAAAAGAAATCTTTTTTTAAAAGGACACGAAAGTAAAAAATATATATTAGGCCCATTGTTGTAATTTAGAAAGTGGCAGTAGGTAAGAAAGGGGAAGTGAAACTTATGGGGAAAACCTTACCAATGTTCAAAATGAAATCTGTGAGACCACATTACAGGGACCCTTGCCCTTATCTGACTGATAAAAGAAAAAAGCATGGGAAACAATCAAAGATCTGAAGCTAAAATCCTTTTGGTCTCTGGAATTGAATTACTAGGTGCATCTACATGTGTATTAATGTGCTTTTCCTAATGCACATTCATTTTAGTACCTCTAGTATAAGAGCATTTATACACACACTTTTCCACACTGTGATGCACCGGAGATCTGGCAAATCGGATCCGCACTACGTTGTGTTGCTTGCAGTTCTATAAGTTGCAAAATGTGCATCAGTGTGGAGAAAATGGTGGCGATTCGCTTTTGAACTAAAACACATCAAATGTGTTTTAGTTCAAAAGTAGACTGCTACCATTTTCTGTACACTGATGCACTTTTTGTCACGTATACAACTGCATATGTTGCAGCACTGGGCACTTTTCAAAGCACCCATGCTGTGGTGCATGTATGTGTCAAAATGCCATAAGGTACTAAATAAAGGCACATTAGGCTGCCCTAATGCACAATAGAAAAATGCACCCTTTTCTTAGTGATGCTTAAATGCATAGTAGCATATTTTACTGCACATTAGCGTATTTGAATATTTTTTACGCAATGCTTTAATGCACAGTAAAATAGGCTGCTGCACATTAAAGCACATATGTAGATGCACCCACTGTGATTGATTTTAATCAAGAATAAACTGGATCTACACAGACCATTCCCATCAAGATGACCCATATTGGCTCCTTTTCTTCCTCTCAGTTAAATATAGATTTCTGAATAGATAGCTGGGTAGAGATGCACCTTATGGATAAACTACATCAGAGATGCATAAACTTTTGAGACCCCAGCCTCACATAAGCTTTCTTGAGCCCAGAAGTTGATGAAGTATCTCTGACATAGCTAATCCATAGGATGCAATTCTCCCCTGCCATCTATGTAGGTAGTTGTAGTGTTCCCTGATAAATATTTATTTGCCCGAGTTCAACATATTCTATATAATGGACTTTCCCTTATTTCTTCATATAGTCAGCCTGGACTTTCCCCTAATGATCTCTGTTGCTCTTCCCTGTTTTTCCTCTAGCCTGCTCAGTTATTTACAGCATTCAAAGTAGGAATTATATGTTATGTGGAGAGTCTGCAGTAACGTAGATTTACCAGTTTTTCAGTCATTCTAAAAGTAAGAAACTAGTTAAATTACAGTTAATATTGCTATGTGCAATTCCCTTCTGTCCCTTTGTCCTTTCTGTTTAAATCATAAACATTTTGGGACTAGAATGATTCTTGCATGTTTGCACAGTACACTAAAGGCTCTGTTTTGGTTGACATAGGTTCTGTCTTGCACACTACAAGCAAGAGAAGGTGACCTTTAAAACACATTGCAGACTTAGAGAGAGCTGCATACTGTTCAAAGGACACACATTTTTTGCTAGGTTAAGGTGCTTGGTTCTTTAGCCACACCAAATTCAGGTACTGAGCAGAGTCACTCCAGTAAAGGCAAAGTTGCACGAATTCATAGCAGGATTAAATCTGCCACATTCCAGCAAATCATTGATTCATTCGCAGATGCTTACCTGCATTTCTGTTTACTTTTGTTTGAAAAGCCTTTCTGCAAACTACAACCCAGGCAGTTATTAAACAGGCACACCTCCTCCTCTCCCACACATACATTTTCAGGTAAATTTCATTTTCTTTCTCTTTTAATGAACTACAATAGCTTACAAATACCTACGTAGAAAACAAAGTCTTCACTGATGTGCTGCTGCTGGACTCAGTAGCAGAGGTGAGTAACACTGAAAAATGGAAATTAAGGTCCGGTTCAATGATCAATGAAACATTGTTTCCAGCACCAAGGAAATATAGAATACCTCTAGCTACTCAGTAACTTGATGACCAAAAAAATAAACTCAGAGAAATCATCAAAAAACGCAGCGTGAAAGCCAGGCCATTACACACCTGATCACTTAAACTAGAAGGCAGAGTATGGCACCTCAGAGTCTAACCTGTTCAGAAGCTGTTGTAGGCAACAGCTTACTTCATCAGGTGCTAGTATAAATGGACTTGAAGCACGTAAGAGGACAGAGCTATATCAAATCAAACAGCTATGAAACTTGCGCCTTTGACTCTTCTTCTCCCCTTAAGCCAAAGAACATGATTAACTTTTGTGCCTCCCTTATTCGCTTCTTTTCCCAATACCACAAGCATGGGCTACATTTTCACTGAAGCATCTGCCTTTTGAAAGCAACTTTATAAAAACAAATTGCTAAATCAGGCCAGCAGAGGCCACGTTCTTTGGACGAGCAGCTAGCCAGTTGTTTCCAAAATAAATATAAAAGGCAGACAACATACCTGCATTCAGATTTACTGACTTCGATAGCTGGCAAAAACTATATCCAGTGAAACCGGCTTTTCTGCTTTTGTCTGCGATCCGGCTGTCCTACCAGGCATCTTAAAGCCTTCAACTGCTCCAACTCTGCTTTTTCAACTTTCCACTGTGAATCACTTGGTTAGCTGCTGCACTTATTTCCTGGGGAAAGCAGAAGTAGAGAAGCACAAATTAACCACAAGCTA
>JAGPOW010002742.1:34252919-34300986 GCA_030014935.1 Caiman crocodilus
GTACTGACAAGAAGGGAGTTCCCCAGCCTGTAGGTATGCTGCTGGTTCTTCCTCCCCAGGTGCAGCACCTTGCACTTGTCAGTGTTGAAACCCATCCTGCTCTCATCCGCCCACCCTTGTAACCTGTCTAGGTCCAATTGCAGCCTATTCTTCCATTCTAGCGTGCCCACATCCCCCTACATCTTAGTGTCGTCAGCAAATTTGAACAGAGTGCTTTTTACCCCCTTGTCCAAGTCACTGATGAAGATGTTGAACAGCGCGGGTCTGAGGACCGAGCCCTGGGGTACCCGACTGCCTGCATCCCTCCAGGTTGAAAGTGACCCTTTCACCACCACTCTCTGGGTGCAGCCCTCCAGCCAGTTAGCCACACATTTGATTGCGTAGGTGTCAACGCCACAGTTCCCTAGTTTTTTAATGAGAATGGGGTGAGAGACAGTGTCGAAGGCCTTCCTTACGTCCAGAAAGATTACGTCCACTGCTACCCCTGCATCTAAGGATTTTGTGACCTGGTCATAGAAGGCCGCCAGGTTGGTCTGACAGGACCTGCCTCTAATGAACCTGTGTTGGTTGTCCCTAAGCATAACCTCCCCTGCTGGCCCCTCGTGGACATGCACCAGGATAATTCTCTCAAATAGCTTACCCAGGATCGAGGTAAGACTAACTGGCTTATATGATCCAGGGACATGATATGGGGCACAGCAGGGCAGGCCCTACAAAGAGAGGCTACGGGACTTTAACCTGTTCAGCCTTCACAAGAGGAAGGTGAGGGGGGACCTGGTGGCCATCTACAAACTCACTAGGGGGACCAGCAGGATTTGGGAGAGACCCTGTTCCCCCCAGGACCCCCTGGGGTAAAAAGAAATAACAGCCACAAATTGTTAGAGAGTAGGTTTAGACTAGACATCCAAAGGCACTACTTCACAGTCAGGGCGGCTGGGATCTGGAACCAACTTCCAACGGAAGTGGTGATGGCTCCTACCCTGGGGCGGTCTTTAAGAGGAGGCTTGACATCTACCTGGCTGGGATCATTTGAGCCTAGTTTTCTCTCCTGCCCAAGGCAGGGGGTCGGATTTGATGATCTACAAACTCCCTTCCAACCCTACTTCTACGAATCTATGAGGAGCTCCTGGACCAAGTTTGGACCTGCAAGCTGCAGGTGCGTTGGACTTAAGGTGGTGGATCCCCCTGAGGGTATAAAAGGAGTGGCATGAGCCACACAAGGGAATGTAGCAAGGGATATCGGAGATAGAAGGGCCCCAAAACAACCTCCACCAGGATCCCTTCTTTGCCCCAGAGGTATGCAGATCAGCACACAGGGCTCAGGATCTGGGAGCTGTGTTGAGGCAGCTTGAGCATGCATCCCCAGCAGGGGGCCAGACAGAGCTGCGTGCAGACCAGCATACGGAGAGTCGGCCCTGGGAGCAGCTCAAGGCTGCTCAGGCTCCACCCGTGGTGCAAATCAGCACATGGAGAGCCAGCTCTAGAAGCTGCTCAGGTTAGCGTCAGTGCAGGCCAGATATCCAGAGCCCTGTAGCGTGGCCTGGCCGAAGACCTAAAAGAGCCCCAGAGCCTAGAGCAGGACCTGGGAAAGGAAGGTCCAGGCGTAAGGCTGGGTAAACCCATCCAGCAGTGTCTAGATTCCCCTCCCACCCCCACCCCCTGAGATCTGGAAGAATCCTCAGTGCCCAAAGCAGGGCACAGGGCCAGGAGGGGATGTTTTGGCATGAGGCGAACAGCGCAAGGGGCCTCTGACTGAGCGGTGGACCCTGAGACCCGGTCGACAGCTCCTTGGAGAGGACTAGGAGTTGCTAAACAAATCAAGTCCCGCAGCACTGAGATGACCTACGTTTAAATTGGGCGGCCATTTTTAACCTAATTTAACCTCCCCGAATGTATGTACTTAGCCTTTGAGGCCATAAAAACCAGAGATTCTTTCAAATGAGACTTTGGTGCAACTCAGTCTTAATTAACAGTTGAGTAAGTTATGGAATAAAGAATGCAGAGGCAAGGATAGGACCCGGAACTCCTGATCACCGATCCTCCTCCAACATAAAAGCAGCCATTTACTGGATCAGACCATAGATCCATCTTACCTAGTAGCCTGTATCACACAGTGGCAGAGGGTGGGTCTTGAAAGGAAAGGTAAACATGGTTCTTCAGTGTAGGGCTAGCCAGCAGGCAGCTCCCATGCTGAAGCACACTTGTGCCTCAGCTATCCCCTCTGCAGGATGTGGAGCCACATCAAAATAGCCCTAGGCTGGCAGGCTGGCCCCCTGGTTCCCTGCCAGCCCAGGCTGCTCCGACTGGGCTCCACATGCTGTGCACAAATAAACTCTGGAGCAATATGCCCCAGAAATTTTGCTCTCAGGTGCAAAAAATGGCAAACCCAGGATTTTCTGGGACTTAAGACAGGAAGAAAGAAGAAATGGTCTCTTTTAGAAATGTCACTCACCACATTCCTTCCCCTGCCTCTCCTCACTCTACCTGTGCTCTCTTCCCCAACCCCAGCCCCAGATGTTGGCTGGCCTCAGCACCTCCCCACCTCACCTCCCCACTGCACTGGTGGAGGTAGCCCACCAGTGGAATCATTTACCCTTGGATAGGCCTGGCTGGCAGACCACTGAAAGAATTATAGAATCATATAAATCATAGACAAAGGGTTGGAAGGGACCTCTGGAGGTCATCTAGTTCAACTCCCTGCTTAAAGCAGGACCATCCCCAACTAGATCACCCCAGCCAAAGCTTTGTCTAGCTGGGTCTTCAAAACCTCCAGAATGAGCTGATACTGGTTGATATTACTCATGCAGCCTATACAGGATAATAACTTGGTGCTCCTGCTCAATTCCTGGGGTGGGAGGGCAATTAATATCTATTGTCTGTAATCCCTGTTCCTAGATATCTCAACTATGGACCCTAACCCTAAGCCCTGTCTCCCTCCACAAAGGCCCAAGGCCACCCCCAAGCTCCAATCCACCCCCTCCAAAGCTCCCAAACTACACAATGTTCCAACCGCAGCCACTTTCTCCTACCCAAACCCTGACCTTCAGCCCTCTGTCCTCCCCCAGCCCTGCTTGTGCCTCTCACTCCTGAACCATCTCTCCTGCCCCTTTCAACAGGGCATGGTGAGGTCCCCATAATTGTGCTCATGGCCTGTCCTGCTGTAGCCTGAGGAGAGACTGAACATGCCTCCTCAGGCAGGCTACAAACCTGGGCCCTGCTGAGCTGCTATGGCCTGCAGCCATGAAGGTGAGATGCACCCAGAGGCACCCTCAGGCTGGGCCCTGTGCAATCTGGTAGCTCAGAAGAAATCAGGGAGACTTCTTGCTCCAAAAAGGGCTTTATTGCAACTGCTAGCACACATGCACAAAGATGGTGGCAACTTCTTGTTGATGTTATCTTGTCAGCCCTCAAAAAATGAGTTAATCCTTACTACTACATCCCACTTTCTCAGGAGAAACTTGAAGGATTTCCAAAGAACTGCAAAATCATCTTGAGAGGAAAGGTTATAAGCACATCATCCTCTTGTGAGTCTTCACCACTCACTTCCCTATAAAAAGAGAATAATAAAAACAGTAACATCAATAAGCCTTTTCATTTAAAGCAGATAGGTTTACAAATCTAGTCTATATGGTAGAACTGATGCACATCCTCACCTAGTGTAGTAAGTAGGTGGAATATGATGGAGATGCTCTCAAATCCTACAGAGACTTCTAGGTGTCTCCACCCAAAATGAACACAGGATATCCCCCTAGTCTGGACAGTGCCTTGTACTCTTCCATTTGAAATTCAAACTCCCTGCTGTGGGGAAAGAACAGGTACATTTGTTGAGTCATGCCTGGTGTTATATTCTGTCTCTGATGGTCCTTTATCAGTTTATCTTTCTCACAAAATTCCTATGCATCAACAAGTTTTGGAACCAAGTCATCTATTGTACTTGGTAGAGTTGTACAGAGTCATCAACTCATAAGCAACTCAGCTGGACTCCATCCATGCTGTAATGGTGTTGAATGGTATATCAGGACAGCCTTATAGAGATCTTCATTCTTCTGAAGCAAACTCTTCACAGTCTGCACTGCATGTCTGCTTCCCTGTTACTGCATGGGCAATGTGGACTGATGTTGATATGCTGAAAGTCATACTGGGTTGCAAACTACTTAAATGCAGCTCCAGAAAATTGTGGATCATTATTTGTTCTTAAAATTGAAGGTATGCCATGTGTGTGTTATATACTCAACACCATTATAACTCTCTCAGTTATGGTGGTCTGCAGAGCCATCCCTTGCGGGGTTGGGGAGATTGGGGCAACTGCCCTAGGCCTGTGCTTTGGGGAACCCCATGGATAGTGCCATACAGGCCCCACAGACAGTGCCATTGGCACATGCCAAGCATGCCACCATTCCATGCTGCCACCACACACCACCAGCTTCACATTCCAGCCAGTCCTCCCCCTCCACACACACACACACACACACACACACACAGGCCCCGCACACCCCTAGGATTGACTCTGCTGGTCTGTAACTCTGCCTCTCCAAGTAAGGGCAGTAATAGTCGATAACAATGAGGTAAGCATAACTCTTCCAGGTTTTAAATATTCTGCGTTTTTGCCTCCCGCTTTTGATTAGCAGAGAGGCCCTGGCAGCCCCACCATTTGCTGCTGACCAGATGGGAAGCAAGAACTGCAGCATGTTGAAAATGAGGGGTTTCACCTCCTGGCCATCAGGAGTGATCAACAAGCAGCAGGGCTAATGGGGCCCTTCGACCAATCAGCAGGGGGGAGAAGGGGGGCAGTGGTGGAAACTGCAAGATTAAAGTTGCTGCTGCACAGCACACTTCCAGCACAAATTCCAGTGGTCTTTAGCCATGGATAATCTAGTAATTCAATCGTAAGACATTACTCTGCAGGGACTGGTCAGTGTTGAGCCCAAACCTTACAGCTAGCCACCTAGCTCTATAGGTCATCATTGATGGAGGGACACCAAACTGTCTGATGAGCCCTGGCTTGACATCCTGTAGTATCTTGATGAGCTTCATAAATCTTCTCTAGGATATCCTGGCATAGAGCAGAAGGTGTCAGAACTATGTTATGGAGCACAGCTAAATCCCTGACAATATGGAGATTAACTTTCTATTGTTTGTACCTTGTCAGCTCACAATCTCTGAATCTTAGTTGAGGCCATCCTTCTGAGCAGGCTTCTTTATCTTTTGACAGAAAGGATCATCTTCTTGAACTTCCTGAATCCTCATCTGCAATGAAACAGATATGGATATCCTCTCCACGGCAAGGTCCATGTAAACTGCAGCATCTTATTCTTGGCGGAGTTCTTCCAGAGACAGTGGTGTCAGTAATCATGCCCTAGAAAGAGTATCAGTTCTTTTCCAGGAATATTGTAGGTGAATTTTAGGATGCTGAGATGAAATCTCCAGATTCTCGGTGAGAGTTCATTGAAAGGTTTATCTCATAACAGGGACACAAGTGGTTTATGATCCATTTGCTAAGTAAAAGTCAAGCCAATGAGGAAAGTTCTGAGTTGCTCACATGCCCGTGTAACTGCTAGTGCTTCTTTTTCCATTTGTGCATATCAAGCTTCAGGTGAAACATGTGCTCTTGATACAAAAGCAATAGGATTCCAATGGCCAGCTTTTTGACATTATAACACGCCTCCAAGTCCATAGGATGAAGCATCTGCTGCAATACATGTTTCTCATGACAGAGCACACTGGGCTAGTATCAGGGATGAGTAGAGTATTTATTTGATCTTGCGGAAGGCTAATTGTTGAAGTGGACCCCTGAGCCATATATTTTTATTACTTAAAAGGTCTCCTAATGGTTTTATTATTCTTGCTAGGTTTGGCACAAAACGGCCTAAATATGTGGTTATTCCTAAAAATCTTTGTAATTCTAAGACATCCTTGGGTTCTGGTAACCCCTTAATAGCTGCAACTTTTCTGGATCTGGTAGGAATTCTTGTGCTGTAATCCAGTGTCCCACTCACATGAGCTGACAGTAAAGAAGCAAAAGTAGCAAAAAAAAGCAGATTAAGTGTAAGTCTGTCTTCCTGGAATTTTCTGAGTATTACATCCAGTCTTGTATCATGTTGTGCCTTGGTGGTCCCAAAAACCAAAATGTCATCAGGATGATAAAGAGCACCTTCTAGGCTATCCAATATCTGTAACATGCAAAGCTGAAAAAATTCAGGTAACTATTTAAATCAGTATCATCCAAATGAAGTAATAAAAGTTATCATCTTGGATGATTCAACAGCTGGAAGAATATGCTACAATCCTTCCTTAGCATCCAATTTTGTGAACACCTTCACTCCTGCAACCTGAGCCAAGATATGTCCAACTAAAGGAAGAAAATGTCTTTCTCAACACATGTATTTCTTCATCTGTGTGAGGTAAACACATATCCTACTCTTACCACTGGGTTTTGCGATAGCCACCAGTCTAGAAGACTAAGTAGATTCTTCATTCTTTGTGATTACTCCCGTTTCTTCCATTTGAGCTAGTTTTTCTTTTACTTTGTCCATTAGTGACAAGGGTACTCATCTTTGTATAGTTAATGCGTCTAGAACTGTATCAGCTTTTAGGCATATCTTATATTCACCTGACATTTTTCCAAGATCTGAAAAGATGGATGGGTATTTGGTTCTGTAGTACTGCTCCAAGGATTTCTGGTCCACTATTTCATCCAGTCAATGGACAAATTGTAGTGCCTGTATGGCCAGTAAGCCAAACAAAGGCATTGCAAGATTACAGCTCACATAGACTTCTTGATCTATAGTTCTCTCCTTCAGTGTCATTTTTTTCATTAAAGGATGCCAGCACATTGAAGGTAATGTTACGTGGCCCCTGTAACCTTTTAGTGAGAGGAAGGAGGATCCTATCCCTATGTTGACTTTAATAGGTATCAGATATAGCTGAAACTGCCACTCCTGTATCAATTTTAAATGGAATTGACTGTTCTTTGAGCTCTGTTTCTGTCATCCAGACTCCTGGGTCTGATGAAGACTGTAAATTTATCTAATAACGCAGTACAATCTTCTGAATCCTGTTATGTAACTTCATTGATTCCTGCCACTGAGTGACAAACTAAAGCATAGTGACCTTTCTTTTTACATTGTCAACATATCTCTGCCTTAGCAGGTATCTTAGGATAACCATGTCCAGGAATTTTACCACACCTGTGGCATTGGGAGTGGTTCTCCTGAAGGGGTAAGACCCTACAGCCAAGGCAGGATACGAAGCTCCAGACAGTATTGAGGCCAAAAGCTAGCAGCTAAAGGAGAAGAGACCTAGACAAGGGTGGATACTCTCAAGCTCCAAAGGGCACAGCGAGGTACTGGCAAGCCATTGAGTCCAGCTCGTGATAAGAATACATTATCTAAGAGCATATCCAAGCAGAGGCTGGACGTTAGAAGTTTATGTTATTTTCCTCAGTTAATGTTTAAAGAACATTGTTAATGGTACGCCGTGACAAGCCTAATCATGAGGATGCTGAATCGAGATCTCAGACAGCTAAAGAAGAGCCAGATGCTTTTGAGCACCCCTCCCTGTCTCTGTCAGTGGGAGGCCTGGGTGAAAAGTGATCACTTGTAAAGGGAGAGTATCAGAACCACAACACCTGGTCAGGCCGTGGATGTGGTAAGGGTTGGGTAAAGGGGAGGTTGAAGCCGCACAAAGAAATCAACAGAGTGAGATCTCACTAAACACCTGCAGGTACTGTCTCCCAGCAAGAACATCAAGACATGGCAGATGAACGAGAACAACTAGAGGACACGCAGGTAATTCCACTTTGGAGGTCTCACCCTGATGTCGCAAGGGGGTAGGTCGCCAGGTAAGAAAGGACTCAAGCCCTATAATACCCACCTGCAACAGCTCCCTTTCCCACTATGTTGTTCTTTGGGTGCCAGTGAGACCACTCCCATTGTTCATTGTGCATGTCAATTCCATTTATTTTTGGTTATCATTTCTTGACAATGTTCATTTCATCCTTATTAGCTCATGCCGGATAAAGCTTGGAATCACTGCTGATTTCTGGTTGTTGCTGCTTAACTAACTCTGATTTGCAGGCTTGTGTGACAGTCTTCTGGAGTGTTAAATCAGGGTCCAAATTAATCATTGTCAGAGCTCTTCATTGTGAAGACCCACAACTAAGCGGTCCCTAATTAGTACTTCCTTGAGATCCCCATATTAGCAAGACTCAGCCAATGTATGAAAGATGTGATAAAACTGTCCACAGGTTCTGAAGTCTCCTGTTTATGAGATTGAATTTAGTTTATTCATAAATCATTTTTTGTCCCCAAAAAATGGTCAGTTAGTGCCTCACCACATCAGGATATTGTTTTTTCTCTGCATTTGTAAGAGGCAGTAACATCAGAATTTCATCAGCCTGATGCTCAATGAATAGATGAAAGTACTTACTTGGTAAGGTTCAGACTTTTTATTCAGACTTGACACTTCCCTGCAGCGGTCAAAATATCTGATCCATTTAGGACACATTTCAGGGGATTGAAAATACAACTGTTCTGGTGGTGTAACTTTACCAGCCTGCATTGTCTCTGTAGCCAGCCTCTGCCCTGAGCTGGACTCAGCTGCTGCTGGAGCTTAGTCTGTCATTTATGAATCACTCAACTGCCGACTCACATTTGTGTTCCTGTTCATGGCAGGATTCAGCCACTCCTGACACCATATGTTATTTCATAGCTCAGGAAAAGGCAGGGTGACTTCTTGCTCTCAAAAGGCCTTTGTTGCAACTGCTAACACACTCACACACAAAGATGGCTGGCAACTTCCTGTTGATGTTGATGTTCTCTCAAGAAGGGAGTTAACACTTACTGGTACAGGGTCTGCTCTCTGTGTGGGGGCTGCCCAGAGACCCCAGGCAGGGGCATGGGCAAAGGGGCAAGCAGCATGGCTCTAACGCTCCTTCCTCTGATACAGGGGTCCTGTGTGGCCTTGGGTGAGGCATCCAATACTTGTGCCTCAGTTTCCCCATCTGTATAAGTGCTGGGGCTGCCCAGAGACCCCAGTTAGGGGCAGGGGCAAAGGCAGGGTTACCATATTTCCAGCAGCAAGGAGGAGGACACCTTGGAAAGGGAGGAGTGGAGAAAGGGTGTATGATTGTGGGGGGCAGTGCCCTCACCCCTAAACCCCTGCTCCCCCAGCCCTGCCAGCTCCCCTCACTCCCAGCCTACAACCCCCTGCTCCCCCAGCCTTGCCAGTGCCCCACGCTCTGGACCCACAAACCCCTGCAGTCCCAGCCCTGCCAATTCCCAGCTCCGAACCCACAGACCCATGCCCCGCCAGCCCTGATGGTGCCTCTCACTCCCAACCTGCAGATGCCTGGCCCCCCAACCCTGCTGCTCAAGCAGTGTGTGTACACACACACACACACACACACTCTCTCTCTCTCTCTCTTTCTCTTTACCTGGCTTGCCGGGGCCCATGCGGGAGGCACACAACCCCAGACAGCCAATCACTTTGCCCCCGGCTCCCCATCCCAAGCAGCCAGCCCTGGAGAGCAGAAGGAACAACAAAACACCCAGACATTTGGTCTTATTTTAAAAACCCGCCCGGAAGTAGCACAGGGGGCCAAAAAAGAGGACATGTATAGGAAAACCTGGACGTATGGTAACCGTCAATGGGGTAAGCAGCATAGTTTATGGCTGTAGGATCCTCTGCTACAGCGGTTCTGAGTGGCCTAGGGTGACTCACCCAATGCCCATGCCTCAGTTTTCCCATCTGTGTAAGTACTGTCAGCTACCTGTTGTTTGTTTGTTTGTTGGGTTTTTTGGGGAGGTGGAAGCGGAGGATGCACATTTGGGATAAATGTTTCCAATTCAGGCCCATTTCAGGGGGTCTTTGGAGACACTGGGACTCGCTGAAACCTGTATGGGTCCCAGGAAATGCAGACTGGCTTGCTCCAGATGTACAGGCCATGGCTGCAAGTGCCCAGTCCCTATGGAGGAGAATGGCCCCTGGCATAGACTGGCCACCTCTGTGGGGAACATGTGACCCCAGACCTGTGCTTGGCCAACTGGCTGCATGAGAGCTCCAGGTGCAGAATGGCATGGGGGGATGGATTCATGGGAAAACCTTCCACCTCCCATTCGTGAACCCACCCTCTGCCTCCCAGGTGCACATTCCTGCTCCCTACTCTTGCCCCACAACCCACCTTTCAGACCCCTGCCCATAGAAGCCTGTCCTGGCTTACCAGCCCTGTAGTGGTAACTCGCAGCTACAGCTCCTACTCCCACCTTTGGTCGCAAAGCCTTTAGGTGCAAGTCAGCTCTGCAGGCCAGGGACAGCTAAATAAAGTTTTTTAGCCTTATGTGTGACTGCTCCAGTAAGCTGATTTTCACTAAGCTGATTAATATTTGTGTAACAAGCAGTAAGGTTGTGATTATCTAAAGGGGGAGTGTCTCATGAGGAGCACAGCTGGGCAGCAGCATGGGAAAGCTGCCCCGCTAGAGACAATGTGCTGAGAAAGGGGGAAGTTTGTTCCAAGGAAGGCATCATAGTGTGGGCAGATGAAGTCTGCCTGGAGGGACCCATTCTGGGAGAGAAAAAGGAACAAGGGTCCTTGGGGAAGCCTCCAGAAGAAATCCCTGGGGTGGGGACTGGCTAGAGAGGTCATGGATAATAGGGTCTTCCCTCCCCCCCACACCCCCGGGTGACAAAACCCTCTCCTGATTACCTGGCTGGGGGGGTATACTGGCCAGGGGGACTGCCAGAGCCAGAAGCCCAGACTCTGTAGCCAGCTGTGTCAGGGGCCGCAGATCAGGGGAGAGAAGTGTGTTGCAGAGACACCAGTGAGGCAGCGATGGCCGGCAGCATGTGACACCTGAAGCAAGCACAGAGGGACCCAAGCCAAGGAGGACCTGCCCATGCTCCAGTGAGAGGGGCAAAGAAGTGGCTATTTCTTTCAAGCCATCACCCCAGGCTGCTAAGTGTGCAGAGAGCCATCATATTCATCCTTGTGTATAAAAGTTATTCACTGGATGTGTAAATAAGTATGAGCAAGCCTATAAGACTGTAACTCAATTGATTCAATGTCAGTACCTTAATATCTATCTGTGATTAGTACTCTCCTTTTAGGTTATGGGTATTCAGAGGAAGAGTTATATGTTGTGACTGTCATTACTGGGCTTGTGGGTGTGTATTGTATATTCTCTTTAATAGCTTTTATGTATTAAACCTGTTTGATTACTTGTAATGGATAGTGTATATAATTAAATCTTGTACAGGCAGTCCTCAGACTTATGACACAACTTGTTCCTGAAAAACGCATCTGAAATCGAAATGTAACTCGGAGCCAATTTCTCATAAGATACAATGTTATAGCTGGACTTTTTGAAGGGCTCTTGGTTGGACTTTTTGAAGGGTTCTTGACTGGAGTCTTCTCAGGAGTCTTGGCTGCAGGTTTTTCTGGAGTCTTGTCTCCTTTCTTAACGAAAGTGTCCAAGGAAGTTTGGACAGACGTTCTCCAGGGACATGGGTGACACAATGAACTTGTTCACTGGTGTGGCATCACATTGGATCAAGCATTGTAAAGTCGAAACTGACTTCAGAAAGTTGAAGCAGGGTGTCAATCTATAAACCTTGTAAGTAACCTTTTTAACTTGAAACTTTGTAAGTCAAGGACTGCCTGTATATAGTTAACCCTGTTTGCAAGGCTCATCCTCTGTACAGGGAAACCCGCTTCTTGAGGAACCTGCTGCAGCCAATAGAAGGGTTGGGCAAGGTCACTGGCTACCAGGCACCCCAGGATCCCACTATTCGGTGGTGGCCATGGGCAGTGCCATGCGCCCGGGTAACATTTGTTTGGCGTTCAGCATAAAGTCTGACAAGGCCCTAAGGTTAGAAAACTTCTCTGAATGTTTGCAACCTGCACAGCTGTGACTTGCCACTAGAGAGCTGGTAAGCAGAGGCCTGACTAGGAGCTACAGCTATGAGTTGCCTCTAGAGGACTGGCGAGCCAGGATATGCTTCTATCCCTGTTCTGTGTGAGGTGGGGTGACAGACTGGGGGGCGAATATGAAACTGGGAGGTAGAAAGTTAATGAGATGGGGGTGGGTAATTAAATGGGAGGTGTAAAGGAAATGGGAGTCAGGCAAGGGAGGTGAAATGAGGGAAGTCAGCCACTGAACGATAAAATTAAAAAATAGTAAGAAAAATCAATTTAAAAAGAAGTAAAGAAGGACTTGTGTTTTGATAAATTGGGATTGGGGTGGGGTGGTGGGTGCTGGTCATGCTTCTTGGGGCAGCTGGGAGCAGTGAGAGAAGGCACTTTTGGGGGAGCTACTGCCCCTGCCCCTGCAGTAAGCCCCAATTCACTGGGACCTGATCTGGCCCCCACAACCTTGTTCCCCCCACCTATAGCATGGGGCTCACCAGAGCCTAGCCAGGTCTGGGGGCTGTCTGGGGCCAACCACAGCTCCCCACCTGCCCCCCAGAACTTGTGGGGCAGAGGGTTGGACAGTGAGCACCTGCCTGGACAGACTCAGTGCTGCAGGGGAAAGGTGCCCATGCCAGTCACTTCTGAACATCCCAGGGTGAGAGACCCCAATTCAGCTCCCAGCCTGGTTCATCTTCCCAACCCCTCTCCGTCCCCTCTTCCCAGCTAGCCATGTCCTGCAATCTGGCCAGCTAGACTCCAAGCTACCTGGAGCTGCCATGGGAAATTTTCAATTAATTGCAGGTAGCTCCAGTTCATTGAAATTGATGATGCTGCCTGCTGGCTCAGAGCACAGGAATTTGCCAGAGCCCAGCCAGGTCTGGAGGCTGTCTGGGGCCAGACATGACTCTCCTCTATTCCTCATGGCCTGGAAGAGATTGGGCAGTGACTGCCTGCCTGGACAGGCTCAGTAGTAGCAGGGAGAGGTGTCCCCACGGGCTGTTCTTAGGCAGATGGCTGGGGGTGGATGGTAGGGGAAGGAGGGAAGTGGGAAAGGCCATGGCTGCAGTCCTGACCCACCTGCCCTGCTGTCCCACAGCTCCAGGGGAACAAGGGGCTCTTTTGCTTCCTGTCGCCAAGCTTAAAGCCACCCCTTCAAAGAGGAGATTTGCAAACAGACCTACAAATAGTGGCCAGGGGATGGTAGGCAGCAATGCAGATGTCCTTTGTGTAGGCCTGGCTGGCTGGCCATCAGACACATGATTGATACCGGTCATGCATTTTGCACAGCCCAATGCCCTTGCCCTCCTGCTTAATTGCTGGGGTGAGGGGGCAACCAATCAGCATCTCCTGAAACCCCAGCACCTAGCTAGCCTAGCTAGCACCAGCAGGCAAACGTGCATCCCCACCCCCAAGTCAAGGCTCAGACACACCCCAAGCCAAGAATCTCTCCAAAGCCCCAACCCCCTCAAGTCCCCATCCATCACCATCCAAAGCTCCCAAACATGACACCAGTCAAACACCAGCCCCCCTTTCTTCCACCCAAACCCCAACTTACAAGAGAGGTTTCCTGCAACATTCTCAATCTCTGTGTTATCTGAGCTGCCACCATCCTGTCCTGGGTCCACCTCCTGGGTCTCCTGTGTTCCAGGTTCAATGATGGGGCTCAGGAAGAAGGTCACAGAGGACACCAGGTCCTCATAACTTTCTGGGGGGCAGCAGTTTCTGGGAGGAGGCTGCCTCACTGCTGTTCCCTTCTTGCTGGTCATGGCAGACCAGCCTCGAAACTGTGGATTGGACCATGTGATGAGGAGTGACAACATGATCCCTCTCAAGGATCTCTGTGAGCTTATTGCATAAGGAAATCAGGGTCCTGGCTGCCCTGGACACCCTGTGGAGAGTCTCTGCCCCTCACTTGGAGAAATTTCAGAGACTTTATCTTGGTCCTGACCTGGACCCAGTTCCTCTGATGTCTACACTGCAATCCTCTCATAAACAGCCTGATTCTTCCAGGTTCCCTTATTTCTTTTTCCTGTAGTTGCAATGGTCCTCTCCTCTTCCCATATCATGATAAGGTCCAGCACCTCACCCTGGCTCCAATTAGATGCCCGCCTGATGGGTCCAGGGCAGGCATCCTTTGGCTCATGCTGTCTGAGTGAGTTGGAGGTCAATTGACAAAATGTTTGCACTTGCTAGTCACCATGTGCTCAGCAAGCTGTTTTCACAGGGCTGCATGCTGCTGGGTGAGAAGGTCATACCCCGAGGTGAGAGGAGGACTTGACTTGGTGCTAGAACCAGCCCCTGGATAGTATAGTTCAGAGTGTGGAAAGTTTGTCTGCACAAAACAGTGGGGTAGGGACACTGCATCCTGGGATACTGGAGGATTTCAACTTGCAGGGACCTTTCTGTGGTGAGTAGCCACACATGAGGTGGGTACCATAGACCAGAGAAAATCCTGCCCTGGAGTGGTGTAACTTTGAGCCATGTAACAAGCGCTTAAAACTGCTTTCAGGTGTTAATGTGTGGACAATCTAAGTGTTAAGAGCTCCAGGAGCCACCCAAAATTATCCTGTAAGAAAAGGCCCATTAAAAAAGAAAGATATTTTCACTGAACTATCATAAGGCAAAGTAGTGCTAGGATAAGACTAATGGTACTTGCAGCCCCAAAGAGGGATGAAGTTTGTGATACAGCTGAGCAGCCCTATCATCAATCATAAAATCTCTGTGAGACCACTGAGTGGACTTGCAAGATAGATCACAAGAACAGCTGGGTTCTAGTTTCTCAGTGCCTGAAGCCCAGCAGGAGAACTTCAGGTCAAACAGACAAGACAGTGAGTCAGGACAAAGTAGCCTGATAGGGTACAAGGATTGCCTAATTGTTTCTATATAATAGAACAGCTTTGAGGAGCGAGATTGAGAGCGCTCTCAATCTTAAAGCAGGCAGAGACTCTTATTTTAAGTAGCAGTATCAGGCCAAAACTTTAGCCTGAGCCTGAGCCTAAGTCTGAGCCTGACAGGGCTAGGAATTGACCCTGGCTGGATTTTCCATTAAAAACTCTGAATTGTCTTTGTTTATCCTGATGTGCAAAAAGAATTGAAATTTCAAAAAGTTTTGCTGGCTGGGAAAGCCAATACCTTTGCAGCTCTATTTAATTAGATAATCAAACATTAAGAATTCAGTTGCTGACTTTTATTATCAATCTCCCTACTATCTGGGAATCAATTCTCTTAAAAAAAAACCTTTGATTGTGAACTCCAATTATTTCTTTTCAAACATCCTCTCACTTCCTCACCCCAGACAGGTCGATATGGTTCTGTAGGCAACACAGTAGTGTTGCTAGCTCCTCCAATATTATCTCATAATATTTGATACTTTCTTAAAGCCCTACCTCCTAGAGTCAAGTGATTAGGGATCCTTTGGGCTTTCCACCCTCTTGGTTATGGGCAGAAGCTTGAACATGTTATGTGAGTGCAACCTAAAGCCAAGGAAAAGAGAACCTAGGTGCATCACTATTTTTAAAAATCTAGGGCAATCCTGACATCTAGTGGCCAACATGATCAATTACACCTCTCATGCAAGTTCTGCCTGACAGCCCTAACATTTAAGATCAGTACAATCAAAAAGTCAGAGGCTGAATCAATTCAGTCTTTGCAGCTTAATATAAGCTAAAAAGATTGAACCAATTTGCATGTGAATAGACATTTACTTTTGATTCAGGAAATGCAGGCACATGCCTTCAGTGGCTCAAGCCAGAAGCAAGGGGACAGTAGAACACACCTCCCAGCCTGCCAGGTCCAAGGATTTCCCCTGTTCCCTGCTTGACAGGAGGGGGCATGGCCAAGCCCCAGCTCAGAGCTACCTGGAGGGTCTGCCTGGGTAGGGGGAAGAGGGAGGGGAGGAAATGCTTGCCAAGCTGAGAAGGGGGTGTGTGGGAGAAAAGGTAGTGGTATTGAATTTATAAAAGCATGAACAAGACTAGTCCTTTCTCTGAAGCAAGCATGTACTGAACAGAATGGAACAACCCTGTGGAGTCCTGCTGGCTGTGATGATGGACTACAAATCCCAGAGATACCTGGAAGCAGGAAGAGGAAGTGATGAGCAACCCTGCAGAGTCCTGCTGCTGTGGCTGTGGACTGCAAATTCCTGAGACTTTGGGGACATCAGGAAGAGGAAGTGAACATACAGCCTATGCTGGGATGCTGGGGGACTCTGATTTACCTTGAACCACAAAGGGTTCTGGAACAAAAGTACCATAAACTGATTTGACTCAAATCAGTTAGGTCTGATACTACATTCAGCCAGATTGATCTTAAACTAGTTTCAGCCATTTTGAAACTGGTTTATGTGCACCAAGCTTCTGTTTTGCTACAGGTTTAAACCAGTTTTTAAAGATTTAAACAGGTTTATGTATACCTTCTGCCCCTAGCCTTAAGCATCTCCTGTTCCATGTAATCCAGGGATGGACAATTATTTTGGGCAGAGGGCCGCTTACTGAGTTTTGGCAAGCCATCAAGAGCCACATGACAGGCAGCCCAGGGCAGATTAATATTAATTTTCTAAATTTTTTAGGGTCCCAATGGGCTGGATAGAATGGCCTGGCAGGCCGCATCTGGCCCCCAGGCCGCATTTTGCCCACCCCTATGTAATCTATTACATCACGTACTGTTTAGTTTCTAGTTTTGGGATGCTCCTAGGTTGTGATGGGTATGGTATTTAAAATTAAAGGGAGGCAATTTTTTACATCATAATCCATATGCTCTTCACCTCAGCTGTGTGTATTAAGGAAGCCACATAGTAACTGAAAGGTGAAGGGCAGAATGCAGCAGCTGAGTTTTATTACTTGTCCCCAAACACATGACAGGATTAATAAAAGTTAATACCTTGGCACAGGACAGAAAACAATGTTTATGCACTTTAATGGCTATTGCACATGAGATAGACACATAGATCAGCCTATGCGATAAGCATCTCTTGGAACTCAGTATTGTGCCATCACCATTATATAGATACTAACAAATTGCCCATCATGGATTGGGAGGCAGGGGAGCAGGGACAGAGGCCCCTGTCTGTCCCCTCCTCCCCACATTGGGCCAAGGCTAGGGCTACTCTCTGCTTCCCTACCACTGCTTCGGGCCAGGGCCAGGGCTGGTGCCTGGGCCATTTCCCCCCTCCCCTTTGGGCTGCAACCTGGGCCATTCCCCGCCTCACCCTGCCACTTTGGGCTGGGGCCAGGGCTATTTCCCCCCTCCCCTTCAGGCCGGAGCCAGGGCCACTCCCCACCTCCGCCTTTCCCCCCGCCCCCACTTCAGGCTGGAGCCTGCGCCCAGGCCTGGGATTAGGCCATTTTCCCCCTCCCCTTTGGGCCAGGGCCTGAGCTGTTCCCAGTTAGCCCTACCACTCTGAGCTGGGGCCAGGGCTGGGGCCAGGGTCGGGGCTGGAGCCAGGGCCGGGGCTGGGGCCAGGGTTGGGGCTGGAGCTGGGGCCGGGGCTGGGGCCAGGGCTAGAGCCACTCCCCCTCTACCCTACACGGCATCAGGCTGAGGTTGGGACCAGAGCTGGGGCCGCTCTCCCCACCACTTCCCTGGGGCATTTCCCCCCTCCCCTTCAGGCCGGGGCCTGGGCCATTCCCCAACTCCCCCCACTGCTTCAGCCCAGGGCCAGGGTTGGAGCCACTCCCCGCCTCCTTCCACTACTTTGGACCGGGGCTACTCTCAGTTTGGCCCCCCAGTGCTTCAGGCCGTGGCTGTGGCAGGGTGCAGCCACGGCTAACTGCCTCCCCTTCCTGCCCCGCTCCTTCCCCTGTTCCCCACTGCCACCCCTCTCTTCCCTGATGGCTGTTGTTGGGGGGGCAGACCAGCTCCACTGGCTTCGTGCCCCCCATCAGCCCCCCGGTCCCCACTGTCATCATGGCACTCCACCATCTGTCTCTGTAGCGCACTCTGATTGGCTGACGAGACAGCCAATCAGAATGTGAATAAAGCATTATGAACAGACAGACAGACAGACATACTAAGGCTTTTATAATATTAGAATTTCTTCTTTAGAATGGGGCTTATGATCACCATGTCATCTCATATATACTGTGGAAGGACAATACACTTCATAGTGGTGCTTACTGGGTCCCTGAAGGCACCCAGGTTGGCGCTGTACACCACAGGAGACTCCAGCATTAGGACCTACACTGAGACAGGGCTCTGGGTGCAAGAGTGAAGGGGATAGGGGCTCAGGTGGTGTTCTCCTGGAGCCTTCTGGTCAAGGGGCAGTGGCTGAGCAGCAGAGGATGCATCCTGCAGATCAATGCACAGCTACACAGACAGTGTCGCTAGTAGGGCTTTGGCTTCTTCGACCACGGAATTGTGTTCCAAAAACAGGGATTGCTAGGAAGAGATGGGATTCACCTGACAAAGAGAGGGAAGAGCATCTATGTAGACAGGTTCACTAACCTAGGGAGGAGAGCTAGGTTTGCTAAGGATGGAGATGAGGTAAGTGGGGCGGTGGGTGACCTAGTGGAAGTACAAGCAGAAGGGGCAATTGGCTAGTTACCTCAGGGATCTCTACATGAATGCAAGGAGCCTGAACAATAAGCAGGAAGAATTGAAAGTCTTTGCACTGTCATGTAACCATGCTGTTTTTGGAATAACAGAGACTTGGTGGGACAGTTCATGTGGCTGGAGCACTGTCACAGTTGGGTATAAGCTGTTCAGGAAGAACAGGCAGGGGAGAAGAGGAGGAGTTGTGCTTTATGTAAAAGAGCTGTATTACTGCTCAGAGCTCCAGTATGAAACTGGAGATAAGCTAATTAAAGCCTCTGGGTTAGGGTCAGAGGAGAGAACAACAAGGGAGATGTAGTGGGCAGAGCTGACCTGAGCAGGGTGCAGGGCCTGGGCCAAATCAGCCCATGCAGGGTCCCACTCCCAATCCCATCCGGGCCCTGGACCTGAAGAAGCTGCTGCTGCCATTGCTGGCAGGTGCATCAGCAGTGAGGCAGGGAGGTAGCAAGCGGTTGGACAGAGAGCTGCCACTCTACCCAGCTCCACGCTGCCGCTGCTCCACCCCACGCCACGGGTCCCTCCAAAGTGCAGGACCCACGGCAGTCATCCCGATTCATGTCCCCACCCAGGGACAGCCCTGGCGGTAAGCATGTGCTATAAACTGCTAGTCCAGGAGGATGAGGTAGATAAGGCTTTTTTCAAACAGCTTGCACAATTTTACTGAACATGGGCCCTTCATGGGGGATTTCAATCATCTGGTGAGAGGACAACACAGCATGGTGATATCTAGAAAATGGTATTTAGAGGTTTGGTTTTGGGAACTGGCTTATAGGTCAAATAGATACATAACAGAACAATCTCCCAGGGCAGCAGCAAGGGTTAATTGATTTCTAAAAGCCTGTTTATGACAGTTTCTTCAAGGTCCACTGTGTCTGACACAGGCAAGCAGCAAGCAGACACAGGCTAGGAGTGTGAAGACATGCACCACACTGTTTCATAACATGGGACAAGGAACTCTGCCATGTTAATTATGGGAGTGAAAAACCCTGCACATGGCTAGAAGGCATATGATTGAAAGGTGGAAATACTGGGCACATAAGACCAGTCCTTGTGCCTGAGCAGGCAGTCAGGCCCTGCAGGCTGCAGGGAGAGAAACATCACAGGGAAGCAGACTGCAGGAAGCAATGCCTAGGGCAACAGAGGCTACCCAGAAGGAAGAAAGGGGGCCTACCCCCAAGAATTATAATTTATGGGAGGCAAACTTTGTGAAAGCGGTATGCATGTGTTTTAGTTGTACTAGAACATGTTTGTTTATGTTCCTTGTTTGACTGACAGATTAGGTGTGGCTGTAGAGGGGTGACAAGGAGAAAACAGGGGTGCCTGGGGGCACATGGTGTTTGAGCCCTGCCACACTGATCCCAAGAAAGCCAAGGACTGACCCCCAGGAGAGGCAATGCAGTCTGCCTGAAGCTGAGAGAGCAGGGGCTGAAGCCTAGAGAGGGGCAGCACCAGTGGCTAGGGGTCAAGAGAGCTGGAGCCTGATCCCAGAGCAGGCAGCATAGTCATCTGGAGGCTAAGGGGGCTAGGACCAGAGGGAGGGAGGGAGGGAGAGAAGGTTTCATATGTGCTTTGGGGACTTAAAAAAAGTTCCCAGAGACTCTCAGGATCTGATCCAGTCTGAAAGTGGTGTGCTGCCATGCCACTGCGCTCCCTCTGGATCCACCCCTGCAAGGACACCACTAGGTCTATCTGAACTTATTTGAAAGGGGTAACCAAGAAAGAAAAGAGGCACCAGTGGTGCTTGATGCTTGAGGTGTAGGTCCCGAGGAATGATTTGCAGTAGTCCTTAATGTCATAGTAAATCCCTTGCCAAAGAAACTTATCCTCTTATGATTTTTCAACACCCAACCCCCAGATGGTCATTTGGCACCCATCACTGGGACTTACGGGTCCCTGTAACTCAGTATCTAAGTGACCCTCCTTAGAGCACCCCTTGCAATTCAAAGTGAGGACCCTGACCATCTAGGTCAGGATCTGCCACCTTGCCATTTGCCTGGGCCAACCAGCCATAGCAAGGTCATTACATCAAACCAGGCCCTTCCCCTGGGGGTACTATCTCTCCATTTCTTTGGCTGCCAGAGGAGCTCAGCCCTATGGAGTTTTCCCTAGGTCTACCTAGTTCACATTGTATGCAGACTTTATCAGACCTTTTACTAGATCTCACACCTGCTGAGACTGCTTCTCTTCTACCCTATTGGCATGTTCAGCATGATGTAGGTTGAGGTTCAAGTAACACTGGATCAAAGGGGACTATTTCATCTAGTCAGCTGTCCAGATATTCTTGGTCACCCCAGTCTTTCCTACTCTCTTCTGCAAGATATAACAATTTATTTATTGGGCCCCAGTTCTGGCCCAATACCACCAGGTGGGTAAAATGTTGCACCACAGTCACTGGCATTTCTGCTGTCTGGCCTCCAACCATCAGCTTTACTTTTGTGGTAGGATAGGGCCTGACATTCCCATAGATGCAGATCACATATATATCTTACAGTTGTCAGCTGGTCAGGATCCATTAGCTATTTCTGGATAAATGTTGAACCAAAGCCTGAATCCACTAGGCCTAGGACCTGGGTTTCCCCTATCTTATCTGGAACCATATAACCCCTCTTTCTGTGCCCTGTGGCTGGATCTCAGAGATCCAAATCTGTAAGCAGCTGCAGTCCATCAATGAGTGATCTTTGTGCCAGTGGCCTAGCTCTCCACGAGTAAAAAAAAAAGAGTGAGTTTTCCTTGTTCTCATAGTGGTGACACATAGCAGAGGGGATCCTTTTTAGTTATCCAACTGTTAGTCCTGTGTTGCTGTGCCTGTCCTTGCCTCCATGGGGACTGGTGCAGGATTCCAGGACCTAGGGGAAGGACTTCCTGCCAGAGACCTCCTAGTCATAGGAGACCCTCCCCTTTTGGGGTTCAGACTGTTCAGTCCAGCAGGGTATTTTGTGCATCCCAACTGAGCCTCTAGGAATGTCTCAGCAAGGCAAAGTGCCTCGTTGATATTGCTAGCGTCGCAAAGCTGTTTCCTAGACCCTACAGGCAATATCTGGGAGAACTGCTCCAAGGCAAGGTTATTAACTCCATTATCCTGCTGGGTGAGTGGGACTCCAGTTTAAGCCAGTAAGAACACAACTTTTTGAGGCGTTCAGCAAATATTCAGCATCGGGAGTTTCAGTTAAAGAGTTCTTCCCTGAGCCAGCATATGCAGGTCACATCTGTGAGACTGCCATCTTTTGCTGTCTCAGTCTTGAGGATTTAAGTCTCAGACTGCCACAGCCCAGCATGCTGCCTGAGCTTCTCCCAACTCCAGAGCCATTGGTGCACACTAGCTACCTATTCAAAAATTTTGAAAAAGGCCTCAGAATCATCCTCCAGCCCCACTTTTGTGAGGGTTGTGCTCCTCTCTGTCTGGGCTTGAGTACTGACACCAACCTAGAAGCAGCGTTCCCTGTAAGCGGTGCGGTGTGCACGGCTGCACAGGCACACCTTGCAGCACAGCATAAGTGCACCTGTACGGCCACGCACGCCACACAGCTTAGAGGGAACACTGCCTAGAAGCTGGACTTCCCTGCCTCCAGTAGCTGAGGCATGAACAGCTGCCTCTACTCCTGTAATCGCTGCTGAAATTGCTCCTGCTGGAGCTACTGGAACACTTACTGTTACCAAGGCTTCAATATCCATCAGATCTCTACCATTTGAGCTAAAGAAGTAACCAGTAGCAGAAGGAAGCTGTTATCTCTTATGTGGGCCAACCATATGAGGGGGCTGCAGCACACTTTTTCACAAATAGTTGATAAATAGGAATCCTTTCAGCTCTGATTACTGTGTGGTGTTCCTGATTCTGGGAGAGGATTGTGGGCTAGCAGACACAGCCTTTCCAAAAGGCTGAGATGTGGGCATGCCGTGCCTGGGTTTGGCTCCAAATCCTAACAGAAGTTGCTATATTTGTAGACTAAGGAAATGTGGCTGTAGCATGTTGGGATCCCAGGGGTGGCTGTGATACCCCCTGGTGGCTCTGCGACTGTGCTCCGCACCACCCCTAGGGCACCCTCCTGTCTCTCCTGCCACGCCTAGATGGAAATATAAATTAATATGGAGGCTGCCCCCAGGCCTTTGTTAGGCCTCAGTCCCACTGGTCCCAGGCTGGGCCTCTTGTCAACTGTGCCTGGCAGGACACCCAAAGCCTTAAGGGCTAATTGTATGGCTGCAACCGCTCCCTTTTACCATGCCCCATGCCTTGCAGGTCTTACCAGTATGGTGTTCCTTCTGTTGGGGTTCCAGCCTCCTCTGCCCCTTTAATCTCACTGGCCCAGACCCACTGAACTGGACCTGGCTTTAAGGCACTGGCTTTGTTTGTCCCTTCTAGTCACTGGACTCCTGGCCCCTGTCTGCTGAGCCCCTGGCTCCCATGTGGCTGCACCCCCTCTGGCACCAGGCCCCTGGCCCCTATGGGCTTGAGCCTGCCTCCTGTCAGGGCTCAGGGTAGTCAAGTGTGCTCTGGGCATTAATGAGGCCTCCTTACCTCCCCTTCTAGCCTCATCCCTGACCACTGGCAAAAACAACAATGTAAATCATAAGCTCATATCAGGCAGCTGCACCATGGCCTGAGTAATGGACACAAATTGCATTGTTTACCTCCTTGCCAGGCAGGGTAGAGCTTAAAATACAGCCACTTCCTTCATCAGACCCCCCAGACAGGGTCATTATCAAGCCACATTCTAGTCCAGCTCTTTGCTTCTCTTACTGCCTGCCAGTCATTGTTTCTGCAGGAGATCCCAGAGCCACCCCTGACTAGTCAGCGGTTCTGGCTGTGTAGACAGATCACTGACTGAGTAACATCAGCAGTTCCTGCCAGGTGGCAAACACCAGGGCTCAATGTAGAAGAGTAAGCTCCACCCTAAGCAACAATTTTATGTAGTGTTGTGTGTCATCTTATTTGATTGTCACCAGATGGTGCTACAACAGTGCTCCTTACCTGGTCTGTTGTCTACTGCATGATACAGACCAGGAAGAAACCCTGCTTAGTTGCTGGGATGCAGTTCATTGTGAAATCAGGTGTCAATCTGCCATCACAACTCGGAGATTGCATTCATAATCATTATTTTAACATATAATGCATTTTACCTTGTGCTTATTTGGCCTCCATGTTTCAAAGGAAATACTAGTCCTGGAAACTGGAACATCAGGAGTTACAAATGTTTTTTATTCCTCCAGTATCTGTTGGAAGAATCTCTTCACAGACTACATTGGGTCTGATCTGTATAGTTTCCGTTCCACCTCGCACAGCTTTCCACACACACCCTTGCTCCCATTTTTGTTTTCATCTCTTCTGGCAAAACAGATTGCCATTACTACAGGATTTTTACATCTAATTATTTGAGGATTCATAGGCTGGATGTTTTACTAATGACAGTGAACTACTAGATGCAGACCCAGGTTATCTGAATGCCTTCAAAGGGGAACTTGGATCCCTAGGTTTGACTGATTTTAAAACTGATATTTAGATCTGGCATTACTAGTTACCCCAGTATTATACCCAATATTTCATGTTTGCTACAGCACATCTTCCAGATGGGCACCTAGTCTTGATATAAAGACATCATGACACAGAAAATCCACCATGCTCTGGGTTTCTTGTTCCAGTGGTTAATCATTCTCACCGCTAAAAACCCGTAAATTAATCTTTGAAATATTCCCATAATAGGGGAATGAAAAGTTGCAAATTAACTTTTTCCCCAAGGAAGCAATACTAGTGTAAAATGACAGATGTCACATAATTAAGGGCCTTGCTCTTGCCCCAAGGGGGATAAAAAGTTCTTGTGAAACTCAAAACTTTCCCTTTTCTGAGGAGTTCAGGGGGGAGAGAGGAGAGAAGGCTTCACACTTAAGCAAATGGATCCTCCCTTTAGGAAGGGAAGGCCTCCTGGAGCTGCCCAATCTTAAAAAAATCTTATATTTAACCTTAAGGGATTCAGTATGTGTAGCCTAGACAGCTTGTTTCACAAAGTAGCCATTAAATGTGTGTGTGCGGGCCTGGGTACATCACTAAGCGATATCAAAGGCTGTAGGTCCCTGGTGTGTTTACTTTCACAGTCTCTGCAGAAAAGTTCTAGGTGAATTACATGGAGACTCTGAAATAGCCAGAAGCCAGATGTTTCCTGATGTCTGGCTAGAACAGGTCAGGTTGCTGGCTTGTGGCACCACTTGCTCTATTTGGTGCTGTTTGAGCAGAAGCATCCCTGAATCCTGAGGATACAATCACTAGGGGATAAATTTATTCCATATCAGGTTAGCAATATGGACCTGTCACAGCTCTCACTTCTGCAAAGCGGCTCTTCAGACACTGGACAGCAAACATTTTTTAGCAGGCACTAAAACCCAGCCGCTGCCACCACTTTTCCTCATGGCAGCACAGGGAAAAGGCCTACTGCTATCACTTTTCCCTGCAGCAGCATGAAGAAGGTATCTGCCACTGTCACTTCTTCCCACAGTGGTGACCACTGCAAACTGATAGAATAAAAAAAGATAGGAGCCAACTGCCACCAAATGTCGCCAAAGCACCAGGTCCATAGGCTGGATTCACATGGCTCTGTGGGCCAGATCCAAGGTGAAGGAGTAAAGTAGCAGCAGGATTGCATTGTGCTGCCATAGTATCATACTAGGGCCATTCTGTAAAATGCCTTGGATTATTAGTTAGGAATAAGAAAAACTCTTGCCAAGAAGATAGTCCTGACTCTAATGGCCTCATTGAGTTTGTGATCCACATGCAGAGTTCAGCCTATGTCCATCACGTGATAGTGGTTTTGAACCTCTGTCCCTGAAAGTGCTCACTCCCTGCTGAAGTTGACAGGAGCCAATGCTGTGCAGACATCAAAGACAACACTTGCAACAACAAAAAAGTTGGTCGGGTTTTGTGTGCTTCTGTTTTAGAGGGACCTGACTTAAGCAACCTGGGGCTCCCATTTTAGTAGGACGCCTGTGTGTCTCCTGCATGTATCATCCTTGTGTACCCAGTCCACAGGATAGGACTTTGCTGCAGTTCTCACTTAAAGGGCTACTGTTTTTAGCTCAAACTGTAGAGGCCCATGCACTAATCCAAGGTTGTCAAACTCATTAGGCTCTGCAGGTTATATAAGGGGGTCAGGGCCAGTCCAAGGGCCAGATCAGGCCCATAGGCTGGCCCCATGCACCACATCTAGCAGGCAGGATAGGACTAGTATGGGTGTCATATGCAGCACACAACCCAACCCAGCCCCACACACTGTGTGAAATGTGAATCTCAGACCAGTAATATGCATAACATGCAGTGCATGTGCCAGCTGCAGCCCTGAGTGCCACATGAAGCACATGCCAGACTGCCTCTACGCACTACATGCAGTGCACAGGGACCAGGTAATAATACCAGGGTTGGGTATTTGATTGATCAAAACATACTTAGCCAATTGACTAATCCAATATTAATAATGTTAAAGTATTTTAAGCTTTAGCTTATTAAAATAATTATGAGACTTTAATCTTCAACAGGTTTGAAACTTCTGTTAATTACAAAAAAGTTGCTCTATTTGGTGCTGCTCTAAAAAAAGTTGCTCTATCTGTTATTGTGAAACATTAAGATACAATTCTAAAAAATTGTAATGAGTTATTTTAACTAACAATATTAATTAAGTATAAAATGTAAAAATATTCAGAACTAAAGAGTTCTTCTTCCTCTCCTCGGCTTTAATTCTGGAAACCCAGGGTCAATCCAAACTTTGACAAAATAAAAACAATAAAAAAATAAATTAAAGAAAAATAAAACATACATAGCAACTATAAAAACAAAAGTTGTTTTTAAATGAAGTTAAGCTAAGTAAGCAAAAGGACAATTTTTTAAGCATTTTGCTTTGTATTATCTTCATTAGCTTCAACTGTTTTACTTACATCAGCAGTTCTAAACCTCAGGCCCCCCCTTCAGAAATTGCCAGCTCTTAGTTATCACTAATTTTTTTGACTACAGAAATATAATAGAACAATTTTTCTATTGCAAGGAATTCAGAAAGACCACAATAGGTCAGACTATATTTAATTGTATGGATTCCTGTTTGAAATTTCTAGGATTAGCTTGTGAATCATGTTTGCACACCTAACAATGCTAACATTGTGTGGCAACCTTGAAAACATCTCAAGCCACCCCAGGGTACCACAGTACCCTGGATAAAAATCACTGATCTAAATCTTCATCATCTTCTTATTTGTCTTAATCTAAATATTGAATTAACTCTTGTCATGCAGAGGCTGAAGATCCAAGGGGTAACCAAAGTCAAAACCTGAATCAAGGCCAAAATACTAAGCAGAGCAAGGTCAAACAGCAAGCTGGGGCAGGTACTTGTGAGAGCTGAGCGCTAACAATCCAATAATACATGAGGCAGAGGTCAAAGTCCAAGCAGGGCCTCAATGGGCAGGAGGATCCAATAAGTGGCTGGGAGCCCCAGACTAATCAGGAGCCAGTAGTGGGAGACCTTTTCCCAGTAGCGTCCTTTACTTGCTCCTCTGCCTTCTTCCATGAGTTGCAGTCTCATGGAGGGCCAAGCACAGGTCCCTGAACCCCTAGGTTAGGGGTTTTTGTATACCATTTTAGGCCATGTTCTTGAACTTGGGGCCTCAGACCTGCCTGATGCAGCTGCTCATCCCAGTCTGTCACCTCAGCTGAGCATTAGGGTGGACATAGGTGCTCATAACTTGCTATCTAGGCCTAGGCACCTCCTTGCAACTGGAGTGACCAGTCAGGGCCAGCTGACCATTTATTGCCCCTTCCTATAAAAAGTCCTGACCAGGAAGAGTAACAAGTCTGGGTAACAAGGCTCAACTTTGTACTCAAGCTGCCTTGCCCTGAGTTTGTGCCTCTACTGGTTCTCTGATGGATTTTCTGGCTACCTGTCCACAGACCCTGAGTTTGGCTTGATGCTTTGGCTCTCTACCCCAAATCTGCTTTGATCTCCTGAATACCCAGCTAAGCTGGGCTCCTGACCCCATGCTCTGCCTGCCCCCCTGGATCTCTGACTTGGGTTCCCAGATGAATCTCCTGGCATCTAGCTTCCTAGGTCCTGGACATTTGGACTCTACACACTCCCCTTGGATATTGGTTGCTTCTTCTGCCCCTGGCTGACCCCCAGACTTGTCAGCCTACAACCCAGCATGATAGTCACCAACTTCCCAGCAGTGAAAGTCATCAGTCTATTTCTGGTTTTTGAGTGAAGACTTTCCCACACTGCACAAACAGTACTATATGAAAACATTAAACATATTTCTGGTGATGTCATTAGAGTGCATGGAGGACACAACCTTTTCTAACATGATAAAGGAGCAAGTTGTTTTGATTCAGCTAATGGGGTTATACTCAACATTGTTGTATGACTGAATGGACTGCTTCTTGCTTTATAGTTTTACACCACTAGCATTTTCTGAGGCATGACTTGAGTGTACCGCAGAGTGCCTGGAGTTTAAAAATGTTGAGAGCTACTGCTTTAGTCATTGAGAAGGAGTTGCAGTTCCTAGTGGGCTTAGTCCCACTGTTGCTGCACAACAAATAGGCTATAGCTGCACATGGCTTAATGGTGGGGGGAGAAAGGAAACTCAAGAGTAAGAAATAGGGCAGGGGCTGCCTGCTCTTACATGGAGCGTGTGTGCATGTTTGCCTGCATATGCATGCATGTCTGTCCCGAGCCCTGCAGGACTGAAGAACAAAAAACCCTCACTCCTGCCCTAACAGATGACACTAATGATGCAATAAAAAGACAGATTGCCACTTTCCACCAGTCTTGACTTCATAGAATATTTGACAATTTTTGACTGTGGCCAAATAATACTTGACCTGTCAACTTGACCTGTTACTTGACCTGTCATCTGACATTATTTGACTGGTCAGTTGACCAGCTTGACAACGCTATTCAACTTTCTTTTGCAACCAAGATTGTGGCTGTCTCAAAATGTGTGCTGTTCTCTGGAATTCAAACTACTGTAGGCCTTGCCATTAACTCCAATCTGACCCACAGGAAACTGCAAATACTTGGCATACACATAAGAAACTGTGTTTTAAAATGGTGGCCTTGGTGGCTGATGGAGCTACCTCTGCATCCATAGGGAGTGGTGCTGGGGGATTTTTTTACAACTAATAATAAATTCAACAAAAAAATGGAGTTTGGCCTGAAATAAATGGGGGGATTTTTTTTTTTTAATATTTTTTTCTTTCAGATATCCTGACCCATTGCATTTTGACATTTCAAAATGAACTTTTTTTTCCTCTTAATTTTGTGAAACAGCAATTTTCATTTACAACATGACCTAAGTTAAAAGGAAGGTTAAAAAGGGTTAAGAAACCCCTATATGGAACAGAACATTTCCTTTCAGGGTGAACAAAATGAATTGTGCTGACCCATAATGATTTTTTTGGCTTTGTTTTACTAAACAGAACAGAACCAAACCCTTTACAGCAGGATCTAAACTAAACTTCTCTGATTTCACAGATCACTTAACAGATTGAAAAAAATTATTTTCTCCACTCTAATGAGGGAGTCTAGTAGGACCCTGTAAATATAACAGTAGGAAATACTGCAGTGTTCCATGTTTTATTTCCCAAGCTATACATTCCCTCCACAGTAGTACAGGACCAGGGTTTGCACCCTTTAGGATTTAGTGCTATGTATTTTTTATGATATAATATTTTTTTGCTTAAATTGTAACATCCATATATGGGCTCACTGTGCTGAACTCAATGTTAACTTGTAAACAGAAATTACTTCTTCAAGAGGTCATGGATGGACAGCTTGTAAGACCCTAAGACTATCCAGTCCTTTAGTTCAACACTTAAAGTTTTGGTGATCAGCATTTGAAGTGAAGTATCTCCTTGAAGGATTTCCATCTCTCGGACAGATTCCCAGAAATGGAAACCCTTTAAGGAGAAACTCCACTTAAGCAGCTAATCACCAAAACTTTAAAAGTATTTAGATTATAGCCAATTTGTTTCCCCACCAAAATGTTTGTTTTTAAAAAGCCTTTACCCCAAACTATCTTCCACAAAAAAAATTGACTTTTTCAAAGAAAGATACAAAAATACATTGTTACATTTTTCACTGACATTCAGATGCAAAACCGTGCTGAATATGTTTTTTGCTTTTACAAATGTTTTTGTTCACCAAATCATAATAATGTAACTAACACCCCACTACTATATAGTGCAATTCATCTCCAAGCACACACAACAAAGTCAGGATCATTATTCCAACTTTAGCCATGGGCAAGTTGAGGTCCAGAGTGGCAAAGGACTTGCCTAAGATCACCTTGCCAGCCAGCGGCAGAAACCAGAAGAGGACCTAGTTCACCAAAGACTCTATCTGGTGTTGTAGAGATTAAACAAACAATATCAGCAATGGTAATGATTTTTTTAATAAAAATGTTCTTTTAAAGTATTTGAAATAAAAAAATGTTTTGAAATGAATACAGCGTTGAAGTTTTAGGCTCAATTAATTTTTCGTATTTAAACCACTTTTCACCCCAAATGTGCTTTGCATCAGCCTATTTTTCCCTAAGACAGCAGAAGAGTAGCTATTCTTAAGCATTTTAGAACCAAGAGTTCTAGTTTTTGTATATTCTTAAGCATGCCATCCTCAACCTTTGTGTTCTGAAGTGTGTGGGCTGCTTGCAGGCTATCACTGCTTAAAGAAAAAAAATACATCCACTCTAGGCTGTCTCTTTAAATTCTTTACATTCTAAATAATTGTGTGGCTTCTCTCTGAAACAAGGACCCCATGTCTTCCAGTGCCATAGCTGACACATATGAGATAACTGACTGCCCAGGTTATTGCTTTTTGTAGTGGCTGATCCACGAGAGGCTGCAGCTGCTGACTAAGGAATACATTGCTGTCACTGTTTTCTTCCAATTACAGGGGATGAATTAAAATTACTGATCTCACTAGATTTTCATATATCACCCATCAATTAAATATCTGAACACCTTACAGATCAGAAAAATAAACCCAGAGGAGTGGGGAGACACTAGGCTAGATAATCTGGGAGAAACTCAGTAACTCACAGGACACAGTGAGTTTACTTTCCTAGCCTTGATCTTTAAATCATATGAGCAAATTTAAAAGCCCCCAAACCTGGACCAGCCCTGTACCAATAGTCCCTAATTTATTAGACTACTTAAGCAGTAAGCAAATGAGTAGTTTAATTGGTTTCAACTGGGAAACCTAGCTGTATGTCATAGAAGACTATTTTCAGGAGAACAAGCATTTATTTAAAAAGGAAACACAGTGGGAAGTCCTTACATTTTGTTCTTTCTCCTTTTCTATGCCTGATTATAGATTACCAGGCTAACTAGGCAGGATTTGCATTCTATTTCTGTATAAAAGGCCTCTATAAATTGGAAGTGGGTAAGAATCAAATTCATAGAGGCTCTAGGCTAAACTTGGGAGCTATCGGTAGAGAATCATAGATATCACAGAAGGAAGTGGATTTCTGTCTGCCTGCCTCCTTCCTTTAATCCATTTAAGAGCAATCCTGTTTGTTTCCCTGATGACGTCAAACCAAATCTGGTACTTATGGCCATATGTCAGTGACCTTTGAATTTGCCATCCTTCCCATGGAAAACTTTATTTGGCAAGTTTGGGAGTGCCGCTCCAATCCCCTTCCCCTGCGCTCCCTGCCTAATCTGCTGCTCTGCTTCCTTCCCTGTGCTTCCTACCTAATCTGCTAATTTGCTTTCTGCCCTATCTGTGCTTCCTGCTCCCTTCTCCATCTGCTGCATGCCACTCACAGAACCTGTCCATTAGACTTGTGCGAATCAGCTTGTATTCACTTTGGATTCGGATTCGGCTGATTCAAGGACAGTGATTCAATTTGGTGATTTGAATCACTGTCCAGAATCGATTCGGCCGAATCTGATTTGGAGATTCAGCTGGTGCCGGACCGGCCAAAACTCTGACGCGGACAGTCCCCATCCCCCACCTGCTCTCAATGGCTGCCCGGCCCGCACCAGCTCCTGCTCTGAAAAAGGAAAAGCCCCCACTCACTGGCTGCTACCTGGCAGGGGGCGATCCCCGCTGCCTCCCACACCATGTGGGGGTTGTGCCATGAGCTCCCTGACCCCCGCCTGCTCTCCCAACCCGCCATGACTGCCCCACTCGCCCCAGCTCCTGCTCCTTAAAAACAAAAAACAAAAAGCCCTGCACTCATTGGCTCTTGCCAGGTGGGGGGTGATTCCCTGCTGCCCCAGTGCCCATGCTGTGTGGGGGGGGCTCTTCCATGAGCTCCCAGAAGCCTTGAGGCTGCTGCAGCAGCTGGTGAGTTTGTGGGGGGGGGGTTAGAGGGCCAGAGCTGGGGCAGGTGAGGCGGCCTTGGGGGATGGGCTGGGAGAGCTGGCGGGGGTCAGGGGGCTCGTGGCAGAGCCACCCATGCAGTGTGGAACCCGCCTCCCCCTGGCAGCACCCCTTAAGCAGGGGCTTTTTTTTAAACAACCAGGAGCTAGAATGGGCAGGGCAGCCATGGGGGGGCTGGGGGAGCAGGCAGGGAATGGGCCCTAGCAGGGGTCCCCCATGGTCCCCTACCCTCTCCTTCAGTCCCGCCCCCTCCAGCCTCCTACTAACCGGCTTGGAGTCTAGGTCCAGCACCATGCTGCAGCCAGCAGGGACGTCCCAAATCACTGAAGTTCTCCAAATCTTTTCTAAATCGATTCAGAGAGCTTCGAATTGATTTGGGCCTTTTAATTGGTCCCCTGATTCGATTCAAATTCAGAGATTCGGCCACCAAATTAGGCTGAATCTCCTCCGAATCAAATCAGCACCCGAAGCTTCACGCCGCTCTATTGCCCACACTACTTCTGGCATTTGCATCATAGTCTGGCCACCCTTGTACTTGTCATTTACTGGCACCCAAGGCTGTTATAATCACTCCTGGAACTATCCTATTTGAGGTGATGCTTGTAAGATACCACTTAAGGGACAACACCAACAAGATATGGGTACAATGTTAAAGGTGACTTGCAAGTGTAATCCTAGCCACCATGCTACCCGCAGCCACATCCAGATTCGGGGTCCTGGGGTGTCAAATAGCCTCAGTCAACACCCTCAGCCACCACAAGGCTGAGGCCACCTTTCCATAGAGTGCTTTCCTGTGGTTTCCCCATGCACTGGAGTACATGCAGTCTAACTGTTTACACAGTTTATTATTTACAAAACAATCAACATATGAATGCAGTTAATAGCAAAACAGGATATTAAAAATCTGATTGTCAAAGCCAGGGTAAAACTGGGAAAACTGAGCTCATGCCCTTTCTTGCTATTTCAGATGTTTTAAGAAGGATGGAATCTTTGGTTTTAATAAGTACTTTTTGCTTGTTATTTTGCACTAGAAAACTAGGTCTCAGCCCATGTTGCCCAAGTCTTCCCCTGCTGTATAAAGATCTGGTGACATCACAAGGGACTGAAAGTTGAAAGGAGAGTCAGTTTTGATTAAATGGTTTAGAGTTAGTTGTTTTGGCTTTTTTTTTCCTTTTATTTAATTGCAACGCCTAATGGATCTTTGAGAAAAAGGAAATCTTTGTTAAGAATTCAACCTCCCTGCCCTTCTTACTAATACAGGGCTATCTAACTTATGGCCCATGGGCTGGGTCACATACAGCTTGTGATGGGCCAGCATGTGGCCCACAAGAGATTAACATGCAGTTCACAGCAGCTGCCTCTTCCTCTGCTGTGCAACCCACAGAGGAGGAAAGGAATCTGGGGAGGCAACCCAGCAGCGTGTGGCCTGTGCGGCATGCCTGGACACTGTATGTGCTCTGAGAGAATCAAGTCCCCTAGCAAAATCAGAGAAAAGCTGACTTTAGATTCTTGATATTTTAAAGGTAAAAATGTGAAAGAAAACACCTTTAAGTCAGTCAGTCCTTTTTATCCATTTAAAAGAATCAAGAGCAGTTACTGAGATGCTTTTGCAGACCAGCTCTAAGCAAGCAAATCTTCTTTTCATTTTTCTCTTGTACATTGTCATGACAAATGGTTTTCAGGCACTACTTTTGGCTTAAATGACTAGCAGAGTTGTCACAGGTAGTTAGAGCCACAGGTTGTGGGTCATTGTAGTATAGGAGGGACTGAAAGCAGAGCCCTCACTGTCCATCCACACAGCCTTGGACAGATAAGCTTTCCCCGGCTACCTGGGGCTGCTGCAGCTTTGCTAAACTCCTATGGGCTGGTGACTGGGAGCTCGGTGCAGGAAGTGCTGCACAAGGGTCTGTGAGCAGACAGAGCCTGGTGCTGCATGAGGCAGCCCGGGCTTCCAACCCATAGCAAAAGGTTGAGGCCAGGGATCCAGACCGTGCTCGCACTACTGAGCCAGTAGACAGGGCTGAGACAGAGGCCCCAGAAGCCCTGCATAGCAGAGCTCTGTCCCAGGGGACAGTGACCTGCTGAAGCCCACTGCAGGTAAGAGAGCAGCTTGGCGCAGAGGATGAGGACCACCCGCCATGTCTGGGAGCTGTGAGTCCCCCCAGTTAGTTAAGGGCTCCTGAAAGTGGAGGTCCCACTGGGAGGGCCCCCCTGAAGTTACCAGCTTCCTTGAAGGGTTTGAGGAAAAAGCCCAAGGGCACTGGGGTTTCCCCTTGGGATTAAATTAATCTTTGAGACTCTTGTGCTATAAGAGGTGTGATGTCATGTCTTGTATATTGTGAACCCTTGTGTCTGTAAATGAGTAGAGTCCTAGGGCTCTGCTGGGACCCCCTTTCACTATTATTTCACCTGTTGTTTATTTGTTTTTATTTTTGGCTTATTTATTCCTTGCCTATACTTACCTATAGTTTATCTGTTGATTATCTATGTTTATTCTGGGGTTTATCTGTTTCAGATCAGATACTTACCTGTATCTGGAGCACTGGTATAAAGTTTTTTAGCGTTTACCCAGAGGGTATCATTTATGTTGTTATTTGTTTAGATATTATATTTATCTATATAGATAGTACGTATGTTTATATCCATGTTTCTTTTCCTTGTGATGATAAATTAATGTAAATATATTTGTATATAGTTAAGTTCCCTGACCGTCCTGGCCTGGTTCTATAGAGATGGAGGAAAACTGCATAGTCTGCAGTTCCCCAACAGCTGACAATTCCTTTCAATTGGAGAAGGGGAGTATGCCTGGGCTACACTACCAGAGGGACTGCTGACAGTGCCAGCTGTTACACCAGCAGACCATTTTACATAGATTACCAAACTGCCTTTGCATGAGGAAGAAGAGAGCTACTCCAGGTTCTCTTAATTCTAAAGCAAGAATCATGCCACGTTGGACCAAGAGACATTCAGATACAAACAGTTTCTGGCTGTTGGTTACCTGATCTAAATGTAAATCTTTGTGCTAAAGAATCAATTCCTAGAAACATGTCCCATTAGCCCTTTGTAATCAATTAGTAAATCTTTTCCAGTGAAAAAGCACCAGGGATCTCCATATGCACAGTTACCTTAGACCCTCAACTGTCCTTGCTAAAATTTCCTGGGCTTTAGTCCAGGACTGTCTCTCCTGATGAACAAAAATATATAAGTCACCTTGTGACAACAAGTCCTTGGCCTGCTCATAGAAGCAGAAGATGAAGAGGAGGAAAAATAAAAAGACAAGTCTTTGGAGACTGGCTGGTGACAGCATTCTGTGTGCAGCCTGAGATGGTAGAGATCAATTCTGCTCTCTTAAACACGGATTCAGCAGCACTGGCCCACTCATTTTTCCCATTGAAGCTCCCAACATGTCATGTAGCCTGCAGGCATCAGAGCTGGTACAGACTTATGAATCATGCATAAGTCATTACTGCTGTCTTCTATACCAGTCGTCTTCCTTTGCATTTAGACAACAATCCTCATCCCAAAATTGCAAAACGCTTTACATAGGTAGGTGAGGCACGTGTCTAAATGGCTAGTTTGTGAGAGTGGCAAAAGCAGTAGCACCTGTCCTTAATGGCCAACACTTGAACCACAGGCACTAGATTTTGTCCATTAGAATAGGTGGCAGAGGGTTATTAGATGCGTTATTCTAGGAAATCCATGGGAGGGAGATTGGCATCTCTAGCAATTATGTTTATGCTCTGTCCCATCTTCAAGCTTTCATTTGACAGTATTCTATAACAAGAGCAACAGTGCAGGACTTGGAATGTCCCTACAGTAGTTTCTATAAGTGAAAACCCTTATAGAAGTGTTTCCTAGCAGCTGGGATGTGCTAGGACATGGGTCACCCTAATCAAGCAATTAGAACTTCCCCTTTACTCTTCTATTGACTCTTAGTAAAAGTTATCACCCTAAGTTATTAGTACAATAGTGAAGAGGTCTTGGGTTGTACCTCAAGTCACTGCTACTGCCCTTCTCCCAAATTGTTTGTTCTGCAACTGGTCTCCACATCAAAATCTATCATTAACACTATTATTCTTTTGGAAGTGGAGCCTCAGCTACGTAAAAACTGTAGGGTGAATTGGCTAACATGTTCCTTAGGAGCATCATTCTTAGGATAAGGTCATAGTGCATGGGGACTGCACTGGGTATAAACACACCCCAGGTGGGTTTAGATTAGCTATCTAGGGTACTGCTGCAATGTAGCAGCACCTGGGAACTAGCTCAGGTATATCAAGCAGCCGCCACAACAGTGACTGTAGTGTAGAAAAACTCTTAGCAGTGGATTCCTGACAACATTTTGTTTTCAGTCCAGGGTTGCTCTTATATGGCCTACTACTATGCTCAAAGCTTGCCTTTCTTGGGACTAGCCCTTAAATTGAGCAGAGAAAAGCAGCCATTTTGAAGCTAGTAGCTGCTGGCTGCCAGGCCTTGTCTTCCTGTTAATAAGAGCCCCTTATTAAACCTGAGCATTCTTTTTGGGGGGAAGGAGGGAGAGGCAAATGTTTTGGGTCATCCAGAATAAACTTATTGACTGAATTTGATCTGAATTTGTGAATAGTCTCAGCTGAAGAAAAAAGTGCTCTGAAAATCCAAGTCATTTTGTTTTGAAATGAAATGTTTTTTGATTTCCATTTTAAAAAATACTCCAAATGCCGCCTTCCACCCCCCGTCACCTTTCTGCTGGGGGAAACAAAATAGTTTTGGGCTGACCCTAAATGATTTTTGTTTGTCTTCACTCCATTTGACAAGTGCATCTTGTAGTTAGGTATTTGCACAGGTCTACCTACATATTGTGCCCTTTTCATTCCCTTGGTTGCTACTGTGAAGGCAGAGTGTCATGCCACGTGATCAGTTGGGATAGAGAACACCGAGTTTCCCATGAGATTAGAAGTTGTGTTCGCTTTATTCCTTGTGTTTTCCTTCACAACCTTCTGTGCTTCCTGCTTCTAGCTGTGAGCTGAAGGGTCTACAGAGAACAGAACAGTTGTTTTTTCAGCAACTCAGTCTGACTGGAAATGTAAAAAATGTTGTGAGAGAAATGGCTTTCATGAACTTTCCAACGCCAGGAAAGCTAGGAGACTGCCAGACTGAAATATGGAGGTTACTAAAGAGTAAGCTCAGAAAAACACAGCACACCTGCAGCCTGAACTCCATGCCTATCACTAATAGGCTCTCCAGGGCCAGGACACTAAGTTGGTATTTCCCAAGGAAAACATAAGGTTAATGTTCAAGACAAGGTTTGCGCTGCCTCATACCTCCTACGGACAGAGTTCTGGGGGAGGACAATCAGGTACAAGTCTGAGTTACAGGATTTTGTTTCTACACATTGGGTGCATCTACACAAGATGTTTACTGTGCAGTAGTGTAATTAGCTGCATAGTAAACATCTCCGTGGATGCCCGTGACTGTCTATTAAGTTGTAGTAAACTAATTTACTCAGCAACAGGCTAGTACTTGTACTTATAAGTACTAGCCTGCTGCAGAGTAAAAACCTCTGCAGCAGTGTAGGTGTAGACATTGCCCCAGATGGCTGGGGCACAAGGGTGCTTCAGTGCAGTGTCTTCCTGCTGGCTAGCACCCTTGTACCCCAGCCAGCCCCTCCGTAGCACATTGAGCCAGGGGCACCAGCCCTGGGCTGCCAGGCTGACTCCCTGGCTCCCCTGCCAACCAGAGCTGCTCCAACCCAGCTCAATATGCTGCACTCCTGGGCACACGTTCAAATGGCAATAAACTCTGGAGTTTATTGCTCCCAGTCACCTGTTCAAACAGCACTCTAGAGTTTATTGCTTCACATTTATTGCATGTGTAGACATGCCCAGAAAGAACAATTCAGATCCAGATGGGTTCAGTTCTGTATTCAGTTACACCTGCATAGATCCAGAGTAACTCCACTGAATGCAGCAGGGTTACTTTGGCTTTACACTAGGGTGCATGTGCTGGCCCAGCTTGCAGAAGTGTATCTAGGGTGGAGTGACTGGCACAGCAAGCCCAGGCACCAGCTTCAGGGAGGGAGGGGACAGTACTGCTGCAGGTGCCCAGTTATGCAAATGGGACAGCAGCAGCTGGAAGTTGCTGCTGCCCACATGTGTCACAGCAGCTCCAGACATCCACCTTTGTGGTTCCACATCTGGGCCCAAGGACTGTATCTTCAAGCATGGGTGACTTGTGTCACCTTAGTCGGGGGGGGGGGGTGGACACCCCCCCCACACCCAGTCCCGCAGATGTGGGAGCAGAGGGTCCCCTGCGGCCAATCCTGCTGATTGTGGGGCCGTCCCCCTGTGGCCAATCTCATTGGGAGTGGCTGCAACAATCAAGCGGCGCACACAGGGGGGTAACTGGTGCTCCCATCACCTAAGTGGTGAGTGTGGCCGGTCAGGGGGTGCACGTGTTGCCACTGTCCTCAAGAGCAATAGTTCTCCATCTTTTTTTGCACTAGGACCCATCTGTACACATCTATGGCCAGTCTGGATCCAGTGCCCCTCACTCCTGCCCTGTTGCCTCCTGCCCCTAGGCCCTAGTCCTCCAGTGGTGGAGGGGGCATGGGGACCGCAAGCAGCCCCTCACAGGCTGGAACGCTGCCAGTCTGCAAGAGAAAAGCCAGAGTTTTCCATGTTTTTCTCCTTCAAAGGAGAATCCATTTTTCAAGTTTCTTGATCTGTTTTTAAGGTTTGTTTGCTACCCTTTCATATATTCTCGTGACTCAATTTTGGGCTGTGACCTACAGGTTGAGAAACACTGCTCAAGAGTGCTAAGGCAGACAAGGTTCCTTGGGTGAATTAGATATCTTTTATTAGAGCAACCCAAATGGTTGGAGAATAGTTATTAAGCAAGCTTTCGGGTTCAAAAACCCTTCATCAGGCTAAGGAAGCTTCAGCAGTTGGTGTGCGCTCTTCCTGGAAGGGGTTTTGAACCCGAAAGCTTGCTTAATAACTATTCTCCAACCATTTGGGTTGGTCTAATAAAAGATATCCAATTCACCCAAGGAAACTTGTTTGCCTATGTCCTTAGACCAAAATGGCTACAACCCAAACACCTGCTCAAGAGCACTAAGGCACCCAACTTCCAGTAGATCACTGGCTCTTAAGCACCTGAACACTTTGAAAGCCCTAAGCCCAGGCACTCGCAGGTGGCCTGTTCCCACAAAATCCTGAAGACACTGAGCACCCCCTTCTCCCCTGCCCGCCGGCCACAGCTGTGCAGTGCGCTGTGCACACACCAGCCAGAGGCCGCTTGCCGGGTGGGGACTAAGATAGCTGCCTCGGTCTCAGAAACCTAAGTGGGAGTGGAGCTGGAAGAAAGCGGCTACCTGGTGTGGCCCTTTGAGAGCATCAGGCATTAGACCAAGCGAGAGAGAATCTAACGTCATTGCTGGCCATAGATGCAAGAGATGAGGAAAATCACCTGCTACATCACCTAGTAATTGAAGCACAGAAGAGATGGATGCTTACAAAGCTTGCACATGAAGCCCACAAGCTCCTGGAAGAGATTGGGGATGGAGGACCAAACCCTACGGGCAGCAATTGCGTGGGCAGACCGCAGGGACAGGTCAGACCTATTCCTACAGCGTTGAATATGGACATCCGGACTTGCAGGGAAGCGTGGGTCAAGTTGGACAGACGGAGATCGGGAGCTTCAAAACAAGATGAACATCTGGGACCGCCCGCGCGTGAACGCGGCGCCCAGCACAGCCCTCCCCTCGTGGGGAGCTGCAGCCTGGCCAGGTGCCCGGGGGGGCTGCGCCTCGCAGGCTCCTTCCCCGCGCCGGGCAGGCGGCAGCGGCCCGCACGAGCCCGGCAGCGCCTCCTTGCGGCCCGGGCCAGGCGCTCGGCTCCGCCGGGCGGGGGCGGCGCCGAGGAGCAGCTGCAGCGGGCCCGGCTCCTGGCTCGTGCCGCCGGCCGGCCGGCGATCCTTGCGGCGCTGCCGTGGGGCTGGGCTGGGGCCATGGGCGCGCGCTGAGGGGCGCCGCCGCCAGGAGCATGCTGAGCCCCCGGGTGCGGCAGGCCCGGAGAGGTGAGTGCAGCCGGCGCGTGTCCGCGCGCGGCACCTCGAGGCGCTCCCAAAGCGGCCGCGGGGAGGCGGGCAGAGCCCCGGGCGACCCCTGCCTGCGGCTCGGCTCGGAGGAGCTGCGCGGATCCTCTTGGGCCGCCGCTTGTGGACGGCCCCGGGCGTCGGGGCGCCCGGAGCAAGGTGCTGGCCTCCGCCCCGTCCAGCCGAGGGCACAGCGCTGCCTGTTGCTGGCAGAGGCGGAGGCAGGTGGGCAAACCCTGCGTTAGAAAGGGCTGTTTCGGCAGGGAAGGGAGCTCGGATCTGCCAGCCCCGGCCAAGTGCTTTTTCGGTGTCACCGTAAGCCGGTGGCTTGCGCCAGGCTCGGTTTCTGCCTCTGCCCCACGAGGCAAGTGTTGTTGCTGTAACAGCCCTGGGCTTGCCATCCCTTCGCTCTTCGCAGCCTCGTGGGGATCTCTTTTTGAAAGAAAGGCTAGAGGAGCGTCACTGAAGCAGAGCGCAGGCAGTCGGCATGGGAGAAAACCTAAGTATTAAACCCTTCTTCATCCACACTGGCTCTGTTAAATAGCAACCTGCCATCTCTTCATAGAGAAGTGGCAACTCTCTAATGCAGCGGTTTTGAACCTGTGGCCCATGGACCCCTCGGGATCCACGGACTAGGTCTAAGGGGTCTGCAAAAACATGGCTATGATCAGTCAAAAGTATGTAAATACCCACTTTTACAATTCAAAGGGGTCTGCACCTCCATTGGAAATTTTTTAGAGGTCCGTAAATGAAAAAAGGTTCAAAGCCACTGCTCTAATGGCTTGATGATGTTAGCTGTGCTGAGTCTGAGAGCGGTGCTTCCAGCTGGGTGTTAGTGCGGATGGTGCAGTAGCACATGCAGTGCGTCTCTTCCATGCCCTTCTTACAGTGTGAATAATACTGAGTTCCTTGACATTGTCTCTGTCTCTGTCATTTGGAGGCTTCAGGATTGTAAGGATTATAGTAAATGTTTATGTATGTGCATTTGATTTTCATTAAACAGTTGCTTTTCTAAGAGTTTGGAGAGTTTGGATCCAAGTTATAGGGCTCCATTGCTGTGGCATACAAGGGCACCTATCAATGTGAAGGACCTCTGCTCCAACGTATGCTAATTCAGAACAGACTCAGCTGCGAGTGTGCTGGTGCTTGGTAATTGGCATGCTCCGGCAGGCTCTGCCTCACCCGTATTCAGTGTCCCTGTGTTTCAAAATGGCAGCAGGAGTGCTTTAACTAAAGCTCATCAAGTGAACTTTAGCTAAAGTGCCCCCGCCCGCCACCATTTGGAAGTGCAGGGACATTGAATACATGTGACATTGTTGGTGCTTTAGTTAGAGCAGCTCTCAGAGCCTCTCTGACTTAAAGCGCCCTCTGCCCCTACCCCAGAGCACAGGTATAGACACCCAGAGCATGTTATATGTAATGTATTTACTCTCACAAAGCCCTTGTGAATTATTATATTTCCACTTAGAGGGGTGAGCCACAGAAAAGCAAAGTGACATGCCCAGGGTCTCATAGGAAGTCTCTGGCAGAGCAGGGAAAGAAAACAACTTTCCCTAGTCCCAGGCGAATACCGTAGTTAATAGGCCATCTTTCTTTCCTGTCATTCAGCTAGCCTTGAAGAGAGTTAGTTGTGCGCAGACTTGACCAGAGCTCTAGTTACAGGCTGATTTTGCACAACCTGGGGGTTGTGACCTGCACAGCTGAGCTGATTGTATTGTCATTCTATGGCTCAAATGCATGGGAAGTGGAAGTGCAGTTTCAATTGAAGATGGTCCCAGACCATGCTCCCTTGTCTGGACAACTTCAGTCTTTTAAGGGTGCCAAAGCTGGATCTGGTTTGACACTTTGAGTCCAACGTTAGAAAAAAAAGTGGCATAGGAAACAAGGATGCATTTTTATACTAGTGGGTCTTGCCAGTCATGTGTCTTTGCCTTTCTGTCAATTAAATCAAGTCTGTATAACATGAACATTTGCATTCAGATGCACATTTATATTTTCGTAAGGCTCGATTAAGGATTATATCCTGATAGACTGAAAACCTTAATGTGCACAAATGGGTCTTTTGGAAAAAGCACTCACTCGTTGGTTAAGCCTGAATGGTTTTTGAATTTTTTTTTCATTTAGAGCTGTATATAGAGTAACTAGCAGAATCCAGGATTTTAAAATTGTGAGCCTGCAGGGGGGAAAATGTCTCCTATGTATTCTTTACTTTGGTTAATTACCCTGCGAGGACATGGAAAAGACTGCCTTCCACCTAGAGGGAAAACTCTTTCAATACTAGAAGCAACAAAAGCAGATCTCAGACAAAAAACCTCAACGTTGAGGAAAGCAGTTTCCTATGTTCTTCATTGTACTACTTCAAAAGATGTGACAAATAACCAAGCAGGACTTTTGGTCACTGGTTTGGACATTCATGAGTGTGTTATGTATGACCTGTCTTTTTCAAATGCGCTGTGTGTGAAATGCAAGCTGGTTTGATTTCAAGCTGCTGCTTTCTGTTTCTAATGGATTATATGACATTAAAAACAGAAGGCTGGATTAGATGACCCATGAAGTCCCTTCCTGTTCTGTGACCGTGTCTTCAGCAATATTTGTCTTAGTAATATAGATCCTTTATATGTACCCCACCATTTCCTGGGGCTTCATTCTTACAAGTATCAGTATTCAAATACCATCACATTTTGGGTGTCTTACTCTGAAGCCTGGGTCTTTAGCCAGTCGTGTCCTTCCCATAATGGTTCCAGCAGTTTGAAACATGCTACTTTTGTGTGAGTTGTTCTGTTGAGCCCTCACTCCTATAAAATCACTTAATCTTTAATTCCCTCCACCCCCCATGCAAGGGGCACGTACAAGTGTGCATGTGCCTGACAAGAGGCATGCTGAGAACAAAAAAATGTTCCCCATGTTGTATATTTGCAGTACGGGCTCTAAATTTGCTACCTGGTGCCTCCCTCGGAGCACTCTCTGTTGGGGGGGAGCGGGACACTAGCACTCTCAGGAGGGATACGTGCTCCTCTGTGCCCTCCCTACATGTCGCCTATGGTCCTGACACCAGTTGGTTGGGCTCCAGAAGTTCCTGGGAGCAAGTAGTCCAGAATTGGTTGCCAGAGCAGCTTTTTATACTGCTGGGGTAAGTGCAGGTGCCTGCCCCAACTTCCAACTCCCCTTGGCTGCAGATCAGGGCAGAGCTCAGCAGGGTCACTTTGTCCCAAGGCCACATCAAAGTGCATGTTCAGGCACATGTGCTTAGGCAAAAATCCCTGGTACAAATTTGTGCCCCTCTTATTTGAGCTGCTGCAAATGAATTAGCCTCCATGTGTGGACGTGCCCAAGGGGTCTGATTTGAGAGGGAAGAATGAGTGGAGAATACAGCTTGCAAGAGGTATACAACTGCTGTCAATTGCAGTAAGCATTGCAGATCTTTATCGTACGATTATCCAATTGCCCCTCAAGAACGATGGGTGGCGGTTGGGGACAGAGGCCTGCATCTGGCCCCACCCCCCACCTTTGGGACCTGCCCTCCCTTCTCTTTCCCCCCCCCCCCTTCCCAGCCGCTTCGGGGCTGGGGCCAGGCCGCACCCCCTCCATCTGCTGGCCATGCCCCCCCCCGTGCGCTCCGTTGCCACCTGCAGGGTCGGGGGTGGGGGCATGGCCAGCAGTGCAGCCCAGGGGGCTGGTGGGGATAAAGTCCAGTGTCCAGACCTGTGCTCCTGCTCCTCTCATCCGGCCCTGCCCGCCCCACCTGCAATTTGGACCTGACTCTGTTGTGGCACAGTAATGAGCCAGGACAAGAGCCTTAGGTGTTGGTCAGCATGACCAAGGTGGGAAAAATATTATTTCTGTCACTCTTTCCTACCCCCCCATTAAACATGTTATAATTTAATTTTAAAGAGAGGTGGGTTTTAGTATATGTTTAGAAGTGGATTTTAAGGATGATGTACAGCAGCCTTGGCAGCAGTGATTTCAGAGCGTAAAGTACCATTATTGCATGCTTACAGTAATGTGTCCTTGTTCGGTGTACCACACAGTTACAGTGAGGCACCTAATTTTTACTGTTTAGTTTCTTTGCAGTGGCGTCATTGCATGTTTAATGAAAATGGTGCATCATAAATTACAGGAGAGAGGAGAATCATATTTAAAAAATAGGTTATTTTGTCTTTTCTGATCCAAAAATTATTAGAGTAACTTATGCTTACAACTGGCCTACAGTAATATATTTAACTTTGGCATGAGTGTGCCACAGAGCCAGGAAACAATACTTGTATTCAGAAAAAGTAATTTGATTTCCCACCCCTCAATCCTTTTCATATCTGGCTGTCATTACCACAGCAGCTGAGGGCCTCACAATCTTTAATAGACTTACCTATTTTCACTCATGCCCCTCTGCAAGAAGTAGGGAAATGTTATCATGTCTACTTTACTGATGGGGAATTAAAAAGGCAGCAAAAGGTTAAACCCCACATCCAGTTCCACCATCAAGCATTTGAATGCCACTGGTGTGATACTTAGATCCTTTTTCTACCCATGTAAGTACACATGTCCTTGTGAGCATACTTAGAAAGTATCCTTGTCTGCTCCATCCTCCTCTGGATTTCCCTGTCTGCAGAGACAGGCCCTGAGTGGGATTTCTGGCCATGCCCCTGCAAATGGGGAAACCTGGTCAGGTGGTTGCTGGGCTTAAGGGCCTGATCCTGTGTGCCCCAGGAAATCCCCTAAGGATTTACTTGGGGACACAGGGGCAGACCCTTGAAGCTTGGGGAGCACAGAAGTTTTTGGGTTGCCTGTGCTCTCCCACCATAAAGCAAACCAATGTCTACTGTAAAACAATGGCACAAATTAATACTCCCTTTTGTCATAGCCACAAATTTGGACATCTGTGGTGTGACAAAGGGTATGGACCTCTGTTTGTTTTTGATTTGTGCCTTCATAAAAAATGTATGCTGGCATAAAGGAGATGGCTGTTTGCATTCTCAAGACAATTGGCTCCAGAGGAACTGTGCTGATTACAACTGCCTGAAAATGTCCCAGGCAGCCAAATTCATCCACATAACTTTGATGCAGGGTATTAGGTTTGTAAAAAGAAAATGCACATAGCTGCGGGATGCTTGAAGAAGCTCTTCCATTATTTTAGATGCATAGATCTGACCTGTCAAGTGACTGGAGCTCATCTGCCCAGAGCTTTATTGCCTAACTAGAGAAGTAATTTTTTAAAGGCACAGTTATAATTAGTGCAGAATGCTATTGACAGCTCTTGGTCTTGTGAAATTCTTATCTGGGCTGAGGTATTCCAGCTCACTTCTGGATCCTAGGGCATATTTGGTGATATTTCCTAAAATTAGGGAGAAAAAAAGTTAGGTTTTTGGGTTTTGAGCATTACATATGAGTTTGGCTGCGGACACTGACTGTCCAAAGTTGACCAGTTAGATTTTCAGTGTCACAACTACACAGCAGCTCACAAGTAGTCCCTGCTTAGAATTGAAACACTCGCACCCAGAGATGTGGGTTTTCTGGAAAATTTTCTATAAAATTTGCCAATGCCCTAAATAGAGCGTGTTCTGATTTAGCATGTTTATTTGACTTATATTTAGTCAACACAACTAAAAAAAAGTAACTCCATGTTAATTTATGTCCCAGTAGCCACAAGTCTTTGAACTGAAATATTTGATTAGGAAAAAAATTAAATACAGCACACTTAATGTGGTTTAAATGTGGTATTCAAAGCTTTATGTGGAAAGCAATCACTGTTATTGGAATACTTAAAAAAAAAAAAAAATGTAAAGACCATACACAATAGTATGTACTTCCCTTGCATTGTTTGTTTAAATTTAAGAAAAAAAATGAAGGCATTGAAAACTGTTGACACACTAATTTTAGCACGCCCAAAGAGCTGTGCATGATATACCGTGCTTTGGGTTTGGTTTGACCTGCACAGCCAATTAGGTGACTTCATAACTTGATTTTTGGTTTGGATTATTCTGTGAATGTCTTTACCCTCCTATTTACAAATCAACAAAACATGTATGTGCTTTCTCTCACACTTCCTAGGGATAATCACCTGGAAAACATTAATTACAACTTTGCAACTGCCAAACTTGCCTAATATTGTGTTGGCATCCATTCATTGTTACTAATGAATGTTATGAAACCATTAATTTTTAGAAATAAACATTTTCCACAGAAAAATAAAATACTGGAAAATGTTCTGCCCACATCTCTATTCCCATCATCCATAGCTAATCCTGCTAGTTTGGACGTTGAGGGGAAGCAAAGAGAGCAGGGTTGTCTCTGGGATGGTGCAGAGCTGAGCTGGAAGTGGTGGAGCTGAATGTGACCTGACTGGAGAAATGAAGAGGTAGACCTCCAGGGTAGAGTAGCTGTTGGCCCAAACAGGGTGGGGTAAGCTGGATGGCAAGTCAGTCTTCCACACTGAGGTTCAATTTCTGCCAGATGTTCCTTGTCCATGAACTGTTCTTTTTCTAAGCCCTGGACCTTGTCGGTGGTAGTTGAGTGATTTGTATTTGTAGAAGGATAGTTAGAGATTTTCATCATCTGCACGCTGCAGGTACTTGTATCCATATTGTCCTGTCAGTTCATCTAGTAGCTAAAGGTAGATTTTGAGAAGGGCTGCAGAGACTCCATTGATTATTTGGGAAATTTCTTCAATGAAGGATCTGGTGGTAGAGGTGCATTTTTCTATCACTACTTGTTGTTCTCCTCATCTTTCACCTGAGACAAAAGACATTTTATAGGCTGTGTTCCCCTATAAAGGGATTTTCTCCTGCCTTGGTCAGCTCAGGACAGGCTACATCAGAGTCTTTGTGAGAGAAGACCTCCTTGGCCTCTGCCCCTTTAATCTATCTTGGCGTTCGAGCATAGACCTGGATCAGACCTGCCTTTGAGGCACTAGCTTTGTTCGTCCCTTCCAGTCTCTGGACCCGTGGCTGGCCCCCATGTGCTGTGCCCTCTCTGGCACTGGGCCCTGGCTCCTCTGTGGCTGCACCCTCTCTCTCTCTCTCTCTGCCTACTCTGGGCTCAATAAGTGTTCGAGTCGGCCTCTGGCAGGGCTCAAGGCAGTCGAGTGTAATGAGGTCTCTACCTCCCCTTTATAGCCTCATTCCATTTTGCTGGTGGAAAAAGTAACGTAACATAAGCCCCTGGGCTATAACGTACACAAAGCAATAAAACCAACCCTCTGCCCCTTTATGAGGGCAAGCCTTTTTTCATTCCTGGGCCAGCCTGGCTCCTTGTGAGCTCCTCGGGTCTACATCTCCCTGTGAGCAGAAAAGCAGGGCTCGACCAGTGTCCCTGGGTGCTTCTCCTGGGCATGAGCTCCTAACCCTGCAGCAAGCAGGGCTAGACTGGCTTACGTGTGGCTCAGGGCCTGCCTGACTGTGTGCAGGTGCCTGTTGCCCTGGCCCATCACCCAGTAGCTTGTTGCCCCAGCAGGCTGCTGCTGCGGTGTCCTGCCTGCCCTGCGGTGCTCCCTGGCTAGGTTGCTTCTCCTCTTAAAGTAACAGAGTCCAGGCTGCATTCTTGCATCTTCTTTCAGAGGGAGGGAGGAAAGAAATTTCTCTTCCAGCCCAGGCATCTCTTAAGAACGTAAGTAGCACCATACTAGATCAGATAGATAGGTGCATCTATCCCAGTGTCCTGTGTTTGAGTGGCAGAGAGAAGAGTTTTTATGCAGGGCCTGTCCAAACTAATTTGTCCCATACCCCTATGACCCTACAACTTCCAGCATTCAGAGGTCTAATTTTGAGATCTACTACAGTGCCATAAAGACATTTTCTCTGTCGTTTCACTTCCCTTCTAAATAATTTTTCTCTCTTCATAGAATCTGGCCTTATTATGGTTTCTCTATTTCATCTCCATCATCATATCTGATGCTGAAGGCAGTTTACAGGCTGTGCTCTCCAGAGGGGGAATTTTTACCTTTCTGGGTCAGCTCAGGACAGGCTGTATCAGAGATCTTTGTGAAGTAAGTGCTTCAACATCTCTGACTTGGATGAGATGATGCTAAGTGGACTGGCTTCACAGATGGCCGGGATACAGCTCTAAATTAAGGTTTGAACAACAGGACAGTTTCCTTATACAAACGTGAACAGAGTAATGTAAGCAAAAGAGCTTCATCTAGTTTACAGCTTAGCCCCACTCTGTGAGGACTGGTAGGGATCCCTACCTGAGCATGTTTGTCTGG